>OW026522.1:139428863-140048863 GCA_932274085.1 Protocalliphora azurea | reverse complement strand
GAAGACAGGTAACAAAATTGTTTGTTTCAAATGTTTTTTCTTTTTTTTTTTTTTAGATTTATGTATCAAGGAATTGTTTGGGTTTTTTTTTTTGTGAAATAGGTAATTTGATTTTTAAAAGAGCTTCCTTAAGGTAGAAGTTTCTTTTTTGGTTTGGAAAAAATATAGAAGCAATACAAACTTAGTATTTATAGAACGAAATGGCGTCTAAAGTTTTTTGTGATTAAAATGACCTTGCACTACCTATGAGTTTATTGAAAATAAAACATATATGAGAAATTTCTTATTTTTACACATAACATAATTTCGTTATTTCAATTATAACGCCATGTATTCGGTTTTTCTTCATTTGAATTTATCTGAAGTTTATGTTTTGGGAAACGAAATATTTTATATTGTTCATTCTGCTAATATTTAATTAAAGTCTATAAATTTTGTTTTGATACCGCCAACTAGAGACAATAAAGACAATTACTGATTACAAATTTCTTAAGATCCTTCGAAACTGGATAACGCAATCACATAAATAACGCTGACGATGCTATGTTCTCAGACCTATCCCAAATGCCTGGTGCTGCTAAATAATCTCCTTAAAATTTCACTGGAGAAGGTCGGGTGCAATGTTTCAACAGAGCCCAAGTGAAAAAGGCACTATGAATGCTGACGGGTAAGCTGCTGCATTCTGGTATTAAATTAGTCTCACAGCTTTGTCAATGCCAAGACAAAAAATAATCATCGTTTGTATCTCGTTTAAAGGATTTTCTTAAAAGTTACTTAAGGAGATCTTCATAATCTAGGCTAAAATAAGGTACAAAGACAATTACTGTATGCTCTCATGCAATATATTTAGCCCATTAAATTAAAGCGTAATTGCATTGAACATGGGAAAAACTTGGAGAACATAACGTATTATTTAATGGATTCTGTTATAATTAGTTAACATAACTGAGTGACATATTCTGTTATTCAAAAAAAAAAAAAAAAAAAAAAATTAATTGCTGCAATAATAGGCCGAATATCGGATGGTCTGAGTTATTTACTGGATGGTTCTTTCCTTCTAATACCAATAATCGCAACTGTCAGCGATCCATCTTTTAAGCGCTCCAGATCTTGAAAGCAAAGAAGCAGCAAGAAAGAAATTAATGTACTAAAACTTTTCTCAGCCGAACGATAGTAGTAATTGAATCGCATAAGCTTTGACATTCACGCAAGTAAAGTTCTACCAAAACTGAGAAGGATTTTGATTTAATATGGAACAACGGAGGGGCCAGTGATCACGAATCATTGTTCTATTTTCCAGATTGTCCACCCAGTGAGGAATGTGAATGTGATTGGAATTTATGATGTAACATTCCTGGAATTCATTCAATCTCAAATAACTAAAGACCAGTGATCGAGGATCAATGTTCTAACATTCCCAATGGGGAATTTTATAGAGCAATTTAATCTAAAGCTAAAATCTAGTTATTGCACATTCATCCACCAATTAATTTGCCTTAAGTTCTGTTAAAGACGATGATGTTGCAAATGGTGAATCATGGTGGATTTTAAGCCAGAATCTTGGTGTAAAGGCTTGCAAAATCCAACTCATTCAGCAAGACGTGATATAGCATATATAACGCATGAAATAATGACTTTATTGAGAAATCATCATTGTGAATAACGAATTTCGTGCTTCATACCTGTCAACTGGCCGCTTAGATTGTGTGATATCTCACCTCTGGATTTTTTATTTTTTTTTTTTTTTTGGGTTATGTGAGGTCAATATTCAATACTTGAAAACCAATACTTGAAAGCAACTAGCGTAATTCGCGAGATACTGGTAGCAATGTTGGGAAATGGAATCGAAAATTGATCCTTCCAAATAAGCTACCTACAGCGCGCTATAGTTCTATTGACCATTTTTATTGGCCAATATTAGAACTGGGAAAAATTTTCTTTCTCGTTTGAAATATGGTTTTGATGAAAATCAAAGCAATTATTATAACGTTCATTCCACGAAAGAACGCTAAAAATGTTTTCTTTTCTTTTTTAGATCTTTGGATTCAGTTAATATTCGGCATACGCACATCTTGTAGACCCATTTGAAGATTTACATTTTTAATTTTTGAATTTTGAAAAATTCAAAAATTTATTCACGATTTTAATTTTTTGAAAAGTCAAAAAAAAAATAGAAAAAGTGTGCATCTTTAAACACGAATTTCTCTACAAATTTTAAACAGATTTTAATGATTTATATTACATATTGAAGTTGAATATGTCCTCCCTCTTTAAACATCATAATTTAAAAATAATATTACCACTTAAAAATACATTCATAACGCAAATGCAATTTTAGGATGCATTTTTGAAATCATAAAATTACAATGTTTATTAAAAATTGCAATATAATTTTTTCATTGACAAAATAGTCTACTATTTAAAAAAAAAAATAATATAATTCTACAGATTTTTTCATAAAAATAAAATTTTTATATAATTAGTTTTTAGTTTTTTGTTGAACTTTTTCATATAGTGTTTTAGAATTTTTGCATTTCGGCTTAAGTTCATAATAATTGAAAAAGGAGAATACAAAATAATTGTAAAAAGCTTTATCGTAAATCATTCCTCTAAGTTATTAAGTAACATACAGGGAAAATAAGTTACAGATTCCATTTCCTAGAAAGTTGTAAGTTAAATAGATAATGTTTACAAAGAATACCACAGTAGGGCGCTGAAGAAAGCTGATGACGGTCGTGGCCGACTAGAAAATGCCTTCCATTCTGCCGAGTGTCCAATAAAACTTTTACAATGTAGTCTTCTACAATTATTCAATGAACGAACTTAAGCCGAAATGCAAAAATTCTAAAAAAAATTGTATATAATTTTTGTATTTTTTATTTTTTGTGAGTTTATTTTAAAATTAATTTTAGTCATTAATTTCATAATTTGCTATATGTAATATAATACCTTTTTGTTCCAGGATAAATGTGTATTATAAACATATTTTTTTTCAATATTTAGCAAAAATATTAAAAATCAAAAGGGTAGAAATTTTTTAAAAATACAACTGAAAATTGCATTCTCGTTGTAAGTGCATTTTCAGCAAAAATGTTATTTTTGAATTATATAATATCACAATATTTATTGTAATAAACTTTATACTGTCTTTTAAATTAATAAAATTTTGTAAAGCACTTCCCTTCACTTTTAAAAATTTTTCATATAAATTGTTTTTGTTTTTCAAAAATTTGCATGGAAAATTATTCAAAGTGAAGTGAAGCGATTTACGAAATAATGGGGTTAAAGTTACATATTATTGAATGAGGATAACCAAAAAAAGAAAACAATAAGTAAATAAATAAAAAATAAGAATATTATAAAAAATTAAATTTTTTATGAAAAAAATTGTGATAATTTTTCTAAAAAAATATTTAAAATAGTAGATAGATCACCTTGTCCCAGAACAATTATTATTGCATGACTACATGTTTAAGAAAAAATTACAATTGAAAGGATAGAAATTTGTCAAAAATACATTGTAAAACTTAAATTGCGTTACGTGTGGATTTTTAAATAAATAATTTACTTTTGCATTATTGTCTGTAAAATAGTCTCAGTTGGTCTTCGTTAGAGCCTTGAATCGTTAAAATCCTTCTATAGTTTAAAGAGATATTAATATTTAAATTAACATAATTTATCGAATTTTTTTAACAAAAATTTAAATTGTAAATAAATTTGTGATTTTTTATAAATTGGAAAAAATAATGAGAAAGGCTTAATGGCTCGATAGGTTATATGTGTACTAAATATAATCAAAGTCTAATGACGCTCCTTAAAAAATTGTAATTTTTTTTAAATCTTTCGTGGAATGATACATGTTTTTTTTTTTTTTTTTTTTGTTCAAAAGTCATTCCATTGGAAGTTTCATTTATAACTCCACCCAAAGCCCTATATTTAGCTTTGGCAGCTATAATTTTGATATATAAAAAATGCATTATATTTTTATTCTTTGGTTAGACCTTTGTAAATGATAAGAATGGCAAATGCTAATTGATTTTCTCGAAAAATGCAAAAGATCACAAATTTAGACAATATTAAAAATATGGCCCGGTATCAGTCTATTTGTTTTATTTGTTAATTTTCACTGAAAATTTGCAGGCCTATTAAAATTTAGAATTCTTTACGAACCCAATTTTTTCTGGGCTGCATGAAAAATACAGTTTTTTTCCCATGATGCCAACAAGTTTTTACTATTTTCTTATTCAATTATAAAAGTAGTTATTCTCAGATATATTCTCCATAATAAAATTTTCTAAAAAACTATTGTATTCAACAAAAAAAAAAAAAAAAAAAAAAACTCTAAAATTTTTCGATTAATTTGTTATTTTATTTAAAAATGAAGTTTAATAAAATATGTTCATTAATATAATTAACTTTTTAATTGATTTAAATTTTGTGACATAAATCATAAAAAAAAAAAAATATTAAAATAAAAACATTTGGAAACAGAATGTAATTTTATGACAATCATGGAAGATTTCTAACTGCTGTCCGACCGCTGGACCGAGTAATGGAGAAGGTTTTTTATGAAGGTTTTCTAATGTGTCAAAGATGACATTAATATAGAATTATTCGATTAGTAAAGCTTTAAAGATTTGATAGAATTCGATAAGTAAAATAATAAGATTATTTCGGTGTTATTATATTTAGAAGTTCCCATCAGGACCCAGGTGTAAAGGTTAAGTTTAACGCTTTTATTTTCAGGATTTCTCCCAACATACGACATATATTGTTTATTGCTTTTTTTATTCCTCTACTTAGTGATAATTGAAATTCCATTTGTTGCAGCGTCCGATCGAGTTGACTGCCGCTAACATGAGTTTGCCATGGAATGTGATAAATATATTAAGAACACCCTCTCACAGATACATAACATACATTCGATATACAACATATATAACATACGTTACGCTCATTATAAACACTACATTACATATGCACATCTTCATATCGAGCCTTTACCGCAGAAATATCTTAACTGACACGTTGTTGACATTTGAAACCATTTACATTATCTGTAAAAAACAAACAATCACAAAAATACATCTCCCACAAAGTTTGTGTTCTGAACATATATAAGTTATTTTCACAGTTATGCTCGATATATACGTATTTTTTACTCACACTATTATTGTATAAAACAGTGTTTATTTAAATATTTATAATAATAAAATAAAAATATATAATTTAAATGAAATTCATGTATTTGTATTAAGGGAAGCATTCCTATGCAATAGTAGAGATTTAATTAATTTTAGAATCAAATTAATAAACATTTTAGTTGATTTTAAATCAAATTTCGATTACAATTTTTATTGAATCGATAAAAAAAAATTAATTTATATTTAAATGAAAAACAATTATTTCAGTTAATTAATATTATCATTTTGGTGGCTAGAGCAAAGTCAATTAAAAATTTAATTAATGTAAAGATTTTCATAATTGAAGTTCACTTTTATTTTTTTCTGTGAATAATTAGAAATTAATGAAAAGTGTTGAAAAAAATATATATTTTTTAGACATATTTTATATTTAGTTAACAAACTCAACTTTGATCTGTTGTATTATGACTACAAATTAATAAAGATAAAAACAATATTGATTTACAATTAAATTACGTTAACAGATTTGCAAATATAAAATATGACAAAAATTTAATTTTGGCCAAGAAAAGTGGTCAGTAACCCACAGTCCAACTTAGTCGGGGTCAAAATTTGAATGAAATTATTTTTAAAAGTAAATGTTTATTTAAAATAAAAAAATGTAAATGGATCACCCTTTAGATAAGTCAGCATATTGAGGAATATTTAAGTATATTGCTGTCGACTTGATAAACTCATTATCAGGCATTCGGATGGACTGAGTTATATCCAAGATCCTGTGCTAAGGACTAAGATCGCGTGATCGCAATGGCATACAAATACTGAAGGTTCTTTTAAATTCTTTATAGGAGTAACGTTAATTGAACGTGTGGCAAACAAAAGATAAAATCTGAACTCTTATCCTGATTTTTAATAATAAACATCCGTTTAAATACAATTTTGAATAATAAAAGTTTGAAAAATGTTGAATATCTTAGTGGAAAATATGAAAATTTTCTATGAAATAAATCATACTTTTTCTAAAATAGTATTAAAAACCAAACTTTGTCTATTACTTGACATTTCCAACATCATTGATTTTACAGCATAAATGATCTCAAATTCCAGATTAAAATTTTCTTACTGAAACCAAATCAATGACTAAATCTGTTTTTCTTTTTTTTCTCTCTTTCATTACACCAAAATGAAAAAAAAGCTAAAACTTCAGCTGCGTAACATTTTTCATCATTTTTAACGATGGGCAAGGTAACAATGTTTACTACCAAAAAAAAAAAAAAACAAAAAACACATCGCCACAGTTCACTGACTCTTTTGATAACTATTAGACTTTCCGACAATTGTTCTATATAACAAGTACACAACACAACTAAGTATTGGAAACATTTCCAAAATCCCTGTCATAAGGCAGTCTAGGTAACACATTCAAAATACTAAATACAAAAAGGAAAAAATTAAAATAAAAACTACTGTCATCTATCTTAAAACCCTTAAGCGGTAAAGGGGCTCTAAACAATGTTGCAAGAAAAGAACAAGCAAGAAATACGATTTGGATTTTAATGGCAAACGTACGAATTAATTTTACAAAGAACTTCAACCGCCAATTTTTCTATTGTTAAAATTCTTTAAAATTTTTTATATAAATTTTGTTATTTTTTTTTTTATTTTTGTTATTTAGAGAATTTCAACATTGCCAATGGAAGATTCAAGACAATTTTTTTTTTATTCTTTACATTTATGTGCTTTGTGGGTAATGCCTAGAATTCGTTGTTAAATAATAAAATAACAACTGAAAATGGAAAAAAAAGATTTTTGTTTATAAGCCTGGCTAACAAAACAAAAACAAAAAAAGAGGTGTTTACTCCTCTTTGTAGCTTCGAGACAAACAAATGCAAAAATTATAAATCTATGTGCAAATGCAGGCCGTTTTTATATTTCGTTGCATTTAAAAGCGATTGGCACACAAATAAAAAAAAACATTGAAATTTTCACATTGAGTTTCTGTTTAATAAAATGGAATGTATTCAATTAAAATTTTAACATTTTTAACGCTTAACAATAAAAAAGGAAAACCAACAACAAATAAGTAAATAAAAATAATCAAATTTGAATTAAAAAAAGGGAAATAATAAACAGAAGAAGAATAAATACATTGAGGCGAAAAAGGGTCGTCGTCTCTGATTGTGGAATTGGAAGCGAATAAATAGAAGTGTACAGAAATATAGCAGTTATGATCTATATACAGTAATGCTGCAAAAGGTACCTATGATCGTAAGTAGGTACAAAGCAAGAAGAATTTCGAGACATTCATATCATACTCTAGATGCAAGAGTTCATCCAGCTTATTATTTCCTATAAAAAGAAAATTGATCAAAAATTTTCTATAAAAATAAAATTGATCGACAATTCAAAAAGGAAATTAATCGAGAGTTTTCTATTAAAGGAAATATTGATCGAACTTTTCTATCAAAAGAACATTGATCAAAAATTTTTTATAAAAAGAAAATTTATTGAAACTTCCTATGAAAGGAAAATCGATCGAAAATTTTCGGTAAAAATAAAGTTCTGTGAGCATTTTCTTAATAAAGTATATTGATCGAAAATTCTCTACAAAAAGCAAATTAATAAAAAATGTTCCATAAAATAAGTGATCAAAAATTTTTTATAAAAAGTAGATTGATCGTAAATCTTCTACAAAAAAGGAAAATTGACCCAAAATTTTATATAAGAAGAAAACTGATCGTAAATTTTCTATGAAAAGAGAATTGCTAGTAAATGTAAAAAATGTTCAATAAAAAGAAAGCATTTTCCATAAAAAGTATATTGATCTAATATTTTCTAAAAAAAAAAAAAATAATAATAATAATAAAAATTAAAAAATAAAAATTGATTTAAAAAATGTGTAAAATGTGTAAAAATAAAATTTATTGTAAATTTTCTATAAAAAGTAGATTGATTGTAAATCTTCTATAAAAAGAAAATTGATCAAAAATTTTCTATAAAAAGAAAATTAAGCGTAAATTTTATATAAAATGGAATTCATCAAAAATATCATATAAAAGAAAAATTTATCGAAAATTTCGTATAAAAACAAAATTGATCGAAAATATTCTATAAAAAGAAAATTGAAAGAAAACTTATATGAAAAGAAAAAATTGATCGAAAATTTTCTAAAAAAGAAAATTGATCGAAAATTTTCTATAAAAAGAAAATTGATTCAAAAATTTCAGTTGATGCAAATTTTTCTATTGATCGAAAATCTCTCGTAAATTTTCTATAAAATAAAATTTCTCGTAAATTTTCTATAAAAGAAAATTTCTCGCAAATTTATCGTAAATATTGTAGAAAAAGAAAATTTATCGCAAATTTTGTACGAAAAGAAAATTTGGTATAAATTTCCCACATAAAGAACTTTATCGTAAATTTCCTATATAAAGAAAATTTATCGTTAATTTCTCACATAAAGAAAATTTATCGTAAATTTTCTATAAAAAGAAAATGTATCGTAAATTTTCTATAAAAAGAGAATGTATCGTTAATTTTCTATAAAAGGAAAATGTATCGTAAATTTTCTATAAAAAGAAAATGTATCGTAAATTTTTAATAAAAAGAAAATGTATCGTAAATTTTCTATAAAAAAATGTGTCGTAAATTTTCTACGAAATGAAAACATATCATAAATTTTCTATAAAAAGAAAATGTATCGTAAATTTTATAAAAGCAGAAAATGTATCTTAAAGAAAATTTATATTAAATTTTCAATAAAAAGAAAAATTTATCGTAAATTTTCTATAAAGAAAAAATTTATCGTAAATTTTCTATAAAAAGAAAATGTATCGTAAATTTTTGATAAAAAGAAAATGTATCGTAAATTTTCTATAAAAGGAAAATTTATCGTAAATTTTCTATAAAAGGAAAATTCCTCATAAATTTTCTATAGAATGAAAATTTCGGATAAATTTTCTATAAAATGAAAATTCGTCGTAAATTTTCTATAAAAAAAAATTAAAAATTTTCACATAAAATGAAAATTTATCGAAAATTTCGTAAAAAAGAAAACTGTTCGAAAAGCGGAATTTGAAAGAAAATTATTTATAAAAAGAAAATTTATTAAAGAATTTTTATAAAAGTTTAAGAATAGATCAGTTTGAAAATTAGGGACTTCAAATAAAACTCGATTGCAAAACTATCAAATTATGTAACTAAAAAAAATTAGCTCTGAGTAAATTTACGTGCTATATTCTTGCCCTCTAATGCTGGCATAGGGTAGATAATTATTTTTTTGGGTTGTGGTGTTGTGTAAAGGAAACTCAAACTCAATAAACATATTAATCATTTGCAAAAGATCAGTTTGTTTCTTAGTGGTATTTTGTTGTTGTTATTGTTTTATTGCATTCAACAACAAACACTAATTTCTGGGCAATTGTTGTTGCTATTATTGCTGTTGCAATGTTGCAGTTAGCAAAAATCTTTTGAAGGTGCGGCAAACGAGGTTATGCTTTCTCTACACCTTCACAAAACAAAACACAACATGTAAACGGCAACAAAACTTATTCCAAACAACATAAGAAACATTTTTGTAAGTTTTAAGTCCATCCATCCGTCCGTCCTTCCTTCCGCCTTTCTGTGGTCAGTTAACAAAACTTTGTTTTTTATTTAACAAAGTTTTGTTCATAAGGGATTTTGTAATGAATTCTTGTTGTGCCGTTTTTTTTCTCTTTCCTTAACTCTTTATTTTCTTTTTGCATTTAAAAACATTATTGTACAAAAGAGGAGTGTTTAAGGCCCTTTTTCCTTTAGAGAGTGTGTATTTTAGAATAAAATGCAAACAAGTAACAAACATCAAGTAAAATTGGAAGTTAAAAAAGAAACCAAAGAACAAAAAAATTGGTCGTTGCCATTGAGTAGTTTTTATTTGGTTTAGTTTGGCAATGATCTTATCGTTTAGCGATTCATCAAAATTAATTGAAAATTTACGAGTTTTCGCACTTTACAGTTTGGCTGGTTGTTCTTTTATTTTGTTTCGTTTATTTTTTTTTTAACGCTCTGGTGGTGCCGCTGCATGCACTTTTCATGACGTTTCTGCACTTTTAGTGCTCAAAACAGTAGCTCAGGGGCTAATCAATGGTTTTGATATGAAAATTAAAAAAAGAACCAAACCAGACCAACAATCAACCATGTAGCCAAAAAAAAAAAAAAAAAACAAACGAAAAAATATATACAAACTAAAGAATCACATAAAAATTTTATCTTAATGAAACTGATTATTTGTATATATGTGTGTGTGTTTGCTTTTGAAAGTTTGAATATTTGCAGTTTTATTACCATCATCATCAACAACATTGCTATCATCATCATTATCATCATTGTAATAAGCACTAAGTGGCTTCTCTATAGAATGATTTATTCGTAAATTAAATCCAACAATTTTTCCTCTAATTCAATAAAAATCTGCACTTTAGTAAACATGAAAGCTATTTCATTAGTCTGAAATCATTTTTAAAATCGCCCACACTTAAGTTAGTTTATCAAAGAGGCATCATATTGCTGCCGCATGTACAACAGACAAAGAGTTGCCAACTAAAGTAAATATTAAAAAATGGAAATTAGCAATGTTATTAATTTTTATTTTTGCTCTTTTTTATTTAAAATTATTTCTGATGTCTATATATTTTCGATTAGTTTATAAGGAATTTTGGGCTGCATACTATAAATGGATTGAAAATGTGTAATATTCTGATATAATAAATATTTCTAAGTACAAAAGTATATATTTGGCATAAAAAATTAGATATTTTAAAATTTTGAGCAAAAAAAAATAATAACCTCTGTTGGTTACTTTAGCTGAAACGGGACATTAATGGGTGAACTTGATGCTAACATCTGTAAAGACTCTATGCAAGTTAAAGTGATTTTCGGAAGAGGGGTTTTTATGGGAGACATAATCAATTGTAGGCTGATCTTTATGAAATTTGGTACATAGATTTATACTAGCATGTTTCATACTATTCGTGACGAATTTCTGGGGTCTAGTTGAAATAATGAACCGATCATAATTAATTTCAATAGGCTTCATCCTTGTAAAAGAATATTACGTTCCAAATTTGATCAAAATATCTTCAAAATTGTAACCTGTACTTTGTTCACAAGGTTTACATGGACGGACAGCCAGCCGTCCAGCCAGTTACAAGGACTGACATCGTTAAATCAACTCAGGAAGTGATTCCTAATCGAACGGTATACTTTAGGTAGGGGTACGGAGATTTTTTCTGTGCGTTACAAAAATCAGTACAAACGCATAATACCCCAACCACGTAAGGTGTTGGTGTAGCGTATAGCAAATATCTTAAATAATTATGACATAAAAAACAAGGTAGACCCGTTCTGTCTCAGAGAAATTTGCTTTTGAAGTATAAACGATTTTTGAAATTTATTTTTTTTGTAAACAAAATAAATAAACCGTTGCCATATTTAGGAAAAGGAAGAAATATTTAGGAAATTTTTATTTGCAATTTGCCCTAACATAAAATTATATCTTTTACACACTCATATATCCAATTCACAAAATATGAAAATTTATATGGAAATTTAAAATAATATTATAAAATTGTGAAACTCATGTTTATTAATTCTGTTAAAAATTAATTTGCTTTAAAAATTTTTGTATTTCTTACAAAATATTTAATTTTTTATTCAATACTTTTTTCAATTTTCCACCAAATTTAAAATGTTCACCCAAAAATTAACATTTTTACCAAAATTTTAAATTTTTACCAAAAATTCACCACCAAAAATTCAAATTTTCACAAAGTTTTCATCAAAAATTAAAATTTTCATCATAAATTAAAATTTTCACCAAAAATTAAAATTTTCACCAGAAATTAAATGTTTCACCAAAAATTAAAATTTTCACCATAAATTAAAATTTTCATCAAAAATTAAAATTTTCATTAAAAACTAAAATTTTCACCAAAAATTAAATAATTCATCAAATTTTCACCAAATTTTCACCAAAATTCAAATTTTCACCAAAAATTTAATTTTCAATAAAAATTGAAATTTGTACCAAAAATTAAAATTTTCACCAAAAATTAAAATTTTTACAAAAATTAAAATCCTTACCAAAAATTAAAAAATTCATCAAATTCTAAAATTTTCACCAAATTTTCCACCAAAATCCGAATTCTCACCAAAAATTTCCATTTTTAACAAAAATTTAAATTTTCACCAAAAATGTTAATTTTCATCAAATGTTTAAATTTTCATTAAAAATTAAAATTTTCATCAAAAATTCAAATTTTTACCAAAAATTTAAATTTTCATCAAAAATTCAAATTTTCACCAAAAATTCAAATTTTCACAAAAAAATCAAATTTCTACCAAAAATTCAAATTTTCACAAAAAAAAAACCCTATTGTTTACTAGAAAATTGATTTTTCGTAAAAATTCCAAGCTTCAATTTTATACAATAAATCTAAATTTTCACCAAAAATCTAAATTTTTACTAAAAACCGATTATTAACTAAAAATCAAATTTTTCACTAAAAATCCGATTATTCACTAAAAATTTGACAACCAAAAATTTTATTCTTTACTTTAAATCAGATTTTTCACTAAAAATCGAATTTTGCACCAAATATTAAAAAAAATCGATTTATCAATAATAACAAATAAAAAATATATAGTCGGTAATGCCTGATCATATCATATTCTTCATCATTTTAAGGCTCAAAATGATTTTCGAGACTTTCAGCAATGACCTTATATGAGACCTATGGCAAATAATGAATTTATTCTTATGAATCCTTGGTTCGGCTTATATAAACTTGTGTCACATATTAACTTGATACTGTCATTTATATGGCATTTATGCGAGTTTAAGTAATTTTTGGATCTTATGTGGAATATATGCTTAACTATAGATCCATAAAATTTGGTATTCCGATTTACTCTTATATAAAACATATTTGTATCAAATTTTATAGAAATAGTGACATAATAATATATTTAAGAGTAAAATGCGGGGGAACATTTGCGTGGGGGCTAGGTGAAATAATGGAGCGATAATAACCAATTTCAATAGGGTGTGTCGTTATACGAAAATAGTTATATTATTGAAATTATGTCAAATTATCTTTAAAATTACGACTTGTACTTTGTGTACAAGTTATATATATGTCAGACGGACGCACATCGTTTAATCGACTCAGAAAATGATTCAGAGTTCATTGGTATAATTTAAGGAGGGTGTTGCAATATATAAAAATCAGAATTTAAAAAAAATAAGATTTTCATCAATATTTTTTATTAAATACCTAAGTATTTAGAAAAAGCAAAAAAAAATATAATAAAAAATTTTATATTTATAATATTTTAATTCACTTTAAAATAACACACTTATTCATAAAGTGTATTACTTTTTTAAAAATTTTATTTTTTCTTCACATAATATTTTAACAAATAAAACAATAACGAAGTTGTGAATTGGGCAATAATAACCACAATATATGGATACAGACAACACAATTTCTCTTGGGATTTTCGAAGAATTCAAAAATAGTTTGGTAACTCTTTGACAAACATATGCAAACCCTTTTCTACCTCCCTTCACAAAATAGTGTTTCTATACAAATATGTACCTAAATACTATTCAATGAGTAAGTAAGTATTTATGTATCAAATAACATACATATTAGTATTTACAACAACTAAAAATAAATATTATTTGCTGCCAGAAAACTCATAAATTTTGATCTATTTAATTTAGTTTCGTATTGTAAACTTTTCATTTGTTTGCTGCCAATTTACTACCATGAAGTTTCAGCAACGAGAACAACAAAAACAACAACTATTTACTATACAGCACTTTAACCACACACAAACACACATGCATTTTCTCTAGAAACTTTGAAATTTTGCTCTATATTTTATCATTGGTTGTGGTATTAAACAAAAATTTACAATGAAAGAAAAAAAGAAACTTTTTTTTTTTTGGGAATCCATATATAACAAGTAACAGGGCATTTGGTTAGTGATTTTAATTAAATTACAATGAAAATATTTAAGAACGCATAATATTTTATAGATCATATACAAACAACATACACACATATTCACTAACTAGTAAAGTAAATTATTTTATATGTCGACAATGTATTTACACTAGAGTGTTTGTATTTTGAATGAATGTTTGTTGGCTGATTATTTGTTGTTGGGGGTAGTGAAAATGTGTAAGTAACAATATGTGTTGGATTTTTTTTTTTTTTTTTTTTTTGGAAATAAAACAGAAACTTAAATTTTAACACATTTTTCATGTTATTCTTTTTGGATTTTTGTATTTTTTGTAAACAACAAATGCAACTGAAATGGAGAAGCAAAGGAACTAAAAAAAGTGTCGAATTTTGTATGCAGCCTTTAGGTGAACTAAACTAATGAAATATTCTTGACTATCAACCCAATGAAGTTTTGTATAGAGAGAAATTTTCAAGTTCAGTGGATTCAGTGTTGAATTTCGTACAGGATGATGCAAAAATTGTAGATGAAGAAAGATTTGTAATTTTCGATAGGAACTTCGTTTTTCGATAGGAAATATAAGTGATCAATGATTAACCTCCTTTTCTAGATTCAAAGTTTTTCTTTATACATTTATGGACAAATAAAGATAATGTGGAACTTTTGGATGAGATGTCCTTTGAAGGTATACACATCGTTGGGGATAGAGAAAGAAGAGTTTTAATCGTTTCCAAAAAAAACGACTCAAACGCCTTTAAGAATAGAATAATAGAATAAATGCAATCGGTATATCACGAATATACTATTAATGTTGGCTTCCAAGTCTCGAATTGTAGCTGGCTTATCAACGAAGACTTTAACTTCAGAAAAAAAATGATCACATTATCAAGGCAGCCAGTTGATATGTTTGGAGCTCAAAATCCGCTGGTCTCAAAAACTAATTCTTAAAGCCATTTTTTAGCGCTCCGCATGTGCCATAGCACTGTCTCGATGAACGAGTTGGAGAAGGTAAGATGCTGCGCACGACGGTCTTTACCCACTATCTCCGCTACAGCGGTAATATTATCATCTCTATGGGCTGAATGGGGCCTATTCGCATATTTGCCTATAACGTACACTGAGAGTAAAATTTTCAAATGATTTTCAAATTTTCAGTGCTCGGAAAATAGATCATGCACAACATTGTAATGCTGCGAAGTATGATCCATAATTGGACCTTCCGCATGGATCACCTACAGTAAACTCGCAGCCAACATTTGAATAAAATTATCTTTTAAAAGTAAATGCCATAAAATGTTTTTACGTATCACTCTACAGAAGGGAAAACAAATTGCAATTTGTATATGGTCCTTTTTGTTGTAATAGCTATAACATCTTAACGGGTTTTAGTCTAGGCGTTCTGCATAGAGATCAAGAAATTGTGCTATTTCTACTATGTAAGTTCACAAAATACATTTGGCAAAGCAATGTAAGGTTAGCTGGACAGTTGAGTGTATTGGGCATGGTCTTTGAGGAACCAGAAAACATTAAGCCTATTGCTCTACTCCACTATTGTTTCCAGCTGAAGATTCTTTTCAATATCAGCAAGGGACAGCCTAGTAATACGACATTCATGCAGACCTCGGAATTAATGGTGTCTCTATGAATGTCGTTCAAATTTGTTGCATATGAGCCACGGTCCAAGGGATCCTGAACATATCTTAGAATATTCTTCTCGAATATATATAGGTTTTGCCCGACATGGCTCTGGAGAGATACCAACATCCCAGGAGGAACTGCTTATTTAAAATAACGTTATGTTCCTTGACCGGTAGTACCTTCATCTCGTCATGTATGTGGTGTCGTGAAGTGATTTGTTAGCAGCATGTGATTTTTTTCAAGGCTGAATTTTGACATTATGATATATATTGTCCTTCAAACTGGCTGCAGTTTAATAACCCTGAACTCAAATCTTTAACCTCAGTGTTAACAAATCTAGGTTATTTAAACTGCATACGAACGCAAATTTGGTGCCGCCTAATAAAGGAGATAACAAGGCCAATTACATTATGTGACAAATTTTGGGTTTTCAAATATTGCATCAATGATTCTAACGCAAAATGAAAATACACTGTTAAATTAATAAAATCTCCAAAGGGTTTTGTAAAGTTAGTTTTAATTTCGATTTTATGGACTCTTAAAGATCGGATATTTTTTGTACTTTTTTCATCATGTATGTAAATAAAAAACATGTGAACTTGTAAGTTTCAATGTATTTGTGGATATTTATTGTTTTATAGAGTAAAAATGTTCTCTTAGATATTATGTAAAAAATTTCCCACTATCTTTGCGTCTACTTTTCATTAAGATTGTTTGCAATATATGAGTACTCACATTATTTATTCGATTTAACTGATTGCACATATTTATATCGTGCAACCTCTGAAAGAAAATATAGGATATTTTTTTAAATATTTTTTTTTTATTAAAAAAAATTTAAATTTAGCACTTATATCAAGTATTTTGTGGAGAAAACTACGGGAGAAATACGGGTTACTTTCAGTAAAAATCAATATTGATACATTTTTGATGCTTTAACAACAAAGAATGGAAAATATTGTATATTATGACATTTAAACTATATGAGTGTCACACTTTTTTTCGCCCACTTTCATTATACTGAAATATTTCTTTACCACTTTCATACAAATTTTGATGAATTTTTAAATTTTCTTACTAAGAAGCAGAGCAACCTTTTCCAGCAAAAAACTTTACTTACCCGGTAAGACAAAAAAAATTACATTGCAAAATTTGGTAACTACTTACAATTCGGGTGCAGCACTCATTACCTTTGTATGGAAATGTTCACGAATTCATGGATCTCCATTATGAAAGTACTTATTTAAAACATTCAAGTAAGTAGTTAATCGAATGCTACAAAACTACAAAATTACTACAAAATACAATAAACAATATAAAAGTTACCAAACTACATTCCTACAGTTAAACTATGAGTAGTTATTACTATTCTTCCATTCATTATACACATTACGAGCAAGTCATTATTTGATTCTTCTAAATAATGATAGAAGTCACTACTTATTTAAG
The DNA here is from genome assembly GCA_932274085.1 of Protocalliphora azurea. NCBI lineage: Eukaryota > Metazoa > Arthropoda > Insecta > Diptera > Calliphoridae > Protocalliphora > Protocalliphora azurea. Next base: position 140,031,623 of record OW026522.1, on the reverse strand, counting down.
TCATTAACAGCAAGTAGTTATTTTATGTTTTAAAATAATAAGAAAAATAAGAATCACCCATTATTTTGTAACGTATGAAATTACTACTACCCACCACCAAAATTTCTAAAATTTTTTCTGGGTTGATTTTAAAGTGGGATTGGAAGTGCCACCTCCTAGGATATAGATATGTTCCAAGTTTTATTTTAATTGGTTCAATAGTGTAAACATATGGTCAAGTTAATTAAAGTAAACAATATTCTGATAAAAAGAGGTGTAAAAAGAATGAATAAATATCTATTATAATAATAATAGTAACCTATAAAACAACAACAATATATAATAAAATTTGGATTAAAGAATTTAAATGATTTTTATTTCCAATCATATTAAAAAAAAGGACCTTGAAAAATCTGAACTTCAAGAGGCCATAAAACCGAAATTCGAACCAACTTTGAAAAATCCTTTGAGGAATTTACTAGACTACTGATACGCTTTTATTTTCCGCTGCAATTTTTCCTCTTGCGCTGTATTATCGAAATCAATGATGATTTAAAATTTTTTAAATTCAAAAGAAGCGAAATTGATAAGAGCTTTAGAAGATGTTCCATAACAATATCCACTTCCTATTCAGAGCTTCGAAAGAGTTAATTAAATCTTAGCTCAATTTCCTTAAATTTTAATTCTGAATTAAAAAACACTGGGTCTATAGCTTCATTTAAATGCTTTTGTTTGAATAGAATTAATTTTTATTGAATTAATTCATAAAGAATTCGTTAAATTTTTGTTAATTAAAAACTTCTCCAAATTGAGCGAAAATATTTTTCTTTCATTCAATTTTTACTATTTTGTTTTTTAATCTTTTACAAAATGAATTAAAAAATATTTTATAAAGCTAATTTTAATAGATTTAAATTTGTGAGGACCAAAATTCTTGAAATTTTGAACCACATAATTATTAAACAAACATAGTATAAGAAAATAAAGTATAAATTAGCGTTTTATTCGTCGGGAGATGGATTAGATCCTTCTAGATTGGGGGCGAATTACATTCGCCTATGTAACTTTTCATTTCAGGTGTTCCGGAGGTCGATGGGATAAAGGATGGAACGAAATGTACCGGAGGTCGATGAGGTGCACAGGATGAAAAGCATTCTGGTCAGGGGCAGGTGGTGGGTTTGACCTTAAAACGCCATGCTAGTCTTTTAAGAGTTAACTATAAGAGAACGCAACAGGCAGAAGTAGCAGCAGGGAGAAAAGCAGAATGAAGACGTCAATGCCTACATCGTCACAGCTGAACAGGCGAGTAGCAAAACTGATGAATCATGGAGGTAGAATGGAGAACACAACAGTAGAGGGAGATATACACAGAAGTGTAAGAGTAGCAGAGAGCATAGAATCAGAGGAAAGATTCAAACATAACAAGCAAGATGGAGACAAAATAAACAAACAAGACACACAAAGATCAATGAAAGTGTTATAGCAGTGATCATAAAGGAGACAATAGAAGGGAAGGTTCGATGCAACAACCGCTATCGGTTCGAACAAAGTACAGGAAAACTGCAACAATATTAGTTTTACAAAATATATATAAGCCAGCATAAAGTTACAAGGTCTATTCTTTCTCTTTTGTTTTGGACAGTGGACAAGGCAGACGTGGTGAGTAGCCGGTTAATAAAATAAATAAAAGAACTAACAGAGCAGTGTTAGGAAAAAAATAATAAATTTGATTAAATTAATTCAATGTAGGGTATACTAATTTACAATCAGTAAGATTAAAAGCTTCAACAAGATTTACAATCTGGTTGAAGTGGCCAAGGGCAAAGTAATAGATATTTTCTTGAAAGTTTTCACTCGGACTAAGAAATCTCGGATTACATCCAAGATTAAATAATCCAGTATGGGACAGTAAATAGGAGGTGTAGACAACACAACAAGGTTTTACAAAACAGCACTGTCTCAACATAGAATAAGTTTTGTGTGATATATATATATATATATATATATAGTGAAGTATAAGTAATAAATAAACAAGTGTAACAATTAAAATATAAGTGTTGTTATTTTATGTAAGAACCTTGGACACGACTGAGCTTTTCCCAGCTGCAAACCTGCATAACCAGAAGTTTCTTACAAATTTAAGAAAGTTTCAATTATTGAATATATTTTTTAAGCTTGAGTTGCATAATTGATTATGAATTCTTTAAGGATTTTTTAATATTTAGTTTAAATTATTATGCATGCTTTAAAATAATAGCTAGGATAATAAATTTAATTCAGTTTTAAAAAGTGAATTATGCCTTTGGAACCTTTGTTCCTATTATGAATACTCTTTAAAGAATTATTGAAATTTATAGTGATTCAATACTTTTGAACATCGCAGTCTTAAAGATGTGAAGAAAAAGTCTTTTTCACAAATCAAAAACAATTTGTTTAAGAAAAAAGATAACATCCTCAAGTTTAAATTCTCTTGTTTTAAACCATTTGCTGGGTTACAGCTTTAGACTTAAAGTTGGACTCTGACTGACTCATTTTACTTAACTATTCGCTTACTAACAAGCATTTATTTGGCAAAGCAGCTTATTAATTCAGTTTTTAAGTTTTTGTTTTTTTTTATTTTATTTTATTTTGTAGTTAGTACTGCTATTTGCTGCTGTCAGTTTTTAACATTATGTTTTCATTTAACATATTTCTATTCGCTTGAAATGCTATAGTAGTTATTGTTATAGTAGTTGTTGTATTTGCTACACTTCTGAATTTATTCCTTTAACTCAAAAGTTTTGTATATCTTTCTTTATATAGTTTTTATGGTTTGTAGGCGTAACCATCTGTATTTTCTTTTATTCCTACTTGAAGTTTTGTTAGTTTATTAGGGGCATCAACATCATCATAGTTTTCATTTCATTTCGCGTTCTTTTTTATGCTCCCATCTACTTGTAACTAGTGTGTATTCATACACATCCATACATTTCTTTACCACTTGGCAATGAAAGAAGAATCATTTATTTATAATCCATACATGAACATGTTTACTTGCATTGAAAGGTTTGCGTGCAAGACGTTAAAATTCCTACATCAACCTGCTTCTCTCTGTCCAATTTCTTTTGATGAGTAGGCGTTTTGTGGCCTGGCTAGTTCAGTTGGTATGTGCAAATTGTATTTGTTTCACCCAATAATGTAATTTTCTTACATACACCCTACTTGACACTGTCTGTCTGTCTATCTATCTACTGCCGTTTGTGTTTAGTTATGTATGTTTAACGAATGTATGTGGACATTTGTGATCTATAGCATATTGAATTAATAATTTATTTCAAATAAATAATAAAATATTATAGATTGGAATGGTGTGTCGCCGGACAGTTGTAAAGAGAAGGTGGACGTTTGATAATTATGACTACAAATAAAATGGCGAGAAGAGGTAGTATATAAAAGGAGAAGCAAATTTATTCGTACAAGATGTAGTTCAAATTTATAATCAGTAAAATCTTATAGGAATAGTAATAACAAAAAATGGGAAACTTTTATCTTTGTCTATCTTAATTATATAACATTAATTGTGACTAGCATTTGGGAAATATATTTGTTAGGATTATTGATTATTAGATTTTTTTAAGAAACTGGTTTTGGAATACTTCGGAAATTTTAAATTTTGAGAAAACCAGTTTTCAGTAAATATTTCCATCAAAAGACTTTATTCCCAGCAAAAACTCTTTGGTTTTCGGTAATGGCAATTACTTATTAAAGTTGATTCTCAGTAATGAGGTGTCATTATTATTTAACTACTCTGTATTACATAAATAAGACCTCAATAGTATAATAGCACGGTAATATTGCAATCTCATAGATGAGTTGGCTAGAGCGCTGAATTAGCACCCAGAAGGTTGTTGGTTCAACCCCATTCTGATGCTGTTAGTTTTTTATAACAACATGTCTAAAAAGATATTTTATAATAAAAAAGTTTTTGTCACTTAGAAAATTAAGTGCGAGATGGTGTACTGAGTAAGACGGTAGTCTTTAAAAACGAATGGTTAATTTGTATCCAAGTTCAAATCTCACTGACGGCAAAATTTTGTTGTTTTTTTTATATCTTTATTTTCTTTTCGGTACAAATTTTTGAGTATTCCTAGAGTCTAAAAATAACTACATGAATTTGTGGACAACTCGAACAAAAATAACTAGTTATTCAGGCATAAAATAAGTAGTTTATTTTTGTTTCCAATAATACCCGCTAGCTTACCAGGAAAGCAAAGTTTTTGCTGGGTTGCTCCAAAGAAATCAACAAATAGTATAATATTGAGATTAGATTATATTATATAGAACTATTTTATTTTAAGTAACAAATTTTAATTAAGGTAAGAAAATAATCATCAAAAATGATATTAACTTCTATATAATATGTACAGAAACTATCCACAGTGTGAAATTTTGATAATTTAACTGACCAAAATTCAATTTTTTATCAATATCTTTAAAACGTTAAATCATTCTTTGAGACGTCAAAACATTTTACTGGAACCGAATTTTTCAACAATTCTTTACTTGGGCGTGATAATAATTTGTAAAGTTTTTTGTAAAGTAGTTTCATTTTAATCCCAATTCGGTAAGATAAAAATTAAAATTTTAGCCAGCCAATTTTGCAAAATCTCACACTGTGTTATACACTGGTGCATATTCCTATAAACTCACTTAAAATTCTTAACCTAAAACAATGTTGTGTTGTTACAATATTTCGCAATGTAACGGTACTTTCTTTATGTAAAAAATATTTGTTTCTTGTTTTTGTTTTTTTCTTTAAATTAGCAAAAAACATGTTAACAGTTTTAGTTGCTTGTTTTACTTAACGTAATTTTCTGATGACAACATCTCTGTTTACTGGTAATATATTTGTTTTAACTGGAAAATTTCATCAGCTTAAAGGATGCCCAAAATAACTTTTCTCACAGACCAGGAAAAAGTTAAAATTCAATTTTTTCTTGATCAATGCTATTCTAACAGAGAAACTGGACGGAAAATTAACCGTACGGAAGGAGTTATACGAGGCTTTCTTAAGAAAGGGCAGAAATACGGAAAACAAAAGGTAAGCAAAAATTAAAAAAAAGACAAATTAATAAAATAAAAAACATAAACTTGACCTTCCTGCCACTTCCAGACATGTTGCACACATTTTGCCAACAGATGATAACATAAAATGGAGGAAACCAATATGTAATATAATGCTAAAACAGCATTGTAAGGAAAATCGTTTAAAATTTGGGCGCAAATACATGAAATGAACAGATGAGTGAAATAAAATAATATTTTCTGATGAAAAGAAATTCAATTTGGACTTTAGAAAATTAATTTGTAGAACCTTAGTTATATCTTGGCCCCAGCTTTGGTAAATTGATTAAAAAAATTTATGTGCGTTTATAGGAATATGCACCAGTGTATAGAAATTTATTTGAGAAACTAAGGTTCCTATTTTCATTTAAAAAAATTTTTAAATTTTAAATCACCTAGTTGTGCGAATAATATTGCTAAATTATAAATACCTTGTGAAACTATTGCCATATTGTCACAAAACCTGACTCAATGTCCTTGATTTCATTTTATTTCTTTATTTGATTTCACATAACAAAAAAAAAAAAAAAAAAACAAAAATATGAATCACATTCGAGGAATTTTAACAAAAGATAAAATCACACAATTAAATACAACAATTAAATAAACTTAACCCTGATCTATAGAAATGTCAATCAATGCCGTAAAATTTTTATTTCACAGCAATTATGAGTCATTTGATGGCAAAATAGTGCAACAAAAAATACAATCACAATATTAATCAAACAAATTAAATGGATAATTTATCATTATACCCTAAAGAGGTTAAACAGACGTTCTGCACTCACAACCTCTGGAGGTGATGTTTGGCAGAGAACACAAACTGTTTTGCATCAATAGTGAATTTTCTAATAGAGCCGGCAACAAAAATATATAAAACCAGACACAAAAAATATAAAAATAGAGGAAAATTCATACCAACACATCAGAAACTCAGCACGTAAATTATGTGTGTTCCTTGTGGCGTTGAATATTAATTGCAATAGTTATTACTTTGTTTGCCACACATTCCACATGAAAACAAAAAAGAAAAAAAAGCACTGCTGTGGCAAGTTTGCTACACGCTTAAAATTTTGCTTCTTTAACAAATTCATATAAAAAAATATATATATATTTTATAATGCAAAATATCTTAACAGCTGTTTTTAAGCTTCAAATTTATGCTGGTTTTAGCACTTTAATGCAGCAACAGCAAGCGGGTTGGCAAAGCAGTTAAATAGTTATTTAGTCGGGCTGCACGCATGTGCAATTTTTTTCCTATTTTATTTTAAAAGAATAGACACTCAGACAGTTAGAAGGTAAAAGATTTTTTCTCTTTTTTTTTTTTTTTTTTTTTTTGTAACACCATGAAAACCACATACATTAACAAATCATTTGATGCAGTTAGTTATTTGGAATATATTTAGTGGCACTATAGCGTTAGCCTGGCTTTTTGGTTACCCGCCAAAACAGCAAGCAGGCTGTTTAAATATGCTGCTGGAAAAAAGCATTAAAAATATATATAAAAAAAAAGAAAAATTTGTCTGCAACAGCGATAGCAAATGAGAACAAAAACTATTGTGTATCCTTTCGATGCAGCAGCTCATGATTTGTAACAGGCCTATTTTGAGGGTATACTGGTAAAGCTTTGTGGCATCAATGATATTGCTGCTGCAGTTTTTTTTTTCTATTTTATGATTGTTGATATAAGAAGTTGGGTTAACGGTAATACTGTATGATAAGCGTTTATAATTATTGATATGTTGGTAACATATTCAAACCAATAGGAATATATTTATGCAGCATTCATGAAGTTACACGGTAAGAGTTTATACAGAGAATTTAAAGAATGTAAGTATTTATGAATTTAGACAAAATTTAAATTTTCATAAAGTTTTTCCTTTTTTTCCTTTTGGACATATCATACACTAATGCATATTCTTATAAACGCACATAAATTTTTTTTAACAACTTACCAAAAATAATAAAGGTGCTACAAATAATTTTTTGAATTATTTATTGACTTCACTTAAAAAATTAATAACAAAAAACTTAAAATGTATATTAAATTTTTTTCTTTTTTCATTATAATTTTAGTAGTTTAATGCCATTTTTTATGACATTTTCCTATAAACGCATTTAAACTAATGAACCAACTTAGCATTATTAATAATGTGTTGATGAACCTTTATTTTGGATAACTTCAAAAATTCGGTCTGGCATTGATTCGACTAATTTTTGAAGAAAATCGCTGCCAATTTCTTCTCAGGCTTGCTTAATTTTTAGCTTTAACTCCGTTACTGTTATTATGATTTCATTCTATGCATTTCTTAAGTAAACTTTACGGACCATGTACCCCCTTAGATTCTCAATTGAATTTAAATGCGGACTGCAAGCCGGTCAATGCAATAGTGAAAACCTATGTTCATTAAACTACGATTTAGATTAGTTCGAAACATGGATTGTAGCATTATCCTGTCGGAATATGTAATCTTCATCCATTTTTTCATTCAAAAATGAGAGAAGAGCATCTTCCAACAATTCTTTATAAATTGAACTGTTCATTTTAGTTTGAACAAAGCATATTTCTGATCTTTCTGCAGCAGAAAATGTTGCCCAAACCGTAAGTCGAACGAATTTCGTTCGACTTCAAATCATACCAATAGCGAGAATATGAATCGAGACCATCCAAACTGAATTCCTTTTCATCAGAAAAAAATACTTTATTCCACTCATCTGTCCATTTCATGTATTTGCGAGCAAATTTTAAACGATTTTCCTTACGCTGCTGTTTTAACATTAGCTTACATTTTAGTTTCTTCTATTTTATGTTACCATCTGTTCCAAAATGTGTGCAACATATTTGAAAGTGACAAGAAGATCAAGTTTATTTTTTTTTAGTTTATTGCGGGTTGCTTCTTTTTTTATTTTATTAACTGGCATTTTTGTTAATTTTTGATTACCTTTTGTTGGTTTCTGTACTCCTTTCTTAAGAAAGCTTCGAATAACTCCTTCCAAACGGTGGAAAAATATTTTTCTTAATGTTTTTTCTGGTCTGTAAGAAAAGTTCCTTTGGGCATCCTTTAAATTTCCCAATTAAAGCAAAAGTTTTTCCAGTAAACAGATATGTTGTTATCAGAAACTTACCTTAAGTGAAACAAACAACTAAAACTGTTAAAACTTTTTAATATATATATATCTTTTTTTTTTTTGTAATAACTTTTTATATAAATGATCACCAATGTGAAAAGCAAGAAGTAAATATTTCTTACATAAAAAAGTACCATTATATCGCGAGTTATTGTAGCAACACAACATTGTTTTGGTTAAGAGAAATGAATATATCTCATAGAAAAACAAAAATTGTAAATGCGTTTATAGGAATATGCACCAGTGTACTAATGTGGATTATATACGTGTGATCATTTTTTAAATGTTGTTGAAAATAGAATTTTGGTAATTTTGTATAACTTTTTATCTTAAACCTCCACAACACTAACACCCCACGAATAGATTTGTGCTTCATTAAAGCCAGTTGATATTGGTACTAAATAGCGTTGACGTGTCATAAAAATATTTTCAATTGTTTTTTGAATCTCAAAAGTAAACGAGTTTGAAGAAATTCCATATATTTCCTATTATTGGGTTTGAAATAGAAAATTACCTTCAAATATTTAATATCTTTCGGTAGATTTCTAGGACTTACCTGCAAAGAAATACAAAAAATTTTTTTTTTGTTTTATTATAAAGTAAATAATTATTAATTTTAAATGTCATTAAGTTAAGATTTATTTTATAAAGTATTCAGATAAAATAAAGAGAGAAGTCGTTTCAAAGAATTATGTATTTATGAACACTACCTTAACAACTCTTCCAAACTCTTCCTTGTTCTTTTTCGTAATTACTAAGTAAATCATATTCTCAATTTCAATACTTATTGTTTTTCATTTTCATCAAATATTTTTCTAATTACTAGTCTATTAATTTTTTTTTATTATTATTAAGTTATGAAATATTTTTCTAAGCACTAATTAAAATTAATTAAAACATTATTCCTTTATGAACTTAAAATATATGTTACTCATAAAATAATACCTAAATCATCATTCAAGTAGATGGTGTTGAAATCAGTTTAAAGTTTTTCTTAAATCAATAAAAATAAATATTTTGAAAAAAATTATTTGTTGTTGTGCCTCACATTATTTTACCAAAGGAATAATATTTTCAACACTGCAAAAGCCATAGTATGATACTTTAAAAAGTATTTTCAATTACTTCTAAAAAATGAATAAAAATCTATTATTCGCAAAAATATATTTTCTAAGGAACGAAAGGGTCCCACATTGGGGTCAGGCCGATGGTGGTCTGAAATAATGAATACATTTGTTTTAGATGTTTTACGTGGAAGCTCTATGTGTACGAGGAATCAAGTTGAATCGATATAATTTAGTTTAAATTATCATAGAGGTATATCATAGGACCATTCGTTATGTCTTGGAGATTAGTAAGAAATATAAAATGCTCAAATGAGTCCGCGAAATAAAATGCAGTTTAAATTAATTTTTGTAAAAGTTAAAAAGAAATAAATGTTATGCATATATGTAATTGGATATTTTGAAAATGGTATTAGTTCGTTTGTTTTTACCTGCAGAAAAAAATATAGCTGTAGTGACCATAATCTAAGAATAACATATTATGATTGGAACATATGATCACAGCTAAAAATAGATATTATAAATAATAATTTTTATAATTCCATTTCTTCATATTGTATCCGATTTTATGGTCCGTTTTTTTCATGTTATAGTTCGAGTTTTTATATTATTGTACCATTGTTACCAAATTCTGTCAGATTATGATTTTATTTATTTTATTATGTTATTATTTCATCTTACCATATTTTTCAATTTTATCATGTTATTATCCCATTTTATCACAATATTATTCTATTTTATCATATTATTATACAATCTTATTATATTATCATATTATGATTCCATTTGATCTTGTTATTCCATCTTGTTATATGTAAGAATAAAACACATTAATTAAAATTTGTTATTTTTATAAATTATTAATATAAAAAACACGGTATTGTCACTACAACAATATTATGTTCTTATTGTTAATTTTCATTAATCTTAATAATATTGTATTCATGATAATAAAGCTTTTGCTTCAGTTTTACTATTCAATGTTCAATAAAAATTTTAATATAGTCGACTACAAAAATGTTATGTTTTAAATGTTTTTACCAGAAGCAAAATTTTATTAATATAAAGTTTAGCATTATTTCTAAAAACATTGAATATTATCAATCTTTTTTCTTATTTTTAAACCATATTTCTGTTTTAAACCATATTAATATAATAACAAATATGGTTAAAAGAAATCATAACTTGTTTGTTTTTGAATATATTTTGTTTTTAACATTTGTTTTCCACCTTCATTATAATTTCCATTTAGTTTATACATGAATAAATATAGGTAGACAAGGTTTTATTTTATTTGGTGTTATTCAAGCAATATAAAATATTAAAGTGTTTAGTTAATAGAAAATATCTTGTGTCTTGCAATGAATAAAATAAGCAAAAATTAAGTAAATATTTTTTTATGGTTAATAAACACTTTTCCCTACAATTTATGAGAACAATAATTTTGAATAAATATGTTTTATTTTAATATATATTAAGAGAGTATAATATGATGAAAAGGCAATCATAATACGATAAGAAGAGATAATAGTATGATAAGATGAAATAATATAATAACATGAAGTTATTATCTTACAGAATGACATGATAATGTAGTAAGATGGTATAATTAAAGAACTATAACAATAAAAGTCTTAACATTTTGTTGAAATAATTTCTTATTAAGTTACAAAATCGAGAGATAAATATGGCGGTCACGGCTGGGGGCTGAAAAACGTTGAACCTATTCTAAACTTTCAATTATATTCTGATATCTTTCTTCCAATATAATGGCAGTAGTAAGGCACACTTTCTGTGTCTATTTCGAAGAAGAAAGATCATCTTTTATTAATATTTCGTCCGGACTTAAGTGAGTTATATTTAGTCCGGAGGTTTGGATAATGTGGTAGAATGTAGATCACCACAATATTGTTAGCTAAGAGAGGTCATACATATTGTTATTATTAAGATAATCGCTATAAGTTATATGTAGAAATATCCGAGTGATGTAAAGTTTAAAAATAATTTTTTTCTTCAAAAAATAAAGACCTTTAAAGTCATGGCATCTATATAAATATTTTATATCTTGTCTTATATGATTATATAATAAAAATTAATTGAAAATTATTAATTCTCTAAATTTTTGATTAGACAAGGTTTAATAGATCGTTTCTTTTTTATGAACTTAAAATTATACATATAAAATTCAATCAAATAAACTTGTTAAATTTACAGACAATTTATACAATGAGTGTTCTATTTTCAAACACATACAATATTTTTTCAATGCTATTTGTAACTATGATAAAGTATTAAAATTTTTAAAAACTATTCTTTAAAAAATTGTTCATCCTATTTCAACCTTTCAAATTTTAGAATTTTTTATATTTCTTTAATATTTATAATTTTTCGTAATAAAAATAATTAATTAAAATTAATTAATTTATTACGCCTCATTTACGAAACTTGAATTATATTTTATATTTAAACAATTAACATGACCTCTGGTAGGGTAAATGAACGGTACACAAAATAAACATTGCAGAACTAATTTGGAATTTAATTACCAAGAGATGTGAAAAAGAGAAAAAAACTTCAATAAATGATTATGTTTTTTTCGTTTATTTCATATAGTTATCGTCAGGGAAACCAAAAATCAAAATCAAACAAACATTTACCTTTTTATACCCACCATCAAAAAAGATGTGAGGTATATATCGTGTTTGACATTACGTGCCAAGACATGCCGGAAAAATCATTTAAGACCCCATAAAGTATATATATTCTGGGTCCTGGTACTATTCTGATCTCTCCCTCTGTCTGATGGAGCTTGGGCAGGCCGTATAGGGAGACGAAAATTGGCAAAATGTATTCACAAACAAAAAATACAGGGTGTCTGTTGTAACTCCAGTTCATACTTTTCTGCAGATATCTCTTAAACAAAGCTTGTACGACAACAAAATTTTGCACAGGTTGTTCAAGGATCGATGTTAGTTCGAAAACCAAAAATGGAAATTTCAAATTATGGTGGCACAGATCGTTCCAGATGGTGGGTATAAAATATTCGGTCGAATTTATTATTCTTCTTATTTGTTCTTTTTTTATACCCTTCACCTCAGGTTTAAAGTCGTTCCGTTTGTAATTTCTACATTATTCATCATTTTTCGCAATTCCTTTTTGATTAAGCATTTCCAAAATTTTTAGATGATTTTTCGCTTTTAATATATATATATATATATATATATATATATATATATATATATATATATATATATATTTTATTGTATTCGTATATAGTTTCTGTGGTTGACGAATTATGTTAAAACAACTTTTATATATAATAATAATCATTCGAGAAATGACACAGTGTATGTTTTAGGCTTTCTTGATGAGTTTTTAAATCCCCGTATAAAAAATGCATCCACAATATTGTTTTTCTATTGTTACTCTAGGACCACAAAAAGTATATATGTATATCAGTCCATAAATAGCCAAGATGTCGCCAAAAAACCGAAAAAAAGCATTTCTGTTTTCGACTTATCTAAGCCCTACATACGCTAGCGACTTCGTTCTTGCACAGAAAAATCGCAATATTTTTTTGGTTTTTTTTTGCGGAAGAAATGAACAAGATCGGTCCATTAGTATCCGAGATATCGGTAAAAATACATCTTTATACTTTTGAAACTCCTATACAAGCTATGGCCTTCGCCCTTATATAGATCGGTATAAATATTTTTCTAAAATTCCGATTTTTCGAATCAACCAAATCTGTCTATAAATAACCGAGTTATTTGCAAATCTTTTTTTATTTACTTAATGACTGCTTTCAATATAGTTGTTGTGTTATGGGTACTGAGAAACAGCAAAAACTATGAGCTATATAATATTAGGCTTTTTCAACTTTTTGAAGCGCCTATAAGAGCTAGATCTTTCGTTCTTTTAATCGGTACATTAGTATCCGAGATATCGGCCAAAATGTGTTTTTATACTTTTGAAGTCGCTATATAAGCAACGGACTTCGTTCTTGCGCAGGTCTGTCACAAATATTTTTTTCGAATCTCGAATTTTTAAATCAATCTAATCGGTCCATAAATTTTCAAAATACCCTTTTTTTATTAATGTTATATTCTTTTTTTTAATTAATGTTATTTGATATTGTTGTTATTTCATCAACTTTAAAATACATTAATTTTTCATATAACATCTCAACATGGGTGAAGTATATAAAATTCGGTACAGCCGAATATAGCACTCTCTAATTTGTATATTTTAAGAACTTTGTCATCAATTTCTTACAGAATGTTTGTTATATTTTCATAAAAAGTCCTTATTTTAATCCATGTTTTATCAGTTGAAATGTCAAATTTTTTTAATGTAATTTAAGAGAAAATTTCTACATATTTTATACTCAAGGGAGTTTGTTGCATGTTTATTTTAACATTAGAGCAATGCAACGAAAGTGGCTCACATGGGCGAATGCTAACGATTTATGCAAAAATATTTGCTTTGCGTAATGTGAAAGCAAAATATATTTATAAAACAAACCAGATAACGGATGATTTTGGACAAACAAAAATATTAGCCCTTAACTAAAAATGCCGCTAGTGTGAACAGTGTGTGAACACAAGTTGTAAAATATTTATCACTATTTTCAGCAAATTTTTGTTTGATCTTACAAAATAAATATAAGATCAAACAACACCAAACAAAAGCTAATTCAGTGGACGGCTTGAGTTGAAAATATTGTTGCTTTTATGTACAGAATTGAAAGAAAAAAAATTATCAGTTTATATGTTATCTATAATTATATAAAATATAATTTTTTAAATAAAACTTTCAATATATTAATATTTTTACTATTAAACCATAATAATATTTTTTTTTTTATGCAAAGAAAACAGTGTCGTTTTGTGAAAACAGGGTTGTAAATGACGAGAAAAGGGAACAGAGTTGTTTTTATGTATAAAAGTAAACTACTACTTATAAGTACTTAAAAGTACTTATATATAAAAGTGTTAAATATATATATTTTTTCAAGTAATTTTTATTCATGTGCGTACTTAATCTATCTAAATATTTTACTTTATAAATTTTATAGATATTTATATTTTCGCTTTATATTAAATAAAAACACTAAAAACATTACTTTAACATCCACATATTTCAGAAAATGTTCCTAAATTAATTAATACAAGATAAAAAGTAAGATTTTCCCATAAATTCATTTAATAATTGATGTCAAATAAATTTATGGTAGTTGTGTGTTTAAGCAAATAATTTTGAGTAAATAATTTGCATCTAATCTGAACACGCTTAAAATATTTTTCCCCTACTCGTATTTTACGATATTTGATAGCGGCTTCATCAAACAAAAAAGGTCAAATAAATGTGCGTAATGCGAACAAGAAACCAACTATGTTGCAAAAATTGCAGGAAAACACGATGAAATATTTCTGTCAAATATTTGTGTAATCTGAACTTAGCTTTAGTCTCGCTTAAGCATTCGTAAGTTCGTGCTGTTCCATGATTTTCAAAAAAAAAAAAAAAAACTGAAAGAAATGATGAATTCTATATATTTTTATACTTTTTTATTTCTTTTTTTATTATTATTATTTTTTTATATAAAATGAAAAATCATTTAAGAACAATTGATTTTTTTAATTTCAAATTTAAGTTTATTAATATGAAGTTTACATTTATAGAGCGGGAGAGTTATAAAAACTATATACAAATACAAAATGTAAATTTATGAGCACTGTAGTGGAGCATTTTTCCTTTTACTTTCAAACACGTTTTTCAAATCCAACTCTAGATATTTCGATCTTGTAAATTTCTAAAAATTTCGTAATTTTCCGATACAATATATCAATTTTGAATGTTTTTAAATACAAAATAAAATATTTTTTCTTTTCAATTACTAGCTAAAATCCATTATTTTTTCTAAAGTAATTAGATGAATATATTTAAGGGCATACTTAATAATAAGAATAAAATTTTTTTTGAGCATAGTTTTTGTTGCCCTGGTCATCATCATCATCTTCATAATCGTAATTTTCATAACTTTTAGTAACTGTCTATCGTTGTTATAGCTGCTGGTAAATATCGGTTACTTTTCATTTATTTTAAATGTTTCTGATAACAACCATAAGCAAAAACAACATGTTTTGAAAAAATACAATATTCTTCTGCCTCCACTAAACAGCAAACAGCACAGCACATCATAAAAGATTTCCATCAGTTGTACCGCCTTTTTAATCTGTTTTTTTCTTTTCGATTTATTTTAATTTTTTTTTTTTTTTTCATTACTAGATTTTCTAGTCGGCGTCTAAAGGAAATGGTAGATAGGCATTGAGGGAACTAGTAAAAATATTGCTCTAGCAGGGGGAGAGTTCTGGAGAGAATTTGTTCGAATCGTTTAAGAAAAATGGACACAATTTTCCAAGCATATTAAAGTGCAACTAAGCATGAGGTAATTGCAGTTCGGAGAGGATTTTTTTGTTTTGAATATTTGTATATGGAGTTTGAAAATTTTTCTTTATAGAGGTTGACATTATCAGCCTCTAAAAAAAATTTATAATAATAATACTAAGCTATACTTTAATAGAAGCTTTTTTAAACTACCCCCCCTTTTGGAGGCGCTTCTGTGTGTGATATTTTTTACTTTTTGTTTTTAAATTTTCTTGTTGTGACCGTATGTGTGTGCAATTTATAATTTATTAATAAATATTAAACAGCCAAGCGATTTAATTTAATTTTCTCTTTTCTAGTGCTTTGTAAAAGATTTACTAGTTTGAATTATGACCAGGGTTTGGGGTTTCTCGCAATATTTCTTTACCCGGGAAACGGGAACAAAAAATCAATTTTTTTGAAACTTAAGTTATAAGAAAAAAGGCGATGATTTATTATAAAGAAAATTATTTTTTTTTTATTAAATAAAACAAAACAAAACATTATAAAACATACTGAATTAACGAAAAATCAAATAATATAAAGATTAAAAATTTAAAAAAACACTAATCTATGGCATAAATTTCATTATAAATAGCTTGCTGTTATTATTTTATTATTTCTCTAACTTGCAGCATTATTATTTCTTTTTTTAACAATTCTTACTAAATTAAATAATTAATGTGGAAAATACTAAAAATTGGTCTGCAACAATGTTTTCCGGAGCAGTCATTTGTTCAGAAATCTCTTGAAAATAATCTCATATACATATGAATACAACATGATATTATTTTTTTTATAAGTATTTCGAAGCTATAACATTTAATTCTAACATTTATAGATCCATTGCTTGGATAAGAGATGCTGTTTCAAAAAAAAATAAAATAAAATGCTTTAGAATCGGTGTTGCCAATTTAGCATTATTTAGGCTAAATCTAGCCTTTTTATTGTGCTTTTAGCCTAAAAATTTTTCTTTTTCTAGCCTTTTTTGATTCTTAAAATTTCTTTAAAAATTCTAAAATTTTAGCACTTTAACAAAGAAGAAAAATATTTCTTATTTTCTTTTATTAAGAACTTTTGCATTTAATTTTCGGCGGCGACGCTTCATCCTCCAAATTAAACATATTATTTATTACAATTATTTTTTAATACATCATTAACCATAGAAACTAAAATAATATAAAAATAAATATAATTACAAATTTTTTAAAAAACGTACAATCTCCAAAAAATTTTAAATTTATTAAACAAAAATGAATTACATTTCAAAAATGACGAATCCCATCAAAACACTGGGACATTTTACATATGAAATATCTTTAAAAAAAATATCAAAAATTAATGAGAGCAAAAAATAAGTTTTTAAATAAAAAATATTAGCTTTTTTCTGGCCTTATTTTTTTGGGGTATTAAGTCTTTTCTGACCTTCCTTAAGGTATCTGATGAAAAAAGACCTAATTCAATAGTCTCAGATAACGTTCTACTTTTATTATATGCGTTAAACTCTTGCAAGTGCAATGTTTAGAGTAATGTCAAGCTTTCATTGATTTAAGGTGTTAAAAATAGCAAAATGTTTGCTATAGAATTTTAAAACTACGAGAATATTTAATTTCCCGTTTTCCCGGGAAAATTTAGAAAAATTTCCGGTAAAAGAGTATTTTGATTAAAATTTCAAGATTTCCCGCCAGAGAATTCCCGCATCCCAAACCCTAATTATGACATATGACTAAACCTAAGTTCAGATTACGCAAATATTTGATACGAAATATTTCATCGTGTTTTTCCACAATTTTTGCGACTAAATACAGAGTAGATTTTTCGTTCACATTACGCTTATTTATTTGACAGCTATCACATATCATAAAACTCAAGAAGGTAAAAAATATTTTAAGTTTGTTCAGATTGGATGCAAATTATTCACTCAAAATTATTTTATTAAACTACCATAAATTTATTTGACTTCAACTACTAAACGAATTTATAGGAAAGTCTTATTTTTTATTTTGTTTTAATCAATTTAGAACACTTTTCTGAGAGAAGAGTGTAGCGTTTTTATTTAATGCAAACCGAAAATTAATATTCATTTTAAATACAAATATTTATAAAATTTACAATTACAAGTTCGTTTCAAAATTGTATATTGAAAGGAACAAAACAATCAAATTTATTTACAAATCAATACAAATTGCCGAAACCAATTTTCGTTTTACAAAATTAGGCCATAAAATAATAAAGGAAATACGAACTAGTATTATATATCGATTAACTGCAAAATTTAATCCGCACATTAATAAAAATTACTTTAAAAAATGTAAACTTAAACTTTTTTTTATAAATAATTTACGTTTGTACACAAAAACAATCCTGTTTACTTTTCTCGCCATTTACAAAACAGCCCTGTCTTTATAAAACAACACTGTTTTCAGATGTGGAAAAAATAACAAGTATGATTATGGCTAAATAATAAAAAATATTAATATATTGAGTTTTATTTAAAAAATTATACTTTAACAGATAAAGTATAAATTAATCACTTCTGTTTTATTAATTTAAAGTTTGTGTAGAATATAAAATTTTTTTAATCGAAGTCATTCACCGCATCAGCTGTTATTTGCCGTTGCTTGATCTTACATTTATTTGTTTGCTCAAAATAGTGTTCACACAATGTTCATACAAGCGGCTTTTTTAGTTAAGGGTAAATAGTTTTGTTTGTCCAAAATCAATTGTTATTTTGTTTGAATCGTAAAAATATTTCGTGTTCACATTACGCAAAGCAAAAATTTGTAAAAATCGCCAAATATTAGCGTAGTGCGAACTTAGCTTAAGTTTATGAGTTTGTTCTGTGCATTGAAACCAATTTTCAATTAATTTGATCTTGAGATAACAATTGTTATCAGCAGCATCTATAACAATTAAAGATTGTGATGGGATTTTAAAGCGAAAAATAAGAAGATTTTTTTATGATTGGCAAGTTTTCTGTACTTGCTTTAAAAGTAAAAAGCTAATGGAATTTTATGCACAGAAGACCGAAAAACTTAAAATTTATGTTTTTAGTATATTTTTCATAAATATTGTTAATATTTGCACCTAAATAAAATTTATACGAATAAAGGTATTCCAACAAAATTTTGGCATATTATAGATAAATTTGTTTTAAAATCAGGAAGTTATAAAAGTTTCCATCTTTTCGTAACGAAATACCCAAAATTCCAGGCCCTAAAAAAATTGTTTCAAAAATTGAATTTTTTCATTACAAGGAGCGGCTCAGAAGTTTTTTTTTTTTTTTGTGTATAACCAACATATGAATGTATATAGCCAATATACTTTATTGTTGATCTCGACTTTGGCATTTGAGAATTTTTAAAAAAAGAAAGCCTATCCTATTTTTTAAATTTTTAATAGGCTTGGAGGGAAACCACGTTCCAAAGTGCCTTCGATTTTGCTTTACATGCATTTACATTAAGATTTCTTTTGAAACAATTAAACAAATTCTATGGTGTAGAAAAAAATATATTTTAGAAACGAAAGAATATTTCCACCTTTTTGGAAAATAACCCCAAAAATGGTAATCTTTTTTTAAGTTCCAACTTCAGCTTAATATAACTTTTTATCAGAAGGATATATATATATATGATTCTTGCAGCAATATTATTTTAGAATTTTGTAAGAAATCTAGTGGATATTTTCAAATTTGAGGACTTAAATTGAGCCCCACAAGTTTAAAAAACTTAAAAAGACGAGACCAAAAATAAGAGTAAAATTTACATCGACCCAAATATTTTGAAAACTGAAAGAGATAACCTATTTTTTTTTAGAGATTTACAAAAACTATCTATATGTAAATTTTTTTACATTTAATTCGTAAATTAATTTTTGGCGAATTTAAAAAAAAAGATATATATATACCGGAGGGGAACAACTTTGAAGGTCTACCCTCTACCGCCGTGATCAGCTAGGGAACTGACCTCCTCCCTATTAACTCGAAAACAATTCAAGTCTGACCGTGTGAAGTTATATTTAGATATCTCAAGCGGTTCACAAATTACAGAATTATTAAAAAAAATCGCTTTGGGACCACTGTGCAAAGGCATAAAGTTAAAGTAAGCTAAATAAAAATACTTCGCTTGCAGAATGTAGCCCTCATAGGTCGTCTTCAAGGCTTACCGTTTTAAATACAACAAAAAATTTTCTCCATGCTTTTTTCTGAAAATGCTTACACCTTAAAAAGGTCTTTAGCCCACAGTTCTGCACATACAGATTTGGTTTTTATAATTAATTCTATATGTATGTCTGATAATATTACAAAGTTTTCCTTTAAAACCACAAACTTAATGAAACAATTTTAAAAGCCATAATATCTCACTCTCTTACCTCAAAGTTTTAAAACCAAAATCCAACATTAACTTTACCACCCTCAAAAAAGAAAAAAAAAAAAAGCAATTGAATGACCTTTATAAAATAAATTCTGTCTATTTTCATTTTCGTACATGTAACAAACAAACAAACAAATGTTAAGATTAAAAACTTTTTAAACAATTTGTTTCAACAAAAATGTCACTTGCTTACAATTTAATTAAATGGCTTTGAGACAAATTTAATTGTAACACAAACAAGATTAATTATAACGATAAAATACCGGTAACAGATAGTTAAATGTAAAATTTTTTGCAGAAATATTTATTAAATATAACTAAAAGAAAAACAATTTGAAATAATTTGACAAATATTTTATTTATTTGTACAATTACGTAATGCTATTATCAAATATTTAGCTTAAAGCTAAATAATTTTTATGAGAATTTATTTTGTCTTAATAAAAAAAAAAATAAAAAAATAAAAAAAATCAGGCCAAATTAAGCCCAGAAGCTTTTAGAGCTATGTTCATATATATAAAGAACAATAACAAACAATTGTTGGTTTAGTTTTAGTTTTTTCTTTTTGTTAAAATTTTAAAGGATTTCAATAAGAGATTAAATATTCTGTAGAAAAACTAAAATATCAATATTGTTAACTGAAATTATGCCACCTGGTTAATAACAAGTTTTGCTTAATGACCCGAGGTGTTATAATTTCGGAAGCAAACAATTATCAATAAAAGCTTAGAAATATTAAGTTGAGGTCAATTTACTATAAAAATATATATTTTTTTATTTATTTATTTTTTTATAACATATTATTAACCATTGTTTTTCTTTTAATGTTCTTTTAAATTTCTAACAAAGTTGTCTTAAGAAAACCCAACTCGTGCTGGTGATTTATTTATGAAGAGATAATGTTGCCTTAATGAATAATTTGTGTTAATGTTTTCGCAAAAATACAGAAAAAATATTGTATTTAATATTTAAATTCGTCTTGTTTTTTTTTTTGCACAGTAGTTCTTTGGCCAGTTTTTTTTTTTATTTGCAAAATATGGGTGTGTACGAGTATTTTTTATAATTTTTTTAAATGCCAACTAAAAACAATGTGTTTTTCAATAAAACCACATTTAAGATTCATAAAACAAACAAAACATAAAACATAATTTTGCTCAGAACAAGAAAATTTTAATTAAACACTTTTAAACAGATTTTGAAAGGCGTCTTATTGAGGAAGGGTCAAGTTTTAAGAACTGTAGACTACAAGCTGAAATACAAATATGTAAAGCTAATTTTACTTGAACTTTGTATTATACTACATTATATACCATATTATATTATATTATAGTATATTATACTATATTATACTATATTATATAAGGTGCTCCATTTTCGACCGTTTTTATGCCACACACCACCATAGGTGGACTTTCATGGCACAAGTACGAAGCGTATTGAAATTGGTGATGATCGGTCCTTTATTTCACCTAGCCCCCATGCAAATGTCCTCCCGAAATAGGGATTCAACGATCAAAAATGCATTAAATATAGCAATATTTTAATGAAATTCGGTATAAGAAAGTTTTTATATAAGTATCAATCTTTGTGCCAAATTTTATGAAGATCGGTCCATAATTGACCATAGCTCCCATATAAAACCCTCTTCCGAAAATCACTTTAATCTGCATAAATCACATACACATATTAGTATCAGGTTTATATTCGACATAAATAAGTTTTATATAAGTAAAAATCTTAGTGACAAATTTTATGAGGATCGCTCCATAATTGAATATAAGCCCACTTTCGGAAATTACTCTAAAGTGCATAAGTTAACACAAATGTTAGTATTAACGTAATATTCTGTATTAATATATTTTATTTTACACTTAGTAAAAGTATGGGTCCACGAAATATAGGACACCTGCACAATGGCGTGGGATATCATATGGTCGGGCTTGACCGACTATATCTTTCTTACTTGTTATTTTATTTCTTTTTTTTTTAATATTTTTGATAAAATTTACTTTTATAGAAAACATTTCTTTTCTTTCTTTTTATAAAAAATTTTAGCTTTAAAGAAAATTTTCGCTAAATTTTTTTCATAAACAATTTTTGCTAAATTTTCTTTTTATAAAGAATTTTCGGCAGATTTTCGCTTTATAAAAACTTTCGGAACTTTCTTTTTATAGGAAATTGTCGATTTATTTTCTTTTTCTAAAAAAATTTTAATCAATTTATTTTTTCTAAAAAATTTTCAGTCAATTTTTTTCTAATTGAATCCTTTTGATTAATTTTCTATTTATAGAAAACTTTCGATAAAATTTCTCTTTATACATTTTTGATAAAATTTATTTTTATGGAAAATTTTCGATAAAGTTTCCTTTTATAGAAAATTTTCGATAAATTTTATTTTTTGTTTTTAATTTTAATTATCCATCAATTTTCCTTCTATTGAAAATTTTCCATCCATTTTCTTTTCATGGAAAATTTTCCATTAATTTTCTTTCCATAGAAAATTTTCTATCAATTTTTTTATAGAAAATCCTCGATGAAATTTCTTCTTATAAAAATTTTCGACCAATATTCTTTTTATGAAAATTTTCGATCAATTTTCTTCTTATAAAAAATGTTCGATAAGTTTTCTTCCTTCATATAGAAAATATTGAATCAATTTTCCTTTTATGGAAATAATACAGAAAATTGTTTATTTATAGAAAATTGTCTACCAATTTTTTTATTAAAGAAATTTGTCGAATAATTTTCTTTTTAATGCAAAATTTTCGATAATTTTCCTTTTAAAGAAAATTTTCGATTAATTTTTTTTTTTATAAGAAAATTTTCTAAAAATTTTTTTTATAAAATTTTTTTGATATAAGTAAATTTTCACTTTATAGAAAATTTTCGATCAATTTTTTTATAAAAAAATATTTGACAAATTTTCTTTTTATGGACAATTTTTTATGTAAAATTTTCGATCAATTTTCTTCTTATAGAAAATATTAGATCAATTTCCTTTTTATAAAAAATGTTTCATCAATTTTCTTTTTATAAAAAACTTTGCGATCAATTTTCTTTTCATAAAAACTGATCAATATTTATTTTTATATAAAATTTTTGAACTTTTTCTATAAAATTTTCGATAAATTTTTTTTCTATAAAATTTTCGATAAATTTTTTTTATATAAAATTTTCGATAAATTTTGTTCTTATAGAAAATTTTTGATAAATTTTGTTCTTATAGAAAATTTTCGATAAATTTTGTTCTTATAGAAAATTTTCAATAAATTCTGTTTTTATAGAAAATTTTCAATAAATTCTGTTTTTATAGAAAATTTTCAATAAATTCTGTTTTTATAGAAAATTTTCGATAAATATTGTTTTTATAGAAAATTTTCGATAAATTTTGTTTTTATAGAAGTTTTTCGATCAACTTTTTTTATAAAAAAATATTTGATAAATTTTCTTTTTATGGACAATTTTTTATGTAAAATTCTCGATCAATTTTTTTTCTGTAGAAAATTTTCCATCAATTTTTTTCTTATAGAAAATATTAGATCAATTTCCTTTTTATAAAAAATGTTTGATTAATTTTCTTTTTATAAAAACTTCGATCAATATTCTTTTCATAAAAACTTCGATCAATATTTATTTATAAAACTTTCGAACTTTTTCTATAAAATTTACGATATTTTTTTTTTTATATAAAATTTTCGATAAATTTTTTTCTTATAGGAAATTTTCGATAAATTTTGTTTTTATAGAAAATTTTCGATAAATTTTGTTTTTATAGAAAATTTTCAATAAATTTTGTTCTTATAGAAAATTTTCAATAAATTCTGTTCTTATAGAAAATTTTCAATAAATTCTGTTCTTATAGAAAATGTTCGATAAATTTTGTTTTTATAGAAAATTTTCGATAAATTTTGCTTTTATAGAAAATTTACGATAAATTTTGCTTTTATAGAAAATTTTCGATAAATTTTTCTTTTATAGAAAATTTTCGATAAATTTTGCTTTTATAGAAGATTTTCTATAAATTTTGTTTTTATAGAAAATTTTCGATAAATCTTGTTTTTATAAAAAAATTTCGAAAAATTTTATTTTTATAAAAAATTTTCGATATATTTTGTTTTTATAGAAAATTTTATATATATTTTCTTTTACAGAAATATAAAATACACCATCAAATCTTCTAAGAACTGGTCGACAATTGACCATAGATTTCCTCAAAGACCACCTCCGAAAATATTATTAATGCATGTGTAGGGTATCAAATAAAGAATTTGACCGGCAACATGTTGTTTCCCAAATAAATTTGCTGAAATTATTAACAAAATCACATCAAAAGATCATCTTAATATGTCATTTAAATGATGGATATATGCCCTTTTACTTTTTCTTTGTTTGATTTATTAAAACTCACAAGATAATAAATTTTTTTGACAATATGAGTAAATATTACATAAATATTAAATTTCTGTTTCATATTCAGAAGTTTATGTGTCGTTGCAATAATGGATTTTAATTTTTTTTTATTCAAAAACACATAAAAATCAAAAAAAAAATGGTATGGAAAAATAATGAAAATCGTGTTTTTAAGTCATTTATTCGATGAAATTGACGGATTTGTAATATTATTTTTTTTTAATAGATATAGATTGATTTCTAAAGCAATTATATGCAAAAAAAAAAAACAAATTTTGAAAAAGTTAGTTTATACGCCCTTATAATAATCCATGCTTCAATTTTCAATAACTTTTCTTTTCATACAAAATTTTCGAAAAATTTATACGAAATTTTCGATAAATTTTCATTACCGAGCAAAAAATTTGTTTTCCTGGTAAGTTAGCAAGTAATATTGTAGAAAAATATAAACTGGTTATTTTTTTTACCTGATTGTTCGCGTTGTCCCAAACGAGAGGGGTTTTTGTAGATGTTAAACAAAAGTAAAAAACAAATGCAACAACGAAAAAATTTTTTCATCCAACACTTACTTTATTAAACTTTAAAAACTCCTTTAGTATAAATTTTTATATCCTTTTAGAAATTTTGTTAATAAAACTAACAGCATCAGACTGGGGTTGAACCAACAAACTTCTGGTTGTTATTTCGGCGCTCTAGCCAACTGATCCACCTGAATGCAATATTACTGTTCTATTTTACTAATGAATACTTATTTATATAATGTGGAGTAGGCAAACAATAATGACGTCTCATTACCAACTGACTACTCAAATAATTAGTTGCCATTACCGAAAACCAAAAAGTTTATGCTGAGTATATATGATATCTTCGACAAATTTCGATTAAAGTGCCTTTTGTAAAAAGTTTTGTATTTATTTTTTTATTTATACGAAATATATAATAAAATTTTTTACGCCAAATTTTCGATAAATGTTCTTTTTACATGAAATTTGCAATAAATTTTCTTTTTATAGATTTTTTTTTATAGAGTAACTGTAACTGGATGTTAACATAAATAGCAACTATTTTAAACAATAAAAAACCCTCCCAAAGCCATTAAGTAGATTTACTACACCACTGTAATATTTTTTTTTTCAGCTGAAGTTTAAGCTGAATTTATTGATACGATTTAAAAAAACATTCAATCATGTTAATATTTTGATTTTTTAAATAAACAATACACAAGGGAATCTTACATGGTTTGAAAAACAAAAGAAACAAAATTATAAAATTAAAAAAAAACATTTGTGAATATTTAAACACACATAAGTCACCTTCTATTTTTTATAAATTTTTCCCCGTTTATTTTGCATATGAAATAGTATGATATGAAAAATACTCGAAAGCAAAATAATATGAGCGTTTGTTTTTATGTTCATTTTTCTCAACATAAAACCGCATAAAACTGTTGTTGACAATATCTATTACCATCGTTCTCTATTTTAAATACTTATGTACTTACAGGCGAAACAAAAACAAAAATAAATCAATGAACAAAAATATTCAAACCATCTATGTATATCGATCTATCCAACTATCTATCTTCAATCCAATCATTCAACCAACAAAGCAGTCAGTCATCGAATCCATCCATCCATCTATCGATAAACGAACAAACTATTTGAAATGATGTATGACCATGGCCCATGTATGCATGTTTTTTTTTTTTTTTTTTTTTTTTTGAAGGCTGGCTTAACCACCGTTTGTTTGCATTACAAATGACACACACGAATATGTAAGTATGTATAAAGGTAAGTACTTGCTGGCATTTGACAATATTTTGTCTAGTTTACTTTTTTCATCTCCTTGGTTTTGTTTCGGTTTTTTGTACCCACCATCAAAAGAGTTCGGGGGTTTATTGAGTTTGTCATTCCATGTGTAACATGTAAAAATATTCGTCTAAAACCCCATAAAAAAATATATATATTCCGGGCCCTCGTAAGATTCTGAGTAGATCTAACTGTGTCTGTCAGTTGGAAGCAGCATAGGGCTTGGGTCGGGTCACACAGGGATTCAAATATTTCTCTCATATAAGGTTTATTTGAAATTGAAAATGAGCAAAAACCAGTTAAGAAACAAAAAAAAGTTATGGACTAAATACTGGAAAAACTTATTGTCCCTCGCAACTCCAGTTCATACTTTTCCGCCTATATCTCTTAAAAAAAGCATGTACAACAACCAAATTCTGAACAAATAACTCAATAATTGATGTAAACTCGGAAACCAAATATGGCTGTCACTCGCGTCCCATATAAGATGAAATTTTAAATTAGGGTGTTATAGAAAAACTTACTTACAACAAATTCGACCAAGCCGAATATAACATTCATGCATGTTTTGCACTAAAATTGTGTACATTTCGTCATATTGTAGATGTCCGTATTTGAACTACATTTTAGAGAACATTTATGTAAGAGTACTTGTAGTAACGAGTACCATCATTTCCAACATTTTAATGTTCAACCTTTACGAGTTGTAGTTGTAATAAAAATGAAAAAATGTAAAAAAGGAAGATTTTGATAAAAATCTCTTTGATATAGAGTAGGTAATAAAAGCGTATCGTTTGAAATTGTTTTGAATATTTGTTTTAGTTTTTGTTTGGTTTTATTTGGTTTCTCCTTACTGGGCTTTTGTGTGATGGCGTTCGTTAAAATGATAGATTGTCCATCAAAATGTATGCAGCAACTAAAGTGGAATGTAAGATATATTTTCCAAAGATTCTAAGTCGATCCATAACGACTTTTAAGCGGGCAGTAAATTTGAGGGGAGAATACAATTTATTAAGTTTATAAAAGTCAGTTGACCACTGAAGGATGTAAAAATCAAATTTATCGTAAATTTTTCATATAAAGAAAATTGATCGAAATTTTTTTATATAAAGAAAATTGATTGAAAATTTTCTATAAAAAATTATAGACAAGTTTTCATAAAAAGAAAATTTAGATCGAAAAATTTCTATAAAAAGAAAATTACGTTAAAAAGAAAATCTTGATTGTATATTTTCTGTAAAAATAGAATTGATTGAAAATTTGATATAAAAAGAGAATTTATCGCAGATTTTATATAATAAGGAAATTTATAGGAAATTTCCTATAAAAAAAGAAAATTAAATTTTTGCAAAAAGGAAAATTTATCGTAAATTTTCTACAAAAGGAAAATTTATCGTAAATTTCCTATAAAAGGCAACTTTATCGTAAATTCTCAGGAAAAGCAAATTTAAATTTTCTATAAGAAGAAAACTTTTCGTAAATCTGCTATAAAAAATAATCTAATCGTAAGTTTGCTATAAAATGAAAATTTTTCGCAAATTTCTACAAAAATAAAATTTATCGTAGATTTTCTCCAAAAGGAAAATTTGTCGTAAATTTTTTGCAAAAAGAAAAATTATCCATAAAAAGAAAATTTTACATAAATTTTCTACAAAAAAATAAAAATCGTAAATTTTTAAATAAAAAAAAATTAGCGTAAATTTTCTATAAAAAGAAAATTTCTCGTAAATCTGTTATAAAAAAATATCGTATATATTAAAAAAATATCATAAATTGTCTATAAAAAGAAAATTTATCGTAAATCTGTTATAAAAAGAAAATTTATCGTAAATATGCTATAAAAAGAAAATTTATTATAAATTTGCTATATAAAGAAAATTTATCAAAAATTTTGTATAAAAAGCAATCTTATCGTAAATTTTCTCTAAAAAGAATCGTAAATTTTCCATGGAAAAACGTATCGTAAATTTTCTATGGTAAGAAAATTTGTCGTAAATTTGCTATAAAAAGAAAATTTGTAGTAAATTTTCTATAAAAAAAAATTTCTTTAATTTTTATAAAGTGAAAAGTTAGCAAATTTTCTATAAAAAGAAAATTTATTGTAAATTTAGTATAAAAAGAAAATATATCAAAAATTTTTAATAAAAAGAACATTTTTTCTGAATTTGCTTTAAAAAGAAAATTTATCGAAAATATGGTATAAAAAGAAATCTTATCGTAAATTTGCTATAAAAAGAAAATTTATCGTAAATTTTCTACAAAATGAAAATTTTTCGTAAATTTTCTGCAAAAGGAAAATTTATCGTAAATTTTTTGTAAAAAAAATTAATCGTAAATTTTCTATAAAAGGAAAATTTATTGCAAATTTTGTATAAAAAGAAAATTAATTGAAAATTTTCTATTAAAAGAAAATTGATGAAAAGTTTAGATTTAGATTCATTCTTCAAATACTACATGTATATTTATTCACATCCATATCCCTAGTACCAACCATAGCGTACTCTTTACTATAATGATAAACCAACTTTGTGGCATAGGTACATGTTATCATATTTTCTTTGTTTTCTCTTAGAAACAAAAAAAAAATACAAACAAATATCCATATATTCATAGTTATTCATTACATCGTTCACCTGGGACATATTTATTTATCTACGTCACAGACGCATAAGATTAAATTTTTGTTAAGAGTCCGTCGTCCATGACATATGTATGTATATATGTATGTATGTATGTACGTAGTTATTTTATTTCAATTGCTTTCCAAGCGTCCATACACGGTAGTGTGCTGTGAAAAAGCCCAGGGTTTTGAAAATATGTAAATAAAATCATAAATTCTTGTTACATTTCTGTAGTTTTTGTGGATTTTTGTTCCCAAAGATTGTTTTTGTGTGCCATATACATCTATAATGCAAGGAAAAAAAAAACAACCTCACCTTGATTTCTTAGATACTTTTATTATGATTTTCATTATTTATTTTATCTTTAGTTATATGTTTATGGTAGAAAACCAGCCAATTTTGTAAGCACAAAAGAAAGTTATTTAATTTCTAAACGGACAGTGTAAAAAAAAAGAATAATCAACAAGCAAGAAATACATTGAAAATTTATATGAAAATATTAACTTTAATATTGCTACAACCCACCCATTTCGTTTGACCTTTTGCTTGTAAGAAAAAAAAAAAACAAAAACAAAATGAAATGAGACAACTTTAGCAGCAGTTTGAAAAAAAAAAATTAACAAACAGACGATAAACCACCAACCAGAAAATGAAGAAAAAAAAGTTATTCGTGTGTCTGCTGTTGTCCTACATACAGCACTTGCTGAAATGTTAGAGTACCAAAACTTAAGTCAAAATATTCTGTACGTACTTCCTTTTTTTCATATAAATATACGAGTAGTTAAATATATGATTTTTTGTATATATTTTTTTACTTTACTTTTGCATATAAACCCCAAACAAAAAACTCAAATACGTTTTGAGTTTTTTGTCGAACGAATGAAAAGAACAAAAAAACCATCATTGATCATAAATTCGATAAATTTGCATTGAATGAATAAAAATAAAGAAAATCAACAAATGAATGCATTTCTATATAGACAAAAGAATGAGAAATTTTCCAAAAAAAAAAAAAAACAAGGATGAAAAAAAACGACACTTGAAATTTTATTCTTCCCGTCTTTTGTAATTTGCTGGTAAAAGCAAAAATTTAAATGAAATCTTTAAAAACGTTTTTGGTATTTATTTGTATTTTCTGCTTGTTAACAATGACTGTAACACAAAATAAGATGAGGCAGCAAAGTAAAAGAAGATATTTCCAATTCTTATGAGATTATTTGTAATTTTTAGTGAGTTTTTTTTTGTAAATTTACACTAGTCGACAAGGTAAATAAAAAACTGCGAGGTATCTTTTCGGTAGAAGTTTCTAAAATTTCAATTCTTAAAAATATGCTCATGAAAAAAATTAATGCATATAATACCGTTTATAAAAATGAAACCAATGGTTGCATTTTTTTATTAAAGACTGATATATTTATTTTCTACTTAACTTTTAGTGCCTTTTAAATGTTTTTTACTAAGGACCAATACTAAGGCCAGAAAAATTGGGATATTTTATATTTTCTAATGATAGGAAGGAATTTATTCCAAAGTCATTAATTTACGTACGTATTAATGAAGCCATTAGTTAAGATTTAAGTACTTCTTTCGCCGCACGTACCAATTACTTGACAGACCAGGAATTTTTATTTTTTACACGACATTTATGTCCCATATTTCCCCTAACATCTGTGATATACACTGAATCAATTAAGTCTCCGTACAGAAATAATCATAATATAAACTATCATTTTATGGTCACTTTTAAGTATATATTTTATAATTTTTTTTTTTAAATTAATTTTATACAAAAAAAACTTATAAGGTAGATAACAACATAAAAAAATTTCAAAAATTTTGATTAAAAACATAAAATTTTACATAAATTCATTAATTTCGCGAAAAATAACACCGAAGAAGTCTCTGTATAGTTAACCGTTTTAAGGCAAAAAAATCCCAATATTAAATAAAAATTTATCTAATATGTGGTAGGTCCTCATTTCTGAGCAATTACATCATTTAAACGGCTATGCATAGAATGCAACAGCTTCGTTATTGTTATTTTATTCCACTCTTCCTTAATAACAGATTTTAGCTGATCCTTACTCGTTATATTTTGCTGCCGAATCTTTCGTTCCAAGCGATCCCATAGATGCTCAATCGAGTTGAGATAAGGTGATCCATTTCAAATTTTCTGCACTTTGTTTTAAGTTTTCTTTTAATATATAAGGTTATGCATATTTGTCCATCATGCTTTCAATAAAAATAACATTGCCCGCTCCAGATGAAGTCATGCAACCCCAAACCATAACGTTACCTCCTCCGAGCTTTACGGTTGGAGTCAAATACTTCGGATCCTTTGCAGTATTTGGTTTTATCCATAGCATTTTTCTTCCATCAGAACCAAAAATATTAAATACACTTTCATCACTGAAAATAATCGATCCCAAAATAAAAAATCTTTAATAATATGCACGATAGCGTAATCCAATCTGTTTTTCATATTCACTTTTCGAACAAAGGGCTTCTTACGGCTTATCCGGCCATTGTAACCATTTCGTTTAAGAGCGTTTCTTATAGTTTGGAGGTTAACTGTTATTCCATCGCTAGTTTTCAAGTTTCCTGCAATTGCACATGGGCTGATTTTTGTACAACATTCTACAGTTCGTATAATTCTTCTTTCTAAGTGGTGGTTTATTTTTCTTGGCCAGTTCTCGGTTTGTTTGCAATTGTTCCGGGTTTTGTGAATTGTGTTGAATATCACTGATTTCGCTTAGACTTTTTCCTTTATTTTTCAGATTAATAATAACTTTCTTTATATCCATTAAAATTTGCTTATTTTTGCACTTCATAATTATTTAATTTTTTTTTTAATTTTCACCTTAGTCTAGATGAAACAATATTGAATTTAGCTACCAATGACTTTCGACTTACACAAATCCTTTATCAGGCAGTTACGATGTAAAATTCAAAAATTGTACGGAGAATTTTTTTGAATAAAAATATTGTGTTGCAACATATAAGTGCTTTTTGCATAGCCATCTTAGCAATTTGGCTTGTAAAGATGACACATTGTTTTCCTCTTTTATCTCGAGATTAAGTTGAAAGGTTTATATTGGCAATATTTTAGTTTTTTAGGGAAATATATTTGTTTAATTAAAAATAAAAGTACCGTACGGATACAAAATTGATTCAGCGTACATCGTACCAAGATATTGTAAAAAGTCCGCCAGTACGTACATTTTATCATCATTTCAGAAATTCATTTTAATAGTTTTTAGCCTCTCTTTTGCCTCCGCATATTTTTTTGTACTTTGCAGGTCTTCAGGCCAGCCTTTGTTAAATTTTTCGATAACTCTCTGGAACAATATTGGGATTTTCTCTTAAAATTCGCATTAGTTTGTTTGAAAGTCCAATTTTTATTTAGCTATCAAGCTTACCTTCAAAGGTCATGAACAAAAAAAAAACTATCTTCCGACATACATCTATATACCTAGGAATTGTTTTATGGGTTTTCATTATAAATTTCAATTATGAGTTTGGATGAGCTTTGTTTCATCTCGATTTTAAGAACGGAATTTTGTTAATAGCTACTGAGAATATAAACAAATGTAAACAAGCTTCCTTATTTGTTTTCCACATTTTTTTCCTTACTTTTTTCCCATAGGAAAAACTTTCAAAACTTTAAGATATAAGGACAGGCCAATGTTGATAATCTCTGGCAGTCATATCATTTTGGGACCATCTGTCCAATTTGTAACTTAATATTCAGTCACTTAAAACAATAAAATTTATTGACACATAATAGTCCTTTCAAGTTAACTGTGACCTTATAATAATGAATGAATTCGTCAAATCTGCTCTTTTCCGTTAAAATCTTCTAGAGAACCCAAGGCAGTCGATACCTTGCCACAGTTGATCGTTGCTCACAAATTGGTCCACCATTCAAAGCAATAGCGGGCAAGATAACATATTCCATGCAAAATGTCAAACATCGTCGTATCAATGATGAACAACTTTATATATAACTTTATAGATTGTACTCTGGCATATGGATTTTGTATTGCAGAGGATTGCCTAATTGTCAACTAATCGAGTTAGACTTAGGGACCAGGAGACTTAGGGTTAAAAAGATCAACCAAAGTACAAATGCTTTGGAATATAAGCTTCCCCTTAGTTTAAAGTGGAAGACATCTAAAATTACTTCTGTGCAGTAGCATCTTTCCGTTCTAACATCAACTTTATCACCAGCCAATATTGTGCCCGAAGGTACTTAGCAAATGGGTTACTGTAACTGACATTTGACAATACTGCAGTCCGACCAAGGTTATCTGATCTTCCTCAAACGCCTGTTTCTGCAAATTGACCAGAAAGCTTAAACACAAATTTGGATTATCAAACGTAAAGCTAATGTTTGTGCAAACCTTTTTAAATCACACGCATTTGATGGAGGAGGGGCGGGGATATTAAAAAAAAATTATATTACGAATAATTCGAGATATTAATTACTAAAATTTTATGCTGATTTAGTTCATATAAAACTTTTAAATAATAGATTTTTAGTCGAATTGTTGAATTGTAAAATTTGTAAATTTCTTTCGCCAAAAAACTCGATATTTTACATAAATTTTCTATTTTTTTTTAAATAAAAACAAAAAATAAAATTATTCTTTTTTTAAAAGAAATATTTCTAAGAATATTAAATAGATTTTAATGGTTTAAATAGCGTTATTATTTTATTGTTATTCTTTTAAGAATTTCAAATTAAATGAATTTCAAAAAAATTCATGATCTAAAAACGAAAAAAATTAAGCCAGATTTTGATGAGATATCAACCAGTTCTTCGTTATACGAGTAATTTTTAAAATTAGCTTTTATTGCTATTCTTTAATATAATGTTTAACATTTACTTGGAAATATTTGAAGTTTTTAATGATAGGGACAAAACAATGTTTTTTTTTCAATGATGTAAAAATGTGATGTCGAATTTTTAAAATACAACTAGACAAGGTCAAAAGAACACTTTCTAAAATCTGTAATTTCTAATCGACTGGTCCGATTTACATACAAATTTATACAATAGTAGCAGATAATTTTCGCGTTTTATCTGTGATGACTAGTGTTTGAAGTTTCTCGCAATATTTCTGTTTCCGGGAAACGGGAACAATTATCTTAAATAAGAGGTGCCATTTACTAATAAATCCTATAAGATATAATTATTTTCAATCAGTCACAGAATAAACATGTCCTTTTTATTTAAGAAATTCGCACTTTTTTAGCACAAATTTTATAAAAATGTTTTCTAAAATACAAAACAAACATTAAAAGGAAACAGTTTTACAAAAAAATTGATTTTTTAGTAATTTCCAAAATACACATCACACACACAAACAAACTTTTAACAATTTATCTTATAAAATAATTTAGCAGAGGAATCTAATTATAACAGTCTCATAATACTTCTTATAATACAAATATTTTAATCCACACGTGAAATAATTTTCTCAGAGAGAGAATTTGACACACTCTGACAGAAAAATCTTACATATTCTATTACGTATAGATTGGGCTGTTAGAGAATTGCTGGTATAAAATAAATATTATTGCTTTTTATTATTATTTTATTATTATTATATTGTGTGAGATAACGTCCGCAGAAGAGAGTAACTATTTTGTTTACATTTGATAAATTTTAAATAAGGGGTACACGTATTCTAATAAATCCTATAAGATATCATTATTTTCAATCAGTTACAGAGTAAACATGTCCTTTTTATTTAAGAAATTCGTACAATTTTTGATAAAAGTGCTTTTTTGTAAATGTAAAATAATCTTTGAAAGGAAACAATTTTACAAAAATCATTGTTTTTTAGTAATTTCCAAAATAAACATCATACATTCAAACTTTTGTATATGTGTATTTTTAGACAGTTCATCTTATAAGATATTTGTGTAGAAAAATCCCATCACAACAGTCTCATAATACTTCTTATAATACAATGTTTGACACGTGAGTTAATTCTCTCAGAGAGCAACAGAAAAATCTTACATATTCTGTTACGTGTAGATGGGCTGTAACATTTAAATATCCATTACTTGGATAAGAGATGCTGTTTCAGAAGAAAATGTTGTGTTACAATGAAAATTCTTTCAACCAAGTAATTTTATTATTATTATTATTATTATTATTATTATTATTATTATTTGTAATAGTGAGTATTTTCGAAGTTCAACTTATTTAATATTCATTTCAACAAATCTATAATAAAACTAAAGTATCTAAAATTTGAGCATGACAAAAATAAGTTGATTTAAAATTTCATGTGAAACAACTTGTAAGTAAAATCGTTAAACCATAGATAAATAAATATGTAAATATCTGACAGAAAAAAAAACCTAATTCAATAGTCAAAACCTAAGTCATGCCAAATTAACTTTCCTCTCAGATAAGGTTTAGTTTCATTATATGCGTTAAACTCTTGCAAGTACCATGTTTAGAGTAACGTTAATCGTTGATGTAAGGTGTTAAAAATAGCAAAATGTTTGCTGTAAAATTTGAAAACTAGAAGAATATTTAATTTCCCCTTTTCCTGGGAAAATTTTAAAAAATTCCCGGGAATTCCGGGGAGTATTTTGACGCCAAATTCTGGGATTACCCGGCTTAAAATTTTCAAAAAATTTTTATTTCTCAAATTTAAAATTTAGATTGTTAATTTTTGGGCTCTGAATAATTAATAACATGAGTTTTTTTCAACGTAATTTGGAGGAAATCGAATTGGATTCAGGTTTTTTTAAAATTCGAATAACTCGATAACTAACATTCACAAGCTTTAATGAAAGAAAATAAACTAATATTTGAAATGGTTGAAAAAGAAAAACAAATATTAGCAAGCTGACCACACTTTGCAAATATAATTTCAAAATATGCGTTTAAAATAAAAATTGGCGGAAAAACTACACTTATACCAGAGTGTCTAAGTTGAATACAGTTTTCATGGGATCCTGCCATTAAATTTTAGCTTTACTTTGTTACTGTAGCTATCCTTAAGGATTTTAAACGTATATCTTTTTATTTAACTTACTAAATAATATTTCAACAATTTCTCATTATCAGAAAAATTAAATTATTAAAATATAAAAATATATATAAAATATATATATATATTTTTTTTTTTATATATAAAATATTTTTTCATAAAGCTGAAGTTTTTAAGTAATAATAGAATATTTGTTAGTGTAATTTAAATAATAATTATTAAATATTTAATTCATAGCAATATCACTTAAACAGATATTATGCAATAATTTGAAATTGCCTTTTTTTAAACTATGAAAAAGAAATGGAATTAAAAAAACAGTTCGCTATTGGTAAAATATAAAAGTTTTTAATAAAAAAAATAAATAAATGAATAAATAAATAAAAAAAACTTGCATTTCCTATATACACTGGTGCATATTCCTATAAACGCATATCAAAATCAAGTGATTAAAACTTTCCAAAAATGGGGCTAAAAAATAAATAAGATGCTACAAATTAGTGTTTTTTTTAATTATTTATTGACTTCGATTAAAAAATTAATAACAAAAAAATTGAAAATTTTTCATTGTAATTTTAGTAGTTTAATGCTATTTTGTGTGGCATTTTCCTATATACGCACTTAAACAAATGAACTAATTTAGCATTATTAATAATGTGTTGATCAACCTTTGTTTTGGATAACTTCAAAAATTCGGTCTGACATTGATTCGACCAATTTTTTAACAAAATCACTGTCAATTTCTTCCCAGGGCTGTTTAATTTTTAGTTTTATCTCCGTTATTGTCATTATGGTTTCATTCAGTGCATTTATTGCGTAAAAAATTTACGGGCCATGTACGCCCACAGATCCTCCATCGGCTTTAAATCCGGACTGCAAGCCGGACAGTCCAATAGTGGAATACTATGTTTATTAAACCACGATTTAGATTGGTTCGAAACATAAATCGGTTCATCCATAAATGAGGAAGAGCATCTTCCAATAGTTCTTTATAAATTGCACTGTTCATTTTAGTTGGAAGAAAACATATTTTTAATTTTCCTGCAGTAGAAAAGGCTGCCCAAACCATAACACGGCCTCCACCGAAATTGCGTTTCGACATACGAATTTCGTTCCACCTCAAATCGTACCAATAGGAAGAATATGAATCGGGATCATCCAAAATGAATTTCTTTTCATCAGGAAAGATTACTTTATTCCACTCATCTGTCCATCTCATGTCTTTGCGCTAAAATTTTAAACGACTTTCCTTATGATGCTGTTTTAACATTAGCTTACATTTTGGTTTCTTCCATCTTATGTTATCTTTTGTTGGCAAAATGTGTGCCACATGTTTGGAAGTGACAGGAAGGTCAAGTTTATTTTTTATTTGTGTAGCATTTAATTTATTGCGGGTGACTTCTTCTTTTATTTTATTAATTTCCCCTTTTGTTAATTTTTGATTACCTTTTGTTGGTTTCCGCACTCCGTATTTCTATCTTTTCTTAAGAAAGCCTCGAATAGCTCCTTAAAAACGGGGAATTATTCATCCAATTTCTCTCTTAGAATAGCCTTGATCACAAAAAATTTGAATTTGAATTTTTTCCTGATCTGTAAGAAATGTTTCTTTTGGCATCCTTTAAGCTGATGAAATTTCCCAATTAAAACAAAAATATTCCCAGTAAACAGAGATGTTGTCATCAGAAACTCGCCTTAAGTGAAACAAACAACTAAAATTATTACCATTTTTTTTTTTTCTTTTTTTTTTTGGCAATAACTTTTAGACAAATTTTTCTCGACTACGTTTATACGAATATTCCACTGAAATGATCATCAATAAATTAAAGAAAACAACAAAAGCAAGAAACAAATATTTCTTACATAAAGAAAGTACCGTTATATTGCGAGTTATTGTAACAACACAACAATTGTTTTTGGTTAAGAAAATAGAATACACCTCAAAGAAAAACAAAAATTTTAAATGCGTTTATAGGAATATGCACCAGTTTATTTTAAAACATGTTAATTTTTTAATGATATTTTCCCTAAAACTAATTTTAGCTTTTTCTATTTTCGATGAGCTACTTTTTTTTCAAAATAATTTCTATTTGTAAAATTGTTCTACCTTTTTAATTTTTCTTAGTTCAAAAATTAATTTTGGAGGGTAAATAAACTTCACCAATAAATTTTGTTGTCTAGTGTTTGCAAATTATATTCACAAGTATTACATGTAAGATCAACATCAGTTAGTAGTTGAACATATTGTAATGACAACACCACCGCCAATGTTGAAGAGAAAGTTCTTTACAAAAATTCCCAAACAAAAATGAATAAACCCCTTATATTTGGTCCTAAAAAAAGCAGAAAATAAGTAAATAAAAAAAAGAGCTACAACATAAAGAACTAAATCAATATACAACAAAAAAGTGCATTAAAATTCACAATTTATTTTATTATTTTTTTTGTACCTTTTACAGACAAAATATAAAACAACATCATTATTTTGATGATGTTACCCACAATGACTTCATATGGAGTTATGAAAATAACATAAAAACTACTAAAAATTCGAGAAAAAAAAAATGAATTGAAATTTATATTGATTTTTCAACAAAAATTTTGAATAATGAAGTGAACAAAATAAGCTTTTCTCGTATAGGGATACATATAAAGTCAAACAAATCATACAAAGGGGGAAAGATTGGAAATATTTGGAACAAAAGAATTGTGTTTTGAAAGGATTTGTTTGTATATATGAATATTTTTTGGTTATTTAATAAATATAGATATGTATGTAGTATAAAATTTGAATTTTTATGCAGCAGATTACTTTCTGTATTATTATGACCCATTAAAAATATTGTTTAATATCTCTGTGGTATTTGTACCCCATAAAGATCAATTAAAAGATAAAATTAAAGTTTATTAGTTTGAATTTTAGATTTTTCCTTTTTTTATTTTCATATTTTTGTAGTAATTATTAAATGTTATAAAATTATTGACATGACCTGATAAAAAGTTTTTATTTATTTTTTTCTTTAATGATATCAACAAGGGTGCAATATTATGACTTTATTATAAACAGTATATTAAAGGTATTAAATCGAAGAATATTTTCGTAGAATGACCACTAAATAATTTAATAACGGTGACAAATAAATATTTATAATAAAATATTTACTGTTGAGGAATTTTGATACAAATTTTGGAAATTTTCCTAGTTAATGTATAAAAGGCTGATTGCGCTAAAGCAACTAATAATGCCAATTAAAAATTATTTATTTATTATTAAAACCTCAAGTTTTGGTCTAAAGCAGCATTAAAATACTGGCCCCTCCCTAATCAAAATATATTGTAATCTTTAATAAAAAAAAATTAATCGAAAATTCCCTATAAGAAGAAAATTTACCGAAAATTTCCTTAAAAAATAAAAATTTTCATAAATTTAGAAAAAAGAAAAATTATTGTGTGTTTTCTACAAAAAGAAAATTTATAGTAAATTTTCTAAGAAAAAAGAAAATTTATAGAAATTTTTCTATAAAAAGAAATCGTAAATTTTATAAAAAAAAAATTATAATTTGTCATAAATTTTTTTATACAAAGAATATTGATACTAAATTTTCCATGAAAAGAAAAGTGATCGTAAATTTTTTATAAAAATAAAAGATCGTATATTTCCTATAAAAAAATTTATCGTAAAATTTCTACAAAAAGAAACTTGATTGTATATTTTCTAAAACAGAAAATTGGTCATAAATTTTCTATGAAAAGAAAATTCATCGTAAATTTTCTATAAAAAAAGTTTTCGTAAAATTCCTATTAAAAAAATTTATCGTAAAATTTGTACAAAAAGAAAATTTTCTATAAAATTTTTATTTAAATTTTCTATAAAAAGAAAATTGATCATAAATTTTCCATGAAAAGAATATTGATCGTAAATTTTCTATAAAAATAAAATTGACCGTAAATTTTCTATAAAAATAAAATTGACCGTAAATTTTCTATAAAAATAAAATTGAGCGTAAATTTTCTATAAAAATAAAATTGACCGCAAATTTTTCTTTAAAAAGAAAACTGATCGTAAATTTTCTGCGAAAAGTAAATATATCGTAAATTTTCTACGAAAACAGAATTGCTCGTAAATCTTCTGTAAAAATAAAATTTATCGAACATTTTCTATGAAAAGAAAAGTGATAGTAAATTTCTACAAATAGAAAATTGATTGTAAATTTTCTAAAAAAAAAAAGAAAATTGATCGTAAATTTTCTATAAAAAGAAAATTGATCATAAATATTCTATGAAAAGCAAACACATCGTAAATTTTCTACGAAAACAGAATTGCTCGTAAATCTTCTGTAAAAGGAAATTGATCGTAAATTTTATATGAAAGGAAAAGTTATTGCAAATTTCCTACAAAAAATATATGGTAAATTTTGTATAAAAAGAAAATTGATCGTAAATTTTCTATAAAAAGAAAATTGATCGTAAGTTTTTAAAATTTGATCGTAAATTTTGTATAAAAAGAAAATTGATCGTAAATTTTCTATAAAAAGAAAATTGATCGTAAGTTTTTAAAATTTGATCGTAAATTTTGTATAAAAAGAAAATTGATCGTAAATTTTCTATAAAAAGAAAATTGATCGTAAATTTTCTATAAAAAGAAAATTGATCGTAAGTTTTTAAAATTTGATCGTAAATTTTCTATAAAAAGAAAATTGATCGTAAATTTTCTATAAAAAGAAAATTGATCGTAAATTTTCTATAAGAAGAAAATTGATAGTAAATTTTCTATAAAACTAACATTATTGTAAATAAAAAATTTGCTATAAATTTTCTATGAAATGAATATGAATCGTGCATTTTTTTTATAAAAAAGCATTTGTTGTCAATTTTCTATAAAAAAAGCAACTACAAAAATAATTTTGGTTGTAAATTTTCTCTAAAAAGAAAATTTATTGTAAATTTTCTCTGAAAAGGAAATTAATTATAAATTTTCTCTAAAAAGATAATTTATTGTAAATTTTCTTTGAAGATAAGATTTTCTCTAAATATAAATTTTCTCTAATAAAAAAATGTGTCATAAATTTCCTTTGAAATGAATATGGAATGCAAAATTTTTATAAAAAGAAGATTAATCGTAAATTTTCTACAAAAATAAAATTTATTGTAAATTTGTTATAAAGAGGAACTTTATTGTAAATTTTCTCTAAAAAGAAAATTTTCTCTGAGAAAAAATGTTCTCTAATAAAAAAATTTCTCATATATTTTAAATGATCGTAATTTTTTTATAAAACAAAAAAATCATTAAAAAATATTTATCGTAAACTTTCTAAAAAAGAAAATTTGTCGAAAATTTTCTAAAAAAAGAAAATTTATTGTAAATTTCCTATAAAAAGAAATATTCTCTAAACAAAAAACTTTTCATAAATTTGCCATGAAAAGAATATTGATCGTAAATTTTCTATAAAAAAATAAAAATGTCTTATAGAAAGAAAGAAGACTTATCAAAAATATGCTACAAAATTGAAAATTATCCAAAAATTCCTATAAATTGAAAACTTATGGAAATCTTTAAAAATCTGAATGCTTTCTTTATAAGAATTCACTCCTTTAAAAAAATGTCATAATTTTTATTATCTTTATGATACGAGAGAAGTAGTATGTATTAAAAGTCATCGTCAAAATTGCAATCAAAAAATTTATTAGAGTAAATCAAATAAGAATACTAACGTAACGTATGTATAAATTTATATGCTGCAAAATGAAAAACTCATAAGAAATACTATTTAGTTGGAGGAAAAAAAAATTCCAAGGAGTACAAATAAAACTATTGGAACACACCCATGCATTGTTAAATTTAGTTTTATGACGACAACATCCAAGTTAGTGTTTGTTCAATGATTTTTTTCTGCTAAGATTTTGTAATTTTATGATTTCAAATAGAGGATAACAACAACAACAACAAAAAAGTGTTGCCAAAGCGAAAAATGTCATCAGATGACAACAAAATAAACTAGATGATGACAACAGCTACAACAGCAAATTGGTTATAAAAATATGACCTAGATTAATAAGCCAACGTAAAGTATAAAAAACAAAATGCCAAGTGATGATGATGGGTATTTTTGGTCGATTATATTTTGTACAAAATTTTTTACTTCAATCAGTGACATACTTAGATTATTTAGACAAATAGAAGGAGGAGATGGAGGTTAGATGTAAGTGTAGAAATTTGGAACTGCAAAAGAATTTCTTTAACTAAGAACCTTTAGCAAATATTTTGAAGAAGTTAAAATTTCTGTAATATTTTTAATATAAAAATAAACTTTCATTTTATGCTTTTAGAAAAAGTCATTGAAATAAAATACATAAGTATATTTTACCCCCATGGAGAAGATCATTAAATGATGACAAATTAAATATTCTTCCTCCAGCATATAGAGGGCGTTGTGGTGTAGATTTCTTTTGGTCAGACGAAAAAAAAAACAAAGGCGTCAATATTGTAACACTATACTAACAACAACATTACAAAGACCAGTACAAGATTTTGCGGGCAATACAAATGTTGCTTGTCATCTGGTTGACTTTGAGGGCGGATAGTGTGAAGAAAAAAAAACGCATTTTTATATATATTTTTGTTTAATAGCTTTCTTTTATTTTTTGCTTAATTCATTTTTTTTCATCCGCAGCAGTCTTTCTTTTTATGATTTTATTGTTAAACAATGAACACGTGTTTATTTCAACGCTGCTATTGCCATTGTTGTTGTTGTTTGCTGTTTGTTGCATTAATCGACAATGTCGTGACACACTGTGGTTGCCGATTGTTTTTTCTTTCTGTTACTGCAATTCCGATTCAATTCTGCCTCCAGCACAGTTATAAAAAGGGTTTTATTTTTTTACTATTTCTGATGTCGTTTTATGTTTCAATATTATTTTATTCCAAGTCCTCCCCCACTGTTGGTGGTTAATGTGGGTCTTTTTCTTCTTCTTGCGATATGTTCAATTCATTGTCAGTTATCATTTGAATAGCAATACAAAACAACAGCAACAACAATACCGGCAGCAGTAAATATTACAATACATGCATGCATTGACAATTCATTGTCAATAAATACAGTAAAAACCAAATAAACAAATAACGAAATGAAAAAAACAAGTGATAACGTTATATTCGGCTAGGCAGAATCGATATACCCACCATCTGAAAGTTTTTGTTCCACCCTAAATTAAAATTTCACCTTATATGGGAGGTGGGAGGAGAAGTGCGATCACGCCTATTTTTTGATTACGAATTTACATCGAACCTTAAACTATTTTTACAAAATTTCGTTGACGTACATGTTTATTTTTAAGAGATATCGGTGGAAAAATATGAACTGGAGTTTCAGTGGGTACCCTGTGTTACTAGTATTTGGCCCAGAAATTTTTTGTTTATAAAACGATTTTATTCATTTTCTATGCCAAACAAACCTCATATAAGATAAATATTTGAAAAAGATTCCATTTCCCTAAGTGGTCCGCCCCGACCTCTATCCTTCTTTCAACAGATATACAGACGAACAGACGGACGGGCATTGTTACATTGACTCACAATCTTACGAGGGCAAAAAATACATATGACTTATGGCGTCTTAGATGATTTTTTTTCGACATGCTACACACGGAATGTTAAACCCAATATACCCCCCATTTTTTTGGATGGTGAGTATAAAAATTGTTATGGAAAATATGTAAGTAAGTATGTAAGTATGAATGTCAGAGTATCGCTCCGTACTCGGTTGGGGTGTATGAATGTTGAAAAATCTTTATGCATTTATGAAAAGGTCATGCAGATATAAAGTTTATTTATTGGCAATTGACAATGTTCATTTCATTTGTAAGTTTATAAACCTTGTAAATGAAATCGTAATACATACTACGACGAGTATGGAGATGTGATGCGACATCTTAAAAAACAAAAAAAAAAAACAGAAATCACAATTGTCAGGTTTAATATACTGAGTATGTTCTGTGTAACAGACATGTTATGTGATTTTGTTAAATTTATTTTGAGATTAAATTTAAGAAAGACATTTATTAAGGTAGATATTGATTTCAATCGGAAACTGAATAATTTAATTTAGTAAGTTGTAAGTAGGGTGTGGGAAACGGGAATTCCCGCCCAGGAATTCCTAGAAAATGACCAACTAGTGTTACCGGGAAAACGGGAAATTAAAATTATACACTTTTATACTTTCCAGTTCTTTGTTTAATTTTTATTTATTATTTTTTATTTCTTTTTTTCTTTAATTTCGTAAAATTTCTAGTTGTTATTTTTACGTAAAATGTTTTAAAAAAGAAAAGAAAAAGGCATGACAATACAAAATACATTTTATAATACATTTTCGTAATCCACTTAATTTCGTATTATAAAAAGTTAAACAAAATATTGTAGTGTAAAGCCCGTTTTAGTTTGAAATTTTATTTTGCTATTATTAAACGAAAAAGAAAGATATAGTCGGACAAGACTATAAGATACCCTACACCATTGTGTACGAGCATAAAAATTCGGGAAGGGGACTTATATTACACCTATAGCCAATCTTACTAAATGTAAAATAAAATATACAAACACAGAATAATGCATTGATACTAACATCTAGATGATTTTATGCACTTTAGGGCGATTACTGGAAGTGGGTTTATATGGGAGC
The DNA here is from genome assembly GCA_932274085.1 of Protocalliphora azurea. Classification (NCBI taxonomy): domain Eukaryota; kingdom Metazoa; phylum Arthropoda; class Insecta; order Diptera; family Calliphoridae; genus Protocalliphora; species Protocalliphora azurea. The sequence continues at coordinate 139,987,022 of OW026522.1, read as the reverse complement.
TTTGGTAAATTATAGACCGATTCACATAAAATTTAGCGATGTTGTTTCTACTTACATAAAACTTATTTGTGTAAAATATTAACTTGATACTAACATTCGTATGTGATTTATGCACGTTAAAGTGATTTTCCGAATATGGGTTTATATGGAAGCTATGGTCAATTGTGGATCCATCTTCATAAAAATTGGTACAGAGATTGATACTTATACAGAACTTCCTGGCACCGAATTTCATTGAAATATTCTTATATTTAGGGCATTTGAGGGACTTTTGTATGGGGAATAGCTGAAAGAATGGACCGATCACAACCAATTTCAATAGGCTTCATCCTTGTGTCATAAAGGTCCCACGTGAAAAATTTCATTGAATTATCTTTAAAATTGTGACCCGCACTCTGTGCCTTCCAGCCAGCCAGCCAGATGGACGGACGGACATCGTTAGATCAATTTAGAAAGTGATTCTGAGTCGATTGGTATACTTTAAGGTGGGTGTTGGATAATTTTTTCTATGCGTTATAAACATCGGCACAAACGCATAATACGCATAGGGTATAAAAACTAATTGAAAATTGAAAATTTTAATAAAGTGTAATTTTTATATTTTTACACAAGGCAACAAATATCACAAAAATATTAAAATAAAACACATAAAATGCTTTTTAATCCGATTATTATCATAATATCTTAATAAAAATTTCTTAACAGCCAAAAATGGTAAGAATGTTTAGAAAAATACCTTGTCTGACATGTTTTAAATCGAGAGTAAAACTTACGGCCCACTAAAATAGGGCTTCCACCACATAATCGCGCTATATAAAAAAATTCGCTTTCATCCATCAAATTCCGAGGTTGAATTATTACTATTTCTTTTTTCTTTTGGGTTTATTTCCTGTCGAAACTCTCTAAAATAGAGACTTTTTAAAACTATGATCATGTTTATAAAAAACAAAATAAATAACTAATTTCTTAAAATACTTAGCAAAATTTCAAATATATAGAAACATTTATTTAAAATGTTTAATATCTAAATTATTTAATATTTCAATTTAAATATTTAAAATTATTGAAAAAGAATTGTTCAATTTCACGGAAGAACAAAATTAAATTTTTTAAAGGTAAATAATGTAGTAAACAAAGCAAGATCTAAACTTTTAAAAAACCCAAAGACTGATAATTTATGAAAAGAAATATTTTTGTGGTATTTGCTAGAATTTTTGTAACAAAAGAAAAACAGTTCTAAAACCCAATTAAACAAAAAAAAAAAAAAAAAATAATAATTCATTACATATTGCCGCTGTGCTGACGAAGAATCTTATATGTACTTAATTCCTCAATTTTTTACTAGATCATCTGATTTATTTTTTGTTCGTCCATTGACCTACAAATCTGTTTTTAAATATTATTATTTCTGAGTGTTATCAAAAATTTAATATAGCTTTTATCCAAAAAATATTTATGTTATTTTTTCTTTGTTCTGAAAAATTTTACGAAACCCCTAACAGAGGACTTATTATTGTTATAGCACTAACAACAATATTTATAAACTCCTTTTTTAATTTCAGAACTCTTATGAAAAAGTACTTCAATTGAATATAGTTGTATTCATTAGTTATAATAATTTTGTACTATTTTTTATACAAAACCATAACAAAACTTGTGGTTAAAATTAGTTTAAAAATTTCCTGGGAATACCGGGAATCCCCAGGAACACGATTTTTTTAATTCCCGTTTCCTGAGAAGTTGAAAAGTCTGAGAATTCCCAAAACCTAATTGTAAATTATAGGGAGAATTTTAAAAACATATTGAAATATTTAGATTTACTATGAATATTTATACGGAAACTTAGACAAATTAAAAATGAGAAGTAAAAAAGGTCAAGTCACAAGGAAAATATATAGCCACCAAGGCACAATGGAGCAGAATCGAAAATTTTTGGAAATAAATCTGTAACTTCTAATTCGTTGGATTTACATAAAATTTCGCATTTTTCGAGTTATTTGCGTTTGAAGTTTCCACTTTCGCAATTTTGCATAATCTTGGTCCAGTTTTTTCCATATATAGTCCAACATTTAGCTTAATTTTTCTGTAATTAGTTAAAGAATGAAATTATCTATCGAATAAAACAAATAAGTCAATATCTTTTCCGAGTTCAAAAATAAACTATTTTGAATTTAAAACTTGAAAAAATTAGGATTTTTTTTTTTTTTGATTTTTTTTTTGTTCTTAAGAACATATAACGATTTTGTACTCTGAAAGGTATCTTTAGGGAGATGATCCCAAAGTATGGATATACAAAAGGTAAGCAGTTCTGGAAATTCGAATATATTGCAAAGAGTTTGCCAGTCACTTTTTCCAGACCTGCAACAAATGTAGACTTTATGGGAAAATTTAAAAAAATCCAATTTTTGAAATTTTAGATGATTTTTTGGGAATTGCTGGATCGTTTTTGCTAAAATCTTAAATGTTTTGACACTTTATTATTTTAAATATTAAAGTCAATAACCAAAGAAAATTTCTTAACAAGCAAAGACTCTATTACAAATAAAACATTGTATTTGTCTAGTTTCTCCAAAAACCAAATTATTACAAACATTTTCCTTTAATTCAAAAAATAGAAAAAAACTATGGACTCCAATTTCTTGAAATAAATTCGTTTGTCCAGTTGACATAAATATTACTTACAAAAAGACTGTAGTCAATATCTTTTATAGAAGCAAAACTGCGCCACTTCAAAAATTCATGTCACGAAAATTTCCAAAAATATTGTACAAACCAAGTAAAACCAAAAATATGCAAAATCATATTTTTTTCTTGGGTTTCAAATAAATCAAACTATTTGTTATTTATTCATTTCAGACAATTTTAAAAATTTTAGCATCGATTTCTTATAGCATATTTTTTGCATATTTTGATCACAGCAACATATTTTTTTCTATTTTAAGCCCAGCAGCATATTTTCATAGAAAATCCTTATTTCGGAGCATATTTTAGCAACTTAAGTGACTTATTTTTGCATATTTATACTATAAAGCATAAGTTTGCATATTTTACACCTAAGAGACAAATTTTGCATAATTTGCACCCAATAGAATTTTTTGCATAATTTACCATTATTGAACATTTATCTTTACTATCACATACGTTTTCAAATCCGATTTCATTAACATTCATCTTATAAATTGATAAAATATTTGTAGTTTCCTGATACAATGCATTAGCTTTTAATGCTTTTAAGTTAAAAAAGAGAATATTTTTCAACAATTGCTAACAAAAACGATGTCATTTTTATGCTTTAGGTCTTAAGTTTATTAGATGGGGATTTGTAAGACTGTAGTCCTAGTAAAATAATCGTATAAAAGTACAGAAGTTTAGTTAATAAAAAAAAGAATTTTTATGAATAAATAATAAATAAATACTTAGTTTTGCAATAATAAAAATTATTATAAATAAATTATTCTCTTATTACACAGAAAAAATTAAATTTCGTATTCCATTACTAAAATTATAAAACCAATTATATTTTTTACTAAAATGGGACCTATCACTGAATTAATAAAATCAAACATTCAAATTCATAAATGTTTTATTGAACAAATTTTACTTTTTTTCTTATTAAAAATTTTAGTGTTTGAAACTTCTTATAAATTCAAAAACTATTTAAAAAAAACTAATGAAAATAATATTTAGTTCTTAGTAGATTTTCAAACAATATTTATTATGAATTTTAAAAAATATTTAATAAGATTTTTTTTAAAAGCAATATTACAAAATTATTGCTTTTTACAATTAGTTAATTTACAAAAGTGTTAATGTTATGGTTAATATGTAAAATGTTAATTCGGTGTTGAATATCTGAAAAGAAATGTTCGTGTAAAACAAGACTATCTAACTAAAGTAATATTTTTGATAAATACATATATGAACCAAAAGAAAACAATGTTGCAAATTTACTTGAAACTTCTTCGAAATTCCATTTATGATACAATCGAAGCCCAATCGTTATTAAAATTAAAAAATAATTCATATAGAATTCCACTTACCATTTACAGTTGAGGAAGATTTTTAAGACCCTACATTCAAAGTGTCCTAAAAGATGGAAATCATTCAAGAGAAGGGTTGTTATAACTCCCTCTAATTCCTCTACCTTCGGTGTTGGTCTACAAACAATTTTAACTTGAGGATACCAAGAGTTCTGAATCAAACAATATATGAATATGAAATGTATTGACACGTTTTTTCAGATCTATATAAATACGGAGATGCTACATCTTCTGAAAACTTACCCAGATATCAAAGTCAAGATAGTGCTCTAATATTAGCTAAAAATCAACTTTATTATCTATTAAAAACTAGTCCAAAAGACATGATTTTTAGGCACAAGGTTTTTATATAAAGAGGTAGCAAGCCGCTAAACCGCAGATACGAACAGGCATTGTTGAATCGACTCATTTGTTTTTGAGTCATCTAGAAGATATATTCATATATAAATATCAATTATAATGAATATTACAAAAATCTGTACGAAAATTAAGATAACTTACCACTAAAAGCTTTCAAATGATATATTTTATATTTTTTTGTTTCATAATTTCTATAAATTAATTTTTATTTTTTCAGAAATTGTCAAAATGCAGAAAATTGTTTTTATTTTTTATATTGGTTTTGAAATTATTTATAACCAATAAAACAAAATACTAAAATTAAATATTTATTTTAATAAAATTTTATTTTAAAACAAATAATGATTTATTAAAAAAAAATCTAGTCATAATTTTTTTCTGTGTATTAAAATTTAATTTAGTAGTTTTTCTTAAACACAATATTTTTTGTTTTCATCAAATAAACAAATTTTGAGAAGTTTTTTAGATACTGAAGCAGTTAGCCACTTTTTTTAAAAAAATCTTTTTGGACACTTTTTAAAAATTCTCAACGGTAACGCTGAACTTCACATACATTTTTTAAATATCAAATTAACTAAAAAAGTTTACGCTTAAAGCAAATTTTTTGTTGAAAAATAAAATATTTTATATATTGTATATATGGCAACTTTTTTTAACTTACTACACAACATAGGTTGTTGGGGTAAAATGCGTTTTTTACAACCAGGGACAGGAAGTTCATGCATTTAAAAAGTATGTTTTAGGCGCTTAAAAAATGCACTAAAAATGTTAAAATATACCCTAAAAATAAATAAAATATGCAATTATTTCTTAACTTTTATTAAAAAAAATTAGTGTCATATTGAATTATAAATATATACTAAAGACCTTAGACAGCTTTCGTATATAGAAAAAGTACCATTCGACATCAACAGATGTGATGGATGATGCATTTTTAAGTGATATGGAAAGATTTTATTATTTCTCCATTTGAATATAAAATTGCAACAACTGTATTGGCAACACTTCTTTCGATTGCTGTGGGCTTAATGATAGATCGATTTTTCTAAAATGGTATTAAGGGTGCTTATTGAGCTTATTGTGCTCTCAGACAGAATAATCTCATTGGTAGCTGCTTTAAAAATAATTAATCAAATCTCGATGTTTTACAAAAACGTATGACAACCAAAACAAATGTTTCATATATATAACTCGATATTAAACGAATTTGTGCTACCTTCAGATAAATGACTGGAAATTTGACCCTGTATTTATCTCTATGTTTTAGCCTACCCAAGGACTGATAAACCAAAATTTTTTTTCAGTGATATTGTTTTGTTGAATATTTTGGGACAATACTTCTCCGAAATGAAATTATTTATTCTGTGTAATTCCGCATCTTATTACATCATAAATAAGGAACCTTTTGATGACCCACCTTTTACAATAATCAAAGTCCTTCTGTGATTGTTAGTTTTGGAGAAATAGCTTACCACATTTTAATTTGTCCATGGTATTTTTAATATTTGAAAACATTTTTTAGCTCTTCTGAAAATTTTATAACGTTAACTTAAGTCGTTTTATCAAAAGTCCACAGAATTATTTTTTTTCTACATAAAAAATAATTTTAAATTGAATATTGCACTAAATATGCTACAAAAATATGCATTTATGGCAGAATATGTAAAAACATGCATTTTTAACAAAATATGCATAAATATACACTAAAAAATTGATGCCATTTCAAAGCAAATTCTCTAATTCGCAAAGGTATTTAGTTTACTGTGTTCTAGGAGTAAAGGCAAAAAACATGCATTTGCATGAACTTCCGGTCCCTGCCTATAACGCATAAATATGTTGTTCAAACACTCATCTTAAAGTACACAGTTCGACTAGAAATCACTTTTTGAATCAAGATAACTATGTCTGTCCTGTCGTTTGGCTGGGTGTCTGTTCAAAAAACAGTGTTCATGTGAACCAAGCCAATTCTTTGGACTATAAAAAGAACAACTTGGAAATATTGTCTCTAAAGTCACAGATGGACAAAAAATAGTACATATCTGGAAAAAAACTAAATGTACGTTTTAATTCTGCTCTATCGCACGTAAACTCTAGAAAAATTATGTGTAAAATCACGACTACCTCAAATCGATCGAAAACATAATACCGACAATAAAGTAAAATGGTGATAAACTTCTACAGTTGCAAATATTTTGAACACTTGTATTTGTAATTGTTTTATTAAAGCTAGTTTTCAGTAATTTTAAATTATTATTATTTTTTTTTTTTTTTTGTTTTAATTTTACAATAAAATAATTAAACATAAGAAACTAGTAAATACAAATATTGTTTATAGCCCATTTACACTAGTCTTGAAATTTTGTATGAATGAGATTTTGATCTGAGCAAAATCTATACTGTTTTCATTTGGATTTTAGACAGTTTAGTCGATTTTGCTAGACAACCATAAAATAATAAAATCAAACACAAATAATAAAATAAAAATAGCAAAAGGAAAAATAACCTTAATGCTAAGCCTAGTCCCATCTGAATTTGATTAATGGTATTGAAAAATATATGTTTAAAAAATTCAAAGTTGGAATTCAAAAACAAAATGCAGTTTCAGAAACTTTAAAGAGTTCAAATTTTTTTTGTAAACATTGTATATCATACTTATAGTAAATGTGAAAGCAAATAGTTATCATAAGTTTCATAATTCCAATGACGATAATAACAAAAAAACAACTAAATAAACACGAAAATAAATCAAATTTTCAATAAAACAATAACATTTTATTAAAGATTTAATATTATGAAGTACTCAAGTTTAAAGAATAACTTAAAATCATTTAACCATTTAAAAAATGTTGTTCAATTCACCCTAAAATCTAACTCCACCCTCTCCTTACCCTCTGCCATTTATATTAAATTAAAGCTTACTAAACCCCTATTATTCAAACGTTTCAAAATGTGCTAAATTTTAACGAACCAAAAATAAAAATGCCAAAACGACATAACTAAAGTTAATGGTCAAATGACGAGTAACAAGCAAAATAACGCCCCATAACATGCTATAGCATGATATGTAATACAAAATATTAACAGAACAAAAAAAAGAAAGAAAAAACGCTTTAGAAACAGGAGGTTAAAAGGATGCAGTTAATAGAGATAAGCAACATGATGATCAAGGTTGTTTGTTGTTGATGCAACATCACTGTTGTTGTCCGAATATACAAACAAATAAATTATTTGCTCTTCTTCACAGAAAAACACATATGTTGCACAGTGGGCCAATCTCAAATTTTTTGGTAATAAATCTGTATCTTCTAAACTAATAGTCAGATCGAATTGAAATATATATAAAAGTTGAAGAACAGGAGCTCATCTTTCAGAAAAAAATGCAGTCGCCCTGTAATAATATTAAATAAGCTACAGGGTGTCAAAGTTGATCACCTCGAATATGTGAATGTTCTAAAAAATCGTAATTTCAACAAATCAAGTCCGATTTCAAAGCTTATTTTTATATTTCTGTAAAGTGCTTAGCAAGATTAAGAAAATAACATTACCTAAGTTATCTCTTACAGTTAAAAATATATTTTCGCTTGAATTTTGAATTTATGATTTTTGCCTCGACTTTATTTCACTTTTTCCGAATAGTCCTGAACCCTGAGCTACATGAGGAAAAAATTTATTAAAAATATTCTGTAATTCCTAATACATTCCGAAATATTATGCTGAAAAATATATCTGATTATCTCAATTCTTCTAGGCTTAAGAATTGTTCAAAGTCAGCACTCTGAAATTAGGAAGAAAAATGTTTATTTCTTGCAAAAATATGGTACAATTTTTTCACTTTTTTCTATAAATTTTGTTAATAAAATTTTTTTTGCTTTACATATTTCAAAAGACAAAGCTTCATAAATGGTTAGTAATAAAATTTTAAATAGCTTTAGATTTGCACCCTATAGCTAGCATGAGTCGAAATTTGTGAATTTTTGAAAGAAATTTCATGTTTAACGAATAATAAAAAAATGTCAAGCGAGTTTTTTTTATGATTATAGAATATATTTAGATCGATTTCACACAAACTGCTTCCCGCCCAGCCAAAAATGAATACAGGAGTGCATATTTCATGACAAAAGTCAACTTTTCAAAAGAGCTTTTTAAATTGCAGACAAAGACATATTAGTACAATATTTTTACTTTTATTTCTTATGTATTATATATTTAAAATAAATATCATTCTTTCATTCCTCAAAAAAAAATTTTCCAATAGATTCAACTACCAATTTTTTGAAAATTTTACAAAACTAAATAATATTAAAAAAAAAAAATAAAAACCGAAAAAATAATAATTCTTTTAAGCAGAACTCCTTCTACTTTTCAATATAAAAATATATTTATTTACAAATTAACTGATATATAATATGTCTATATAGGCCGTTTTAAAAAGTAAATATAATGGTCTCAAAAATAACAACACGTATTAAAACTCATTAAATTCACTATTTTATAATATATTGTGTATTTCCATATATACGTATATGTTGCCCCTATTTCTTGTGTAATTACATAATATTCGCAATAATCGATTAAATAGTTTATTTTTGAAAAATTACCAAAAATTGGTTCTTAAACCTTTTTAAATGACTTTTTGAGAAATGAAAGATTGACATCTATTTTATACAATACATAAGAAATAATAGTAAAAGTATAACTCTAATATTTCTCTTTATGTAATTTAAAAAAAGTTTTTTAAAAAGTTTACTTTTTTTATATTCGTATATACATAAGCATTTTTTGACCGAGCGGGAAGCAGTTCAGTGCCAAATCGATCTAATATGTTCTTCTAATTCAACAGCTTCAATAAATATAAAAAAGCTAGCAAGGCATTTTTTTATTAATCGATAAACATTACATTTTTTTTATAAAATTCGTAATTTGCGACCAATGCTGAATGTAGGGTGCAAATCTAAATTAATTAAAAATTATTTATTAACCATTTATGAGACCTTGAAATATGTATAGAAATATGTAAAGAAAAAAAAATTTTATAAACACAACTTTGAGAAAAGAGTGAATGATTGTACTATATTTTTGTTAAAAATAATAAGAATTTTTTATAATAATTTGAATGCTGACTTTGAAAATTTTTCCTGGCTAGACGAATTGAGCTAATCAAAAAATTTTTTCAGCATTTTATTTCAAAATGTATTAGAAATTACATAATATTTTTAAAAAATTTTTCATTTATATACTTCAGTACTTATTCCCGAAAAGCAAAATAAAGTAGAGGCCAAAAATTAAAAATTCAAGCGTAAATATCTTTTATAGTTAATAAGAAGTAACTTAGGTGAATAAGCACATTACCAAACACTTTTTTGAAATCGGACTTGATTTGTTGAAGTTACGATCTTTTGAAACTTATACATACTCGAGGTGGTCAACTTTGACAGCCTGTAGGGTAACTACAAGATGGTTTTTCTGAGAACTTAGGTCCATCTCTACAAATTTCCCATACATTTCCACCAATAGTTTAGAAGATACATATTACTTTTATAAGCAAGATTATTGCAAATAAAAATAACTTGCAAATAAATAACTCACTGTTTATACATAAACTGCATAAAGATGTATATTTCCTTATTTGTCATACCGGATGGGAAAATGCAACTAATATCATCGAAAATTCTATAAATGTAAAAGAAAGTGGCAACGCCATGAGCTTTAATTGCAATTAGTTTCACTCATGACGATTAGTTTACGTGAATTATTAACTCGAAAATAAAATATTAACTCTCCGTTTATACGGCAAAATTTTCATTTCGCAATATTTTTAATTGCCAGTAAGAGGTGTGTATAAACGTAGTAACAGATTTATTACCAAAACATTTTGCGATTAGCGCCACTGTGTGTTGTTGGTATAAAATCAAATTGTATTATTTATTTTGGTAAAGGTGTGTAAATTGAGTCTTCATACACCAACCACACAGCTATCATATTCATATGTACACATGATGAAATGACCTGAGATGCGAAAAAAATCTTATTGGAAAAGATGTGATCTTAAGGAGGAGGCTGGAATCTTTGTTAAACTCAAAGAAACGATTAATTTAGATGTAGTATGTGCGTAAATAAAACAGAATATAAAAAATAAAATTAACAAATGTTATAGAGAAAATTGAAAAGTACCCTATATTACAGAATTAAGTTACAAATTGCAAAAGAAGGCAATAAAGATCTCTATCAACATTATTACAAATGTATGAATCTATTACTATAGAAATGAAAATTAATTTTGTTTGTAGTAGAAGAAATTAGTTTACACTTATTATTGAACTTAAACAAATTTGAGAAATACTTAATATTTTTAATTCTAAAACAAACCTCTTCTCCTATTCTTCACACCTGTAAATTGTAGGGTATCGAAAATTATTAAGCAATATCCAAGACCATGATTAAAATGCAATCAAGGTTGTTGAATAGTTGGTTGATCGGTTGCTTTAGTGGCTGGTTATTTTCATTGGACATTCGACAAAGAAGTTGGGATTTTTATTTTTTTGCATTTACAAAATCATAATTCGCGTGTTAAGAACACATTACTTTCACATTTGCCAAACAACAATCTCAACAAGAAAAACAAAAAAAATTAAAAAAGAAATAAAAACTAAATAAAATATATAAAACAAGCATACAACTTTGTAATAAACTGATGGGCGAATTGGCATGAGTTTTTTAATTCATTTTTATTTTAGATTTTCATAAAATGCAACTGTTTTTTTTTTTCTCTGCTCATTTCTTTATGCAACATTTTGTTGCTTATGGAGGTTGTTTCTTTTTATTCATTTTTAGTATTTTTTTCTTTTTTTTGTATTAATTGCTTTTTCATATGTTTTTAATTTTTTATTTGAACTAACAAAATTGCCTCTAGTCATAATTTTAAAATGTTGTTTAAAATTAAATAAATAAAAAAATAAAAGAGAAAATTTAATCGTTGAAATTATGTGAAGATTTATCATTTGTTTTATTTATGTTTTCATTTGGCAAATTGAGAAAAAGAAAAATATGTTTCGAGAAAAGAATGATAATCGCCAACACTTATATTTTTCATTAGAAATCGACTTATTTATAAAAGAAAAAAATTAAAATGCCTTCTTTAGTTTCTAAATTAAGCCTTCAATGGAATCTCATATTTTTCATATAAAATTGACTTTTTCATATCGAAACATAAGAAACCGAAATATGGCTGTTGTTTCTTAATTAAGCCCCTAATGAAGAAAATAATGATATTATTTTCATATGACAATTTAGGAAATATAGAAATTGCTGTGGTTTCTAAAATAAGCGTTGCATCAGAAAAAGAATGATAGCATGTTCTCACTCATATTTTTCAACAAAATTCGATTTTTCATACAAAAACATAAGAAAACTAAAAAACTAAAAATTACTGTAGTTTCATAAATAAGCGTTCGTCCAATCAAGAAAATAATGATATTTTGTGATCCCTCATATTTTTCATCAAAATTCCAATTTTTCGTATCAAAACTTAAAAAACCTAAAAATTATTGTAGTTGCTAAGTTAAAGCTCTGATTGAGACAGTAGTAATAATCTGTGATCATTTCATTTTATTCATATGAAAATTTTAGAAACCTAAAAATGTATTTTCTTAAAAAATAATAACAATTTGTATTCACTCATATTTTTCATAAAATTCAGATTTTTTTTTCATTTCAAAACTTAAGGGATCTAAATATAGTAATAATCCAGGTATACAAGGTTTTGATAAGAAGCAATTAATTCGAATCTTTACTTCTTTTTCAAAATTGGTTCGAGTTTTCGAGATATCGAGAAAAATATTTTTTTTATATTTCAGATCTAACAGCCAATTTATTCAATAAAAACCGATAAATTGGAATTGAAGACCAGTCAAACTGAATCGATTGTATTATTTGAAATCTGTTTCACGAATTAAAGCCCAATAGTAAGAACTCAACATACTCTCGTTGCAAAATTCTTGATATTATATTCCAATTTTCGTCAAATAAATAAAGAATATTAAATATGAAAGAAATTCGAGCTAATAACTGATGGTAATTCAAATCAGAGGATTTGAGATTACCGAAAATGTTGCGAACAAAATTTTCGAATTATTCCGCGCTGAATAACATTTTTATAATATATAGTGGGTCATTGTTTTCATATATCATGCTTAACAAATATTTTTTCTGTTTATTGTTCTCCACTGCTAAGAGTTTGTAAGAAGTTCTTGATAAGACAAGCTCTATGTAAAGAGTTGGCTTGAGAGTATTCTGTAAGCTTATAAGTGGTGAAAAAGATAAGTTTTGTTTTCCGACACAAATGTATTCATCAAATCAAATAAATCGTCCGTATAGGATGTTAGCTTCCTCTTGAGGTTCAGGAATAGAGCTTAATTTTTGATTCAGTTTACATTGACGTTTGTTAGAGTATCATACATATTTTTTCACTCCTGCAACCCTGATGCGATCAACTCTAATAATTGTTTTAAATCACGAATAAAATCACTCAGTTTAGTTAAGCAAGAAGCCGAAAACTAGAGGCAATCTTGAGAAACGAATACCATATTTTAATTCAGCACCATTAAAATTAGTTCTTATCTGTTTGGGTTTGAAAGTTGACCCAAATTTTGAAATTTGTATAATAGTATAATTTTTTTTTTTATTTTATTTTTAAATAAATACATATCGAGGACTTATATTTAATAAGGGCTCCTGACTTTTATCAGTGACTCAATTTTGAAAAGAAAACTTATAGCTTTTTCTTTTCTGAAGAATGATGTTACCTTGTTATAATATTTGTCAATGATTACCCTCGCCCTAATAACATGGTTAAACTTTTCATGATTATAATCAGTGTTGCCAGTTTAGCCTTTTTAGGGCTAAATCTAGCCTTTTTATTTTGCTTTTAGCTTCAAAATTTTCGTTTTAGCTTCTAGCTTTTATAGACTTTTTTGATTTTTAAAGTTACCTTAAAAAGGCTAAAATGATAATATTTCAGCAATGAAGAAAATTATTTCTTATTTACTATATTAATAATTTTATTTTACAGAATCATCCATTACTCGCACAAACAATCGAGATTATTTATATTTAATAAAAAAAATTTCGCCTGTAGCGCTTCATACTCCAAATAAAAGTATATTAACTAATTTTGTAGAGTTAATAAATCGATAATTAAAATTATTTTTAATATACTTCATCAACAGTAGAAATTATTTATGAATATAATTTAAAAAATAAGAAAAATCACCCAAAAATTTGAAAATGCTTAATCAAATGGAACTATAGTTCAAAAATTACTAAAAATCACTCCAAAACATTGGGTAGTTTTTCATATGAAATATAACCCTAACTTGTGTGGGAATTTTTTTTTTTTTTTTTTTTTGCAGATTTTTCATTCCGTCATTTTGCTGGGTGTTATTTATAAATTTACTACAATTTCTTCACAAGAGTTTTAAAAAAGTTTCTAAATTAATTTTTCTGGCCTTATTTTTTGAAACATTTAGCCTTTTTTTGACCTTATTTAAATTTAAATTTGACCTGTTTTTTCCCATCCCCTGATAACACTGACTATTATAGAGCAAAATATGTTCTGTAATTGTATTATTTGTTAAAGTATTTCTGAAAAAAATTTTAAAATTTAATGGAATGAAATTGGATTTTTGCCTAATTTTGGTGAAACTTTAAATTTTTGTTTTAATTTTGGGATTTTGGTGAAACTTTGGGAAAAAATTATTATTTGGAAAGCTTTTGCTGAAATTTCCAATTTTTTATAAAATTTTGGATTATTGGTAAAATTTTCAATTTTTAGTGAATTTTAGAATTTTTGGTGAAATTTTGAATTTTTTTGTAAATATTTTTTTGAGAAATTTCGAATTTTGGTGAAATTTTAAATTTTTGGTGAATTTTCAACTTCATAATAAAATTTGGTGAAATTTCGAAATTTCCCATTTTTTGAGAAATTTTTGAAATTATGGTTAAATTTAAAATTTTTGGTGGAATTGCAGTATTGGTGAAATTGCAAATTTTCGATGAAATTTAAATTTTTTACCAAATTTGTGTTTTTGTGATATTTTAGATTTTTGGTGAAATTTTGATAATTTTGTGAAACATCAATTTTAATAAATAAAAAAAATACATTTTTGAACTTATTTTTAATAAAAATTAATAAAGTGCAGCATGTTTACCCTACCACCATATATTTTCTTTTAATTTAAGGGTTATTAGAAAAGAACATCTGATCCATTTACAGTATTATATATTTTTCAGATTAAAACATAAAAGAGTGTAAAGGGCAGAATAGAATATAGGCAACATTTTAGTTAAAAAAGAAAATGCCTTTAATTCTAACACATAGTTTCTGCTATGGTGTAATAAGTACAAGGTGACATTTTCAGCTCAGTTGATTATTTTTTAACTTATTTTTCAGTGTAAGAAATGTAATTTTTTTATGTGTTTTTTTTTTTATTAGTTTGTTTACAAACAAAAGTAAAATTTGTATTTCTAATAAATAAAAAAATGCGTAAATGCGCTATTTGCAAAAATGAAGTGAACAATGGTGGTGAAACATATGTTATTGTCCCAAAACCAATAAAAAACATTTCATTGTTATTATTTTTCAATTTTAACAATCGCTGTTTAAAATTTGAACGTGTTTATTTATTTCATTTATTTTTTATTTTACATTTCAGGCTATCTAAGGCAAAAAAAAGGTTCTCTTATTGCATTGCTATATTTGTTGCCTTTATGCATATACCTTGTTAAATTATTGTGCAATTTTTGTTTATCTCTCGATTTTTAAGATATCATAAATTTGTCGAATTTTTCTAAAAATTGTATCTTTTACACCTTTAATTTTCGACAAACAAAACGCGCTATGTGAACATTTTATAAGACACATTGATAATATAATAACTTAATATATTAACATAACTTCGCGAATAATGGGTTTAAAAGATATATTTTTATGTGTGAGATTTAGTAGACGTAATAATAATTCGAAGTAGACCGACGTACAAAATGTTGAAAAATAAGTGCAAAAACTGTTTTTATGCTTTACTGAAAAGTTGGGGTTCTGCAAATAGCCCTTTTTGTCCCCAATATGTGAATATAAATTTTATAAAGTTTTCTGATACAATTAATATTTTTAAGTGCAAAACATATATATCTATATATATATAAAACAGGATGTGTGTATGTATGTAACGTATGGACTTCAAAACGGCTGGGGGCATGGCAAAATACAATTTTCATATTGCACCACCAATGACATATACATATATTTATTTTTTTTTTTTCGCTTTTTTTTATTTTTTTTATTATTTTTTTTTTTTTTTGAAAGCCGTTGTCATGTTTCTCAAAACGAGTTATCAAACTCTTAACAGATTTAAGAGTTTGATGTAGTTCCGAAGATATTTACAAAAAACCTATGTTAATAATGATCCAATATCAAAATTTTAAAACTTTCGAAGTGTTGCATTCAAAAATCCGAGTTTTCGGTTTATTTACAAAATATTTACATCATTTAAATCGTGTGGTAATACAACTCTAATGTTTGCTTAGGGCCAGCAACGCGGACCGGGTCAGCTAGTGTATATATATATATATATATATATATATATATATATATATATATATATATATATTGCAAAACAAAATCATTTTTAGTATGAAAATAAAAATGGTATATAATACGTAAAAAAACCTGTTTAAAACATATTTCAGTATGCCCTGTTTATCATTGTTTATCGCTCTTATTAAAATTGGCTTACTTTTTTTTATTTCCTCATCATTGATAGTACTTTTAACGTAGAAAATAATGATGTAAACATTTCTGAGTGCACCGGTTTTTTTGGAATTGCAAAAGCATCAATCGATTTTTTCAAAATTACAACTTTTCGAAAACCGGTTTCTCCAAAAAGTTGAATAATCGACCACCCTACTTTTGACCCATTGAAGACTAAAGAAAATATACTTCTCTGAGTAGTTTTTAGGTTATATAATTTTCTAGATAGAGCAAATTATTCACTCATGTAATGTTAGTACAAGTCAAGTCTCCAACTTGCCACAATTCTTTAAAATTATAAAAATGGCGAATTTCTCAATTAACCCTCATTAAAGCATTGAAAAGTGAGGTGTAGAGGAAATAACTAACACATGACCTCAGATTTCAAAAATGGCAAAATTTTTAAAATAGCACCGACAGAAAATGCGTAAACATCAAAATTATAAAAAAAAAATAAAAATCCAAATTTAAGTAACACCCACTGCCAGCGCACACTGAATTATTAATTTTTTTATTATTTATTATTATTATGATTATTATTGTTATTATATTATATTATTTTTTTTTTTTTTTTTTTTTGTATGAACTGTGGTTTACTGGAACTTAATTTTTCACCTCATTTTTCGTTATTTTTATGAGGGTTACTGGAGAAAGTGTTGATTTTTATAACATTAAAGAAAACACTAAAAACATTTGTGGTATGTTGGAAACTTGACTTGTATATTTTGTTAACACCATTTTTTAGTTGTGCCGCTACTGCGTGTTGTTGTTGTATTTTGAAAACATCTGTTGCAGAGCTATGTTCAAACTATTCAAATATTTGACGAAAAAGACGTAACCAATAAATAAAATAACCCTTAATTTCTTCTTTCAATTTGGAAAATGCTTTTTACTTATCACACAGCCATAGATTACGTTTTATTAATTTTTTTTACGTTGTTTTCAAGATCAAACAACGGCAAAACAATTTTTATGTAAAAGTAGTGGTAAATTTTGATCAAATATTTGCCAAATGTGAACATAGCTTAAGTGTGCCATCATCATTTTGACTTTGTTTAAATGAGCCATGGTGCAACAATTTACAGTTTACTTGTTACACCATGAAATGAGCTGTTTACATCAATTTAGTTCAATTTGGCACAACTCTACACTTTCTGCCTATAAAACATGAATGACTAATTTGCTCTATATGTTACCCAGAAAATTATATAACCTAAACTCTCTTCAAGGAAGGATATTTTCTTTGGTCGTCAATGGGTTAAAAATGTGACGTGATGGAGAAAAACTGAAATGTTACTAGTACTCATTGAACTCCCTAACTAATTTAAAATAGTGAATATTTCATGTACTGTTTATCTGATTGCAAACATTTAGATATCAATTTACTATTTACCCAATTTTTTAATAAAAAATGTTTTTAATATGAGTTTTTTAGGAAAGTACGTTTTTCAATGGTCTATAATTTCCAAACTAATTAGTTACACTCAAAAATTTTTATATCATTATTTTCAGGATTAAAAGTACTAACAATGATGAAAAAATAAAAAATACTTAATCGGAGCTGAGTCAGAACATTCAATTTAATTAAGCCTTTTTTCCGATATTTTTTTATGTTGCGCTGTTTTATTTATTTATAAAACTTCTAATCTTTTTCTAAAAATCCTTTAATCTCATTTAATCCCTTTATTTTCTTAAAATAAGCAAAGTGAGAACTCTATTAAGGTTTAAAACAATATCACAACAACAATAAAAAAAACTTACCATTTATGTAAAATAGAATGCCAAAACTGTAGTTAAAAAAACAGCAACAACAGCAACCCGTCGCGACACGCCGAAATAACAAACGAAAATTACCGAAAAAAATAAACACAAATAAAACACAAACAAACTTGCTCTAAAAAACTCTCCTATTTAAAAAAAATGAGATTATTAAATTGATAATCTCTTTAAAAAACATCAATACAAACGACACTACATATTTATTTACTACAAAAAAGAAAACCAACAACAACTTATAATGAATTGCACTTTTTCTTCATTTCTTTACATGATTTTTAAATTATTTTATTAAATAGTAATCGCCCTAATTTAGAAACAATATTAATTAATAACTAATTTAACAACAAATGATTTAATGACTGGCACTAAATTACATTTATCTTTGATGCTTTATTTAATAAATTGCTTTAACAAATTAAACACACAAACACATTTTATTTAATAGACACTATGCTGCATGCTGGCTTTCTATTGTTTTTTTTTTTTTTTTTTTTTTTGTATTTTCATATGGCACTTTTTTTATTATTTTTTATAATAAATTAATTACACTTTGACACAACACTTTTTCATATTTATTTATTATTTTAATTTAATTTGGTAAAACTTTCTAATTGATACTTTAGAATTTATTTATTTGTTAGTAAACGGACAACCGGCCACACTTAATAAGGACAACGAACGCATTAAACTAATTTGACAAAAGAGGGATGTTTATTGGTTTTGTTGTTGTTGCTTTTTTTTAAGTGAAGTAATAAGAAGTGTAATTAGCATATGGATGCCAATACGATGTATAATAGGAGGAAATTAGGGGATAATGAGGAATACATAATTAAAAATATTAGAAATTAATATTAAAATTAAATTAAAAATTTAACAAAACTTTTGCAAAATTCATAGAATTTTCATTATGAATAATTTATTAATATTTACGAACAGAATTTTATATTTTGTGAAAAAAGTTTGGGAAAAAAAAGTCATATTCGATTCATAATATTTATTGAAATTTTTGCACTCTATTAGTTTCAAGTCTTGTGAGTTCAGATCTGTAACCTGTTTGTTTAAAATAGTATAACCACAAAAGTATTTAAGGATTAAAGACAGCTTCAGCCAGGGGAACAATTTTTTATAATGGCCTATATATATGGTGCAACTTATTAATTTTTTAATTAAAAAAAAAACATTATTTATAATCTTAAAACTCCATGATCTTATGAATATAAACTGACTAAGAAATATCTGTGTTGTCTTGTGTTATTGCCTTTCAATTAAATTCGAATGACTTGTATTTCAATGGCTTGTTAAATCATATCCGTTGATTAGATACTTAAATGACGTTTTTACTTCGCTAATGTGGTCAAAATGACAAACAAAAATAATGCTAAAATTACACTTGTATACAAGGTTTTGAACTTGAGCAACCAAAAATATTTTCTAAGGTTATCTAGGGTACTAAATTCGAATTTTCACTCCCTTTTTCAAAATTATTTTTTGTTTTCGAGATATCAACAAAAATATTTTTTTTTATATTTATTCAATAAAAGTGATCAAAATTGATGAGTGGCCAAACTGCGTCGATTGTATTGGTATTATTTTTAGATTTTCGCCAAATTTTTGTGTATTCGATCTCATTATTCATTATTCGTATCGCCAAAATTTTAAGTGAAAAATTGAAAAGGGTATAAAGAAATTTAAGTAGGAAATTAAGGAAATTTGAGCTCCAAACTTGAGGTAATTTTAGAACTAACTCTCCATAATTAGGTTCAAATCAGGGGGCAGTGTGACCATTATAACAGTTTTGCAGCTAAATTTTGAATTTTATACTCCGATTTAGCCGCAAATTTTTCATATAGCATTTGGCATATTACTTAGCATTTTTCATAACAAGGAAAACGATTCCATGATAGCTCCTTTTGTGTATCTATGGTTGATAATAATGTAATTAATTACTTAAATGTTAACAGGGCTATTTAGAATGAGTGAATAAAATATAGGCAGTTTTCTAAATTTCATTTAGTCAGTTTTATGAGTTCAATAAAAATAAAAATTAGGAATGGTATAGTTTTAAATATGATAAATTTAATTCTTAATATTAGGTGAGCTTTAAAAATATTAAATAAATGATTCCATGGTTTTGAAACAGACTTCTTTGAAATGGTAATATATTCATTGAAGTAAACTAATATTTTTATTGAGTAATTCCATTTTAAGTTTAAAAATTTTGACTTCTCCGAAATTTTCTCTGTAGCAAGTATTACCGATAAGGCTTCTAACCAAAAAAAAAAAAATATAAACAAAATTAAAGATGGACTTCTTTAGATACACGTTACTAAAGAGATTCTTACAAAAAAATTTTTTAATAAAAATATTTTCAAGATTTTTATATAGCATCTTAAAATACAAGCTTTGATATATCCACTGCTAAAAAAATTATTTTGATATATTTTATATAACAAGAGTTATGACTATTTAAATAAATATGTTAATCACCTTCAGAGCTAAAGAGTTGCCACACTTCTCAAAACAAAAATGAGAACAATTAATTTTACATGCCTCTGTATCCTCCTCTACACATGCACCAAATTTTATCAAAATCAGTAACCGAAGGTCAAAGTTTTTTAAATTTGAAATGGAATTACTCTTTTCTCAAAAAAAAAAAAAAAAAAAAATATTATTTTAACATGATCTCCAACTTATTAAGGGCATAGAACTTGAACAGAACTGACCATAGATTATTGAATATGTACAAACTGCAGCATATTTTATGATTCATCTTGTGAATTAGTGGCCACAGATAGGAGCACAAAAATGTTGACACATGTTTCTATATACATAGCTGCTTATAACTTTTATGATCCTAACAACCAATTCTTCTTATTATTCTACTTACCCAGCAAAAACTTTTTGGTTCTCGATAATGGCACTACTTATTAAAGTAGTTTCTTGGTAATGAGGCGTCTCTATTATTAGCCTACTCTGTATATATAAATAAGTACTCAATAGTATAATAGCATAGTAATATTGCAATCAGGTGAATTAGTTGACCAGAGCGCTGGATTAACAACTAGAAGTTTGTTCAACCCCATTCTGATGCTGTTAATTTTTTGTAATAAAATGCCTAAAAATATATTTTATACTAAAAATAGTTTTTGTCAATTATTAAATTAAGTGCGAGATGGTATACTGAGTAAGACGTTAGTCATTAAAAACGAATGGTTAATTTGTGTTCAAGTTCAAATCTCACTGACGGCAAAATTTTTTTGGTTTTTTTTATTTTTATTTTCGTTTAGGTACATATTTTTGACCACCCCTAGAGTCTAAAAATTACTACATGAATTTGCAGACCACTCGAACAAAAATAACTAGTTATTCAAGCAAAAAATAATTAGTTTATTTTATTTCCAATTATACCTGCTAGCTTACCAGGAAAGCAAAGTTTTTACTGGGATGCGATTACCTAAAATGTTACGAACAAAATTTTCGAATTATCCCATCGCTGGTGGTTTATTGGATGTTAAATATTTCTTAAAGATTCGGTCGGTATTTAGTTTTTGATTATCAGGTTTGACAAATATTTCTTATTCGATTTTTGTACTTCACAGCTAAGCATTTTGAAGAAGTTTTTTTAAAGGTAAAGTTTTATATGAACAGGTGGATTGAAAGTATTCTGTGAGGTTAAAAGTGGTAAAAGGGAGACCACTAATTACATCGAAATGTGTACTTATCAAATCAACTAAATCGTTAATTTCATCACTGAATTATATGATTATCAACGTAAAAATCGGGAATAGTACTTCATTTTTTGTTTTGTTTACATTGACACTTGTTAAAGTGTCAAATATTTGTTACTCCATAATCTGATCAACTCTATTTTAATTTTTTTAGTAAATTCATTCCTGGAATCAAGTCTTTCAGTTCAGTTAGTGAAACATATAAACCATTTTACCGAGTATATACAATTACACTGTGGAGTAGAATCCAAATATTTTGTAAATAAATCTGTAACTTCTAATCGGCTGGTTGGATTTACACAAAATGCATAGGATCGTGCAATACCCCTCAGGAGCAGTGCTATTGGAGCAAAAAATGTGCCTTTGACATAGAAAAATTTTAACCGTTGGCCAAATTTTTGCTTCTTGTCCGATTTTTAATATGTTTACATATTGTTAAAGCTTGCGATAAGGCCTATGCTTGAATGTGCTATTCATCTCTTAAAGCTTTCATGTTATTTGCATTTAAAATTATAACTATCTTGGTCCAGTTTGTCAATACATATCCTAATATTTTTATCTGGTTTTGTAAGAAAAACAAAATTATCTATCGAATATAAAAAATTTAAGCTGAATATTTCTTTCGGATTATAAAATAAATTATTTTGATATTGAAAATTGCAAAAATTATTATTTTTTTTTTTACCGAAAAGGTGTTTTCCCTAAAATAAAAATGTATTTAAAAATATACAATAATTTTACACTTTTCTGAAAGGTATCTTTACAGAAACGATTTTAGAAAATCATTGTTGATCGCAGCAATATCGTAAAGGGCCCAAATGTAAATCAGGCTACTTTATTTTTCGACAGGAGCAGGGAAAGAGGTACACCCCCCCCCACCCTGCAAAGAAAATATTAACTATTGCATAAACTTAGAAACAAAAGTCTTACAACTTTGAGGAAATAACTTTCTTATCATCTTTTATAATTGAGATGAAAATTGAAAAGTTAGGATCCATAAAAAGAAAATTCTATTTATTGGATAAGTTAATAATGGGTGATTCAAGTAGAGATACTTTTTTCAATAGCCTTTTTTTGACAGATCACGTGTGAGTCGTGTTATGTTATTTTTGTTTAATATTGTTTGGCATTTCATAATGGAAAGACTTATGCTTGAACAACGTTTAGAAATCGTTCAACTTTATTACGAAAATTCACGTTCTGTGAGGAATGTGTTTCGTGCACTTCGCTCAACTTATGGTCAACATAATCGCCTACTGAGCGTACTATTACCCAACATTCATTGAGAGTGTACACGAAGACTATGGAGAATCGATTCGGCGCCGTTCGCAGCAACTCGGACTGACGTATGGAACGACTTGGCGCATTTTACGTGGAGATCTTAAATTAAAAGCGTAAAAAATACAGCTTGTGCAACAACTGAAGCCGCTCGACCTTCCCAAGCGACATCGCTTCGCTCTATGGGCTCTTGAAAAGTTCCAAGAAGATCCGACGTTTTCGAGGCAAATTTTGTTCAGCGATGAGGCCCATTTCTGGCTCAATGGGTATGTAAACAAACAAAATTGCCGCATTTAGGACGAAGAAGAACCTGAAGAGATTCAAGAACTGCCACTTCATCCAGAAAAAACAACGGTTTGGTGTGATTTGTGGGCCGGTGGAATCATCGGTCCATATTTCTTTAAAAATGATGCCGGTGCGAACGTAACCGTCAATGGCGACCGACTATTTAATGCCTGAAATTGAATCTCGTGATCTCGGCGACATTTGGTTTCAGCAAGACGGCACCACTTCCCACACATCGCATCAATCAATGGATTTATTGAGAGAACACTTCGGTGAGAACATAATTTCACGTTTTGGGCCGGTCGATTGGCAACAAGATCGTGTGATATCACACCGTTAGACTTCTTACTGTGAGGATATGTAAAGTCTAAAGTTTATGCGGACAAACCCTCTTCGATTCAGGCCTTGGAGGAAAATATCAAGCGTGTTATTCGCCAGTTACCAGTCGAAATGTTCGAACAAGTCATCGAAAATTGGACTCAACGAATGGACCATCTGCGACGTAGCAACGGCCAGCATTTGATAGACATAATCTTCAAAAAATAAATGCCAAAGAATGTTCTTTCAAATGATAATAAACATTCCCCATTAAATTTGAATTTTCTGTGTTTTTTTCTTTAAAAAAGTAGGGAACCTCGAAATGGATCACGCTTTACTATTGCAGAAAAAGTCTTAAAGTTTACGGAAATACCTTTCTCATCAAACTCCAAACTTAGAATGAAAATGGGAGGGGTAGAACGAGGGCAAATGGTACCCCGGTAAAAGAAAATATTAAATACCGTATATCTCTATCTATTAAATGAAAAATCTAAAAATTTTGTAGTAATAACTTTCTCATCAACCTCCATAATTTAAAATGAGAAAGGGATGGGTAGGTCTAGGGGGAATATATAAGGGGTACATACAAAGCCATTATTCTTAATGACATATCTAAAGAACTGTTATGGCAAGAACCCTCAAATTTTGTGAAAATTATTTTCTTATCATATTACAGTGATAAAATTAAGGATTAAGGGTAGCCCCTATAGTAATATTAATTTTTGCATATCTAAAGTAGTATTTTTGTAAAAGTTTTAACCCTCTACCGGTCGCAACAAAAAGGAATAAAATCAATTTATAGATTAAAAATATAACTAGTATAAAATTATTTTAGGCTTTAACCCAATAAGCATTTTTCCTAGAATTAAAATGTAAGATAAGTTCAATTCCAGTTATAAATTTAAATTTCAAGTGTTGAAATACAGTTCTGATAGACTTTTATTCAATAGTATACTCCAGTGAAAAGGAAACTTGAATTCAATAAGAACATTACAATGTTAATACAGTTACTTTCACATATTGAATCACAATGAAATTCAAGCCAATTAGATAGTTGAATTCAAGCTTGGAAATACAATATAAATCAATCTTTTAATAACAGTGCAAAATCAAGTAGATAACATAATATAATTCAAACTAAATTTTTGTTAATTGTTATAAACTCAAAAAAAATGTTTTGAATTTTTTATTTTACAAATCTACAACACAAGATTATAAAAATTAATTTATTAAACATCTTAAAGCAAAATTTAATATATATATTCCGCTGGAGCATCAATATTCTGAACATTTTTGAATAAAAGCGTATAACTTGAATGGATGTGATATATTCGACAGGTTTAAAAATGATTTGTTGTTTCGTCGTTGTAATAAACATACTTTGTTAATTTGCACAGAGTTTAAAGCAAATTCTAACTTGAAAAATACTTAAGAAATGGGTTGAAATTACAATTGAATTCAAATAAAATTTCAAATACTTGAATTTTAATTTTTTTAGTGCTTATTGGGAAATAAGTTTATTATGTCAACTAATTAACCAATTGATTATAATACGAAGAGATGTTAAAATATAAATTATTTTCAAAAAAACAAGCAAAAAATATATAGTCGGTCAAGCACGACCATATGATACCCCACACCATTGTGCATGTCCATCAAAATTCGTGGAAGGGTCTTATATTAAACATGTGGGCAATTGTGGACCGATACTTTTACTAAGTGTAAAATAAAATATACGAATATAGAATGTTACATTAATACTAACATTTATATGAATTTATGCAGTTTTGGGTGATTCCCGAAAGTGGGCCTATATGAGAGATCCTGATAAAATTTCTACTTATATAAAACTTATTTGTGTCGAATATAAACCTGATACTAACATGTGTATGTGATTTATACACATTAAAGTGAATTTCGGATGAGGGTTTTATATGGGAGCTTTTACAAAATTTTCGAACAAATTTCTTTCGGTAGGCAGTTCTTATAATTTTTTTATAGAAAATTTTCAAATAATTTTCTTTTTAGATAAATTTTCTATAAAGAAAAGAAAATTTTCTTTTATAGAAAATTTCAGATAATTTTTTTCTAGAAAATTTACGATATTTTCTTTCTTTTTGATAAATTTTCTTTTTATTAAGAATTTACGACGAATATTCCTTTTATAGAAAATTTGCGATACATTTTCTTTTTATAGATAGCAAAATTTTCGATACTTTTTTAAAGTAAAATTTAGGATACATTTTCTTTTTATAGAAAATTGTCGAAGAATTTTCCTTTTATAGAAAGCTTTCGATAGATTATCTTTTTATAGCAAAATTTTCGATTTTTTTTAAAGCAAAATTTTCGATAAATTTTCTTTTTATATAAAATTTTCGATGAATTTTCTTTTTATAAAAAATTTTTTATGAATTTTCTTTTCATAGAAAATTTGCGACGAATTTTGCTTTTATAGAAAACTGTCGACAAATTTTCCTGTTATTGAAAGTTTTCGTTAGATTATCGAAAACCTTCAATAATTTGGTATTTTTTTTAAAGCAAAATTTTCTTTTTATATAGAAAATTTTCGATCAATTCTTTTTATAAAAAATTTGCGACGAATTTTTCTTTAATAGAAAACTGTTGACGAATTTGCCTTTTATAGAAAGTTTTCGATAGATTTTCTTTTTATAACACAATTTTCGTTAAATTTTCTTTTTATAGCAAAATTTACGATAAATATTCTTTTTATAGCAAACTCTTCGAAATTTTGTTTAAAACAAAATTTTCGAAAAATTTTCTTTTTATAGGAAATTCTCGAAAAATTTTCTTTTTATAAGAATTCTCAATAAATTTTCTTTTACAGGAAATTATCGTTCAATTTTCTTTTCCTAGAAAATTTGTGATTAATTTTCTCTTTGTAGAAAATTTTCGATGAAATTTTTTTTATAGGAAATTTTTGGCGAATTTTGTTTTTATAGAAAATCTTTGACGAATTTTGTTTTCGTAGAAAATTTTTGACGAATATTCTTTTATAGAAAATTTTCGCCGAATTTTCTTTTATAGAAAATTTTCGACGCATTTTCTTTTTATAGGAAATTTTCGATGAATTTTCTTTTTATAAAATGTTTGACAAATTTTCTACTTATAGAAAATTTTTTACGAATTTTATTTTCGTAGATAATATTTGAAGAATTTTCTTTTATATAAAATTTTCGATGAATTTTCTTTCATAGAAAATTATAGACGAATTTTCTTTTATGGACCGATCTTCATGAAATTTAGCACAAAGATTGAAAGTTGTACAAAACTTCCTTGAGCCGAATTTCATTAAACTATTGCTATATTTAAGGCATTTATTATCGTCTAGGGGCTAGGTAAAATAAAGAACCGCTCATAATCAATTTCAATAGGCTTCGTCCTTATGTCCTGAAAGTCTTACATGCCAAATTTCATTGAATTATCAAAATTATATTCAAAATTGTGACCTGTACTTTATGCACAAGGATTATACGAACAGCCAGCCAGGCAACCAGCCAGCCGTCCAGACAGCCAGACGGACGGTGATTATAAGATATGGCATTAAAAGATTAGCAAGCGCATCGGGTTAAGCTAGTCTTGAATAAAATGCAACATTTAGAACATAATTGAAAAGAAACTTTTAGCTTTAAAAACTTTTATCAAAAAGTCATTATGATAGTATATTGCTCTAAGAAGCGAGAACTCGAAAACTAGATTCAATCTTCAGAAATTTGTATTTGTAAACTTGTGTTGTTTAAAATTGACAAGATATCATATGAGCTTTCAACAAAACAATAGCAAGTTAAAAAAAACAAAACGGTTTCAATATCACTTATTTAACAAAAAAATAAAAGTAACAGAAAAAAATCTGCTGAATTCAAAATAAGTTTAGCACGTTTTGTATAACGAGTTGCCAAATTATTTATTTATTTTAGTTGTTTTTTTTTTTTTTTTTTTTTGCTGTTCAGTGTAGTTAAAAGATAGATTTGTTTTAAAACTTGCTCACTGCTATTGTTTTTGTTAGTTTTGTACTATACTTATGAAGTAAGTACCATATATCCTCTATAATTTATTGTTAGTTTTTCCGTTTTCCTATATTTATTTAGTTTTTTTTTAACTTTTTGTCAGTTTGGCAATTTAATGATAAACTCGTTCAAAATGTTGTTAAATGTTGTTGGTTTTTTTTTTTTTTTTTTTTTTCTTATTTCAAACAACGCTCTAGTATGAGTCTGATGATAATGGTGTTGTGTTTTGCTAGTGTTTTTCAAAATGTTGTTCGCTTCTATTTTTGGTCAGAAAAGCATGAATTTCGCCACGAAAATCCAAATTGGATGACAAGACAATTGTTTTTTGTTTTCTTGCAAATTTTATTTGTTGTATGTTGTTATTCTTTATTGTAGTGTTTTATGTTGCTGCTGGTGTTGTTTGTTTTTTTTTTTTTATATTTATTTATTTGTAGCTTCTCGCATTCACTTTAGGCATGATTGTGATTTACGCGGCCAAAGGTGAGTTTTAAGTATAGAGTATATTTTTAACCGTTTATACAAGTATGTAAGTTGGATAATAGTTAAATGGTTTAGGAAAAGAATAGACAAACGTTAAGAGAAAAACTCACTGATTTTGAAAAAAAAAATCGTTATAAATAAAATTTAAAATTTTTGTGGTTGTTTTGCTTGTATTATTGTCTTAAGCAAAACTAAATGGTGATATTTTTCATTGGTTAAAAATTAGAAGAAGAAAAAAAAACAGAACATTGTTACACATGAGGTGATCTAAAGGAATGAAATATATCATAAATATGAATTTGATTTGATTTGAGTTTAAATACTTATAATTATTTCTATTTTTTGCTGTGATCATATGTTATAATCATAGTATGTTGCTCTAAGTATAGTTGAAGATAATTCAATGGATTAAAGGACATAGATTAAGTGACAGTTTTTTTTTTAACGATGCATTCCTTACAGCCACTGTCGAATTAAATTTGAATGGAATTGAAAGTATTGGAATTATCTTTTATTCCAGCAGGATATTAAATAGCGAATCTTTAAATGAACAATTTTTTAAGATGCTGTTAAAGACCGGAGCTATGCGAATAATACAGAAACCTTTCAGACATTTACAATAATTGCTATGTAGAGCCTTTTCGTCAAGTTATAAAGACCTCATTAGTTCGGTTACATTAAGAAAACTGATAATAATATAACTTTGGAAATGATTTGTTGATTTGAAAAGGGTACTTAATTTCTATAAAAAAATTGCGAGGTTATTAAAAAGTACCTTTTGGAGTTACATTTTACATCTGAAAGCAATTTAAAGTAAGGTACATTGGTTTGTGGTACATGTCACTATAAGACACTATATATAGTATGTTAGGAGTACTAGGAAATTTTAAGTGATTCCTAAATCATAAAATTTCATCGGGAAAATAGAAGATGATAAATGAACCTAAAGGCCCAAAGAATGCACAAAGTTTATAATTTTTAAAGTGTCTCACCATATTCAAGGTCTATCCACTACTACATAGGAATCTCCAAATATATATTGAATTAATTCTAACGCGGGTTTAATTTCGGATTGGAATATTAAGGAATGCACGGTTAAAAAAAACTGTCACTTAATCTATGTCCCTTAATTCATTGAATTATCTTCAACTATATGCAGAGTAGAAATATACTTATAGTAACCATAATCTAAGAGCAACATATTATGATTGTAACATATGATCACAGCAAAAAATAGATATGATAATAAGTAATAATTGAATAAAATAAAAAATAATTATTATGATTCCATTTTATCATATTTTATCCGATTTTATGGTTTCTTTTTCAATAGTATGATTCTAGTTTTACATATAATTGAACAATATTACTACATCATTATCTCATTCTATCAGATTATGATTTGATGTTATTATATTATATTATTATAACACATTGTCATATTATTATTCCATTTTTTCATATTATTATCCCCTGTTATTATATAGTTATCCAATCTTATCATATTATTATTTTATTTTATCATATTATTATTCCACCTTGTCATATATTAAAATAAATAATATATTTAAATAAAAGTATAATCAAACCTAGTCTATTTATATTTTCTCATTTACATATAAACCAAATGAGGATAACAATGAAAACAAATATCAAAAACAACATTTTTTACCATTTGTGAAAAGGATAAGTATTATGTTTATTTGAAACATTTTATTGTCATGGGAATAATAATATTAATATAGTTTAAAAGCAAAATATGGCTTAAGAACAATGTAAAAGACTGCAAATATTTAATGTTTGTAGAAGTAATGATATATTTTATATTAAAAAAATTTTTCTTCTGGTAAAAATATTTAAAAATATATAATTTTTGCAGTCAACCATATTAAAATTTTTATTAAGTGTAAACATTAAATGACAAAATTTAAACAAAAACATTGTTATCATGAACACAGAATTATTAAAATTCAAGAAAATTAACAATGAGAACATGATATTGTGTAGTGATAATGCTGTAATCATGTTTTTTCTCTGCGTGTATGACCATAATTTTCAATCACATTGATATGCAAAAATATAATTTTTTTTAATAGAAATTCCGGATAAAAATCTGTTTTGGGTGTTATGTAATTTTAAATGATAGATCAAAGATGATATGTACATAGGTACCATAAAGTAGAAACAAATATTAGGAAGTTCCACAGATTTCCTAATGAGTCTACAGTTTTCCACACTGAAAATTTAGTTATATTAAGGAATATGACTTCGATGGTCTCCTGATAAACTAACATAGGATGGTAAGTGAGAGATCGATCAATGTACCGATCAGTTGTTACTATACAATTTCCTGATGAACTGTGCGATGATTAAATATATAATATCGTAAGCGTTAATACTATGTGAATTCTATGGTATTAATTCGAATAACGTTCGTTCAAATTATTCGAACAATTTATTACGAGAACGTTTGTTAGGTACATTCAAAAAATTCAAAACTTGAAAAATTATTCTGGAAACCGACGTGAATTCAAATATAAAAATATTTTAAATGTGAAATGTGATTGAAAAAATGAAAAATTTTCAAATAAAATAAATTTTACTTTTTACTGGAGAACTCGATTGAATTAAATTGTTATACAAGTTTAATTTAATGCTTGGAATACATTTAGTTTCAACTTGAATTCCAGCAAAAATGCTTACTGGGTTTCATTTGTTTTTTTTTTCAGCTCTTCTGCAACATTTTAAAATTAATTTTAAATCTTTTCTGGAGAGTTAGAAGATTTTTACATTGGGGATTTTCACGGCGAAAAATCGCTATTTGTAAGCAATATTTACATTACAAATTTAAATGCGTAAACATAGAAGGACACATGAAATCTAAATATAAAAAATGCTGCAATAATCCCTAATGTAAATAGGCTCTTACCTTGAATATTGCTTGGTTGGAGCTAGGGTTGCCAGGTGGCCTTAAATGAACTTGATTGTCAAGATATTTCAGAAGTTGTCAAGTTCAAATATAATTTCTCAAGCTGAAAACAATTTGTAGTTATATAAAAATTTGAGTGGAATCTGAAGTATTGATGTGATAAGCCCGAAACATATTTTTATATTTATATATAAGTTCAAAAACTGAAAACTAATGATCGGGACATATATTTTCAGTGAAGTTCAAAAAATATTTTATAATATACGAAAACAAAAAACCAAAAAAAAAAAAAGATGTTTCAAAAAAGCTTAATTAAAAAATTATTAAAAAAAAAATGTTCAGAAATTTGCATAATTTTGCTCACATTCTGCAGCACATCATTTTCATAAAAATCGCTTCTGTTACTAAAATCATTAAAAACTTAAAATTTTTCAAAGAAAATTTCAAAAATCTTTTTACAAATTATAAATAAACATTTAAGAAGCTTTTTTAGTCTTTTGGACTTTTGATTTATTTGAAAAAATATAAAAAAAAGTTTAAATGCTTCAGAAATTATGCTTAAATATTATGGGCAGAAATCAATGAAAGTAGATTTTTATATTTACGTATAAAATTTGTTTCTGTGTAAGAAATATGTTTTATTTTGAACAAATGTTTTTTATTTCTTCAATAAAAACTTAAAATTTTGTGTTTTGAGTTAGCAATTTCTGCTATTTAATTGAAACATTTGTATTGAGTCAATATAAAGAACATAAATAAAACATATATGACACATATGTTTTATTTACTTTTTTAAATAATAATTGCAAAAATATAATATCGCGTTTCTTTGGAAACACTTAATTCTCGCGAAATTTTTCGAAGCTGTATCCCCATATAGGTTACATATAAACAAAAAAAAAAATAAAAATAAAAAATGTTGCCGGAATTCGATTGTCAAATATTTTTTCAGAAATCAAGCTCGTTTTTCAAGAATGTCATGTTAGATCACAATTCGAATCTGCAACCCTAGTTGGAGCTCATTGTTGTACGAGTGTATTAATTATTTCCAGCACACTTCCTAACCTAAAAATTTAACCAATGTTAAACTGAAAAGTGTTTATAAAGTGGAGATAAATGTTGAAGTAAAAATATTGTCATTATATGCATTAATCGATTATTGAGATCAGGAGAGTTGGAGTTTCTGAAATAATTTACATTTTTGTCGAGAAGTTTCTTTACTAAAAATCCTGGTTGGGTGCTTTTTATCGGTTGAAACGCTTGTAGAATTGCAATGCTCAATTGTTACAAAACTCTTTTCGTGATTATTCATACAGCTAATTCGATTCTATGTGGAATATAGCAGAGAAATCAGTCAAACTGATGGTTTTCAATTACCATGATCATCAGAAACCTAGTGCCCGAATAATCATATTTTCTTATAATTAAGACAATAGGAATGAATTTAAAATCCACTTTTCAAAACCACATAAGATTAAATTCCTATTTTTATAACATGAGCGAAAAAACGACTCTTCTAACTTACATTTAAAAGAAAAATAATTTTTGAAATTTTGTTTTTGTTTTAAATGCAAGTTAGAGGAGTCGTTCTTGCACTCGTTTCATAAAAACAGGCAGTAAGTGGGCCCTATAATTCACTCAATCATGGTATGATTCATAGACTTCGTCTCAAGTATATTTCGAATTTAAACTCTAAATTATACTCTTTTACATGTCTGTTACAAATATATCACACACATTCTTATTTATTTCACTTGGTTATTTCCACTTTTGTTTTTCAGTTTTTTTTTTTCTCTGTTTCTGCATTATTTTTGGTGAAATTTGTATTCTAAAGTATTGTACTCGTATTCGATGTCATTTCGCTTACAATATTATTTTGTATTTTGTATGCAATTTCCAGATGACGTTTCGCCATGTATGACTGTTACAAAGTTTGAGTGTTAACACAACACGATTATCGTGAGGATGATTACTTTTGTGTTACACAAAAATTCGAAACGTAATTTTTTTTTTCTTACAGAAATAGCTGCTCGTATATAAAGCAAATATATGTATAGATATTTGTTTCCGTTTTGACTTATTTTCACTATACAAGAAAATAAAATAAAAAAAAGAATAATTTAAAACAAATGGCCAGATTCAAAACCGCAAACACTTCACATACCTAGTTTGCTACATACAGACAGACAGAGGTAACCTAATCACCAAACATTGAGCCAACAACATGACAATTTATATGAGTAACAAGTCCACTATAATAACAGTGATATTGGGGGAAAGAAAATAAAGGTTTCTATACTTCAGCCTAACTTGACTTTGAATTTAAATCGAAATTTGCAAATCAGTCTAAAAAACTACAAAATACAATGTCATGTTTAAGTTAGACGGACGGACGGATGGCCCGACAGAATAAAAATAAAAATCCGTTAGAACGAATTTCACATCAAGTTAGAAAAATAGTTCTAGTGATTGTTTCGTTTTTATTTCGTAGTTTATTTCCATCTTAAACATTTACATTGTTTTTTAAATTCAGTTGAAACTATTTTAATAAATTTAAGAAGAAAATTTAAGAAATAGTCACGATGCAAAATTACATATTAATCAAATTAATACAATTACGTTTTTATAATTTTAATGACAAGGAAATATAGAAATTTTCTATAAAAATTCTTTCCACAGAAAATGAAAATTTATCGTAAAATTTCTATAAGAAAATTTATTTTAAAATTTCTATAAATTTCCTTATACGATAAATTCCTTTTTTATAGAAAATTTACGATAAGTTTTCTTCTTATAGATAATTTACAATAAATTTTCTTTTTGTGGAAAATTCAAGACAAATTTTCATTTTGTAGAAAATTTACGATAAATTTTATCTTTATTAAACATTTAAGATAAATTTTCTTTTCATAGAAAAATATCGTTAAATTTTCTTTTCATAAAAAATGTACGATACACTTTCTTTTATAGAAAATTAATGAAAATTTTCGAACAATTTTCTTACTTCACAATATTTACGACTAACTTTTCTTTCATAGAAAAATTCACGATAAATATTCTTTTAATGGAAAATGTACCATCAATTTTTTTAGAGAAAATTTATGATAAATTTTCTTTTTATGGATAATTTACGATAAATTTTATTTTTATAGAAAATTTACGACAAAATTTCATTTTATAGAAATTTGCAATAAAAATCCTTTTTGTAAAAAATTTCCGTAAAATTTCCTTGCATAGAAAATTAAAATTTATAGCAAAATTTTTGATAAGGATTTCTGTAAACGATAAATCTCTTTTTATAGAAAATTTACGATAAGTTTTCTTCTTATAGATAATTCACAATAAATTTTCTTTTTGTGGAAAATTCAAGACAAATTTTCATTTTATAGAAAATTCACAATAAATTTTCTTTCTGTTGAAAATTTACGACAAATTTATATTTTATAGAAAATTTCCGATAAATTTTCTTTTCATAGAAAAATTTCGTTAAATTTTATTTTCAAAGAAAATTTAAGATATATTCTTTTTAGAGAAAATTTACGATATATTGTCTTTTTAGAGAAAATTTACGATAAAGTTTTTATAGAAAATTGACGATAAATTTTCTTTAAATGGAAAATTTACTACCAATTTTTTTTTCTTTATATAGAAAATTTACGATAAATTTTCTTTCTGTAGAAAATTCACGATAGATTTTCCCTTTATAAAAAATTTTCGATAAATTTTCCTTTTTTTATAAAAAATTTTCGATAAATTTCTTTTTATGTCTAATTTACTATAACTTTCCTTTTTATAGAAAATTCACGATAAATTTTCCTTTTATAGAAATATTCGATAAATTTTCGCTTTATAGAAAATTTTTTATAACTTTTCTCTATAGAAAATTTTCTACAAAATTCCTTTTTATAAAAAATTTTCGATAAATTCTCTTATAGAAAATTTTCGTTAGAATTTCTTTTCATAGAAAATGTACGATAAATTTTCTTTTTGTAGAAAATTCATGATAAATTTTCTTTCTGTAGAAAATTCATGATAAATTTTCTTTCTGTAGAAAATTCACGACAAATTTTCTTTTTATAGAAAAAATTTTCTATAAATTTCCTTTTTATAAAAAGTTTTCGATAAATTTTCTTTTTATAAAAAATTTGCGATAAATTTTCCTTTTATAAAAAATTTTCGATAAGTTTTCTTTTTATAGAAAATTTTCTATAAGTTTTCCTTTCATAGAAAAATTTCATTAGATTTTCATTTCATAGAAAATGTACGATAAATTTTCTTTTTATAGAAAATTCACGATAAATTTTCTTTTTATAGAAAATTTTGGTCAAATTTCCTTTTTATAAAAAATTTTTCGTTAAATTTCCTTATTATAAAAATTTTCTTCAAATTTTCTTTTATAGGCAATTTTTGTTGTTTTTGTTTTGCTAATGAAGAGAAGAAAAAGTTAAGTAAAAAGCTTTAAAGTTTGCTCTTTATATAAATTATATTTATAAAAAAATAACTCAATTATTATCTTCTGGTTTTAAAGCTTTATAGGGTTCATTAGTGTCGCCATTGATCCAGTTGCATGTAAACACACTTATTTCAATGCTAAAAGATGGTGTTAAGAGATGTAACTTTCAGGTATTTTAAACACAAATTCAAGTTCGGTATTTTTTTGTATCCTACGTTGTCTGACAAGATAAAAGCTTTTAATATTGCTTTGGCCTTTACACGCACCAACCAGCTAATAGCCACCAAGAAGACAAGACAACTTGGCCAGAAAAAAAAGTGTCACCGATTGAATTTATTTTTTTATGAGTAGTGACCGCTTAAAATTTTAGTCTAAAGTGACAGTGCTGTTGTTATTTATTAATACGGTATCGGTGTTTGATTTTTTTTTTCTCTTCTACTTTCAGCAGACACAATAAAACTGAAGATCTTTGAAAATAAAGAAAAACTGCATTCAACACGCAAAGGATTCATTCGTATTTATTCACTTTGTGGCACGCATGCCTGAACTACCACCTTTCCATTATTTCATCATAATGATCTTCATCGTCATCATATTATACTTTGAATAAACTTTTTGCCATATTTCTCGCCATTATCATCGTTGTTGTTGTCCTCATCCGTAGCGGTCAAAATGCGGCCAGAAAAACCAGCCAGAGCAGCAGC
The DNA here is from genome assembly GCA_932274085.1 of Protocalliphora azurea. Taxonomy (NCBI): domain Eukaryota; kingdom Metazoa; phylum Arthropoda; class Insecta; order Diptera; family Calliphoridae; genus Protocalliphora; species Protocalliphora azurea. Next base: position 139,950,840 of record OW026522.1, on the reverse strand, counting down.
CGCTATAGCAACATGATTGTCGGCAGCTTAACTAAATTATTAAGACATCTTTATAATGTAAACTTATCGCAATGAAGTGTGAAATGAAATGAAACGAAATGTAATCAAAATGGATTTAATACCATACAAAAACTCTGATCCTTTCCGTTTTAATCCCCCCCTCTCTCTCTCTCTCTCTCTTAACACTTTATCCTTTATTGAAATCATACGTATAAAAAAGAAAACAGATAGTCTACATTCATACATACATCTGTACATATTTATTATAACAAATATTAAAATTATTATGATTAATAAAAAAAAAATCATACAAAAAAAAATAAGTAAGAGACCGACTGCCACAAGTAAGGAAATTCACATGTTTCTTAATTCTTTTCGAGCGTTTTTTTGCTTGCTGTAATTCTTGTTGTTGTTGAGTTTTAAGGCGAATAAATTGATTTGATTGTATTGCTGCTTTTATGTCTAAATAGATGGAAGTTTTAAACAGGCTTAACAGGAGTTTTTATGACTCTTAAAGCGATTTTATTCAAATGATAATATTTCAATATTTCTTTTTTCATCAGCTGCTTCTTTTTCAATTAATTATTTTCTGAATATCTAGAGGCAAAATGAAGCGCGTTCTTTTTATTTGTATTAAACTGAATTTTATTTAAATAAGAAACCATTAAATACGGGAAATGATAAAAAAAATTATAGGTGACAAAAGTGTTATTTATGCAGTTAAATATTTTATAGAGACAGAAGAGAAGCACTTGCTATCTAAAAATATGTTTAAATTTTGTTAGAAAAAAATTAAATAAAAATTAGGAATTTGGTCTCTCAGAGATTTTGGAAAATCGATTAAATATTGTTTCAAAATTGGTACATCTGAAAAGATGGAGTTACGTTTTTAAAAAGTTGAAAATGTCTTTAAATTATAGATCCAAATTTTATTTTCATATCAATATATATATATATATATACGAAAACCATTGTTAATTGCTCGCAGTATATAATGTATGTTCTGACCACTACACTGTGGGGCCGATCGCAAAAATTTTGGTAATAAATCTATATCTCATAAAGTACTGGATCGAATTGAAATATATGGAAGAGCAGTAGAAGAGCATCTAAACTTTCAGTGAAATGTTGTTAAAGTTGACTACATCGAGTATGAAAAAGTTTTAAAATATCGTAGCTTCTACAAATCATGTTCGATTTCAGGTATTTAAAGCTTTAATTAAACAAAGAAAAACTATGCCTACTCACCTATGATATCCCTTATGGTTAAAAGCATATTTGCGCTTGAATTTAGAAATTTCGATTTTTTTTTTTCCTTGACAAGGCTTCAAGAATGGATAATAAAGAAATTTTTATTTGAGTGAAATTTGCACCCTATCTCCAGCATTAGTCGAAAATGGTGAAATTTTGAAGAATATTTCAAGTTCTTAGGGCTGAAAAATTTCACATATGATTTTTAAAATGCAAAAAAATTGCTGTTAATAACCACATACTTATATACCGATCGATTTGACTCTAAACTGGTTTCCGCGCACTCAAAAATGCAGTTAAAATAGCATATTTTACGAAAATAATTAGATTCCAAAAATCATATTTTTTTTAAGTGACCCAAAAAATATATTGAAATTATTTTTTTTTTACTTTTATTTTCAATATAATTTATTACCCAAATAACAATCTTTTCGTGTTTCAAAAATCATTTTGATAGCTTTAAAGGTTAAGTATTCATATATTTTTAAATATATAACAATATTTTTCCAGTCAAATACATTTCACTTTTTAAGTAAGTAAAAATTGTGAACATAATATAAAAGTAGAGCTATTTACCTATCCACTGATATACACGTAGAAAATAAATTGCTTAGAAAACGGTTCCAATAATAGAAGTTTGATAATAATAACTCCAATTTTATTGCAAATAAGACGAATTTATTAATTCGATATTTTTCCAATGTGTATAACATTAAAAACATTTAGTTGTTATATAGGAAAATTGTATCAAAAGAATTAAGAAAAGTCCTATTTTAACGATTGCTTTCTATAAGTTTAAAAATATACATACATATAACATAATTTATTGCCAAAAATTCAATGGTTTTCAATGGAAAATTTTACAGGTAATCAAAACTATCAGATTTCATTCATACCAAGTTTTATGGAAAATTTTATGATCTTAAGATATTTGTTTTTAATCAATTATTGTTTACCAATGATCATTAAGTTGCTTCAAAAAATCATGTATATTCGATTACTACATATCGTTGCTGCTAGGACGTGGTCGGTTATGTAACAAATTTAGATTTTTATACCACACTCCACTATAAGTGGTTGGGGTACTATGTGTTTGTGTTGATGTTTGTAACGCACAGAAAAAAATCATCAAACATCCACCTTAAAGTACACCAATTGTCTCAGAATCACTTTTTGAGTCGATATAACGATGTCACTTCATCTGGCTGGCAGTTATTGAAAATCTTGTGCACAAAGTACAGGTCACAATTTTGAAGATACCAGTAATTCAATGAAATTTTGCACATATTATATATAAATTAATTATATTATAATTAAAAATAATAAAAAAGTATTAACTTAAAAAATAAATAAATCAAAATATTCGAATGAATAGTATTCGAATAGATACCCTAATACATGCGCATAAATTTAAATATTATTATGAATTAACTCATTGAAAATTTCAATCCAAATCTCAGAAATGTTTCTTGAAAGAGTTGGGTCTACTATATATATATATATATAGTATTCAGAACCAAATTGTAAGATTCTTAGAACCGAACAAAATCGATTGGCACAAAATTCGGTTGCTAGTTGTGTTTTTTCTGTGTATATAAAAATATAGATTTTCAAATGAAGTAAATATAACTGGCACAATCCAGACATCTCGGGGGAAATTGCAAGAACTGTGTCCACAAATATATGCTTGTATGTTCACGCAGAGAATATTCGATATATAAAAATATTCGAATTAATAGCTATTTGAACAAAGACGATTTTAAAATTTTTCGAATAATTATTCGTAATAAATTGTTCGAATAATTTGAACGAACGTTATTCTAATTAATACCAAACTATTCACATAGTATTAACGCTTACGATATTATATATTTAATCATTTGAAGCATCGCGTAATTCACCAGGAAATTGTATTGTAACAACTGATCGGTACATCGATCGATCTCTCACTTACCATCCTATGTAAGTTTATTAGGAGACCATCGAAGTCATATTCCTAAATATAACTAAATTTTCAGTGTGGAATACTGTAGACTCATTAGAAAATCTGTGGGACTTCCTAATGTTTGTTTCTACTTTATGGTACCTATGTACATATCATCTTTGATCTATCATTTAAAATTACACAACAATCTAAACAGATTTTTATACGGAATTTCTATTGAAAAAATTTAAATTTTTGCATATCAATATGATCATACACGCAGAGAAAAAACATGATTACAGCATTATCACTACAACAATATTATGTTTTCATTGTTAATTTTCTTGAATTTTAATAAATCTGTATTCATAATAACAATGTTTTTGTTTAAATTTTGTCATTTAATATTTACATTCAATAAAAAATTTTAATATGGTTGACTGCAAAAATGATATGTTTTTAAATATTTTACCAGAAACAAAATTTTATTAATATGAATTGCTTCTACTACCTTTAAATATTTGCAGTCTTTTTCCTTGTTCTTAAATCATATTAAATTATTATTCCCATGACAATAAAATATTTCGAATAAATATAATATTAATCCTTTTCACAAACTTAGGGGAAAAACTCATAACTTGTTTGCTTTTAAATAGATTTTGTTTTTACTGTTAGTTTTCCAACTTCATTGTTATTCTCATTTAGTTTATCTATGAATAAATATAAATATATAAGGTTTGGTTATACTCGGTGTGATTTAAGCAATATAAAATATTGATTAACTACCACTAAAGAATTTTGTTAAAAAACATAACTTTTATTTGAACCACATATGTGGTACAAATGAATATAATTAATGAAAAAATAATATGTAATAAAATGTACATATGGTTATATATAAAACTAGAATAATAACATGAAAAAACAAACCATAAAATCGGAATGGAATCATATTACTTATAATCATTTTTATTTTTCGCTGTGATCATATGTTGCAATCACAATATTTTGCTTTAATATTACATTCACTACAACCATATTTTTTCTCTGCGTGTTTTTACTGAAAAAATTATTTTTAAACCTTAAAAAAGAAGCAAAATTACTGGATCTTTCTTTAGTACGGTACTATGAACTTTTATACATTTTCTAAATATGAAGCACAAATTTATATTCATTTGTTTATTGTAGATCTATTTTGAGAAAAAGTTATTTGGGCAAAGCAGAGTTAACCCAGTAATACGGAACTGATAATGAATTCTCTAATTCTTTTGTATTCTTCATGTATTTAGCTTATCCATACGTAAATTTATAATTTTTTCAATCTAGGACATTCTAGTGTACAAAGGTGAGATATCAAAATTTGTGAGTTCTCATCACACTATATATCTAAGCTTTAAAAAATTTCAAAACATTTATTTGCAAATTTCTTTAAATTTCTTTTTTTTTTTCTCTAGTCCTGCTCTATAAATACTTGCCAAACATCAGTTAATAACCCAATTAATTATATATATTTTATACGCTTTTTGAAACTTTTGAATCTGACTACACTTTGACTCCGTTTAATACCAAGTTAAACTAAATGAACTCTAAACAATTTAAAATATCTCTGCCAAACTAAGTTACATAGTCAACAAAAAAAAAAAAAAATCCCCTTTATTTACAAATAATGCCTGTGAACTTCAAACGCTGTATTCCATAGTAAAGACTATTCAGATGAACTAAAAAAAAGAAAAACTAAATATGGTTGCATGCAAAAATTCATACAAAAAGCAGAAAAAAACTGACATGCCGCTCAGAAAATGTGCGCTTCTTCATTGCCACATTTTTTTAGACGAATGATTAATCACAGCAAAAAGGTATATGAACGAGTATAAAAAATTAGCAATTTCAGCAATTTTGAGAGACAATTAATCATCGCGAATGTTGCAATAACTTTTAAATACACAAGCCAGACATTAAAAAAAAAACGAAAATCAAAAAAATGGGTGAAAGAAAAAAAAAAACGAAACTACATCCATAGTAAATAAAATCGGCGAAAAAGAGGCAACAAAAATAATATAAGTTTGGCAGTAGACTCCTCACTCACTAGCTCACTTCACTTACACGCAATAAAATATAAAGTAAACTTAAAAAAAGGATGCCTTAAGCCTCCATCCTAGATTTCCATGCCAACTTAACCATGAAACATTTCAACGGCAAATAAAACTTAAAAAGTGTTTGAAAGGCCAGTCATGAAGCTTCAGATTCATTCAACTTTAACAATTTAGGGATGTTGCTGCTAACAACTACAAACTCGCATAAAGTTTTTTTTTCTAAATCTTATATACTAAGTCCACTTATTACTATTTTTTTATTTATTGTGTTTTACTTTTTAGTAGTTTTTTATGTTTTTTCGAAGGTTTCTTTTTTTTTTTTTTTTTTTGCAAGACTTTAACATGAAAGCATAATTTCACTTTACAGTTTGTGATAAATGATTTCTTAAAGTTAATGTGAAAATTTTAAACTTTTTACAATATTCAGAAGCTGTTTACTGCTTGTTGTTCTATAAAGATCATCTGCTTGTTTTTTTTCAGCTTTTAAAGTAATTTTCTGCATTAAAAAAATTGTACTGCTAAAATAAGTCTTCTTACATTTGATTGTGTTAAGTTTAATGTAGAAGACTGAGATAAAAATATACAGTGCACAGTGGGGTCAAACGCAAATTTTTTGGTAATAAATCTGAATCTCCTAAACTATTGGTCGGATCAAATTGAAATGTATGGAAGAGTTGTAGAGGAGGACCTAAGCTTTCAGAAAAATCATCTTGTAGTCACCCTGTGATAACACGAGATAAGCGACTGGGTGTCAAAGTTAACTACCTCGAGTATGTAAAAGTTAAAAAAAATCGTAACTTGTACAAATGAATTCCGATTTTAAAGATTTTTATATTTCTGGAAAGTGCTTGGCAAGATAAAGGAAAAATAAGCTTACTCATCTAAGTTATCTCTTACAGTTAAAAAAATATTTACGCTTGAATTTTGAATTTTTGATTTTTTGGCTCGACTTTCTTTCGTTTTTCAGGAATAAGTCCGGAGATATATGAGGTAAAAATTTTTTAAAAATATTCTGTAATTTGCTACATATTTCAAAATAATATGCTGAAAGAAGTTTTGGATTATCTTAATTCGTCTAGACGTGAAAAATATTCAAAGTCAGCACTCTGAAATTGGCATGAAAAATGACTATTTTTTTACAAAAATATAGTACAATTCATTCACTTTTTTCTCAAAGTTCCGTTAATAAACAAATTTTTTCCTTATTAATTTCAAAAGATAAGGCTTCATAAATGGTTAATAAAGAAATTTTGAATTGATTTAAGTTTGCACCCTACATTCAGCATTGGCCGAAAATTGTCAATTTTAAAAAATAGTTTCATTTTTATCGATTAATAAAAAAAATGTCAAGCAAGCTTTTTTAAATTTGGTACCCATATTTTTTATAGAAATACATTTAGAATGATTTAACACTAAACTGCTTCCCGCCCGGCCAAAAACGAATGCAGGAGTGGAGATTTTATGTTAAAAGTCAGTTTTTTTAAAGACTATTTTTAAAAGCATATTAAAAGCATATTAGCATAATACTTTTAATATTATTTCTTATGTAATGTATAAAACCCAAATCAAGCTTTCATTCCTAAAAAAAAATCAATAAAATAGCTCCAATAACCTATTTTTGGTAATTTTTCAAAAATAAATTTTTTTTTAAAAATAGCTGAAAATCCAAAAACATTTAATTTTTTTAACACAACTCCACTAATTTTGCAAATACTTTAAAAATGTTAAAAGAATATAAAAATAGACTTATTTACCAATTCAACGATATATAAAATGTTGATATAGGTCATTTAATAATAGTAATATAATGGCCTCAAAACTACCAAGTCACGTCAAAAGTTGCAAAATTCACTATTTTGTTCCGTATTTCCATATGTGTTTTCTAATGTATTATATATTGTAGGTATATATTTGTTATTATAAAGTAGTAAATTCTTAATTTGAGTAATGTTTATTTAATTTGTTCTACATATTTACATACTTATTATACATATATCCCGTATATTTATTTTATTAAGAATATATTATCGAAGATATTATTAGATATTTTCTTGAAAATAATCAGAAACATCAAACGTTAGCAAATTTTTAACTTCCTTAGTAGCTTCGGAATCCTCTTTTTCTATTTCAAGAGTGATTTTTGGTAGCCATCGTGTTCTTATAGAATATATAACTGGATCTGATGATATTAATAAATATTCCATTAAGTCCATATTTTGCGCTATTTTCGAACATTTTCGGGTATTGAAGAGTCGGAAATGTTTAACATCTTTATTTCGGGCTTCCTGTGCTTCCTCTGTTAGCTCTCCCAATGGCAAAATACTATTTTCTATTATTTCTTTACTATGAGCCAATACTTTGTGAATTGCTGGAGTCATTGATTTCCAGGGGTATGTAATATTAAGTAGTTCTTTAGTTTCGTAAGCAAAAATTTTAAATTTGTCCGCATTAATTTGTTTTTTGCTATTAATGGCTGCCAATATAATCTTAAAAGGCTTCAAAATATTTAAGTCAATGCCTGCGATTGAAGATGTGAGTTCCGGATTTTCAAAGAAACGTCTTGCTGTATTTCCATCATTTGAACTTCCATAGCCATGTAGAGGTTTATCAATTATTAATCCGAGTTGTTCTTTGAATTCTAATTGAATTCTTTTCTTCTCCTCTTTTCATAATTCGTGAAGTTCCAAATTGTTTTTTACTGTAGCATTTTCCTGCCCGGGAATATTTCTGTACTTCATATCATATGCAAGATGTAAGCAGAACTCCAAAAATCTTATCCTTGCGTGGAGTGGTGATATTCCAAATTTTAAAGAATTTTTATTAACGAGGACTTCAGAATTATCCTGAAATTGTGAACTTATTTTTCCACATATATTACATTTCCATGTAGATGTTGTATCTGTTATAGCGTTTGCAACTTTTCCATCAATCATCGTTAATTGTTGTTGAAATGTAACTTTAATAGTTCTGTTTGATACTTTTACATATATTGGGGGCAATGCTTTAATTTCTTCTTCCAATTGGTTGACAATGCTGTTTATTGTAACCGTGGTTTCTTTTGTGTAATCAAAAAGGATTGGACGGCACAAAAATTTGGAACCCGGAGTTAAATTTATCCATATATCATCAAAAAGCGAGTCATTTCTTGTCGATGAGGAAGGCTTATTTAAGCGCATTCGAAGTGGTACCAGACACGCTATAAACAGCGAGGAATAATTATTTCCAGAATTACTTCCATCCAGTTGTTTGTATTCCGAAAATCATGATGTTCCATCGCAGCCCCATTTGAATATTAAAATAAGTTCAGAGTCTTTGCATTTTTCAATGTTATCATTGCTGAAGGTAGATATAATTCTAGAGGCAGTATTTTCAAGTAATTGCAATATATTAACTTTAGCACTTTTAACAGAAGCATTAACCGGGTGCTCCATAGGCTGTAAAATATTACTTTTCGCTTCTCTCACTGATTTGCTACTGGGAAAGATATCATATCCTTTTTCGCTAACAGATTTCCTCAAAATCTCGTATTGGTTTCTTGATAATCCTAAATTTAATATTAGAGCTAAAGCATCTTCAGAGGTAAAGGACGATGTTGATTTCGGTGTCACTATGCTTTGGATTATCCGATGTAATCGATTGGGAGAAGCTGTTGGTCACACATCTATAACTTTTTCTACTTCCTTTGGTTGCGTACGTGTTACTAAAGCTTTAAATGTATCTTTTATTTCGGCATTCGTATGTGAATTTAGAATAGATTCCTGTTTGGTCCTCTTTGTTCTTAGCTGAACTTCATCGTAACTTCTTTTTGGTCGACCCTTTTTCTGCTTTCCGATGAAAATCGGTATTTCTCCCTCCAACCACTCTTCATTTTTCTTCTTGAACTTTGGTATTGACCAATCTGAAGTTTTCATCCTTTTTTCGTATGATTTCGTATGAAATTTTCGAGCTTTAAACTGTCTTCTGCAGTAAGAGTTAAACCAAAAGATACTACTGTATCAATGAGTTTTCTTATTTTTTCTGGACGATTTATAATATCAGATAGATTATCCCAGATTACTTTGCAAATAGAAAAATGTTTTAATGTAATCTCCATAATGGCAAATTCACTAATAAATCTGCATATTTATAAGGATACTTATATATAGAAAAAGAATATTTATATCAGGTAAATGGTGACAGGCAAAAATGAATTAAAAAATTTAAATTTTTGCTCAAAACCCCCAATTTCATTCAGTTTATTTTTATGACCTGTAGTGTTAAACAGGTACTTCGAAAAATGTACCTATGCGATTGTAAAAAAATCATTTTTGTTATAGTACATTAATTAAGTAGCTAGGTAAATTATTTAAAAACTTAATAAAATGTAATAAAAAACGAAGGAAAATATACTTATTTATGTACTTAGGTAATTTTAAAAACCTTTTCAGTAGAAAAAAATTATGAACACTTTAAATAAATTCATTAATAAATATTATTATCTCGTAACAAAAATAAGCAATGCAGTTGAGTGTTACGTATACACACATATGGAAATACGGAACAAAATAGTGAATTTTGCAACTTTTGACGTGACTTGGTAGTTTTGAGGCCATTATATTACTATTATTAAATGACCTATATCAACATTTTATATATCGTTGAATTGGTAAATAAGTCTATTTTTATATTCTTTTAACATTTTTAAAGTATTTGTAAAATTAGTGGAGTTGTGTTAAAAAAATTAAATTTTTTTGGATTTTCAGCTATTTTAAAAAAAAAAAAATTATTTTTGAAAAATTACCAAAAATAGGTTATTGGAGCTATTTTATTGATTTTTTTAGAAATGAAAGCTTGATTTATTTTTTATACATTACATAAGAAATAATATTAAAAGTATTATGCTAATATGCTTTTAATATGCTTTTAAAAATAGTCGTTAAAAAAACTGACTTTTAACATAAAATCTCCACTCCTGCATTCGTTTTTGGCCGGGCGGGAAGCAGTTTAGTGTTAAATCATTCTCAATGTATTTCTATAAAAAATATGGGTACCAAATTTACAAAAGCTCGCGTGACATTTTTTTTATTAATCGATAAAAATGAAACTATTTTTTAAAATTGACAATTTTCGGTCAATGCTGAATGTAGGGTGCAAACTTAAATCAATTCAAAATTTCTTTATTAACCATTTATGAAGCCTTATCTTTTGAAATTAATAAGGAAAAAATTTTTTTATTAACGGAACTTTGAGAAAAAAGTGAATGAATTGTACTATATTTTTGTAAAAAAATAGTCATTTTTCATGCCAATTTCAGAGTGCTGACTTTGAATATTTTTCACGTCTAGACGAATTGAGATAATCCAAAACTTCTTTCAGCATATTATTTTGAAATATGTAGCAAATTACAGGATGTTTTTAAAAAATTTTTACCTCATATATCTCCGGACTTATTCCTGAAAAACGAAAGAAAGTCGAGCCAAAAAATCAAAAATTCAAAATTCAAGCGTAAATATTTTTTTAACTGTAAGAGATAACTTAGATGAGTAAACTTATTTTTTCTTTATCTTGCCAAGCACTTTCCAGAAATATAAAAATCTTTAAAATCGGACTTCATTTGTACAAGTCAGGATTTTTTTTAACTTTTACATACTCGAGGTAGTCAACTTTGACACCCTGTCGCTTATCTCGTGTTATCACAGGGTGACTACAAGATGATTTTTCTGAAAGCTTAGGTCCTCCTCTACAACTCTTCCATACATTTCAATTTGATCCGACGAGTAGTTTAGGAGATTCAGATTTATTACCAAAAAATTTGCGTTTGACCTCACTGTGCAGTGCACAGTAAATTATCTAAATTGAAAAAAAAGGTTTGGTAGATTGACCCCTCAAACGGTTCGTATTGATAACTTATGAAAAATATTTTAAAAAATTGTTCTTCCCCCCAGCGACTATAGAATACAGCTTTAATACATTTTGGAAAGAAAATATAGCAAACTTTCTATAAAAATGAAATTTATCGCAAATTTTCTTTGGAAAGAAAATTGATCAATCATTTTCTGTAAAATAAAAATATTGAGAATTTCCTATAATATGACAATTCATCGTCCATTTACTAAAAGAAAATTGATCGAAAATTTTCTGTAAAAATAAAATTTATTGGAAATTCTTTATAAAACAATTTATTGCAAATTTTTTGTAAAAGGAAAATTTATCGAAAATTTTATATAAAAAGAAAATTTATCGAAAATTTTCTATAAAAAGAAAATTTATCGAAAATTTTCTATGAAAAGAATATATATACAGAAAAAAAAGAAGAATTTATCGAAAATTGCCTATAAAAAGAAAATTCATCTGTAATTTTCTATTAAAAAAAAACTCGTCGAAAATTTTCTATAAAAAAACTCGTCGAAAATTTTCTATAAAAGAAAATTCGTCGAATATTTTCTATAAAAGAAAATTCGTCGAAAATTTTCTATAAAAGTAAATTCGTCGAAAATTCTCTATAAAAGAAAATTCGTCGAAAATTTTTTATAAAAGAAAATTAGACGAAAATTTTCTATAAAAGAAAATTAGTCGAAAATTTTCTTTCATAAACAAATGTATCGAAAACTTTCCGTAAAAAGAAAATTTATAGAAAAATTTCTATAAAAAGAATATTTTGTCGAAAAGAAAGAAAATTTTATTGAAAATTTTCTATAAAAAGAAAATTTGTCGAATATTTTCTATAAAAAAAAACTCGTCGAAAATTTTCTATAAAAAAACTCGTCGAAAATTTTCTATAAAAGAAAATTCGTCGAATATTTTCTATAAAAGAAAATTCGTCGATAATTTTCTATAAAAGAAAATTCGTCGAAAATTTTCTATATAAAGAAAATTCGTCGAAAATTATCTATAAAAGAAAATTCGTCGAAAATTTTCTATAAAAGAAAATTCGTCGAAAATTCTCTATAAAAGAAAATTCGTCGAAAATTTTTTATAAAAGAAAATTAGACGAAAATTTTCTATAAAGAAAATTAGTCGAAAATTTTCTTTCATAAACAAATGTATCGAAAACTTTCCGTAAAAAGAAAATTTATAGAAAAATTTCTATAAAAAGAATATTTTGTCGAAAAGAAAGAAAATTTTATTGAAAATTTTCTATAAAAAGAAAATTTGTCGAATATTTTCTATAAAGGAAAAATCGTTAAAAATTTTCTATAAAAAAATTCTTCCATAATTTTCTGTGAAAGAAAATTCGTCAAAAATTTTCTACGAAAACAAAATTCGTCAAAGATTTTCTATAAAAACAAAATTCGCCAAAAATTTCCTATAAAAAAATTTCATCGAAAATTTTCTACAAAGACAAAATTTATCACAAATTTTCTAGGAAAAGAAAATTTAACGATAATTTCCTGTAAAAGAAAATTTATTGAGAATTCTTGTAAAAAGAAAATTTTTCGAAAATTTCCTATAAAAAGAAAATTCTTCGAAAATTTTGTTTAAAAAAAAAATTCGGAGAGTTTGCTAGAAAAAGAATATTTATCGTAAATTTTGCTATAAAAAAAAAAATTATCGAAAATTGTGCTATAAAAAGAAAATCTATCGAAAACTTTCTATATAAAGGAAAATTCGTCAATAGTTTTCTATAAAAGAAAAATTCGTCGCAAATTTTCCAGAAAAAGAAAATTAATCGAATATTTTCTATAAAAAGAAAATTCATCGAAAATTTTCTATTTAAAAAGAAAATTTATCGAAAATTTTACTATAAAAAAATATTTTGCTATAAAGAGATAATTCATCGAAATTGTGCTATAAAAGGAAAATCTATCGAAAACTTTCTATAAAAGGAAAATTCGTAGAAAATTTTCTATAAAAGGAAAATTCGCCAATAATTTTCTATAAAAAGAAAATTTATCAAAATTTTCTATCGAAAATTTTATATATAAAAATAAAATTTATCGTAAATTTTGTTTAAAAAAAAATATCGAAAATTTTGCTATAAAAAGAAAATTTATCGAAAATTGCGCTATAAAAAGAAAATCTATCGAAAACTTTCTATAAAAGGACAATTTTCTATAAAAAGAAAATTCGTCGACAATTTTCTATAAAAAGAAAATTCATAGAAAATTTTCTACAAAAAGAAAATTCATCGAAAATTTTCTATAAAAATTTCGATTTTCTATAAAAATCTAAAATTTTATATATAAAAGGAAAATTTATCGTAAATTTTGCTTTAAAAAAATATCGAAAATTTTGCTATAAAAAGAAAATTTATCGAAAATTGTGCTATAAAAAGAAAATTTATCGAAAACTTTCTATAAAAGGAAAATTCATAGACAATTTTCTATAAAAAGAAAATTCGTCAACAATTTTCTATAAAAAGAAAATTCATCGAAAATTTCATATAAAAAGAAAATTTATCAAAAATTTTCCTTTAAAAAAATATCGAAAATTTTACTATGAAAAGAAAATTCACAGACAATTTTCTATAAAAAGAAAATTCATCGACAATTTTCTATAAAAAGAAAATGTATCGTAAATTTTGCTTTAAAAAAGTATCGAAAATTTTGCTATATATAAAAAGAAAATGTATCGCAAATTTTCTATAAAAAGAATATTCGTCGTAAATTCTTTATAAAAAGAAAATTTATCAAAAAGAAAAAAAAATATCGTAAATTTTCTAGAAAAGATTTATCTGAAATTTTCTATAAAAGAAAATTTTCTTTTCTTTATAGAAAATTTATCTAAAAAGAAAATTATTTGCAGATTTTCTATAAAAAAAATTATAAGAACTGCCTACCGAAAGAAATTTGTTCGAAAATTTTGTAAACATCTGTAATTCTTTTTACAGAGAAAATTCTCTACAAAATATAATTTATCAACATTTTTCTATAAAAAGGAAATTTGTCGAAAATTTTCTATAAAAAAAAATTATCGGAAAATTTATCAGAAATTTTGTATAAAAAGAAAATTGTTTGCAAATTTTCTCTAGGAAGAAAATTTATCGAGAATTATAGAAAATTTAGATAGAAAAATCTATCAAAATTTTTGAAAGATTGATTGATTCATGGATTTACTTTAGTTTACTTGTGAAAAGGTTATTTTCTACGTCACAGTTTGGTAAAATCTATATTGTAAGGTATTTTGTGTTTGGATAGAAAAGCAAAATAAAATTTATATAAATTGTTTAATTTCACCTTTTTGTATAAAAAATATTAATTTTTATTAAAGAACTACTTATTTTCTGATCAAGTATGTTTATCCGATAACCAATTATTAAAAAAATAGCGTCGCAATTCTCCGGTACCCATTACGAATCAGATCGGTGTCTTAGTGTGATACATACATAAATATTAGTATCAATATTATTGTCTTTGGAAAGTGAAAAGGCATTTTTTTATCTAAAACTACAAGTACGCATAACAATATCATATATTCAGAACACTATTCTGTTATACCTGATTTTCAAATTTGAACTAAAATTACAAAGGTTTATAGCCTTCACTATTTTTATATGTAGATAAGTATATGCATTTCTAATCATTTTCAAGTTCTTTCTATTAAAAATTTTTAAATTTTTATTTATTTCTTTTTTGGGGTTTGGCAAATATTGAATATGGAATAGTTGAAATGGTATCTCATGATATAAATCTCATAATTTCCTCATAACATATACAAACAAAAAGAAACAAGGTATTTATTTCAAATCAAAAAAAGATATACAATGTTTGTCTCCATATTTTCTAGAATAGAAGGAAAATGGCAGAAAAAAAACAAAGACAAAGACAAAGACAAAGACGAATAAAAGAAGCAAATAAACACAGAAACCAAAAATGTATTTGCACTCAATCTTATCGAAATCATATTAAATGGTCGGTGTAAGCAAACATGATATTTTCATAAATTTCCACAAAACTCCCATTTATTGCCAATGGTGGTGGTGCTGCTGTTGCTGTTGTTGATGATGACGATGACGATCATCCTCTACCATTCTACAACAACCTGGTGGTGGCAATGACGAAGATGACGTTGTGGTCATATAATGTTATTGAGGCGATTGCAAATGGGTTTTTATTTTTCTTTCGTTTTTTTTTTTTTTTTTTAAATTTATTTTGAGAGTAAGTACGAGTAGCATTATGGAATGTAGCAACAAAAACAAGGTTGTTTGGTCGGTGGTGGCAATGATACTGATGCTGCTGTTGATGATGATGATGACGACGATGGGTAATCATGGATAGTTTTTGTTATAGCTCCTGCCATGACCAATGAATTGAGCTACTGATGTAAAAGATGTTTTGTTACCTGATAATAAGTGTTGCTGGCTATAGTCTTTCCTTTTTTTTTTTTTTTTTGTTGTTGTTGAGTGTGTGTTGTTTTGTTAAAATATGGAAATTGCATACTACAAGTTTTAGTGTCACTTAAATTTGTAGCTATTGCTGTGTTGCAAATGCAATTGTTGATGTTGTTGTTGTTTTTGGGCGTTAAGATAGATAATGCAAAATGCAATGTATTCATACATTTGAAATTGTATGTACATATGAATGCAATTCATATGGATAACAATTTTTTAAATACCAATAACAAAAGACAACCTACCAGCCAGCTAGTCACATCATTTTTAAACACAAACCTATACACTATACACTATATATTCTACATACACATCAGCATCAGCAACATCATCGTCATCATATTCCAATGACTAGAGGTATTTACTTTTCTTTTATTTGTACTCTTATATACACATCTAGCCAGCCATGTCCGTCCGTCCGTCCGTCCGTCTTTCTCTCTGTCTGTCCATACGTTTGCTGTAGAAAAAAAAAAGAATTAAAATCGCTTTAGATGCAATGCAACTGATTGCAATTTGAATTATTTGCCATTGGCAGCAACTTCTGTTTGTTTATACAGAAGAAGACCATTTCTTTTCTCTCGGTGTGTTTGTTATTGTTGTTGATGCTATTTCAATATGCACCACTCATTGCAGTAGTTGGTTTGATGTTGTTTATATGAATTTATTTTTAATAATAGCGTTGGCAGCATTCAACTACAACATAAGTATTTGCCAATGCATGAATACATACATACATACATTGCTGATGTTAGGATAAAGATTTAAACAAAACAAAAGTAACGGCCTCTAAAGAAAATATAAACGGCTGTTAAGAAATGAATTTTTTTTCTTCTTCATAGATCTTAGCAACCCCTGCCAGAATATTTAAGACTAGTAGAATGTTTTCTTCATCTTACTTCTAACTCCCTAACTTTTCTATAGCCCTGCTCAACCGATGACGCTGATGATTGGCTTAGCTCGCCTTAAATGTTGATATGACTGAATCAAAATGAATGAAATTGTAGCAAAAGCCTCCGGTTGCAATATGTGTGTGTTCTGGCTTCATAAACTTCTGATATTGTTGTTGTTGTCTCGTTGGGTGCTGTTGCTAGTTGAAATCTTAAATTTTAACTGCCATAAACAATCCTTTTTTCTTTATTTTTATAAAATGTTGTTGCTGTATTTACTATCACAACCACTACCTACCGGTAAGATCAGTGATAATCATTTTTTTTTTACACAGCAACATTTACTATTTTAACTATTTAAAGTCCATTGGTTTTTGTAAGTTTTCTTTTTTTTTCATTCTATTTGAAATGCGTAACACTGAAATCATTGTCAAAAGCCAACACAATTTATATATCAGCATCAGTAAACAACAATTGGTAATTTGATATCATAAAAATTTGAAATAAATATTCTAGTTGGTTATTCTTAGAATACAGGGTGTTACATAGAGATATGGCAGACTTTCATTACATAGTGTCTATATTAGAAAATTTTTTATCAAGACAAGAATTATTTCAAAGTTTTAAGGTTCAATATCTAAAAATTTGTTACTAAGATTGTTGTGATTAGATCCTGCCACGCCAACCTTTAAAGTATTCTTTATTTTAGTTAAATTTATAAAAATATGTCCAAAATTCATAAATAAATAAATAAATATATTTCTCTTCAATATGGAAGTTTCAGTGGTTTCTCTCCAATTTCACTAAAATATCTCCAAAACTAGATATTTGTCGCTCTAGAACTTCTAATGTATTTATGTGAAATAAATACAATGCAAGTTAACGAAGCACAAAAAAAAACTTAGTAAAAAGAAACCTCGAAAGTTAAATCATAATTTTGCTCAATTGGAATCCTCAACAAATGAAAAATGTTTTATGGTCTAATTAATCCAAATTCTATCTGCAAGGAAGAGTGAGTGTTCGGCATTTTTTAGGCGAAAAATTTAATACTACTACAGAATTGCAATAAGAACAACGGCCCCCTCTACAAGAAATTTTTTTTAGCTCGTTAACTCTCGTTATATAAGCTAAATGAGAAGCGCCACTTTCAAGGTCATTCCAGAGCGATTCAATCTGTTATGTATGCTGAAAATTTGAAAAGCCTGACTGAAAGTAAAATAAATAAATGTAATGTTATCGATACCTCTCGATATCTGTCGATTTTACCTCGCTTGAGAACTTGTGAATGATTACAAATCAAAATGGTTATAAACTCTTTGTAGAATTAAAAAGCTATTACCAAAGAATATATAATATAGCCCCAATACCTAAGAGATGTGTGGAACTGATCAAAAACATTAATATTCAAACAAATATTAATATAATATAAATATAAAAATAAAAAATTTAATTTATTTTTATTTTTTTTTTATTTTCCTTATGAATTTTCAGGTTGACAAATGCTTTAAAAAACTTGTTTTTTAAGAATTTTTAGTGAATACATATTTTTCAAGCTAAAGCTATGTTCACACTTGACAAATATTTAATCAAAATTGAATTGCGTGACCACTAATTTTACAAAAATATTGTTTGATGTTGCAAATATTTTGTAAGAGAAAACCGCGTCAAATAAAATTTGATAAAATGTCAGCTATGATTAGTGATAAGTAAAAAAGAAAAATTAGAAAATATTTTATATAGTGGTTACGTTATTTCAGTCAAATATTTAACTAGTGTGAATAAAATGAATATTTGAAATTAAGAAAACAAAAGAAGTAATTAATTAATACATTATTAGTAATAAAAAAATGTGATTGCTAAAAATTAGCTTAGAGTTGCAAATGTTTTCACCATCACTGTATATAAAATTCTATTATTGCGTGTATAACACTAAAAACAAATATTTCAGATAGATTAGGTATACATATACTTGGTCCTTATGAAATTCTTAATTCGCTTTAGCTATGTCCATCTTTTCGTCTGTCTGTGGGAAAAAATTGCAAATTCTTCTTAAGAATGCTATTTCCATTAAGTTTCAAAGTTACACAGAAAAAATTAAATTTCATATTCTATTACTAAATTTATAAATATAAAACCAAATATATTTTTTTACTGAAATCGGACCTATCACTGAATTAGTAAAATCAAATATTCAAATTCGTAAATATTTTATTGTAAAAATTTTAATTTTTTTTTATTATTAAAATACTTTTAATATTTATAAATTTGAATATTTGAAAATTCTTAAGAAATTCAATAATATGGTTTATTAAAATCAATAAAAATAATATAAAATTTTTGCAGATTTTCAAACAATTTTTTTTTATTTAATATTTTTTTTTTAATTTTCTTTAATATATACAATAATTCGAATCGAATATTAGTTTTGTATTTTATCATGTAAATGAATATATGAAAATTTGGTGTAGAGAAGCGAAACTTTTATATAATAATAACTAATTAATAGAGACTTTTTTAGATGAAATATAGTTTAACAGTAATACACAGTGTATAGTATGTAGATAATGTGTATAATAACTGATAGTTTATGTATTTATGTATAGTAGTATATAAAATATACATATATGAATAAAAAGATATATATGAAGTAAAACAAGACACGACGCTATTTCCAAATTTTTTTAGTGGCCAACACCATCGAAAACAGAAAAGCAATTGTTATCAATTGAAGCATTTTCTAAATGAATTCAACTTACATACCTTTTAACGGAGTGAAATATCTAAGTTTCAATTAAACCAAAATAGATACAATATAAAAATGCGCAAACAAACTCTGCTTTGGTACCGCCAAAACCGTACAACAGGGCAATTTACGATTGCAAACATGTATCATTTTGTTAAGGACACAACATTAAATTCTCTTCAAGAAGTCCAGTCACTCATAATTATATCACATAGTTTAATCGACATGGGGATTATACAACAATATACAATAGACTTCATCATTTATACGACATATTGCTACATACATGTATAATTCATATGCTTTTGATTCATCTAGCAGCTACACAAAAATAAATCACTATACATATTTAGTAATGAAATATATACGAAAATTAAGGTAACTTGCGAGGGCGGATCAATAAGTCCGTGACTTTTTGAATGAAGTACAGTTTTTTTTGCAAAACAAAAACATTTTTTTTAGGTTTGGGAATAGGAAGTAGTCACTAGGGGCTAAATCCGGAGAATATGGCGAATGAGGTACCAATTCGTAGCCCAATTCATAGAGTTTTGCCATTGAAACTGCACATGTGTGCAGCCGTGCATTATCTTGATGAAAAAGAACTTTACTCTTAGCCATATGGAGTCATTTTCTTTTTAAATACTCATTAAATCGGTCTAATCTTGGCATAATATTCGTCGTTTATTGTTTTTCCCTTTTGAAGGTAATCGCTGTGGATTATCCCGCGTGCATCCCAAAAAACTGTTGCCAGTCAGCCTTAACGGCTGACAACTTAGCTTGGCCTTCTTCGTAGCAAGTTCACCCGGAGAAACCAATTGTTTAGACTGCTGCTTCGACTCCGGAGTACATTAATGGACCCATTTTTCATCCACAGTTACAAAATGCTGCAAAAACTCATTCAGATTGCTGTTAAACAACTCCAAACAATCTTTGGAAGTTGTCACACGTTTACGTTTATGGTCAATTGAGAGCAAACGCGGCACCCATCTTGCAGACAACTTTCTTAAACCCAGCTGATCATTTAAAATCGCAACCACACTGCCATATGAAATACCTATAGCATCAAAAATCTCACTCACTGTTACTCTTCGGTCGCCCAACATCATATCGTGGATTTTTTCGATATTTTCGGGTGTACTGACCTCAATTGGCCGTCCAGAACGTTCAGCGTCATTTGTGCTTGTGCGACCACAACGAAAGTCAGTAAACCACTTTTTTGCCATTGAAATTGATGGTGCAGAGTCCACATAGTATTTATCGAGCTTTCCCTTGGTTTGATTGACGTTTCTTTTTTCGCAAAAAATAATGTTTAATGAGCACTCGAAATTCACTTTTTTCCATTTTTAGAAAAATATACGAGGTTGTATGTTTTGAACAACTGTTAAACGCAAAATAAATGACGACACTTGCTGAAAATTTTGACAGTAGTCTATTAACAAGTGTTACTTGATTAGAATAGTAATGCATTTCATATAACTATGAGGGTAGTTCTAAAAGTCACGGAAATATTGATCCGCCCTGGTACTTCCGGCATCCTGCAAATGATGGACTTTATATTTTTTTGTGTCAACATTTTTATAATTTTATTTATTTTTAAATTTTTAATTGTCAAAAAATAAGCAATCGTTATTATTTTTCGTATTAGTTTAGAATGAATTTTCAATCAATAAAATAATATATTAAAATCAAACAAAATTTTTTATAAAATTTTATTTTGAAGTTAAATAATGATTTATTTAAAAAATTCTAGTCATAATTTTTTCTGTGCAATAAAACAGAATATTAAAACCAAATATTATTTTTTATTGAATTTAATTTAAATCCAAAAAATGATTTATTTAGAAAAATTTTAGCCATATTTTTTTTTTTTTTTCTGTGTAGTAAGTCAGACTAAAATTAGGAAAAATTTTGCGATTTTTTCAGACATTTAAAGCCTTTTTGTGTACTTCTTTTGTGACTCCTAAATACACATTATCATTCTTTTCTTTTTATAATTTTAGGTAGAAAACTTACAAAGAAAAATAGTTGAAATATTTTGAACGCGATAAGCACATTTTTTTTTTTTGATAAATTAGTTGTTCATCAAAAAGCAATAAATAACATTAGAAAATACTAAAAAATTTGCTTAAAAAAATAATAATAAGTGAGCAACAAATAAATATTAAAGTGAAATACCATCTCATGTTCAAATGTTTTGACCACTACTGTAGCGCCCAAACTGCAATTTTAATTAAAAATAAATGTATACAAAAGTTTTAGAAGATTTTATAGTTTAAAATTTATTTAATAAATAATAGAAAATTTTTTTTATGACCTTTTATACTGCTGCTCTGAAAGAATCATTGCATTAATAAAAACTTTAAAATTTCTATTAATTTTATTGCATGCTAAAGAATTTCTATGATATTGCGCATGACACACATTTATATGTGAAAGAATTTGATATGAAATTTAAGGAAAAACAAATTTTTTTAAAGCATAAACATTTTACTTGAAATTAAAATTTTAAGCTAAAAATTTTAACTTTGGATTATAAAGGTGGAATTTGGTTCTCTATACTATTTTTTTTTTTTTTATATCGTATGGGTTTGAAAAAGGGCCAAGATATTAAAATATTTCCAAAATAGAAAAATATTTGGAATAGAAATTTATTTATTTTTTTGTGGAATTAGTTATTATTTTTTGAACTTTCACTGTCTTTGGTGACATTCGTATATGTGAAAAAACCCCTGAGGGCTATATGTGCCGAACAATGCTCTAAACCAGGGCTTCTCACAAGCACCAGCTTCATGATCCCTTTGATTTGACATTGCAATTCGAAAGCGACCCACCAACAGTTTTGTATAGAGTAACTCCATTTTAAATTTAAAAATATTGACCCTTGCCGTCCGATTTAGATAAAATTTGATGCATGTGTAGTGGAGGATATAGAGGTATGTTAAATAAATTTTTCTCATTTTTATTTTGAGAACTATGGCAACTTTATAGCTTTGAAAGTAACTAACATATTTATTTAAATTGCCATAACTTTTGTTATATAAAAGATTTCAAAAAAAATTTTGCTGGGAATTTGTCAAAGTTTGTATTTTAAGATGCCATATTTTGTTTGTAAGATTTTTCTGACGTGTATCTAAAAAAGTTCATCTTTAATTCTTTTCTTTGTTTTTTTTTTGGCATACTTGTATACTTGTCAGATTAAAAATGTCAGAGAGGTCAAAATTTTTAAATTTAAAATGGAATTACTGTATAAAAAGTTAACACCAAATCAAAGGTTGGCAATATGATTTGAATGTTTAAACAAGTTTTGTTCAAGCATAGACCAAAGGTTTAAATCTTAAGTTTTATTTCTAATTGAAAATGAAATCATTCCGTGCGTATATTTTTAATCAAGGGTGAATATTAAAAAAATTAATAATTTCTTAAATTGATATCAAACATTTTAAAATTATTCTTAAACCTAAAAATAAATAAATTTTCAACAAAAATATTTGGTAGTTGAATCTTATATTATTCTTAATTTTTCTTAAGCTTAAGTCAGAATTTTAAGATTTAGGAAAATATAAAATTAGTTGGGTTTAAAATTATTAATAAATAATTTTAAAAATGTAAGAGATCCAGTGTAATTTTTAAATTAAAAACAACAATTACACACAAAAAATGTATATACTTTTTTGCTTTTCTCACAATTTTTCTAGAATGAAAATATAAACTAACTTTTCTGCTTTTACAGCCCTATTTGAATTATATTCAAGAATTAATTTTTAATCTGTTTGATAACTAATATAATTCCCAATTCGTGAATTCCTCCTTTTGTTTGGGGAAGTTATTATTTGAAATTTGAGAAGATGTTTAATTTGGTCTTACTTTCGTATTAGAAAAAATTATGCATATAATACAAAAATGTTGAACTAAGAATAGGTTGATTTAATAGGACTGTGACGGACAAAAGTCATTCGCATTCATTTTTGACTCACATATTGAAAAGCCAAATGAGTATATTGTTTTGTTTCTATTATATTTATTATTCCTTTAACATTTTCTTATTTATAAGTTAGAACAACGCCATTTATTCGAGTAGTAATTAGCAAATGATTAGTTACTCAAAAATGCCACCCTGTGTACTAAGAATAACAACCATATGTAAACAGCTGTAAGATGATTATGTTTGTTACTATGTATGGATATATTTACATGAGTGATCGACTCTATAAAACAAGTAAGAAAATTATAGTCGGTCAATCCCGACCATCAAATTTCGTGAAGAGGTCTTATATTAAATATGTGGACACTTGTGTACCGATACCTTTAATAAGTCTAAAATGAAATATACGAATACATTTATATGAATTTAAGCACTTTAGGGTGATTCCCGAAAGTGGACTTATATGAGACCTATGGTAAATTATGGAGCGATCCTCATAAAATTTGTCACTATGATTTCTACTTATATAAAACTTATTTGTCGAATATAAACTTGACAGCAACATGTGTATGTGATTTATGCATGTTAAATTGATTTTCGGAAGAGGATTTTATGGTCAATTATGGACCGATCTTCATGAAATTTGGCACAAAGATTTATACTTATACAGAACTTCCTTACACCGAACTTCATTAAAATATTGCTATATTTAAGCAATTATCATCGTTAAACCCCTATTCCGGAAGGTCATTTGTATGAGGGCTAATAATGAACCGCTCATAATCAATTTCAATAGGCTTCGTCCTTGTGTCATGAGAGTCTTGCGTGACAAATTTCATGGAATTATCTTCAAAACTGCGACCTGTACTTTGTGCAAAAGTTTACATAGACAGCTAGCCAGCCGTCCAGCCAGACGGACGGACGGACGGACGCACATCGTTAGATCGACTCAAAAAGTGATTCAGAGTCGAGTGGTCTACTTTAAGGTGGGTATTGGATGATTTTTTCTATTCGTTACAAAAATCAGCACAAACGCATAATACCCCAACCACCTATGGTGGTGTAGGGTATAAAGAGTGTAACAGAAGGCAGTTAGTGAGTTATGCTGTGGCTGCCGGCGAGATAAGACATTGTTTATTCTGAGAAGGGGTTATACTTCCGTCAGAAAAATAAAGCTTATTTTATGATAGTGGTTCTACCCAATTCCAATATAGTTTATTACACTGGGAGGAGGTTATACCTCCGCCTGTTTAATAATATTATATTTCTCTGTTTGTGCAAGAGTACAGGATTGAGTGGTTCTACCCTCAGTCTATAGCCAATATAGCTTGTTATGCTGGGAGGGAGTGGTGCTCCCATAGTTTAAGAAAACTATATTTTTTCTGGTTGTTCAAAAGTGAAGGTTTGAGTGGTTCTTCCCTCGATCTAAGTATTCAACGAACTGTTCTAGGGCGACAGAGGACCTAGTAAAGACCTTTGCGAGACCGATTCGGTTTTTTTGTTCGCCGTTGTATTTGTTAGAGTAGCGTTTAAGTAATAAATACAGTTTATAACATGTTTTGAAAAAAGAAGAAATTGTGTGTTTTTTTATTTTATTGCGAACTCTGGAAGCCGAAAGCTCTACTCCAGCATAATGTGGAAACACGCCATTACAGGCAAATTCAGGGCCAAATTGATTTAATCGCTTATAAGGACATATTCAGCTAAAACTTAGTAACAATATATATTTACCGAATAACATGCTTTTCAAAACAACGGCAATATCGACATACCGTTTGCAATACCTAGTTGTTTTGTATCAACTGTTAACTTTTCTCTGCATTACGTGTAACTAGTTGTGTAACTGTTGAGCAGATATTCATATTATATTAGAGTAATTAATTATTTTAGACAATATTTGGAAGCATATATGGTAACTAGTTGCCTCTACTGACATCACCGTGTCATTAATAATAAGTTAACTTACTAAAATGTAAGTAGTGTAGTGTTATTGTGACAGTATTTTAAGTCATTATTCGGTAATGGAAGTATTTGCTGGGTAATTATAATTTTGTTTACTTTCGACCCCTGAATTGATCAATTTTATGAAATCATTACTTAATATCAAGACATGAACTGAATTCGAATTATTTTATATTAAATAAAAATGTTTTAGATTTTGTGTTTAAGTAAATTATCTCCGAGACACCTTTTAAATGTTTGCATGAAAAAAAAATTAATAAAAAGTAAAATTTCATATGGGGACCCGAAGTGATCTACGTTCACATTCTTGCCTAGTTTTAATAATTACTTGAAAGTTGCAGGATTCTCTTCACTTCTAGCCGGCAGCTGTTATGCCGTGGTAAATTGTCCCTCCCACAAGGGTATCAAACTGCCCTATCCATGGTAGCTGGCTCCTAATTTGGCTATAACAGCTACGCTATCTCATCAACCACTACTCCTTCCAATCACTTACCTTAAATTCCTTTTTACCACATATTTAAAAAATATGAACACAACTTATTTTCACAAAACGTTATAAAAATCGTTTTTTTTTTTATTTACAAAAAAAAAACCAATAAAATTGAGAAAGGATAAAAGAAAGAAATTCAGGCAATAATGTGGGTTTTATATTACAATATAAATTTAAAAAATATTAACCTACTAAATGGAGATTTACCAAATTAAAAAAAAAACATATAAAAGGTATATATATAAATAATTTAAAAAAAGGAAATTAAAAATTGGAAAAAATCATTCAAATATTTTTTTCTTTATTTAGGGAGTTTACTAAGTATCCAAAATGGTGCAGCTTCTAATAGTGTTGTCTTCGAACGTTTATTTCGACCTCATGGATTGTACGGGTTTGTAATTTATTTTGTTTAAAAAAATCACATATATTATTATTAATTTTTATTTTATTTATTTTGTTTTTTTTTATTTTTTTATGCTTAACCTTTTTTTACATTTATAGGAAGCATAGATATGGCATTTTTGTGTGGGTCTATATACCCAGGAAAGCTACGACGGCGGCCTAAACTGAGCTCACTTTAGAACCTAAAACGCGCACCCTAACCTCTTTGCTAAGGTACTGAACTAACCAGGTATAAATTCCCTAACTATCATTCCAATCTAAATTCTTTTTTTTATTATTTAATCTGTTATATATATATATATATATATATATATATATATATTTACGTTTCAGTTTTCAACTTTTTGTTTAATTTAGTTAAAATTAGTTTAGTATAGGTTTTTTCCTTTCTTTTAGATATAGTTCTTATTTAACCTTTTTAATTTTCGGTAGTTTTTAGGTTCTTACTCTTTATTCTCACTAAATTTTAATCAGATGCTAAGTTTTTAATTTTTCTTTAAACATCTTTTTCCTTAATGTATAGTTTGTAAGTTTTTTTTTTCTTTTCTTTACCTGCCACACCGTTCCAAAGATGAAATATAAAGGGACGAGTTTCTCTTCTGGACCCTATCATTACACCTCCTAGAAGCCACAATACGTCTTCCCTTTCACCATCATTAAAACATTTCAGCAATTTGCTACATGTAAAATTTACAATTTTCTTTTCTTTCCCGCTTTTCACTTAATTCTTTTATTATTATTTTTTTTTCTGTTTTCAAATGTCAACTTTCATTCAGACGTTGCCAACTATTTATTTTAACCCTCACAGGGTGTACATGACAACCCTCATTTGAGAATCATTGCTTTTAACCTTCGTAGTAATACTAAAATATACAATTTCTAGCGTATAAGCCTGCTAATGCCAGAAAAAATTGCAATATAATAATGATAATAAAAAAAAAAATGCACAAAAAAATCCACAAATATTTTAAAAATTTTATGAACAATTTTTTTTTTTAGTTTTTCCTTTTCCTAAACGGAACAATACTTGAACAATACTTAAAGTATTAAAAGGTTAAATGTTCAAAAAATAAATTAATTAATTAATTAATAATATAAATAAATAAATAAATGATCGAAATACAAAGTCAGCTTCCGGAAAGATTTGGAGCGCAAAAAATGAGTTTAGCAAATTTAAACTTTTTAAAAGCAAAGCTGAATTTTAAAAATATTACAGAAAATAAAAAATAAATCCGCCTATCTCCTATTTATTTTCTACATCGTCTGGGAGCTTCAGAAAGCTCAGAAAAGAGAAATTATACTTAGGAAATTATATATAAATCTGCATATCTCCGTCCCCTGATAGGAATTTCAAAGTATGGCTTCGTTAGGATTTGTAAGACGAATAGTATTATACGTAAGCCGAATTAAAATTTTTTACGTCGTTTTGGAGGCTTAGGAATTTATATATATATAAATATGATCACTGAACAAAACTTACTCTCGCCTGCATTACAATAAAAAATTGTTTTCTTTATACATTTAAATAATTTTCCAATAAACAAAAATTCTAGGAAATCATATTTTTTCCTTCATAAATAATCATTTTTACTCATCTACATTTTTTCTCCTCATCCTTTCTACATGACATCTTAAAGAGTTCTCACACACATTAGCACAATGACCAGAGCAGCATTATAGCAGAGAAACCAATTCAATTAAAAAAATATATTAAATGCAACAAAAGGCAATGCAATCAACAACACTGTCAGGGGGTAAGATGCTCAAAACTGCAACAAGAAACATTTTAACAAAAGAATATAAAAATCTTGTTTAACAAAAATCTCCTGTTGATAAGCCATTAGTATGGCAACACTCCTTTTTTTAATTTGAGTGATCTTGAAGAGCAACAACAACATAATACTCTTGAATAATAATCTTTTATATTATAAGAAAACTGCTGATGATGTTTACAATAATAAAGTAACATTTACTGTTTGTTTGCCAGCCTTAATAATACTGCAGAAATATTTTGAATATGCTGACGATCCTCATCATAATTAGGAATATGATGATCTTCATTATCATCTTTATAAAAACGATCATGATACTGCCATATTTGCACTATTATGTATTTATTGTATGGAGATTGGTATTTATTTGTGTTAGCCTGAATAATTGCACAGGTGTGTGGGTTGTACAAAGATCTTTTAATAACAACAAACTTAAAAAAAAAAAAACTTTAAATGTTGTCAGTTTGTTTATTGCACGAGATGATAAAGTTTATCCCAAGAATACAAATAAAAAAATGTGGCCAATGTGAGTGTGTCTAAGAGAAAAATAATACTAACAGCAAAATATGTTTTATTAACATATATTCTAGTTTCTTGTTAAGACTTTCCAAGGAAAAAGTTTTTTTTGATTAAAAAACAGAGGCGGTGGCTTTGGGTCAGTTTAATAGGCTCCAATAATAAAAAAATATACTTGAAATTAAAGTCATCTCATATTTTGATTCATAATTTTTTTTCCTACTTAACCGATTTGGTTGATTTCTAACACAGTAACGCTTAAGATAATGATAAATATACTAGATTTTCAATTTTAAAATTTTTGTATTTTAATTGCGAGCATGTTTTACACAGACAAGTATATTTCCATATAATTATATTCTTTTCCATATTTTCTAATTCATCACTTGCAAAAGTTCTGTCTAACTAATACGAGTACTCTACCTAATAACCACGCACCTGTTTTCCACTAAGTTTCCCTCTTTCTCTCTGTCTAACTTTCCAACAAAACATTTCCCTTTAAATTAACTTTATTCACATGGATTATATTATGACAAGATAAATACATAGTATAAAATGAATTTATAATAAAAAAGTAACTTATAACACATAAGAAAATATTTAGAAAATAAATTTTCATTTGAATAGAAAATCTTTCTTTTTTTCTATTTATTTAAATTGAAATATTAAATTTATAGACAATCATTTAAGACATTTAAATATTCTTTGAATCTTTAGAATAAAAAAAAACAGAACGCAGACAATATTTACCAGGAATGAAAGCTTACAAATGAAACGTTAGTTTAATACCAAAACCAAAAACTTTCGCTAAGATCATAATCGTAATCATCAAACATTTGGCAAACTTAGAAGAAAAACTAATGTTATTTTATTGTCGTTATTATTTTCTTTTTTGATACTTTGAAACGTCCAAACAATAAAAGAAAACAAATGTTATGCATGTATTTTCAATGGAATGGACTATGTTGTACTTGAATGGATTACAATACGCATGAAAAGACCATTGAGATAAAAGCAGTGGTTCCTAAAGGTAATGAAATAAAATAAAAGAAAAAAACGCTACAAGTTTTTATTCAGACACTTTACTAATTAATTTTGAGAGGATGTATATAATACGGATTCAATAGAGTCGATTGGAATACGACGGTTTGACACTTTATTAATATATATTTCCAGCAGATTTAGAAGAAAATTGAAAAAAGACACAATATTTATAAAACATAAAAATCACTCACCATGTTACCTCAATTAAGTCATTGACTCTTTTAAAAACTGTGAGCGAGACTGTGAGTTTTTTTTTTAACATAACCATGTGGGAACTACTGCTCTTAAGCATGACATTAATAACAATTTGAAATTTTTCATCAATTTCATTGTATGCTAAAGAATTGCCAAGAGATTACGAATGACACATAATTATGAGTGGGAGAATTTAAAATTAAATTTAAAAACCAAAACTAAAATTTACTAATATATCAAAATGTGATTGAAAAGTAGAAACAAAAAAAAATACTACTAAAGGAAAAGTTTAGAGTTCAGTTCTTGTTTAGTTTATAGTTCAGTACTTGTTTAGTTCTACTTCAGTTCAAGTTTAGTTTTAATTCAGTTCGACTTCAGTTCTAATGCAGTCCTAGCTCAGTCCTAGTTCAGTGCTAGTTCAGTTCTGGTTCAGTTCTAGTTTATTTCTAGTTTAGTTCTATTTCAGTTCTAAAACAGTTCTATTTCAGTTCTAGTTTAGTTCTAATTCAGTTTTGGGTCAATTCTGGTCAGTTCTAGGTCATTCCTTGGTCAGTTGTAGTTAAGTTCTAGTCCACTTCTAATCCATTTCTAGTTTAGTTCTAGTACAGTGCTAGGTCATTTCTAGGCCAGTTCTAGTGCAGTGCCAGTTTAGTTCTAGTTCAGTTCTAGTTCGGTTCTAGTTCAGTTCTATTTCAGTTCTAGTTCAGTTCTAGTTTCATTCTAGTTGAGTTCTAGGTCATTCCTAGGTCTGTTCCAATTCAGTTCTAGTCCAATTTATAGTTCAGTGCTAGTTCAGTCCTGGTTCTGTTCTAATTAAGTACTAGTTCAGTTCTAGTTCAGTTCTAGTTTAGTTCTAGTTCAGTTCTAGTTTAGTTCTAGTTCAATTCTAATTCAGTCCTGGTTCAGTTCTAGTTCAATTCTAGTTCAGTTCTAGTTCGGTTCTAGTTCAGTTCTAGTTCGGTTCTAGTTCAGTACTAGTGCAATACAAACAATGTGAAAACAAAAATTAAACAAAGGAAATATTATTCCAAGAGATTGCAAAAAAAATAAAAAACATTAAATTCAAAATATCTTTCATCATGACTGTTTTCCCGAAATCTTTCCGATCCTAAATCCAATTCTAAACCTCTTTTCAATTCACCCACTTTTCCCAGACATAAACTACAATAAAAGAAATATTTATGAAACTCATAATTTTCTATTAAAAGCCATAATAACAAATAAACACAAAAAAGAATCGAATCCAAATTCATAAAAAGTTAAAACCAAATAAATGTAAAACCCAAAACCTACGCATCCTCCTCATCAGCAGGCTCATGGTCTGCCATTGCCATTGTAATAATACGCCATATCTCAAGTAAGTCATGTGTAGCTAGCTAGCAATGAGTGTGTGTCTCATATATGAATTATGGCAAAATACGTATAATTCTCAAAGACGCTGAATTTCTGTTGCAATGAATGAGATTTTCATTTTGCTTTTTTTTTTTTTTTTTTTTTTGATTTGGGTTGCTGTTGTAAATATGATGTAAAAGCATTGATAAACAATCTGGCTTAAATAATCGCTCATTCAAAACATTTAAATGTGGTTGTTTTCTATTTTATTATAATACTTTTTTCTTTGCTATTTTCTTCATAACTTAACGAGTTTCATTGCACTAAGCCAAGGGAAAGGAATATAAAAACAGACCTCACCAGACGCTAAACAAATACTTATTTAAAGGCCTTATTACTTACAACGTATCTTTACGATTTATTTAGTCAAAATTTAAACAAACTTTTGAACAAAAACTATTTTAAACTCAACACAAATCGATGGAGTCAGTTTGACCATGTCCCAATAATACTTTGAACAATTTATCCGGTGGAAAAGTAAATAGAAGAGAAAAAAATCTCAATAAACGCACATAACAACGGTATAATGCTAATAAGGAAGTCTAAATAAATTTCTATGTTGGTATTAATACCCTACAGCATCATATTATTAGTCCTTTGATCATGTTTAGGTAAATATCTTATTAAAGAAGTGTTCCTCACTACTTAATAATGCACTTGCTAAGTAGTCTTATACAAAAAGTAATTTGCTAGTTTCTAAGTAAACGTCACAGACTTATTACATTACCGATCCGAATTCATTATTATTATAATTCACTAACACCAAGTTATCACTCGCATGATAAACTAACAATAATTTCCTATTTTCTCATTTAGCCAGTAGCGTTGTCTTTTGAAGACTTTTGCCGAACTAATCGCCTGCATTTCTTTCTTTTCATAATAATTTAAGAAAAAAATAGCTCAAACGTTTTTCACTTTTTCTAACGCGTTTCTTTCTTTTGTTATATCAATTCGACAAAAAACTAACAATATTAAAATATTGTACATAGATAGATAGATACTCGTACTCAAAATATTGGCATGTTATTTCTCAAAATCATGCTGGCAAATAATACTGAAGATTTATTCAATGAAAGGTGAATTGTTTGGAGCATAAAATCTAAAAAAAAATGAAAAGAAAAGAAAATAAAAGAAATACGCTTATTATTTATATAAATCAGACAAGACATTAATTCAGTTGGTGGTTGCATTTTCCTGCATAATTTTGCAACATTGTTGAAAGATTTTGTATTGAAAAGGCAATAGTTAAGAGACTATTTTGTTATGCAGCAATTAAGTTGCATTTAGGAAAAAGTGAAAATTATGCTAATTTGAATAGTTTTCAATCACACAAAAATTGCAGAAGAATCTTAGATAATTGGGTGGCTGAAATTAAATTGAGGAATTAAACTAGGAAAAAATATGGTAATAGTTCAATTTTTGTTCAGTTTTAGTTCAATTCTAGTTCAGTTCTAGTTCGGTTCTAGTTCAGTTCTAGTTCAGTTCTACTGCAGTCACATTTCAGTTCTAATTCAGTTCTAGTTCAGTTCTAGTACAGTTCTACTTCAGTTCTAGTTCAGTTCTAGTTCGGTTCTAGTTCAGTTCTAGTTCAGTTCTACTGCAGTTATAGTTCAGTTATAATTCAGTTCTAGTTCGGTTCTAGTTCAGTTCTAGTTCAGTTCTAGTTCGGTTCTAGTTCAGTTCTAGTTCGGTTCTAGTTCAGTTCTAGTTCAGTTCTAGCTCAGTTCTAGTTCAGTTCTACTTCAGTTCTACTTCAGTTCTAGTTCAGTTCTAGTTCAGTTCTAATTCAGTTCTAGTTCAGTTCCACTGCAGTTATATTTCAGTTCTAATTCAGTTCTAGTTCGGTTCTAGTTCAGTTCTAGTTCAGTTCTAGTTCGGTTCTAGTTCAGTTCTAGTTCAGTTCTACTGCAGTTATAGTTCAGTTCTAGTTCGGTTCTAGTTCAGTTCTAGCTCAGTTCTAGTTCAGTTCTACTTCAGTTCTACTTCAATTCCAATTCAGTTCTAGTTCAGTTCTACTTCAATTCTAGTTCAGTTCTAATTCAGTTTTAGTTCAGTTCTACAATAGTTCTAGTTTAGTTCAGTTCCAGTTCAATTCAAAATCTCATATTTAATATATTTATATTTAACCTGCTTCTTGCTGTCTCCAAAAATAAATTTTAACTTAATTTACAGCATTTATTTTCTGCTGTTAATTCTTCTGCGAAATTCCATTTATCTTCAAAAACTTTTTTGGGAATTGAATTCTCTAACGAGATTAAAAATAGCTGTACCAAAAAACTAAAACCAATCTTATAAATAAACAAAACAAAAAAAGGAAAAAATATACAAACCAACTACAACTAGCAAACGAAAACATCCTATTAACAATATATTAAGTTGTTTTTGTTTATATTACCATCACGTTATAAGCCATTTTTTAATTATCATAAATTCCGTTTTTTCTATTAGTTTTTCTTCGGAAACCTGCAGCAATGAAAGAACTTTTTTTGTGCAAAAGGAAAGAACAAATTTTATTTATTCTACGCCATTTCTAGGAACACGTACTTGTTCAATTGAGCAAGTACTTGTACTAGTACACACTAAAATATGTTTTAATGTCTGATGTTCATGAAGAACAACGTGAAAATATAAAATATATTATTTGCCAGGAAATTTTGTGGATGATTGGATGCAGGAGTTTTCGAAATTTATATGGTTTGTTAAGATTAAACCTTAAAATGACTATGAATGGAATTATACATCAGTAGTTAAGATGTTCAAAAGTACTTCCGTTTAAGTAAAATATTAGAAAGAATTTTTAAGAATATAAAAAATGTTCTTATAAAAATATTTGAAAGAATTTTTAATTGTGTTTCTGCAGTCTTAATGCTTTTTATGCATTCTATTGTTATTTGGTCCTTTTGTTTCCTAAATTTTTGGCGTGGCCTTTTAGTACATAGAATTTTGTACTTTTGCTGTTCCCTAAAAATAACTCCAACCAACAAGAAAAAACATTTTATTATAATAGGTGTTGTCTTTTGTACCCCTTGAGAAACTAATAAGAAGAAATGGAAATGAAGGAAAAAATTAAAAAAAGGAAAACAAAAAACAGCTAAATAAGATTTCTGAATTAGCAAAAAAGGTGTGGAAACAACTACAAAAAGCAACAGCATTGCAATTTAAATTTAGCAGCTGGTTGTAAACAACACAATCCAACAACCGCATATACACTAGTAAAAAAACACAGTGGTCCCCAGAGGCTAAAAATAATTAAAAAGTTAGTAAACTGGATCTTTTTTAAAGAAGCAGAAGAGCCACTAACAAAAAGTTGATATAAATTATTTCAAATCTTGCGAAAAATTTTATTTGGAGTATATCTGATTTAGACTTGAACTAGAACTGAGCTAGAACTGAAATAGAACTGAAGTAAAACGGAACAAGAACTGAACTAAAACTGAACTAGAACTGAACTAGAACTGAACTAGAACTGAACCAGAACTGAACCAGAACTGAACTAGAAATGAACTAGAACTGAACTACAACTGAACTAAAACTGAACTAGAACTGAACTAGAACTGAACTAGAACTGAACTAGAAGTGAACTAGAACTGAACTAGAACTGAACTAGAAGTGAACTAGAACTGAACTAGAACTGAACTAAAACTGAACTAGAACTGAACTAGAACTGAACTAGAACTGAACTAAAACCGAACTAGAACTGAACTAAAACTGAACTAGAACTGAACTGAACTAGAACTGAACTAAAACTGAACTAAAACTGAACTAAAACTGAACTAGAATTGAACTAAAACTGAACTACAACTGAACTAAAACTGAACTAGAATGGAAATAGAACTGAACTAAAACTAAAATAGAACTGAACTATACTAATAATAATTCAAACTAAACAATCACTGTGCCTTGTGTTAAGTACACATTCACCAAGCCAACACCACACACTCACTTTCAATGCCACAAACCCTGACTCAGTGATACCGGCCTTAATGTAACTTGGAAAAAAAAGGAAAAATAATAATAAAACAAAAAAACATCACTATGAATATGAGTTGTTTAAAAAGTACAAACACAAACACTCATACACACTCAGAGTATTTAATGTAATAACATCGTTGTAACCAAAACTGTATGATGGTCAATGTTGCAGCCCAATCTGCATTGCATTTCCAATGCGTTCGTTGCATTACAAACGAATTATAATGTGATGGCTGCGTTGCAATTTATTAAATGTCTTCATTTTCTCTAGTTGTTTCGTTGTTTTTTGGCCTGTAAAGAGTTAATGTTGTTATTAAGCTGTTGTTTTTGTAGTTGCTGTTGTATGTTGTTCATCATGTTGTTGGCCATTGTTGTTGCTGCCATTATTATTGCTGTTTATGCCTTTTTAAAATCTTTGTTTAGTTTTATATTGAGTAGTTGCATACAGCGACATAAAAATCACTTTCATACACACACACACACACACACATAGATCTTGTAGTGAGAGTGTATATACAAATAAACGAGCGAGAGTTTGTGTTAATGTCATGTTGCCAAAATGACTGAGTGACTGACATGATCTTTGCTGTCAGTATGAGCTGTTATTTTTTTTTTTTTACATTCTGTATTTATATGCAGAATGTTGCAGCTTGCCAAAGGAAGATTTTTTGTATTAATTTGCCCTACGACAAGCAACATGAAAGATATTGTTCAATAAGAACACAAATAGTAGAACAATATTCCTGTTAACTTTAGTTAACTTTTTTAGTTATTCTTTATGGAAACTCAAGCTATTTTTACCTTATAGCTTTCACTCTCTCTCTCTCTCTCTTCTTATTGCTCAGAAAGTCCACTTTTTGCTATAGATTATATTGAATAGTTGATATAATAAGTTGCCATTTGATTCGTACAGTAAGTGTGTGAATCAGTTAGCAGGGAAATCTGACTAAAAGTAAAATCAGTTGTCTTTATGTATGTTGAAGGGCATTTTAAATTCGTTTCAACTTTCGCTTAGGATTTTCTTTTGTTTTTTTTTATATTTTGATAATATTTTGATTTAAACATTTTACACATACAATGGCATTATTTCATTTTTAGCCGCTTTTGATGCATTATTATGACTTTATATACTCTGCGGGCTCAAAATTCTGCTGCTCTTGTGTTTTGTCTTTATTCTTCATTTTTGCGAGTTTTTTTCTGTTGTTTCCAACTTTATTAACTTGATGTTTTATACCTATATTCGTTTGTACGAGTATAAAAAAAGAAGTATGTCCGTCTGTCCGTCTGTCCATCTTATTGTCGGTGTTGTCTAAACATTTGCATCTTATGGTCAAATTTATCCATGACTTTGAGGTGTGAGCTATTTTAATGTTCTTGATTGCCAATGATAAAATTGTTGTTGATGTTGTACACTGTTGTTTAGTGTCCCCTCATCAAACAACACTCTGACACACACACACACACATATACAAAAAGACAATTGGCTTAAATTCTTGGTCTGTCTAAAAGTGACCACGGAAAAGAATAAAAAACTTTTGGCTACAAAATGCAAAACAAAAAAATCGAAGTGCAATATTTGTTGCAAGAATTTCAAGGTGTTGGTTGTTGCTTGCTAGATTGGTTGGTGTTTTGTAATGGTGATTTGATGTACTTGTTTATTAGTGATGTTGTTGTTGTTTTTATTATTGCTATAGTTAGTAATGTTGTGGTTGCTGTTACATCAAGTTGTTACTATTGCTATTGCTGTCGCTGTTAATGTTGTTGTTCTTTTTGGTTATTTGCTAAAATAAAAGTATTTGCCCTCTGGTTATCTTGTTGTAACAAGATAATTGCTTAATTTGATTGGCTTACATTATCAGGCGTAAAATGTTTTCTATACAATCCAACAGATTCGTACTTACATATATTCATACAAAATCACATCACCTAGTCACACATACATTTATACATAAATATACATATGTATATTAAAGTGCCTTTCGAAAAAAAGTTGCAAATGTACCCCTCTAGAAATGAAAATTAGTATGTTTTTATATGATTCCCAAAATATTACATCTGAATGTTGAAATTTACGTGAGCTGGACCATTTTTAAAACAGTTCTAAAAATACGGATTTTTTTCAACAGCATTACCAAAATTATCTTTATCAGAAAATTAAGTTCAAATTATAATACATACATACATCCCTTTTCATTTGCGAAATATTAACCTTTTATTAAATTTTTTTTTACATACTTTCATTATTTAAATACGTATATATGTCGAAAATTTTTCAACATATATTAGGTTTAAATATACCATTGGAAAGGTATATTCTGATACTATTGAAAATTGCAGATAATTAAATCTTTAAAAGCAAAAGGAAAAGTAAAAGCAAATAAGTTGTATTGAAGTATTTATTATATTTAAATATCAATGAATTAATGAAAAATATAATACGAGGGCGGATCAATAAGTCCGTGACTTTTCGAACTCCCTCGTAGTTATATGAAATGCAACACTATTACCATCAAGTACCACCTGTTGATAGACTACTGTCGTCATTTACTTTGCGCAAAAAATAGGATTTTTCGAGGCCCTTAAAATAGGCATTTGTTTGGTCAATAATTTCGTCTCTGTAGCTGAATCTCTTTCCACCGAGCCATTTCTTTAGGTTTAAAAATAGGAAGTAGTCACTAGAGGATAAGTTCAGAGAATATGGTGGATGAAGTACCAATTCGTAGCCCAATTCATAGAGTTTCGCCATTGAGACTGCACACGTGTACACCCGTGCATTATCTTGATGAAAAAGAACTTTTTTCTTGGCCATATGGGATCGTTTTCTTTTTAAATCCTCATTAAATCGGTTTAATAACACTTACCTTACCTTACCTTACCTTACCTTAAACACAAACTTACCATGGCCTTCTTCGGAGCAGGTTCACCCGGAGAAATCCATCAATTGAGAGAAAACACTGCACTCATCTTTCAGACAACTTTCTTAAACCCAGCTGATCATTTAAAATCGAAACCACACTGCCATATGAAATACCTATAGCATCAAAAATCTCACTCACTGTTACTCTTCGGTCGCCCAACATCATATCGTTTATTTTTTTTACATTTTCGGGTGTA
This sequence comes from Protocalliphora azurea, assembly GCA_932274085.1. Lineage (NCBI taxonomy): Eukaryota > Metazoa > Arthropoda > Insecta > Diptera > Calliphoridae > Protocalliphora > Protocalliphora azurea. The sequence goes on along the minus strand of OW026522.1, from coordinate 139,912,852 downwards.
CTGATCTCAATTGGCCGTCGAGAACGTTCAGCGTCATTTGTGCTTGTGCGACCACAACGAAAGTCAGTAAACCACTTTTTTACCATTGAAATCGATGGTGCAGAGTCCCCATATTATTTATCGAGCTTTTCCTTGGTTTGATTGACGGTTTTTTTTCGCAAAAAATAATGTTTAATGAGCACTCGAAATTCACTTTTTTCCATTTTTAGAAAAATACACGAGGTTGTATGTTTTGAACAGCTGTTAAACGCAAAGTAAATGACTACACTTGTTCAAAATTTGACAGTAGTCTATTAACAGGTGGTACTTGATGGGAATAGTGTTGCATTTCATATAACTACGAGGGTAGTTCGAAAATTCACGGACTTATTGATCCGCCCTCGTAAGTTCATTTAAAACTACGGTAATAATCGAATAAAAGGAATTCTTTGAAGTTTAGGCGCTATTTTATTATAATTTTTTGACAAATGTATGTTTCTTGTGACATTCATTTTCCTAACTAATCATTTATTTGGCATAAACATTAACTTAACCTATTGTGGACCGGTAATGCCAAAATATTACTTTTGTTACTAAAGGGTAAAATGAATACAATATCTAAATTACAGAATCTAAATTATGATGGAAATGAAAATTTCTCGTGAATAAAAACCATTTTACAAAAAATTTTTGCTCATTACGTATTAGTAGTTTTTGAAAAAAAAAAAAGTTAAAAATTGTTTACACTGTTTACGGAAAATCATATTTATGGAGGTATTTTAGAAATGGTCCAGCTCACGAAAACGTTATAATTGAACCGAAATATTTTGGGGCTTAATTTCTAACACAACAATCTTTAATTTCAGGGGGTAGTAGATTTGCAAAAATTTTTTTGCCTTAATACAAATCAGTGCACTTTAATATATATAGAGTTGTATAAATTTTATATACAATTCCCTGTTACATATGAGTGTATAAAACTATGTATATTTAAGATATAAATACATATGTTTCTGAAATGAATGAGTTTTGGCATATTTGTGTATATTTGTATGATAATATAGTCATATGCCCCATGGTAATAGAATATAAATACAACTACACTGAGAAAAATATGAAATAATCAAAAAATTAAAAGTTGCTATATTTAAAAGCAGTCAAAAGACTTCACTATACAAGCTCATGTATAACAAACTCCAGCCTTTATAACTCTTTTACTATAGATCCCTTTTCGATATCTGTTTTACTTTTGTTTGGAGATTTAAATCTATATTTTTTGTTCAGTGATCTTTGTCGCTTAACATAGATCCATGCATAATGAGCAATGTTAACTTGCATATAATTTTTGGTTATGTTGATTGGCAGCAATCTCTCAAAGGGATTTTCAGTAAGTTTGTAAGTGTGCGTGTGTGATTCAGTGAAAATGCTAATTACATGCATCTTTTGATTGTTATTTGTTTTCTTGGTATCTTAATTTCAGTGAGATTTCATGTTGTTTTTAATGGAGCACCGATAAGGATAATTAAATTGGTTTTAAAAATGCACAGTAAAAGAATAAATAATTTAAATCATTATTAAGTTCAACGTAAAACAAACGAAAAAATTTGATGAAAATTTTATGTTACCAGTTTTGCCAAATTAGCATTTTTAGTACTAAATCTAGCACCTTTTAAACTCTTTTAGCACAAAAAAATTAAGTTAGTTTATAGTTGTATTATAAACATATTAACAGTCTTTTTAACTAAAACTGCAGCTAAAATATGACTTTTTTAGCGATCGTAACTAATGCTTTTACATCGCATTAGTTACCAATGTGATAATATAAAAACCAATACATTTATTTGCAAATAGTCAACCTAACTGTCAAATAAAATATTGGCAGTTAAGTAAACTATAATTCTATATATAAGAAATAATTAAGATAAAATAACTTATTAATTTTTAAATATAGTTGCAATATTATTATTAACTTAACTGAATCGAATCGTAAATTAAAAAAAAAAAAAAAAGCAAAATGTTAAATAATTTCAAATCTTTTTGAAAACTAAAATATTTATTCATAATTAAGCAACTTATTACTCATTTCAAAACATCGCTATTATTTTATTTTTTAAAATACTACACGCAGAGAAAAAACATGTTTAGAGCATTATCACTGTAATAATATTATGTTCTCATTATTAGTTTCCTCGAATTTTAATAACTCTGTATTCATGATAACAACGTTTTTGTTTAAATTTTGTCATTTAATACTTCCACTCAATAAGAATTTTTGACATTCCATTATGTTTCTAAATATTTCCATGGCAATAAAATGTTTCAAATAAAATAAATATCCTTTTCACAAACTTACTGGTAAAATTCAGTACTTCTTTCTTTTTAAATATATTTTGTTTTTAATGTCTGTTTTTCCATTGTAATTCTCATTTAGTTTATGTATGAATAAATATAAGTAGACAAGGTTTGGTTATATTTCAAGCAATATAAGATATTGATTAACTACCATTAAACGTTTTAGTCAAAAAAGCATATCTTGCATTTGAACTACATATGGTGGCACAAATTAATATAATTAATGAACAAATAATATGTAAATATTTTTTTTTCTATTATTTTAAATAAATATAATATAATAAAAATATGTGATCACTTATTTTTCCTTACAAAAACGTTTGTAATAAATTCCTAAATTACATTTTTTAGGAAAACATGATCTCTTACAGCAAAACGGATGAAAATCTGTGATTACTTCTATTTTCTACCAAAAATCTTTTATTTTTTTGGCAAAATATACAATTTATAATTTTAGGATAAACAAAAAGAAGGAGTTTTATGATTTTTTTCCAAAAATATAGAGCAAATCTGTGATCACTTATTTTTCCACTAAAAATTGATTTTTATAAAGAATTCTCAAATTGCATATTTAAGAAAAACGAGAACTCCTAGAGCAAAACAAGATGAACATCTTTAATCACTCATATTTCGCACCAAAAATATAATTTTTTATAAGAAAATCTGGAACTGTTTTTTTTACGCAAACGAGAGCTCCTAGAAAAAAGGATGAAAATTTGTGATCACTAATTTTTCCTATCAAAGATCGATTCTTTTAAGAAAAATTTTTTGATCATATCTGTATTTTTTTCCTTAAATTATTTTAAAATTTTTTGTTGTTGATTACTGTTTAACATATTTTAAATTTAAACTTACCTTTAATTCCCCTTTAATTGTTAAACACCTGAAATTAAATAAAAATAATTTAAGTTATCACCTGTTTTAACCACAATTTTCATAATATTTTTATGTTTTCTTTACACAATTAAGATTGATCAAAAAGCCAAATTAAATAAAATAAAATATATATTTACTACCAATAATAATTTAACGGGCCTCAACACAAAAATCATAAAAAGAAACTTCTTTTATTGAATTACAATCAAACTCCCCCTCAGTTTTGGCCAAACAAACTTGAACGTCCATACGACGAAAGTACGAGTATAAAACTTAAAATTAAAAGATAATCTTGGTGTAAAAAAAAGAATTAATAAAACATTTAATAAAAATAAAATAAAGATCGATAACAAACACATAAAAAAGCCCCCAAAAATCCATGACGATGAGAAGGAGAAGGTTGGTTGTTGTTGTTGATGAAATATGAAAAAGTGTTGAAAAATTCATATAACATGAAAATTTATGAGTTCAAAAGAAACTTTCTCAGAATTACAAAGAAGAGTGAAAGAAGACCACAATGTGAAATGTTGTTAAAATAAATCTGTTTTAAAACATATTTTTTTTTTTTTTTTTTTTTTTTTTTAGGGGAATAAATAAGTTTATCATACACAGAATTGTTTACAATGGCATGAAGGGTATCAAGTTTTTTTTTCTTTTTTTTTACACTGATACTGAAGTTTTTAAGGTTTCAAGCAGTTATTTTATGTTGTAATTTTTAATAAATATATTTCATAAATGTGGTAAGAGAATTATAATAATCTGGTCGAATTTAAATACCGTTAATATGTTTAAATGTTAAAATAAATTTCTTCCATATAACTTGTTCAAAAGCACATCTAAAAAAAACTGCCGAGGATGCAGTTTTACATGATAGTCGTGTAAAAATTATGTAACATAATCAATCTTAAGGAATCTGTGGAAAAAAGCAAAAATTACATAAATGATTTTTATAACTTTTCAGGAGACCGTCTTTTAGGTTTTAAATTGAAGTTAAAGGTCATAGGCTTGTATACCTACCATGTAAATATATTCGCAATTCGTATGAAAATTATTTAATGTAGTTTTAAAACCATTATGTACATTGGAAAAATATAGCAAAAAAGTATTGTTGTTGTTTTTCCTTTTACAAAATTAATATTTTATTTAAATAATAGCTCTCTTCGTTTGCATCATATTTTTACTAGTTTTATTATTTTTTGCAAGGATTTTACTTGAAAAGTTTTTCAGTGCACATAAAAATAGTAAAAGTAGTAAACATTTCAAGAGAAAATATTTGTCTCTTTTGTTATATTGTAATTGAATATTTTGAGCGAGCAAAACTAATAAACAAATTTTATTTTAAAATTCCTATTGAATTTTATTTTTAAAAAGAATAATAAGAAAATTTTTACAAAGTTTTTTTTTTTTTTGTTGGAACCTGTCGTCAATTTTGAATTAAGTCTTGCATATTTTTAAATTATGATTTATACTTTTATAAAACTTACATATACAAAATTGTATTGTAATTCATTCATTTCAATTATTGTATTGTTTATTACAAAAAAAAAATAAATAAATAAAAAATAAATTAATTTTATTAGTTCCCCGATCGGCTAAAAGTAAAAGTCAGAATTTATAGTTTTTAAACTGAAAAAAAAAATGTAAAATTTTCTCTTCGATTTTTTTTTTTTTTTTGAGTTAACTTAATATTTATGGTGTTCTGTTTCCTTTTTGTTTAAAAAAAAGATAAAGTCGAAAATTTTAATTTTATAAAAAAATATATATTAGAAAGTTTTATTCATAAACAAATTTTAGACCTAAAATTGCTATTTTACCAAAAGTTAAAAGAAAAAAATCCATGGCACAACATGTTTCTCACCAAGAACCAAAGAATACAAAGAATGGAAGGCTTCTCAAAAAAACCTAACTCTGTTATCAAAACAAAAAAAGACCTGACTTTAAGATTGTGTTAGTCAAATTTTATTTATATGTATTAGTGCTGAAACCACTTTCAACACACATCATAAGCACACATAATTGCTCAAAATAATATTAAAATATTGCTAAACATAATTAACCACAATTATTTTGAGAGATTTTTATAAATTTTAATATTTTGTTGACGATTACATCCACAAATATAAATATAATTACATTTCTTTGGCTTTTTATTGATGAATATGAAAATAATTTAAAATTATTTAAAAATCTTTAAGTGGTTTTTGCAAGGGGCCTTTTTATGAGAACTGAGGATAATTGTGGATTGATTTTTTTGAAATTTGGTATATTGATTTGTACTTAAATAATATGTGCCAGTTCATCTACATTTGCCTATATATCCTGTTTAATGTACGTTAAGTAATTTAGGGAAGGTTCTTATATGAGGCTTATAGTAAATTATAGACCAATATAAAAAAAAAAAAAATTGTTGTAAATTACAAAAAATTTTATTTGTGTTGAATTCCTCCTCATTTAAGAGATTTATAAGAGTCAAACCGTACCCTGTTAAGACATTTGTATGGAAGCTAGGTCAATTAATATGCAGGTCTTGAACAATAGGCTTCGTCCCTGGATTATACAAGTTCTATGTACCAAATTGTGTTAGAAATTTAGCTGTAGTTTACATAGACGTACATATATACGTACAAACAGACAATGTTTAATGAACATCGAAATAATGCATTTGATTCAATAGAAGTATTATTTCTTTAAAATCCTTACAACAGCATTCTTTACAAGCAGATCAAGAAACTGAACTATTGATGATACTCAACAAGGCTAATATTTTTTCACTAATCGTAATTATATTTATTGTAATTATATTATAGAAGAAATTCTATAAGAAAATATGTAAAAAATTATCTGGAAAGGAACGTATGCCCGTATTTTGGAATTTTAATTTTATTATTATTATTTTTTTTTTTTTTATTGACACTAAAATTTATTTTACTATTTTCCGTTTTTTTTTTTTTACTTTTTCAAATAAAAGTTTATTATTAAGAATTTTTTTTTAATTTCTCTTTTTTTACTAATTTTGCTAGAAATTCAAACGAACAAACCTAATATTAGTTATATATTTTTTCCAAAATCAAATTTTAAAATATATCTTGAATATGTTGAATTATGCCATTATTCCATTTCCAAAATACTATGAAAGCAATATTTATGTCTTAAAAAACTACATATTTGGAAGATATCTTCCATTGAAGATATTTACACAATATCTTCTTTTTACTATTTGGACGAAAATCATCTAAGTAATATTTTTCTAATGTTGTATTTTAGGCAATAAACAAAAAAAATATATAAAATTTTTATTTTTTGTCATTTGTGTAGTATATTTTATCTTCAAAATATCGCCTTTTTTCAATAAGATGTTTATCACCTTCGCAATAAATTGATGATATCCCATAGCAATCATCTGGAAGTAATAAATGCAATACTTTAATTTTTCAGTCAAAATAAAAATTATTAAAAACTTAATAACTTTTTGAAGAAATTTGCTTGTCTTTTAGCAAAAAATGGCTATTTTATGTGAACGTTTTAGTTTTATGTGCTTTATAATGTTAAAATTTATTTGAATGCATTAAAAGATGAAAAAAATGCTTTAATATATTAATATAATGGTATCTACTTTTTTTCACCTAAATGATTATGTAGCAATATTATCTATTTTTCTTCCATCGCCTGTGACACACAATCTCTCCCGTTGGGGAAAACTTCCGCAATACGACATGATTATTACGGCAATAAAATTTTTCTTCAATACGAATACGAATCATTTTCGTATTAGTTTGCTTGTAGGATTAATTAAACTCAATCATGAATTTTAATATAAGAAATATGGAAAAAAGGCATATTTATTATTTATACAATTATTACATTTCGAAAAAAAAAAAATCAAATGAATTATGTTATTATGCAGACCACTAACTTCTAAAGTAATAGACACAATTCTGTAAAAAATGTATACAATATGTAATGAAATACAACAATTTTAAAATTCAAGAAAATTGAAAATGACATAACTCAAGTTATGCAGTTTTTTTCTTTTGACCACAGAAGAGACAAATTATTTTTAAACATTTCGAAAATTTTCCGCCAAACTTTATAGAAATTTTTGACACCCTTAGATTCATGTCGCTTCTCTTAACTTATAGTTTGTTTAAAAGCCATTGCCACTAGCTTTCCTTTTGTATTTATATCAACACATTTCATTTACTTAATATTTTTGCTTAATGTAGAGTAAAACATTCAACATAAATAAAACTGGTTCTTTCAAAATGTATACATCATCATCATCATCACCATCATTGGCATTATAATTATTATTAAATCAAAACTTATTGATGAAATTTTACCGTTGCGCTTAATGTCGATTATCTGCTAATAAGGTATCAATAAATTTTAATACACAACATACGATCTACAATAAAAAACAAAAAAAAAAACAAGCAACAAACGAACCAACCAATCAAACTTACAACCCATTCATCCGAACAATCAAACATTCAACCCTAAGGCCATTCATTCATTCATTCCATACGGTCAGTCAGTTCATTTGCAATTTCAACAAGAAGAAAAAGTTTAACAACACCAAAAAAACAGTTGAGAGAATGATTTGCAAAATAATAAAAATGCTACAAAAACAATAACAGCAAACAATAATAAAAACAACAAAGAAATGAAAAATATTTAATTAATTTGTTTAAGTGCGAGTAAACCTGAAAACAACATTATAATAATTATGATAATTTTTTTTTTTTTCAGTTAGCCCCAAAATATATACACACACAATCAGGTAAATACTTATGCAGGCTACCAGCGACAAAGGAAAATTCGTACAATTGATGAATAACTATAAATAATTTTGAGTTTGTACGCAAAAGTGTATAAATTTCGATGCATACATTAATGCAATCTACCTTTATAACAAAAATTTTATATAGAAATTCATTTTTAACCCTTTAAATATACATATAGTGAAATTGTTCGGGTTTTTTTCATTGGAAGTAATTAATCAAATCTAAAATAACTCCTTTCTATCATCCTTATCAAGCATCTTTTTAAAACCTTTAAAACCTTTCTTACCAAAATTTTAAATTTTATATGAAAATTTCAAAAAATCTTTAATCTTCGATATCTTCATAAAAAAGCACTTAAATGGAAAAAGGGCTATAATTTGCGATCACTCATATTTCTTAAAAAAATTCGAAATTTTTTAAGAAAATTTCAAAAAATCTTTAACCTTTGATATCTTCGTAAATAAGCATTTAAATAGAAAATGAACTATAATCACTCACATTTCTTACCAACATTTGAAATTTTATACGAAAATTTCAAAAAATCTTTAATCTTCGATATCTTTGTAAATAAGCATTTAAATGGAAAAAAGAGCTATAATTTGTGATCACTGATATTTCTTACCAAAATTCGAAATTTTATATGAAAATTTCAACAAATCTTTAACCTCCGATATCTTCGTAAATAAGCATTTAAATGAAAAAAGGGTTATAATTTCTAATCACTCATATTTTTTACCAAAACTCGAAATTTTTTAAGAAAATTTCAAAAAATCTTCAACCTTCGATATCTTCGTAAATAAGCATTTAAATAGAAAATGAACTATAATCTGTGATCACTCATACTTTTTACCAAAATTCGAAATTTTATACGAAAATTTCAAAAAATCTTTAACCTTTGATATCTTCGTAAATAAGCATTTAAATAGAAAATGAACTATAATCACTCACATTTCTTACCAACATTTGAAATTTTATACGAAAATTTCAAAAAATCTTTAATCTTCGATATCTTTGTAAATAAGCATTTAAATGATAAAAAGAGATTTCTTACCAAAATTCGAAATTTTATACGAAAATTTCAAAAAATCTATAACCTTTCGATATCTTCGTAAATAAGCATTTAAATAAAAAAAAGAGTTATAATTTGTGATCACTCATATTTCTTACCAAAATTCGAAATTTTATACGAAAATTTCAAAAAATCTTTAACTTTCGATATATTCATAAATAGGCGTTTAGAGGGGAAGAGGGTCTCAATTTGTGGTCACTTATATTTCTTACCGAAATTTGAAATTTTATAGTAAAATTCCAAAACCTTACATATCATTGTAATTAAACGTATAAATGGAAAAGAGTTCTCGATTTGTGGTCACTTATTTTTATTACCAAAATTGTGGAGGTTTTTCAACTAAGATTTTTTCATTTGTCACATTTTTGCACAAAATTTAAAATAAAACGAAAGTTATAAATGCGGACACCTTTTACTTCACAAAACTATATATTTAGTATTTTATAATTTTTATTTAGGTGTGTTAAACAGATTCTAATGTACTAAAAATACTATAAATTTTTTCCCTATATGGAAATTATAATATTTTTTGTGTGCTAAAGATTTAAAAATTTCAAATTGAGAAGCAGCGTTGCCAAAAGCCTTCTCTACAAACTCATCATTTGAGCAATGAAAAATCATAATTTTTGTTATAAAAATCATTAAAATTTTAATTTTAATAATAGTTGGTTTAACTAGAAAATAAATTTTTATGTCTGTATGAATATTTTGTATAAATTGTAGAAGCTCGTGGTATTTTTTATGGATTCGAATTACAAAAGAAAACATTTTCTCTATGATAATTTTTTGGAAAGTCTACATTTAATTGTTTTCCAAGCCACAAAAATTATAGATAATATGTGACAACAACTAGATTCGTATTGAAAATTATGCTCATACAATTTTGAAACACTTAATACGTGCACTTGTATGGGCATTAAATACTTTTTCCCTCGAAAATTGATTGGCTTAGCAGAATTTAGTGTGTCAGAAACAAGGCTAGCTACCGTTGCCTCTAAAATACCCTTATCGCTAAAAAAAAAAAAACCCTATTCAACTTGACTAATGTTGCCCCTAAGACACCCTTACTGAAATAATTAGAAATACCATTACCGCTAAAGTACCGATACCAAGATAACCCAAAATACCAAAAACGTTAAAATACCGTTACCGAAATAAATCATATCGTTACCGCTAAAAAAAACTATTACCATTACTACAAAGTTTGAGAAAAAAAATATTATTTTGAATAAAATTAAAATAAAACTTGTAAGAACGTTAAGGTTATCTCAGAACGGTTTTTATTTGACTCCACTTCATATTCTTTGTTGTGAACCGATATCTGCGAAATTTCTGAAGCAGCCGTTAACCTTTAAGTTGGGCAAATTATTTATCATAGATCATGTGTTCAAATACTATTAAGTCCTAGGTATAATATAATATAATATAATATAATATAATATAATATAATATAATATAATATAATATAATATAATATAATATAATATAATATAATATAATATAATATAATATAATATAATATAATATAATATAATATAATATAATATAATATAATAAGCAAAAGATTTGAAGAACTTCAACAGAATCTCATAGCTGACCTTTAAAAAAACAAGCCTTTTAGTTTTTTAATGTATTTATTTATTTAAAGAATTTATATAAATCATTATAATTAATGTCATTACATTTTGCCGATGTTTTATAATTGTTATGTGTATATGATTAATTGTCTCTCAAAGGGTTAATAACACACACATTATTTCATTTATTTTACCAATATTTTAAATATTCTCATGCAGTTTCAATAAGATGCTGTTGATTAACAATAATAAATTTTTATAATTGTTTTTTTCTTTTTGAATAAAACATTTTTTTATTATTATTATTTTTATCATTAAACAAGCATTTTCAGCAGATGCAAGTTTGGGAAACTATAGATTAACAATGTGAAATGTCAAGTGGAAAAAAATTGTATCTTTTAAGAAGCTAAGTTGCAAACGATTAAAATGTGATAAATCAAAATGTTAACAAAACTAAATATTTCAATATTAAAAGCATAAAATACAGCTAGAAGTTCATGTGAGAGGCACTTCTAACTCAATTTTAAAAAATAATTACACATTTTTCTTTCAAAATACAAGAACAAAATATATGTGACTACATTTATATTATTGTTGCATGAATTAGGTTTTTTTTTTCTCTCACATAAATATCTAGTTATTAATCTATGATTAAAACCATGATACAATTACTAAAGGTAGAAAGTTTGTTCTCAATTCTATTATTTATTATTTTAATATTTCAAATACAAAAAAAAAATTATATTATTTTCAATTTGAAACAAAAATTTTCTTTAAACAATATTTTTCAACTAAATCTTATTAAAAACAAACAAATAATAAATATATTGTGTTTAAATGTCCTATTAAACAAATGTACGTATTAAACGTCCATACATAAAGTGATGCCAACTGTTGGCAACACAAAAGCGCAGAAATTATTGAAAAAAGAGCTAAATTAAAAACGCAAAAAACGGCTATAATTAAAACTATATCTCAAAATATTTGTAGCAAACTGGTAAATTAAATTACTAGTTATCGAGTTTTTGCTATTATTAACCTCGATTCAAAATTTTTCAGTTCTTTCAATAATTTGCAACTCAAACAATTTTATTTGTTTAAATTAGGTTTCCTTACAATTTGTTAAGATCTCTTAAAAAATTGGTACTAAATTAATATTTTCAGAACTTAGTGCAAACATTAAGATGTGAAATATTATTTAAAATGTCGAAATAAATTAATTGAACACTAGGAAAATGAATATTACGCCATTAAAAAAAATGCAAGAAATGGGAAAAAGTAAAAAAGCGCTAAAAGGGCTGAACGAAAATTGTTAAAAGCGCTAGATTTGCACGATTTTTAGTTTCGGGCTAAAAAATATTTTTCGCATTTTTTTGCACTAAGAATGGGCTAAATCCAACCCGAAAATGACTAAGTTGGTATCACTGATACACAGTCCCCACGCGCAGAGAAAAAACATGGTTACAGCATTATCACATCAACAATATTATGTTCATTTTTTCATGAATTTTAATAATTTTTTATTCATGATAATATTGCTTTTGTTTAAATTTTGCCATTTAATGGTTACACACAATAAAAATTTTAATATGGTTGACTGCAAAAATTATATGTTTAAAACATTTTTAATAGAAACAAAATTTTATTTATATGAAAAATATCATTACTTCTACAACCATTAAATATTTACAGTCTTTTTCCTTTTTCTTAAACCATATTCTATTTTTAAACCATATTAATATTATTATTCCCATGACAATAAAATGTTCAAACAAATATAATACTTTTAATTTTTACAAACTTAGTGGAAAAATTCATAAATTGTTTGTTTTTCTACATATTTGGCTTCTATTTTTTCCAACTTCAATGTAATTCTCATTTAGTTCATATATGAATAAATATAAATAGACAAGATGTGGTTATACTGTGTGTAATTAAAGCAATATAAGATATTGATTAGATGCCATCAAAGGGTTTAGTTAAAAAATATATCTTGCATTTGAACCACATATGATGGTACAAATGAATATAATCAATGAACATATGATATGTAAATATATAAACATATATATATATAAATATATAAACATATATATATATATATATATATATATATATATATATATATATATATGAGCAAAATTACGAAATAAAATTATTTTATTTATACGTTTTATTTTAACATATAAAAAGGAATAATAATATGACAGAATGAAATAATAATATTATAAGATTGAATAATTATATGGTAACATGGGACAATATTATGACAAAATTTAATAATAATATGTAGAATGGCAAAATTATATTATAAAATGGAACCATAATATGACAATGTGGTATAATAATATAATAAGATAGAATAATAATATAATATAATAACATCAAATCATAATCTGATAGAATGGGATAATGATGTAGTAGTATTGTTGAATTATATGTAAAACTAGAATCATAACATGAAAAAACAAACCATAAAACCGGACACAATATGGCAAAATGGAATCATAATATTTATTTCTTATAATCATTTCTATTTTTCGCTCATGTAATCATAATATGTTGCTCTTAGATTATGTTCACTACAACTATATCTTTTATCTGCGTGAAAGATAGAGTTCTGCGTTTCAAAAAGCGATTCAAATGATAAATGTAAACAAAACATTTTATATTTTTTCATTGTTAATTTTTATTTTTTATTTTTCAGTTTTTTGACTTAACAAGCATTAAAATTGACCCCTTTCTCTAATAATTCTACCTTGTGTTATTATATTATGTATTAAAACAAAAACAAGCAACTCATACAAAATATCAAAAATTTTTCAAATATAAGCAGCCTGTTGTTGTGACAAATTTTGCTTTATATTTATTCATTCATATGAGCGTTTTAAGGTATCAAGTGTATTTTGTAATGAAAACGGTACATTCGGTCATTGGATTTCTTAAATAACAATCGATAAAATTTAAAGAGTTCATAAAATTTAATTATACATTTTAACATTTTTTGGTTGGTCGAACGATTATCAGTCAGTCTGTCATGTTGCACAATATGTGTGTATGCATGTGAATATTTGTGGTGTGTAATATATGAAGGCTAAAAATGGTCTGAGATTCATAACATTTATGCATTCATTCATTTAAAGTTTTATACATTTTACGATTAACAATGTTGTCAATAATAATCATAATAATAATGATGTTGATGCTATTGACGTTGATGATCAAGAGTATGATGATGATGACGATGTTTGTATTTCCATATTACCTCAATGTCATTTATGTATCGTAAAATAAATACTCATATATATGCATGTACATTAGGGTCGTTCAACATCGTATAAATAAAAAATTAATATACTCATGTTTCGTGATTTTTCCCAAAAAATTAATGGGACCAAAAAAAATTGTGTAAATTTTTTTAGTAGTTTCTTTTTTATTTCTACGTAATTATACCCTACACCATCATAGGCATCATACATGTATGACTCGGAATCACTTTTTGAGTCGATCTAACGATATCCGTCCGTCCGTCTGGCTGGCTGTCTGCCCATGTAAATCTTGTGCACAAAGTACAGCACGCAATTTTAAAGATAATTCAATGAAATTTGGCACGTAGAACTTCCATGGCACAAGGTCGAACCCTATTGAAATTGGTTATGATTGAACCATTATTTCATCTAGCCCCTATACAAATGTCCTCCTTTAATATGGGTTTAACGATCATAAATGCCTTATATATAGCAATATTTTAATGAAATTAGACGTAAGGAAGTTATGTATAAGTGTCAATCTCTATGCAAATTTTATGAAGATCGGTCCATAAAATTTGGCATAGAGATTGACCCTTATACATAACTTCCTTACGTCTAATTTCATTAAAATATTGCTATATATAAGGCATTTATGATCTTTAAATCCATATTTCGGAGGGACATTTGTTCACATTTGCTCCCATATAAAACCCTCTTCTAAAAATTACTTTAACATGCATAAATCACATACACATGTTAGTATCAAGTTTATATTTCATACAAATAAGTTTGATATAAGTAAAAATCACAGTGGCAAATTTTGTGCGGATCGCTCCATAATTTACCATAGCTCCCATATAAGCCCACTTTCGGAAATCGCCCTAAAGTGTATAAATTCAAATAAATATTAGTATTAGCATAATATTCTGTATTCGTATATTTTATTTTACACTTAGGAAATTATCGGTCCACAACTGTCCACATGTGTAATATAAGATGCCTCCACTAATTTTGGTGGACATACACAATGGTTTGAAGTATCATATGGTCGGGCTTGACCGGCTATATCTTTCTTATTTGTTTTTTTATAAGAGTTCTTTTTATTATCCTTCTCATTAACTTTAAAAAAATACAAAATATAAGTATATCTATATTTCTTTAGCTATCGTTTGATGTATATATAATTAAAATTGTTGAGAATTTTTTTAAGATTTTTTCTAGTATCTTCAATATAAATCGCTATGTAGCATCCTGTTCCAATCATCGTAGGATGTTAAAATTTTCTCAAGATGTTCTAAATGATGACTCCTTTCATAATTTCAGGTACGTTTAAATATAGCTCCCAGAAAAGAATTTTGGACCACCCTAATGTACATTTATGTATACATGTATGTATCTATGTATGTATCTATGTATGTATGCCGATTTTTTATTATCTATAACAAACATTCTTTCATTCACTATAAGTTTGATTTTCATAAGGGGTTGCACAATGGGTTGTACTGAGTACTAATATACAAACATTCATGATGAGTATGAGTTTGTGTAGTATGCAAAGTATTTGCATTTAATGGCCCAGTTAAATCTGCTTATTTTTTGTGTGTATGTATGTCATTTTGTTATTCATGCACCATCAAAGTATGTGGTATTCAATCAATTGCTTTTTATTTTATTGACAATGTTTTCTTTTTTCATCTCTCCTCCTTTAATCCCCTCATCATCTGTTGGCTGCTGGTTGCATTGATTGTGCTGCAAACAACATCAGCATACAGCAGCAATAGCGAAAGAATACAGCAGATGTTCGTAATATCAAAATTGAATAAAATTTTATTTTATTTTATAAAGATTTTTGTATTCATTGCGAATGAATTTTTTAAATATGTATAAAATAAAATGAATTTGTAAATAACGAAGTACGAGTGAATGTGTGTATGTGTGTGTATTTTTTACCTTTTTTATGGGCATGTGAATATTTATAACATTCATTAGTTAAATTAAAAATGATGGTGGCATTTAATTTTTAAAATTGTTTGTATATTAAAAATCTTATTAATATTCCACAATTTATAGATTTGTGCAATAACATTTTAAAAGCATTTGGCAGAATGGGTGGTCAAGGGAAAATAAACACATGTGGTGAAAGATTATACACACCAAGTCAGTAGGTATACAAATGTATAGCTCTTAGTATAACTATCCAATCAAAATTATTTTTCAAATCTGATCTTACTTTGTTGCAAAATTTAAAAGTAAACACTCAACTAAGTATATAAACATCTTCCTTAAATTACACTTAACTATAAGGTATATACATATTAAGTTTCCTACCATTATACCCATTTCTCAATACTTGTCACCATATATTTTCTGCACAACATCAATTCTCACTTAAAATCATAGATTAATCAAAACTAATAAGTATAATAACACCGGCCAAACCATAACAAATCATTCTTAGCAGCTGTAATTTTCCAAAAGAAAATTATTTCAGTTAACATCTCTCCGTCTACCGGATATTGCGCTTAATGAATGAAGAAGTCTAACTATTCCATTAAATTGACATTGTCTCTTGTAAGCTTATATACATACTCGCATATACTTATGATAAAATAATGAAGCCACCAAACAAAGAATCAACTTCAATTAAGAGACAAGATTTTAATAATCATAAATTTACCACCACAACAACCGACCATCCGTCCGACAAACCAATTGTCTATCCTGGTTTAAGGCCCCCTTATTTTTCGATGAGTAAATAAATGTTCAACAAGTTTTCAATATTCGCATGAAAATTGTGTTTTACATATTGTTGTAAGTTAGTCTTAAATGTTGTACAGGTATGTTGGGCAAAAAGAATATATTGCTGAAGATGTTTTTGATGTTGTATTATAGACATTGTTGTAAAGCAATTTAAGAAGTCAGGATCTTATAAAATAAAATTCATTCCAAATTGGCTGACGTTAAATGGCGATGTAAAAATTTTCGTGCGTTAATTGAGTTGTTAAATGTCTATTGAGCTAGTATTCTCACATGTTATGGGGAAGAGAAAGAAGTTGTGTGGTGCTAGTTTGAAATATAAGAGGTGGAATTTTAAAGTTTATTAAAAATTATCTAATTCTATTAAAGAGAAGAAATATATCCAGTTGAGTTTTAGTTTAGTTCTATTTCAGTTATAGTTCAGTTCCACTTCAGTTCCAGTTCAGTTCTGGTTCTATTCTAGTTTTGTTCTAATTCGGTTCTAGTTCTGTTATAGTTCAATTTTATTTTAGTTCAAGTTCAGTTCTAGTTTAATTCCAGTGTAGTTCTATTTTAGTTCTAGCTCAACTCTAGTTCTGTTCTAGTTAAGTTCTAGCTCAGTAATAGTTCAGTTATAGATCAGTTCGAGTTCTGTTCTAGTTTAGTTTTGGTTCAGTTCTAGTTCAGTTCTATTTCAATTCTAGTTCAGTCCTAGTTAAGTTCTTACTCAGTTCTAGTTCAGTTCTAGTTCTGTTCTGGTTCTGTTCTAGTTTTGTTCTAATTCGGTTCTAGTTCAGTTCTATTTTAGTTCAAGTTCAGTTCTAGTTTAATTCTAGTTTAGTTCTATTTCAGTTCTAGTTCAACTCTAGTTCTGTTCTAGTTAAGTTCTAGCTCAGTAATAGTTCAGCTCTAGACCCGTTCGAGTTCTGTTCTAGTTTAGTTTTAGTTCAGTTCTAGTTCAATACTAGTTCTGTTCTAGTTCTGTTCTAGTTCTATTCTAGTTCAGTTCTAGCTCAGTTCTGATCAGTTCTAGCTCAGTTCTAGATCAGTTCTAGCTCAGTTCTAGTTCTATTCTAGTTCTATTTCAGTTGTAGTTCGGTTCTAGTTCAGTTGTAGTTCATTTCTAGGTCAGTTCTAGTTCAGTTCTATTTCAATTCTAGTTCAGTCCTAGTTAAATTCTTACTCAGTTCTAGTTCTGTTCTAGTTCTAGCTCAGTTCTATCTTAGTTCTACTTCAGTTTTAGTTAAGTTCTAGGTCAGTTCTATTTCAATTATAGTTCAGTTCTAGATCAATTTTGGTTCAGTTGTATTACAGTTCTAGTTCAGCTGTATTACAGTTCTATTTCAGTTCTAGTTAAGTTCTACTTCAGTTGTAGTTCAGTTCTTGTTCAGGTGTAGTTCAGATATAATTCAGTTCTATTTCAGCTCCAATTCATGTTCAGTTTTGGCTTAAGTCTGCTTCAGTTCTAGGCCAGTTCTAGTTCCATTTCCGCTCTACTTTAATTCGAAATAGTATATGAAGTAAGACAAGTGAGAAAAATACAGTCGGACAAGCCCGACTATATCATATCCTACACCATTCTGTTTTTACGCAAAGGGTACATCGGAGAAGGGCTTTTTATGGGACCTGGGGTCAATTGTTGGCCGATACTTGTATTAAGAACATTGTATATATCTATGAATCTAGTATTATTTATGCGTTTTAGGATGATTCCCAGAAGTACGCTTTACATGGAACCTATGGTTAATTACAGATCGCTTGTGATGAAACATAGCTCTATGATTTTTTCTTACATAAATCTTATTTGTGTCAAATATTAATTCGAATATAACATTTGTATGGAATTTATGCTCGTTAAAGTGTTTTTCGGAGGTGGGTTTTGTTCAGACCGATCATCATGAAATAAATTTTTACATATATAAAATCTACATATACTAAATTTCGTTTAAATATTGCTTTATTTAAGGCTTTTATAATCGTTAAACCATAATTCGAGTGGGATATTTGTATGAGGGCTAGATGAAATAATGAGTCGATAATAACCAATTTTATTAAGCATTGTCCCTGGACTGTAAAATATATATGTTGCAAACTCCATTCAATTATTTTAAAAATTGTGACCTGTAGTTTGATTAGAAGGTTTACACGAACGGTCAGATGAACGGACATTGAGATGTTGGGTGGTAGACCAATAGTTTTGGATGTTACAAACATCAGCACAAACGCTTAATACCCCAACCACCTGTGTTGATGTAGGGTATACAAAGAAATCAAGGAATACACACTTACAGTATAGAATTGATGAACCTGTATTTATTTTATTTCCTGAAGACTTTTGCTACTGACCACTGACTAATACTAGACATTTTGTTGTAACTTTGTTTTTCCTACTACCAGAACAAATATTACATTATTCAAATAGGCTTTACGTTTTATGGACTTTACAAAGCAAATTTACTAAAACACAAAAAAAAAAAAGAAACGCAAAACAAAAGCAAAGCTACAATCCATGTCGGCTGTCATTTTAAGATGTGAACTCATTTGTACAGGAAATGCTTAAAGGATACCTGGCAACTATGCAATAAATGTTAAGGCATCAAGTATACAACAAGAACAAATGCTTTTATAATGAAGCTTGAAATAAAACATAATACTCTGAAACAACATCATCGCCATCATCAACGAACAGTACAAGCAGCAGTAATAATATTAGCTATAGCACCCAGTAACAGTCGTTCAGCCAGTCAGCCAATTTTAACAGCAGCAAATCTATTTTGGCCAACCAACCAATGAATAGCCAGCGCACATCTTTATCTGTTCGTTGGTGACTATATAGATATTTATTAAGCTGGGCCTTGCTACTCAGTATGTGTTTGTGTTGCAACAACAAACATTACTATTATTGTTGTAATCTAGCGCTACCGTTGGCATTTTGTCAACCCACGTGTTTTCAGTAGTTGCTGTATGTGTGTGTGTATATGTGACTATGATGGTGTTGTTATCCTGTATAGCAATTTTCTTTGCTTATTGTTGTTTTTATTTCTAGACAACTACTGTTTGTTTCTATACTTGCAACACTTGTCTCGTTTGTTGCCGGTGTTAACTTTAATTATGTTAAATGTTTTAAAAATTGGTTTCACTATTCACTACAATTTTCCTCATCTCTTTCCTGTCCTGCCTTCCTTCCTTTATAGTTCACAAAACGTTTGTCGCCTTTTTTCCATTTGTTCAGTTGTTGCAACATCAGCTACCGCCATATTCTCACATATTAACACACACACACACACATATATATAGCTTTCATTCTAGAACATTGGGTTGTCATTTTGTCATGGTAAGGTGGATAATTGGTCATTTGGTATGTGCACACGTGTAAGGTGACTTGTTTGCCTGTCAACATTTTCACAAAATAGTTTAATATGCACAATGTTGCAAATATATTTGTGACAATGTGTGTGTGTGTGTTGATGTGAGTATGTTTTTTCAGTTTATAGAGGATATTTTCAAACTTCTGTGTTGCATTTATATAACTGCCTTAATAGCTGAGATATAAAGTTCTTTTTAGTCATTGGTTTTTTGTCATGCTTCCGTTCCCTATTCGATTTGGTATTCAGTCTGTCATTGAATTATGTTGTAAATTAAATGAATTATAGCATTCAATTGTTGTGAATTTGCTTACGGTCTACCAAGAATTTTTGTTCGCTGTTTTTGGTGATTAACGTTTTTTTTTTTTTTTTGTAGTTTTTTTTTATAAAAACCACATGTGTAGTTATGTGGTGATATATAATGTAATTTTTGCTCCAATTAACTGTTGTTGCTAGGATACATTTTTGTAATGAAAAGATTTAAATTCAATAAAAAGAACTATAAGTTTTATGCAACCATAAATATTCCAGTCCTTGTTCAGTTCTAGTTTGGCTTTAGCTCATTACTAGTTCAGAATTAAATCATTTCTAGTGAAGTACTAGTTTAGTTCTATTTAAGTTTAGATCTGCTTGAGTTCCTGTTCGGGTCTAAATCAATTTTAGTTCAGTTCTGGTGTAATCCAATTTTAGTTCAGTTTTTACTCAATTCTATTTTTATACTGTACTAAATCACGTAGTTAATATTGGTGAAAAATTTTCGTAGAATTTTAGCAAAAAAAAATGTTTAAATTAACAAATTTTGTCTTCAATTCAACATAATTTTTCTTTAAACCAAAAAATTTTGTTGATTTGAACAACATTTCATTAAAAAAAATAACGAAAAATCTATTAAATCAACAAAAATTTAGTTAAATTGGCAGTAACTCTTTGTAAGTAAAATAGCAAACAATTTTATTCAACTTGAAAGAAGTTAATTTGAATAAATTATTTGCTAATTTAACTTTTTTGTCAATTTTAAAATTAGCTAATGTATTTTCGTCAATTTGAATAAAATTCTTCAACTTGACTATGCATATTTAAATTGATTAAAGACACATAAATTTGAAGAAATTTTGAAGAAATTAACTAATTTATTTTATTCAAATTGAACAAAATTCTTCAATTTGGCGAAATATTAGACACGTCCATAAAAAAAACTCAGACCAGATGAAAAAAAACTGAATGCAGATTTATAATTAGCTCATCAAAATCCATATATTCCACCTATTCGTCTTTAGAGGAGGATTTTTTTGCCATCCAGTGTAATTAGTAATATTTTTGTTACTTTCAGATATGTTTTCTATTTGTTTCATATTTTTCATATCAAATACCGAGACGATTTTTTACAAAAATGCCTCATAATTCCTATGGAATTATGAGGCATTTGCAAAATTAAAATCATATATGTTTATCAAAAATTTCAAGTAATTGTGTAAACTATTTCCGTATAAATTTAAATCCTGGCGGCTTTTTGTACTGTGACCATTTATTGTGTTGATCAGACGTGCATTTAACGCATGCAATTGCATTTATACGAAAATTTTTAGTTGTCGACCAATGGCTTCCAATTTCTCTTTATGTATAATTAGCACTCAATATTACCTTAATATAGGAATTTCAGTGACTAAAAATTTGCTTGTGCTAGTGAGCGTGAAATAATGCACTTAAAGAAAAGTTGGGTTTAGTAAATGAAAGCCGTTAGTAATACATGGTGCTTTATTGTTATATTAATTACATATATTTTAATTGATTTTCGCTTTCTTAATACTTAAATTTATTAATATTGCCACATACAGAGAAAAACATGGTTACAGCATTGCCACTACAACAATATTATGTTCTCATTGCTCTTTTTTATTAATTTTAATAATATTGTGTGCATGATAACAATGTTTTTGTTTCAGTTTTAACATTCAATGTTTACATTCAATCAAAATTTTAACATAGTTGACCACAAAAATTGCATGTTTTTGTATATTATTACCAGAAACAAAATTTTATTAAAATATAATTATTTCTTCAACCATTAAATATTATCAATCTTTTTCCTTGTTCTTAAACCATATTTTATTTTCAAACCATAATAATACTTTTATTACCATAAAAATAAAATGTCACAAATAAATGTGCTTTCTGCTAATATGGTTGAAAAATAAATATCTTGTATTGTCTTGCACAACATATAATGGTACAAATAAATAAAATAAATAAAATTAATTAATGAACAAATAATGTATAAATAACACTTTTGTCTATTATTTTGAAACAAATGTAATGGACTCTATAAACAATTTATAAAAATTATAATTTTAAATTAATGTATTTTACTTTAATATATACCATATATTTAATATATGGTAAGATATTATAATAATATGATAAGATGGAGTAATAATATAATATAATGAAATCATAATCATAATCTGATAGAATGGGATAATAACATAGAAAGTTGGTATATAATATGAAAAACTCGAACCATAAACGAAAAAATGAACTATAAAATCGGACACAAATGATAAAATGAAATCATAACAAATATTATTTATAATCTTATATATTTTTAGCTTTGACCATATGTTCCAATCATAATGTGCTGCTCTTAGATTATGGTCACTACAACTATATTTTTTCTCCGCGCGCATAAAAAATTATAATTCCCATTCCTCCAACTTTGTCTTAAAACATTAATATTAAACAAATTGATAGCCAAATTTTTTTTTCGTAAATTTTTTCCAGTACATTTTGTACACTTTGCAACAACGACTTAATGAAAGATCATAAGAATACGTGAGAACTTAGCCGGCACAATTGTGCTATAAAATTGACCTCACTATTTTCAATGTTTATTTCTGGATGATCTATAGCAACATTTTAAAAAAATATGAAGCGAAAACGATTATGTTTATATATAGTATAAAATAATGTTCACCTATATTTAAAAATCGTGTGTATTCACTCGTACTAGGTTTGTTTATATACTGGTGCATATTCCTATAAATGCACATCAATTTTTTTTAATTAATTTACCAAAACTAGGGCTAAAAAATATTTAAGGTGCCAAAAATTAATTTTTAAAATTATATATTGACTTTACTTAAAAAATTAATAACAAAAAAACTTAAAATGTACATTAAATTTTTTTTTTTTTTTCATTGTAATTATAGTAGTTTAGTGCCACTACCCGTATTTCTGCCCTTTTTTAAGAAAGCCTCGAACGGTTAATTTTTCTTCCAATTTCTCTGTCAGAACAGCTTTGATCATGAAAAAATTTAATTCGAACTTTTTCCTAGTCTTTAAGATAAGTTTCTTTGGGCTTCCTTTAAGCTAATGAAATTTCCTAATTAAAACAAAAATATTTCAAGTAAACAGAGACGTTATCATCAGAAACTTACCTAAAGTGAAACAAGCAATTGAAACTGTTAAAACTTTTTAACATTTATTTGCTATAAATTTTTAGACAAATTTTTCTCGAATGCGTTTATAGGATTATTCTACTGAAATGATCACCAATATGTTCTGATTGCTAAAGTAAATAAAACAACAAAAGTAAGAAACAAATATTTTTTATATAAAAAAATATCGTTATATCGCGAATTAATCTAATAACACAACATTGTTTTTGGTTAAGAGAAAAGAATATACCTCAAAGAAAAACAAAAATTTTAAAAGCGTTTATAGGAATATGCACCAGTGTATATGATACGTAAAAAGATGAGGACTTAAAATGCATTGAAGTCATCGTGACATAAGAAAGACGAGCTAAACAAGAATCTGCTTTTATTTTTTTTTATTGTCATGATAAATATGACCATCTTATTCAGCGGTCACACCTGCATAACTCAAGAACGGTTTGTCAAATTTAAATATATAAAACTCTTATAGATGCCAATTAAAATTATCTTCAGGTTATCTTAACATTATTTTTTTATTCATTGAATATTTTCGGAGCATGTCAAAAGTAAATAGAAGTCATTTTTAAGGAAGTACTTTTTCATTACTTTCAAAATTTCAATAAGTGTACGGTTTCTTGTGCTTAAGAAATTATATAAACTCCATCCAAAAATATTATTGAAAAATGTTGAGAAATTACAAGTACTTATTACTCAATAATAACTGTTTTAGTCAAGTGAAAAATATCGTTATGCATATCTGTTTTTATAAAAAAAAATATTTGGTTTATACAAAAATTAAAAGTAATTTCCTTGAATTGATAATAAAGAACATCAAAGAAATCAATTATACATGACATCGTGAACACTACTTCTTACTCAGTGAACAGGTACGAGTATCAAAAAAAAAAAAAAAAAAAAGAATATCTTCCAATAACAAGCCTATTTTTAGTTCGTTGGAAATTATCCGAATTTAGGATCTTATTAACTTCTTTGGATGTTCTTTGTTTGCTGCAAAATTCTTCTAATTTTTTATTAAAAGTTTATATTTCTTTTCGCCATTAAAAGTTCAAATAACTCCGAAAATATTAAGCAGATAAAACTTTAATGTTGGGATGACTCGAATACAATTTTCTTCTGCATCTTTTTGTGTTTCAATTCTCTAAATCGGAAAACCCTTTTTCGAGTTATAGTAAAATATACTTCTGTAGTTGTTTTATTAATGGGGGAAATATTAGAAATAAATGATAGAAAAAACTGTAGACAGATTCGTATCCAGCACGTCAAATTCCACCTATTTTGGTTTAAAGAAGAAAATATTTTTTTTTTTTTTTTGCCCACCGTGTGTCTCCTCTTAATTGTATATAAAGCCATGTACTCAGGTATACATGGGTATATATACAACCACAAATCAAAATTTGTATGTCAATTTTAATGATACATGGCTTATTTTATTCATAGTATTACCAACTTTATGATAATGGATTAAAATCTGAATAGTTTTGCCCTTTTCATTTCTTAAGAGAAATTTTAAAGAAAAAAAATCTTGCATTTTTCTTAAAAATTGTTTTTTCCAACACTATTTCTAAATAACTACGAAAGTGGTGGGCAAATAAAAAAAAGGATATTAAGATAAATATATATATTTATAAATAAATTTCTAAATCGAACCACCCGTTCTCGAATTATGGTAAAATATACTCGTGCATTCGACTTACTAAGGGGGAGATATTAGACATGATCATAAATAATCATGACCTGAAATTAACTTCGTGTTTAGCACGTCAAATTCCAACTAGTCCACATATTATTATTGAAAGAGAACGAAAATATCTTGCCGACCACTCAGCAAAAACAACTTGTGTAAGTAGTTTCTTGGTAATGAGGTGTCATTTTTATTTGCCTACTCTATATTACATAAATAAGTACTCAATAGTATAATAGCATAGTAATATTGCAGTCAAGTGGATCATTTGGCTAGAGCAAAACTTTTTGGTTTTCGATAATGTCAACTACTTATTAAAGTAGTTTCTCGGTAATGAGGCGTCATTATTATTTGCCTACTCTGTATGCATATATAAGTACTCAATAGTATAATAGCATAGTAATATTGCAATCAAGTGGATGAGTTGGCTAGAGCGTTGTTGGTTCAACCCCATTCTGATGCTGTTAGCTTTCTATAACAAAATGTCTAAAAAGATATTTTATACTAAAAAGTTTTTGTCACTTAAAAAAATTAAGTGCGTGATGGTGTACTGAGTAAGATGTTAGTCATTAAAAACGAATGGTTAATTTGTGTTCAAGTTCAAATCGCACTGACGACAAATTTTTATGTTTTTTTTTTTCATTTTTATTTTTGAGTATTCCTAGACTCTAAAAATAACTAAAATAATTTGTGGACAACTCGAATAAAAATAACTAGTTATTCAGGCAAAAAATAAGTAGTATTATTTTTGTTTCCAATTATACCTAGGAATATATAAAATTTAATAGTTAAAATGGATAAACATTCTTCAATTTGAAGAAGAAAATTAGTTAATTTGAATAAAATGTTTATTCAATTCAACTAAAATTTAGTACAAATAAATAAAATATATAGTTAAATTGAATATAAATTCTTTGATATAAAGAATAAATGTAGTAAATTTTAATAACATTTTATTGTACTTTACTAAATATTTTTAAAATGAATTACATTTTAATTAACTAATTAAATTAGTCATATTGACGATTTTTCATCAATTTAACTAATTTACGAAAAATTAATCTGTTGAATTAACCAATGATTATGTTGGTTCAATTCTACACCTTTTTTTCCGTATTTACTACTCATTTTTAGTTGAGTGTAGTTCGATTCTAATTCAGTTTTAGTTCAGTTCAAATTCAGTTCTAGTTCAGTTCAAGTTCAGTTCCAGTTCCAGTTCAATTCTAGATCGGTGCTAACTCTTCAGTGCAAAAAAATATGACATTTATATATCGACTTTAATACCTTCACAATACCTTTTCACCTTACAGGTTGAAAATCCTCATGAGCACCAATTCATCAACCTTCTCATACCCCAAAAAAAAAAAGGCATTTATTATTTATCCTTAATGCATCATGGGAAAATACAGAAATTTATACATTTGTTGTTTGTTGTGTTTTAATTTAATGCAACTCACTCATCTGCAAATAATAACATTTTTCCCATAAGGATAACACATACAGATCGTATGTTCCTGTGCCTGATGCACTCCACAGAAGAAATATTCATACAAAGATGTACTTAAGAGTATTATTAACATTGAAAAACAGAGTGAAATAAAGGTGTTACATATGGGTGGTGCAGGCACTGTATGATGGTATGGGGTGGTAAAACGGTTTTATTATGTTTGCACATGAAAATGCATATTCATTCTACTAAAAATTGCCGAATACATTTGTCATTTCTTTAGCAGTTTTTTTGTTTTTCGTTGACTCTGCTTCACTCCAGTGTGGAACAAAAGGATTTTTGTTGAACGGATTGCACTTGTGCATGTCTAGACGGTAGACAACTTGAAGTTTATGACGTTTTTTTTTTTTGTACTTCTTCTTTTTGTTATGTTGTATTTTAACTTCATTTTTATCTACAACCCAGTATATGACAAATTAATAATAAATTAACACCTTACTGGAGTTTCTCATATTATACTTTTTCATATATCCAACCAAGAAATGTATATTACACACACACACACATTTAAAACAAAAGAAGAAAAAGAAAAAAGTAATTTAAAAGACAATCCCATCCATGTATGAAGACACAAAATGCATGACAATTTTCAAAAGGACCAACAATTGAGAATGAGTGAGTGTGAATTGAATATACGAGTGTGAGTTGTGGTAAAGGAAAGTAATTCACCATTACAGGTTATATTGTTAGTTGCAATAATCTTCATCATCATTTGTACTTGTACTCATTGCACTGCGGCAGTTTTGTTCCATCATGTCTTTTGTCTAGTCTTAAATTTCACGGTCATCAATAGTTAGAAGATAAGAAGTGACTTGAATGCTTAAAAGTTTTTAGAACAACACACACATACACATTTACCTGCACACTTTTAAGGCTTATACAGCAGCAGTTGCAATACTGAAGCTTAAAGTCAGAGTTACATACAAATACTTGGTCGTTTGGACTTTTATACGGTCAGATGCTGCTAGACTTTTGACACAACTCCCTTGTGTGTAATTCATCACAATGTCAATGGCATAAGACATGGCATAAAATAAAAGATGGGTGTTTTGTTTGTGTAAAGGAGAAACAAAAGGTAAAAAATTTAAAAGATGATGAAAAAAAAAATAAATTAAATAATGTCCTGGAGTTTTTTGTTTTTAATAGAAACTTTTTTAACCCTTTAAGGAACAAATCTAGTTTAGTCCCAGTTTAGTACCAGTTCAGTTCCAGTTCAATTTTAGTTCAGTTTTGTTTTAGTTCTAACTCAGTTCTAGTACAGTTGTATTTTAGTTCTAGTTTAGTTCTAGTTCAGTTCTAGTTCAGTTCTAGTTCAGTTCTAATTCAGCTTTAGCTCATTTCTACTTCAGTTCTAGTTAAGTTGTAGTTTAGTTATAGTTTAGTCCTAGTTCAGATCTGGTTTAAATCTAATTCAGTTCTAGTTTAGCTCTAGTTTAGCTCTAGATTAGTTCTAATTCAGTTCGAGTTCAGTTCTAGTTTAGTTCTAGTTCAGCTCTAATTTAGTTCTTGTTCGGTTCTAGTTCAGTTCTAATTCAGTTTTAGTTCAAATCTAGTTCAGTTCTAGTTCAGCTCAAGTTCAATTCCAGCTCAGTTCTAGTTCGGTAATTATTCCAGTTCTAGCCTAGTTCTAAATCAATTCTGATTCACATTTTATAGAATTCTACTTCATTTGTTTGGTGAAAATCCCTAAACAACATTTCCAACCATTTGATGGGTTAAATGTCAGCGTAGGAAAATAAATGTTTGGTGTTTAAAACAAGCGCTCTCTGTTAGTTTTATTAAGACTTAAATTATTTCTTTGCTTTTCCTAGTTGTTGTTTTAGTTAGTAATTTTAATTTTAATGCGCCAGGGTTGGGTGTTTATTTGACAGACATTGCAATTTAAGTGATGCAGCACACAACAACCAGTCATTTAACTGCTTCTTTTTGCAGTGCTTTATGCAGCATATTAAATGTCAAGTTATCTTTTAGAATAGAATTTACTGCAGTCAGTGAAGATGAAGACAATAATAGTGTTGGTGATAGAGTTGATGATGCATGTATGTTTAACATGAATAATTGTCGAAAAGGTAACGCCTTTTTAAAAACTATTTTTCCTTAAAAATGCTGACAATATGATTTGTACTTTATAATGCTGCTGCTAAGAAAACAAATGAATAATATTTTATTTCATAAAACATCAAAATGTAAATTTTGTATACGTATAATAAATGTGATAAATTCAAACTGTTTTAAAAAAATTTAACGTATTTTAATGACAATTAGCAACTATGTTGAGTATTCAACTCCTGCTGCCTCTTAGCACCTCTCTACCATTATTACTACAAGATACATCTTAATCACTTATTCTTCATTCATGGTAAGGAATAATTAAAACCAAATTATAATGTTTTTTTTTCTGAAACAAACAAACACTTCATCATATTCAAAATCAGTGGTAACAGTGGAAAACCTAAAAAAGAAAGAAAAAAAATTATATATTCTCACCTCTTTGCAGACAATCTACGAACGAAACAACTCAATTAAGAAGTTGATGTCAGTACTGTGCTGAAGTAATGCTTTTAGCCAAGTCAGACTCAAACAAAACATAGGAAAAAAAAGCCAACTTAAAAAGAAGCTTTCAAAAAGAAAAACAAGTTACCGAAAACACAAAACAATCTAAAAGCCTTAAGACACTGTCGCTGCAACAACAAAAACAATAACTACGAATAAGTACATTTTAACATGAAGCATTCATGGCAACTGCAACAAGCAACATACAACAACAACGAAAAAAAATTATACAATTGCCAAAACACAAAACAGTGTCAAACATACGGAAAATGAAACAAAAAAAACGAAACAAAGCCGTCTAAAATATACAACAGACATCAACAAACATACCAGCCAAGAAAGAAATGATGTGAAGAATAAAGAAGAAACACCAACAACAACAACAACAGCAACAAAACAAAGTACAGACTACAAGTGTGACTTGCAAATATGCAATCAAGCTCAAAGGATGATGAGACAGACGACAGCCTTTTTTTACTAAAGAAACTTGAAAAAAAATCTCTTTTTATTTAAGGCTTTTGGGGTAAAATAAAGCAAAAACTACAAAAAATAACTTAAAAATGCAAAATCCAAAAATGTAAAAATGTGAAAAATAAGAAACACTGCATAAAATTACCACAACAATTCACAGCATACAATTTTCGAAAAAAAACTCATCATTTAAATTTTAAAACAACAAGAAAAAAAAAAGGAATTGAAAGCAGAAAAATGCAACAACTTTAAATTTAGACAATGAAAAACTTTAAATGTTTGATTAAACAACATTTTAAGGCTTATTTTGATAATTTTTTAAAAATCAAAAAATTGTGTTTATGTGTTACAAACAGAAATTCATAAAATTAGATGAGAAATATGTTTCAAAGGATTTTAACTTTAATTGGAAAATGTTTCATTATAAAATTTAATTAAATATGAGTGAGTTTTTTTACTCAGCTTCAGTGTTACCAGTTTATCCTTTTTAGGGCTAAATCTAGCTTTTTATACCCTACACCACTATAGGTGGTTGGAGTATTATGCGTTTATGCTGATGTTTGTAACGCACAGAAAAATTCATCAAATACCCACCTTAAAGTATACCAATCGACTCAGAACGATGTCCGTCCGTCCGTCCGTCTGCCTGGCTGTCTGTCCATGTAAATATTTTGCACAAAGTACAGGTCGCAATTTTGAAGATAATTCAATGAAATTTAGCACTTAGGATTTTTATTACACAAGAACGAAATTTATTGAAATTGGTTATGATCGGTCCATTATTTCACCTAGCCCCTATACAAATGTTCTCCCGGAATAGGGGTTTAATGATCATAAATACCTTAAATATAGCAAAATTTTAATGAAATTCGACGTAAAGAAGTTCTGTGTAAGTATCAATCTTTTTGTCAAATTTTATGAAGATCGGTCCATAATTGACCGTAGTTCCCATATAAAACCCTCTTCTGAAAATCACTTTAACATGCATAAATCACATACACATGTTAGTATCAAGTTTATATTCGACACAAATAAGTTTAATATAAGTAGAAATCACAGTGACAAATTTTAAGAGGATCGCCCCATAATTTACCTTAGCTCCCATATAAGCCCACTTTCGGGAATCACCCTAAAATGCATAAATTCATATAAATGTTAGTATTAACGTAATATTCTGTATTCGTATATTTTATTTTATTTTACATTTAGTAAAAGTATGGGTCCACAATTGTCCACATGTCTAAGGTAAGACCCCTCCATATCATATGGTCGGGCTTGACCGTCTATATCTTTCTTACTTATTTATTTTGCTTTTAGCCTCAAAATTTCCGTTTTAACTTTAAAAAGGCTAAAATTTTTGTACTTCTGTAGATGTTTAATTATATTTTAAATTATTTTTATTTAACAAAATTATAGTAATATTTATTAACGAAAATTCAAAATCAGAATGAATATTTTTACAATCAAATTTGATATTCAATAAGGTAACAAAATTAAAATAAGTTTTTCAAAGCAATAATTAAAACTGTATATATGATCAACTACAACTTCAAAAAAAAAAAAAAAAAAAATATTAATAATAAAATAATTTCTTATTTGCTTTTACTCTTTTATTTCTATAGAATCACTCATCTAAGTATTTTTGTGTATTAATTCGCACAAAAAAATTAAGATTATTTATAATGAACTAAAATTTTCGTCTGCGGCGCTTCAATTTCCAAATCAAATGTAACTTAAATAATTGTGTGGACTTATTTCATTAATTATTATATGTAATTATTGTTTAATAAACTTCATTAGCCACAGAAAATATTTATGAATATTTTTTTTTTTTTATATTTATAATTTTATTTCCTTACACTTTATTATTTAATAAGTTTTCATCTAAAAAATTTATATGTATTATATCTTTAAGTTTAGATTTTAAATTCAAATATAATTTTTCATAGGAAAATTTTATAAGAAAAACCTCTGATATAATTTATTATGAGTATAACTATATACTATAACTATATACTATAAGTTATTCTTTACATACATGAGTATATATTATGATATATGTATATATGTAACGCTTTCTAAACCAAGTAAGAAAACTTAATTAAATAGAATACAAATTAATGGGTTATTAGATTGCCCACATACTATTTAGTATAAAACGTTCTGTCATAATGCGCATTCTGTCGCGGATCATATTTATATTGTTTTCGTTGTAGAGATTGTTAATGAAGAAATGCCAGGGTAAATTTAGCATCATCTTAAGTAATTTGTTTTGACAAATTTGAAATTTACAAACAGGACAAGCGTATAAAATAATGGATTGGAAAACTACTTTAGCTAAAATTATTTTATTCTTGCGACTTAAAAAAGATTTTCGCCCTATTAGCGGTTATAACAAATTTTTTGCTAAGTTAAATTTTTCTATTTGTCTTTGTTTAACATGAATAATTGTCGAAAAGGTACCGCCTTTTTAAAAACTATTTTTCCTTAAAAATGCTGACAATATGATTTTTACTTTATAATGTTGCTGCTAAGAAAACAAATGAATAATATTTTATTTTATAAAACATCAAAATGTAAATTTTGTATACGTATAATAAATGTGATAAATTCAAACCGTTTAAAAAAAATTTAACGTATTTTAATGACAACTCCTGCTGCCTCTTAGCACCTCTCTGTCATTGTTATTCATTGTAAGGAATAATTAAAACCAAATTATAATGTTTTTTTTTTTTTTTTGCAAGTCAATAATTTATTTTTTATCAAAGGTAACTCCTAAATATTTTACATTGCTACACCACTGCACAGCAGAGCCATTGATTCTCAATTGATTTGTGGGATAAAAATAAGAATTTCTTCTACGACTACAGAAAACTGCTTTCGTTAATTTCTATTTTCCAAGTATGAAAATAATCAACAAGCTGGTCTAAAGCAAATTGTAAATTATCCACAATATTTTGGCCAAGTTTATGTGAAGAAAATAGACATGTGTCGTCAGCATAGGCTGCACATTCAACAACAACACATCACAGCAATATAAGTTATAAAGTAATGGTTCCAAAACTGAACCTTGGGGGACTCCTGCCAGTATTCCATTATTATCAGAATGATCATTGTTAAGATTTACACAGAAAGATCTATTTTTTAAAAACGATTCAATGGTTCTTATAAGATAAAATGGAATATTGTATTGGATAATTTTGTTATGCCAAACGGTATCGAAAGCTTTTTCGATATCAAGTGCGACTACAACTGTAGCTAGTCCATTCTCAAACCCTGAATTTATTTGTTGGTATATACGTCTGATGAACAGTACTGTGAAATGGTCTGAAACCAAACTGTGTAAGTGGTGTAATATTATTTTGCTCAATAAACTTAGAAAGTCTTGCTTTAAGAACTTTTTCCAAGATTTTGCTTAAGCTACTTAGTAGACTAATTGCACGATAACTTTTTAGTGAATTCCGCAGTTTGTTTGTTTTTAAAATTGGCACTATTTTAGCCATTTTCCATGCTTTTGGGAAATATTGTAGTTTTAAACAACAGTTTATAATAAAACAGATATAGACAATAGCTTAATCTGGTAATTGCCTTAGAATTATATTTTTGATCCCATCTAACCCGGAGGCTTTTCTAGGTTTTAATTCTTTTATAATTGTTAAAATTTCATTAACGTCCACATAGTCATTTGGATTAAGGCTTATATGAAGCCTTAATCCAAATGAATATAAAGAAGAAAAAAAAATCACCTCAAAACATTGGCTTATTCTTCATATGAAAACTTTTATGGATATTTTATAGGCGATTTTTTACTGGATCATTTTGCTGGCTGCCGTTCTTTGTTTTATTTATAATTTTATTACAATATCTTTTAACAAAATATCAAAAACTAATGAGAACAAAAATAAATAAATAAGTTTTACAATAAAAAAAATATTAGGTTTTTTTCTAGCCTTAGTTTTTGGGGCATTTAGCCTTTTCTGGCCTTTTTTTGAAATTCAATTTATCTTCGTTTTTCCCCACCTCATGGTAACTCATGGCTCAGCTTCTTATATCTTTTAACTAATGTGAATTTACTATTATGTTTAGAATTTCCATAATATTCGCAAAAATTCCTAAAATTCTATCGGCCTTAATTATTATAATTTATTTTTTTTTAATTTTATAGTTAACAAAAATGAATTGATTAAATAAAATTATTATAATATAATTAAAAAGCACTAATGACTAAGTTAAACTAAGAAATTATAAATAATAAGAATACTTATATGTTAAGGATTCCAAATAACTGTGGCCGTCAATTAAAGTACGCTTTCTGAAGGCCCCTTCTTTTTGTTTTTGCTTTTATACTTAGTCAAATACATTTTTTTTCTAAGGTTTTCTATATTGAATATTGCATATATCCTCATGAAATTTTAAGACGATCTAGCTATGTCCGTCTGTCTGTCTGTCTGTTAGGGTTCAGGGGGTTACACCTAGGAGTATGAAATTTGGCTCCAATATTTCTCTGATAGAAGGTTTGTTTGGCGAAATCGGTTAATAAACAAAAAGGTTGTGGGTCAGATACTAGAAAAAACTAGTTTCGATCGTAACTCCAGTTCAAGCTTTTCCGTCGATATCTTTCAAACAAGGCATGTATGCCACTGACATTTTGTAAAAATAGTTCAATGATCGAATTTAAATCGGAAACTAAAAATGAGCGTGATACGCACAACTTACCTCACATTTCCCACACAAGTATTTCACCTAGTTCAGTTAGGATGGCACAAAAAAGTTAGACAGTAGATATAATAGATTCAACCAAACCGAATATAACAATGTTATTTTTTTTTATTTTTATTTATTTATTTATTTTATCGATAATCCTAAAGTTACAAGATATAAAATCTTACGACACTAGCCTTACTAGTTTGTTTTTTGTACTTGTGGTAGAATTTAATAATATTTATACTTTTTTTAAAATTTGGTAAGCGATTTTAAAATTTACATGTCAAAGGTGCCCTATACTGAGACCACATAGCTTTGCTCC
Organism: Protocalliphora azurea; assembly: GCA_932274085.1. Lineage (NCBI taxonomy): Eukaryota > Metazoa > Arthropoda > Insecta > Diptera > Calliphoridae > Protocalliphora > Protocalliphora azurea. The sequence continues at coordinate 139,878,170 of OW026522.1, read as the reverse complement.
TAAGGGGCCTGTGGGATTCGCCTTTTAAATTTATAGTCGGGTACTCTTCTGCTACGATTAGGAAAATCAAATCAGATCAGAAATTACGGATTTATTTCCAAATAAGAACAACTCACGAAAAGTTTAGAGCATACAATTCAGCTTATAAAAAGGAAATAAATGCATTAACCCATTGCAGCTTATATGTTCTAAAACTCCAAAGCATGAATCTACAAATAGTATTCAGTTTTGGATCCATGATCCATAGAACATACAACAAATAGTAAAAGTATATAAAACATAAAAACAATTTCAATTTTTCACAAAATGTTTATTTTTATTTTTTTTAAGAAAATTTTAAACTTCCTTCAACAACATCAACTTGAATAATTATTTTTATTAAGAGCTATATATTTGTTCAAGGTCATAAAGTAATAATGTTTAAGTTAGCGGAAATAATAAAAAAGACAAAATATAAGAAACAGTGTTTAGAAAAATAGCAGATAATTTTATAATAGGAAGAATTAGGAAAATATGGAATGAATAGATATGAAAAACAATAAGTATTAAAATTAAGAATAATTGGGAAAGTAATTAGGAAAAAGAATATACATAAGTTTGCAAGAGTTATTAGGGTAGTGTTCATAAATATACAAAACTAAATGTGCAAAATTCAAAGAAATTGCATTTTTGGTATTTTCACCAGTTTATTTGGGAATTGCGGGATTCCTTTTACAAAAATCTTAAATTTTTATCATTTAAAATGATAAATTCCACAATCACGGATAATTTTGTTGAGATCTCTTACATTTTGGAGAAATTTAAAATTACTATACGTTCTGAAGAAAATTTTATTTTAGAGAAACTTTTTTTCAATTTTTTGAAATTTTAAATTTTAAAATCGTTTATTTTTGGTCTCGAAAAAGATATCGATGAAAATGGTATGAATGGTCACCCTCATCATATATATATTAAATGAAGGGGACCATTCGCCACTTTTTAGAACGCTCTCAGCTCATAAGCATAAACCAGTAATATTTAAGAAAAATTTCTTCGTTCTGTAAAAAATGTATTTTATCTATTTTCAAAAAAAAAAAATCATTCAAATTTTCCCCTTTCCATATATATATATATATATATATATATATATATATATATATATATATATATATATATATATATATATAAATATGTATATATACCCTGCCTAAACCAAAGTTCAGAAAAAATTAATTTTTTGCGCAACCAAATTTCAAAGTGTTGGCTTTAGCTTCCTGAAGAAATAAAAAATTTACATATTTTTTTTATTCTAAAATTACGCATTTATTTAAAGACATGTATTTCTGTGATACTTTTTCGTGTATCACTTGAATAAGGAATATTTTAAAACTAAGGAAACTGTAATTTATTTTTAAATTTTAGGTTATAAAAATGAAAGATATTATTTTCTAGCATTCAATTAGTAATGCCACCATTTTTAGAAATAACCTCAAAAATGCGTTTTGGCATCGACTTGTATAATGACTCTAAGTAATTTAGCGAAATTGAACTCCATACATCCGTTATTGCATCCTTTAAGGATTCTATCGTCTTAAATTGTTTTCTTCCTTAATAAACTTTTCTTGCAAGCCAACTCCAGACATTTTCCATTTGATTCAGGTCTGGTAAATATCGGGGCCAATCCAAAAGTTGAACACCTTGTTGATTAATACATTGTTTTACTGCTCTGGCGGTATAAATCGGAGCGTTGTCGTGTTGGTCCAAGGTATGGATCCAAAGAAATCATTAAATTTTGGAAATGCTTCCTTTATTGGATACAAAAACCAATTCTATACCATAATACGAAATGGCATACCATTATCCCGCCCTCTCGGCTATGTCTGCGGCTCAAAAATAATTCCTCCTTATTTAGGTCATGGAAATAATAGTTATACCCATCGGGACCATCAATATTAAACTTCTTTTCATCGGAAAATACAACTTTAAACCATTTATTGGACCATGTCATTGTATTTTTGGCATACTGTAGAGGTTGTGATTTGCGTTTTTCATTAAGTGGTGTTTTTTTTTTGCAGTTTTCGTCGGACTAAGTATGGGCACGACTGTAAAATAAATATAATTCTTAAACTGGCACTGACTCCACTTTTTTCACATATTTTTGATACCAACATGGCAGAATTTAAAGCAATTCTAAGAATTTTTCGTCTTTCTTTTGGAGTTGTTGCCATTTTGCTTCCGCCCTTTCATATTTGTTCCATATCTTTCCACATTATTTAAATAATTGTACACAACTGTCTTTCCTCTATTAATGTTTTTGGCTATTTGGACCGGATTCTGACATTGAGATTTCAAGATCAGAATTTTTTCTTTTTCAGAGTTATTAAGAGTCTTACCACGTCACATTTTGAATAAAAACTATTTAAAAACTATCAAATTCAAAATTTTCTAGCCGTTTATATTAAAAGAAATTCAAACCATAGCCTACCTGAATAATATTAAAAAAATTCCTTATTCAAGTGACACACGTAAAAGTACCACAGAAATACATGTCTTTAAATAAATGCATAATTTTAGTATAACAAAATATGTATATTTTTTATTTCTTTAGGAAACTAAAGCCAACACTTTGAAATTTGGTTGCGCAAAAAATTATTTCTTTCTGAACTTTAGTTTAGGAGATATATTCTTAATTAAAGTTAAAAAAATGTGATTCCTTATTCAAGTGGCAGGCATATGTATATTTCTAATTTAAACAATAATTTAATTATAATTAGTTTGTCATAATTCAATAATAAGTCATTATTAAATACCATTACAAACATTTACTTATATTCAATACTTGTTTTCCTTCATATTTAAAAAATTTAGAAACTATTTCCCATTCAGCCGGTGTTCATACCAAAATTTTGTACAACAAAATAAAATTTATTTCAAATAAATTTCATGGATATTTTTTACGCTTTTCTAGCGAAATAAATTAAAGCAATAGATCATTTTATAAATTATGTGGCAATAGCTCAAAACTTAAAAAAAAAAAAAACATAAGAAAAATCACCATAAAAACCATACATTCCTGCACTGCGATAATTCATTATTTATAACATAATTTTTTCGGAATTTTATTATTATTTATATTATTGACCAGATAATAGGAAACGTTTAATCAACTTTCATTTATGTATATTTGTGTGATGTTTTTGTTTTTGTGTTTTTTTTTTTTTTTTTTTTTTTTTTGTTTTGGAAAATTATAAAAATAAAATTAATAAATTTTCATTTGAAGTTTTTTTTTCCTTTCTTTTTTTGTTATTATGTTTTTGCGGCTTAAACTTAAATGACTGTAAAGTTTTTTTTTTATACAATATTTTACTGCTGGCTTTTTAATAAATATTGAAGGGTAAAAGATAAATCGAGTTAATCGAGAATGAAACACACAGCAGCAACAAAAACAACTGCAATGAAAAACAACAAGCCAAGTGAGTTTTTTTTTTCTTTTTATGGTTTGCAGCAGCCGCTATAAACCAAAATTGTATTCAAATGTTGTTTTTGTTGTTATTACAGTTTTGTTGCATATGGATATAAATGTTGAACATGGCATTTTTCGGTTGTTTAATTCTACCGTAAAATTGAGTTGTTCATAGTACGCAGCAGGGTGTAGCGCGTCAACATTTTTTTTGAACAAGCGAAACTGACTAGTTTATATTGATAGAATCACATACAAAATATGATATTTGTGAAATATAAAATATGGTTCAAATTGCCTCAACAATCAATAAAATGAAACAAAATCCTAAATTTTTATTTTATATTTCATAGTTTGTTGTTTCTTTTGAACTACTTCTTGTGTTGCTTTTTGTTTAATAAAAACTATTGCTTATCTTAATAGTTATTTTTAAACAGCCCTCGTTTTAAACCAACAAAACACTTAACCACTATTTGAATTCTTATTCCTTTTCTAAAAAAAAAAAAAAAAAACAAACTATTCGAACATAAATAACATTTAAAAAAAAGTATTTTACGTACATAAAGTGATTATCATACTTACATTCGCATTAAAATCATAAATTGCCAATATTTGACGCCGCTATCGGCTACAGTCGCACCAGCAAAAGAGAGCGAAAAAAAAGCTGTGTACGTCGTAGTGGATGGAAATGAACTACTGCTATAATTTATAGCTCCATATGTATAAAATATTTTTGTGAACAAGCAACTGCGAAAAAAAACACATACTTCTAAACCAACAAAATATCAAGTCAACTAAATCGTAAGCAAAAACCACAAAGTCTATGAAAGTCAGTAAGAATATACATATGTATGAAATATTTAGAGGGAGTTAGGTGGACTGAAAAGAACGCTATGTTTAAAAGAAAAATTAAATTCGTATAATCGAGATTTTCTTTTCTGCTCCTCTGATAATACCGTACAACAGCCAAGGCTGCCAGAGTTGAGGTTTTGGCTCAAACTTTGGGGAATTTTAGTTGTTGAAAAAGATGAAAATTTTGGTTTGGGCATTGGAGAATTTATTGGGGATATTAAAAACATTTTGGTGATTTTTTCGGGCAAATTTTGTTATAATTCATGTTTTGTTTAGTTAACAAAATTGGAATTTTGTACAAAATTATATAATTTAAAATTTAACTTACATGTCATTGTAAAGAACTCGTTGAAGCAGTATTTAATATCCTAACGATCCCTACAAGCCAGCGCATGTGCTCAATGCGTATTTTCGATTAAGAATTTAATAAAAATCAAACTTTGAGACGGTATGTGTTATGAACTTCAGCATGCATCTTATCTCATTAACATCCTCTGTACCTGATTGAGTACACGCAGAGAAAAAATATAGTTGTAATGACCATAATCTAAGAGCAACATATTATGATTGGAACATATGATCACAGAGACAAATAGAAATGATTATAAGTAATAATTGTTATGATTCCACTTAGTCATATTGTGTCCGATTTTATGGTTTGTTTTTTTATGTTATGATTCTAGTTTTACATATAATTCAACAATCTTACTACATCATTATCCTATTCTATCAGATTAAGATTTGATCTTATTATATTATTATATCTTATTATATTATTATTGTACCACATGATTCCATTTTGTCATATTATTATCTTATTTTATCATATAGTTATCCAATTTTATCATATTATTTCATTTTGACATATTATTATTCCATCTTATCATGTATTAAAATAAAACTTATTATTAAAAATAATTTTTATAAATTTTTTTATTAAAAATAACATACAAATGTTCATTAGCAAAAAAAAAAAAAAAAAATATATATATATATATATATATATATATATATATATATTTATTTTATTATTATACCACATTGTTATATTCTGATTCCATTTTATCATATTATTATCTCATGTTATCCAAATTTATCATATTATTGTTATATTTTGTCATAAAGCCAAAGGAAAATATATTTAATTTATTAAGGATATTCAAAGAATATGTAACTATAATTTAATAACAAGAAAAAAGATTGCAAATATTTTATGATTGTAGAAATAATGATATTTTTGATATCAATAAAATTTTGTTTCTGGTAAAAATATTTAAAAACATATAATTTTTGCAGTCAACCATATTAAAATATTTATTGAGTGTAAATATTAAATGACAGAATTTAAACAAAAACATTGTTGTCATGAACACAGTGTTATTAAAGTTCAAGAAAATTAACAATGAGAACATAATATTGTTGTAGTGATAATGCTGTAGTCAGTTGTAGTAGAGTTTTTCTCAACATCTGGAAAAAGAGCTAAGAATTTCCGTTTCAAGGTAATTTTTAATCCTTCAAAAAAATATATCAGTTTTAAAAATTGTTCTTACTGCCCTTGAAAATTTATATTTTGAAAAAGTAATTTATTCTAGGTAAAATATATATAAAATAAAGCATCATTATTAAAAAAAAATCTTTAATTTAAAAATCTTAAATTTAATTAAAATTGATAAAGCTTCAAGATCTATAATGCAGGTACTACCATAAAAACTGTTTTTTTTTTTTTTTTTTGCAATATCTCGAAAATTTGAGGATGTTTCGAAATTTTTAGAATGTCCTCAATAAGATCTACAGCTCACATTAGATAATTTTCCGAGTGAAAAAAGTGTCATTTTGTAGCAGCGTGATATTATTTCAATCGAACCTCATTAGGTACCTCCTGAGTGAGACATACAATCAATTAAGTAATTAATTGATTTAAATTTGTTATAGCGTACAATTACTATTAAACCTGCAATATGAAATATTTTTTTTTTTTTTTTTTTTTTTTTTGCAAGCAGTTTCAAATGTCTTAAACGTATGAAAAGTATTTTCCCAAATACCCATAAATATATCTCTTGTATAGATTTTTGAGTGTTGTATGGTTTGTCAGTTGGAGTCCATACACATTTAAGATCACATTACATTCAGATTTCGTTCATACTTACTATTTCTTTTATATTTTTGTTTTTTTTTTTTTATTATTATTATTATTTTATACTTTTCCATTCAATTTCAGTTCAATGAAATATTATTTATTATAATGAATTTTCATAATAAAGATATGAAGTTCTTAAACAAACACGTAGATACATTAAATAAAAATTTTTTTCTTTGCTGAATTTCAACTACATAATATAATGGAAAATATTATATGTATTTAGTGGAGTAGTAAAAATGTTGCATGTTTTTAACAATAAATTTTTAAATTAATAAATTGTCTTAATGAGTTGTACACAAGTAGTTATTTACAATACATACAATGACGACGATGAATATGAGAATGTAAATGCTATTGATATGTGGCATGAGAATGTATTTGGAGAAAAAAAAAAAATCCAAGATTTTCATACACGTTTTAAATTTGTTTTTTTTTTTTAGTCCATTTTAAGATTGTGTTAAATTAGTGGCCTACAGATTGTATTTTAAAAGGAACCTGTTCACACTGCCAATGCAACAAGTGTGTGTGTGTGTGTTTGTATATAGTTTTAATTAAACTACTTAAGATAGTCTTGTAATTAATTGATATACTTAAATACAAGGAGTTTTGTAATCGAAACAAATGGAAGTTGATTTGTATGGGGGTTTTTCTGGCTTTTAATTTTGGCCAAGTAATCAATGAGAATTTAAAGTTTTTTACGTTTAATGCAGGTTAAAACAATTTTTTATTTTTATTTATTTATTTTTTTGGTAAAACGAGGGATGTAGAGAAAGTTGTTGGTGTTTTAAGTTCTATTGACTACCAATTTTTAAATGTAAATATGAAGAATATTTTTAAATTATTTAATAGCAATTTGATTTCGTTAGGTGTAGGGAGAAGAGATCTCGAATACCGAAACAATCTGATGAACGGCTTAACAGGCCATCTAAACGTAACATAATATGTAAGATTTTTGTATCAGAGAGTGTCAAATTCGCTCTCTGAGAGAATTATTTCACGTGTATATTCAAATATTAGTATTATAAGATGTATTATGAGACCGTTGTGATGAGATTTCTCTACACAATCATCTTATAAGATGAACTGTCAAAAAAATACACATATACGAAAGTTTGTTTGTGTGTGCGCAAGTGTATTTTGAGAATTACCGAAAAATAATGTTTTTTTGTAAAATTGTTTCCTTTTAGTGTTTGTTTTACATTTTTATAAAAAATTGTGGTAAAAAAGTGAGAATTGCTTAAATATAAAGGACATGTTTACTCTGTGACTGATTGAAAATAATGATATCTTATATGATTTATTAGAATACGTGTATCCCTTATTTAAGAAACAATTTGCAAAAAGTGTGGAACATATTAAAGTTTCTGAAAATGTATTCATTCCGTTTGTTAAACCCCGCTTTGGAAACTACAGGTTAATATAAAAATATTTAACCAAGATCGAGGTCCAGAAATTATAGAATTTATCTAAAAAATTATATTTAATAAAAATTTCCAATATTTATTTATTAGTTTCAGTCTAAGGATACAATATTCTCCTTACAGACATCAATGATAATTTAATATACATAATTTAATTAATTATTTAAACAAACTGTTTAACAAATTTTTAAATTCAAGATTTGATATGCTTAAGTCTAATTCATTAGAATATTTATTTAACAATCTCATAACTTTTATTAAAGATTCATTCAAAATATATAATATTGTTCTATGAATTGTGACGCCAAAAGTCAGGAGGAGTTTCGTTTTTGGATCATCATTTTATTTTTATTTTATTTAATTAAACTTTATTTTTTATTTAATTTAATTTGTTATTGAAAACAACATAATTTTGTATCTAGTAATTAAAATTAACGGATTGCAAACTAAACAGCGCCATCTGTGTGTCCGCATGTGTATGTAGCAGATATTACTGCAATAAGTTACAACTCTGTGCTTTGTTGACAATTCAAAGTTAGTAACAATGATCGTGGGTATAAAAGGCGAGTAACTTCTAAGTAGAAAGTTAGATCTCTCCAAATACTATTCTTATCTTGGTTACATTTAGAAGCAATTTATGGGAGATAGTAATACTTTAAGAAGTTAGACTTCTTGGTATTACTATATTATATAATAAGTTTATGTTCTTTATTGTTGTTTGTAAACATGTTTATTTTTTTCGACTATTGTCTAATATTATTATTTGTATTAATGTAATGTCATACTATATGTTTATGATGTTATTTATTGTGCTGTATGTGATGTATTTATAAGAATCTTTTCTGATAGTCCTAATTATAATACCCAAAGGTGTAGCGATATATTAATAAACTCCAAAAAACATGTCTACTTTTGAAGTGGTGAAAATGTTCGTTTTGAAAGCACTAGATCGTTTTTTGCTGAGAGTAAGACCATAAGCCTAAAAGTGGCATGTAGAACCTTTTTAAAGAAGTGAGTAGGTTATAAAAAGTATTAACGCCGAATATATCTGAATATTATATAATTATATACGGTGGGCTTAGCGCACTGCGACCCAACCGCATCTTTTGTGCAACCCTTGAAATTCACGATACTAAACCTAATCCTCGAATGAAGCTAACTATTTTAGTAGGTGAGGGACCAAAAATATCATTTGGGAACAAAATATAATTCCCCAGAGTAGTTTTCCTCCGCATACCCAAAGCCGGGTATAGGGTTATTTTATATTGAAAGATGTTTATTTTATTTTATAAAAATTATTTTTATTTGTTAATTTATTAAAAGCTTTTCTGACAAGAGTAATAAAATTTTATATAAAACAATATTAAAATTCAAAACTCATTCGATTAAAAAATAATCAGCCCAATTATAAATATTTCCGGGGAAATGAGTTTCCTGGGAATTAATTTTTCCCGGTAATGAAATTCCCCTATTTTAAACAGACGGGGAGAATAGTATTATGGAAAAGGGAATTTCGATTTTTCTCAGTGAGCTGTTTTGTTTCAGCTGTTTTGTTTTAAAAGTTGCAAAAAATTAAAAAAAAAAATTTTTTGAAGTAAAGAATGAAAAATTTTAAATAAAACAAAATGTTTAGTGTAGCTTTTCGGGTTGTAGCTGAAGAAACAGAAGCTGAGCAATAACAAAATTATATTTTAAATTTTTTAATTCCAATAATCTTTGGTTTTTTCCAATTTTGTCCTCCACTTCCTTAACCCTTAACTTTCCCATCAGCAGATTATCCGCTTTTGCGGCATAATCTGGTGATGGAGCGATAAATTTTTTTTCGTGGATTGATGCTGCTCTCCAACATATTTTTCTGAATACAGATTTCCTCTGCAAGAATTTCGGCAGAGAAATCCAGTTGGGCTTGAGCCTTTATAATTTTTTTCACCGTTGGCTGTGGTGGACACTCTTGATAGCTTTCGTTTAAATTAAGTATATCGCCGGCCACTAAAATCTCTGACAATTCATCATCAATACTCGCTTCTGTTTATTTGGTGGTAGTAGAAGAAGCCTAATCCAAACGTTTTGGCTACACCTTCAACGGACTCCCTCATCCCATTCAAATTGTTCAATTGCAGAAAACTTCTGCTCCATATTCGGGCCTCTACCAGTTCCTTTACTAAATTAAAGGTTTTGAGCAGCCTTTTGTCGAACATACTATTTTTGATCGGACCACACCTGAAAAATGTTTTGCACTTTTATGATGTATACCATCAAGGACAAATTTTATTAAACATACCTTCTTCCACTACGAAACTATTTTTTATGGTGGCTCTGTTGAGTTCAACTCTGCCTCCAAATTGCGCCAAAATCGGTTTAACTCTTTGTACACTCCACGAGGAATATTTTTTGGTGGATTTGCATTTCAGTCAAAAGCATCTCTAACTGTTTTTTATTTGTTGTTTTGGACTTGAAAATAAGAAATACATTGATTACATTTATCATTTATAAAAAAAATTTAAATACTTACATTTTTTAGCTCAAACTCCCTTGTAATTTTTGACGGATTTTTTTTTTTTAATTTCTCATCACATTCTCACTTTAATTGACATTCGTAATACCTACTTTTTTCCAGGGCAAGAGTTTTCCATTTTCGAAGTTTGTTTAGAATAAGGGAAAAGAGAGAAAAATTCCTGGGAGATTTTATTTAGAATAGAAGAAGAGGAAAGAAATTCCCGGGGAATTGTTATTCATAATTGGGCTAAATATTAATTATTAAAGTAGTAAAGAGTAAAGAGCTCCCCTCTGATTTTGAACTATCCGTATCTAAATATGTTGGCTTAAGTCTATTACTTGAAATATTTTCCGATTTGTTGTTGATTTTTATTGTAAAATATTTTAAATTTCTATTAACTGTTTCGTATTATCACTGCATTTGATGACCAAACTTTTGGAATTTGAATCAACTCTAATCCAAACAGGAGAACATGTTGGTTACTTCTTGCATATAAAAACTTTTTGTTTGGAGTCTGAACATGCAGTAACCCGTTTAATTTGAGACGTCACACATCGCAAAGATGACACAAATGAAAAAGGGGGCATCAATTTTCGGAACTGTGAAAATCTCCTGGTTTTTGCAATACTTCTCCATAAACCATTTCAGCAAATGATGCTTTCAGTTCATCTTTAAAACTTCCTCAAATACCAAGTAAAACTAAGAGAAAATGTCCATTGTGGATTTCAGTACAATGAAGTCCAGCTTTTAAAGTTTTGTGGAGTCTTTATAATAGAACATTTCTTTGAGGATCATAAGGTGTTGAAAAACGATGAGTTATACCAAATGTTTTACTTATATCCTTTATAATACTAGATGTGAATTGTCGGGATATATCTGACATTAAAATATTTGGGCAGCCAAATACCAAATTATAGGGTTTCCTACAATTAAATGATGATCCCGTAATTTTCTTACAACGGCTCCTCTCTTGCTGGGTATATCAAAAGGTTATTATCGCCGTCTCATAATGTTCGAATAACAGGCTTACGCATTTCTCGATCGATAACAGTGCAGTACCGTAAAGTTCAACTGCAATAAATTCAAAACTCATTTGATTAAAAAATATTATTAATTATTAAAGTAGTAAAGTGATTACACTACGCCGGGCAATGGCAGAGAAATTGCTCAAAAGTCTTGTTCATATCGGAATATACATATGCTAAAACAGTTCTGGAACTTATTAGTACTGCACTGTTATCGATCGAGAAAGCGGTAAGCTTTTTATTCGAACATTATGAGACGGCGATAATAATACCCAGCAAGAGAGAAACCTTTGTAAGACAATTACGGGATTATCACTTACTTGTAGGAAACATTCACTTCGTGAAGGTGCGGCTCGAAATGGTCTCTTAATACCCGATCCTCTAAGCAGCTTACAATTTTTTGCCATTTTGCCTTCAGTGTAAACACTGCCTTAAAACTTGTCACAAATTGTTTAAAATTTTGTAATTGTTTTTCATGTCTACCATAAACATTTAATATGTCTCTATGTTTTTTTTTCTCCTTCAATTAATTCTATTAAGTTTGTCTTTATGTTTGTATGTGGGTATTTTCCATAAAGTATTACATTTTAGTTGTTTCTTTGCAAATGTCAACCATAACTGAACACAATCAATAATTACAATTAACTGGTATTAAATATTTATTTAGTTGGTTTTATTTAGACAATATTTTTTTTTTTTTCATGGCAAATGTTGTGCAAAAAAATTGTCGTTGTTGTTGGCTGTCTTAAATATTTAATAACAAAAAAGTAATAATAAAAATAAAAAAAACTAACCTGTCAGAGTTAACTTTAGTTTATGTTTGTTCGATTTAATGTTCATGTTAAGTTTTATTTTATTTCGTTTTTTTTTTCTGCAGTAATTTTTTTTCATTATTTATTTTTTAATTTATATTTTAAGATTTATGTTAAAATAGCGTGTTAATTAATGTCGTTACGTAATATTTTAATCAACCCATATATAAGAGAGTGCTTACAAGGAGTTATTTTTATGTTGGTTGTTTAAAATATGTTTTCAAATTGTGATCTTTCAACGATAAAATTGTACACAGACAGACAGACATATAATTATTAATATTGAAAAAGACCTTTCACGGATAAGGTTAATAAAGAACTTATTACAAAATATATATTTAACTTTAAAAAAAGAAAATGTGATTTGAAAAGAATTGTGTTTAAAAGAGAGATAAAGAAAAATGTCAGGGAAAGAAATATAAAGAAACTCATTTGAGAATGATTATCCTTCGCTTCAAACATGGTCAGAGGGTGGGCGTTTTTACATTTTTATATAGATTCTAAAAAAACCTTTTCGAAAAATTTAATTGAAAGTTTTGTATGGTCCTTCGCACCTGATATTTGATTTTGAGAGTGTGATTTCGGTTGTTATAAACTTAATATTTTGTATGTTATTTTATTCCAATATCAGTCTCTTTGCCTTATGTAATAGTTAAGAGACTTGGTGGCAATAAAAAAGATATTTCTTAGTCATGTGTTAGTGGCCCTTCGCTTCAAAAATAGCATTCTATAGATTTTAAATGAAGTTTTTCTTAAATGAATTGAAAGTGATAAATACCCAGCAGTTTGTGGCATAAATTGTAAAATTATTTTGAGTGCTCAAAAGTACCACTTCGTAGTTGTGGAGGTAATCTTGTATGGTAATCTTGCCTCATTGTCGTAGATGTAGCTATTGCAATTTTACTAACACTTTGATAGTGGAGGTGATTGTGTGTGTAAAAAAGTGTCGAGAATTTTTATCCTTACAGGACATGCCTTTGTTAAAATAACTAATCATAAGTCAATAAAGTAAGAAGCTAAAAAGAGCAGCCGAAAACTGCTGGGTAAGAAGTGGCTTTAGATGGTCCTTCGCACCGTATAGAAATTTGGTATGAGCGATTTCTGTAGTTATGGACTTTTTTTTTTTTTTTGTTATTTTATCTCCATAAATCTTTGCCTTATTAGGTTAGTTAGTTAGTTCTCGAAAAGCCTCATTTCCAATATGTGTTAAATAAATTAATAAATAAGTAAATAATAGATTTTGATGGTCACTAAAACATTGAACTTATAATATTTTGAATGTAAGATTTTTGTCTTGTTAAACTAAATATTGAATTAGTTTATTTCTTTAACTTTGTCTTATCTTTCATAGCTTTTAAAAGAAAACTGTTCCCATAAGTAGCTTTGGAAGGTATTTTGTATTAATCTTTTTTCATTCCAATGTAAGAAATACTTTTTTTTCATAGCTTTAAAAAAAAACTGCTCCCATAAGTGGCTTTGAAAGGTCTTTCAAACTGGATAAGTATTTTGTATTAATTTTTTTTTCATTACAATATAAGAAATACTTTTCTTTCATAGCTTTAAAGAAAACTGCTTCAATAAGTAGCTTTGGAAGGTCCTTCGTACTGGATAGGTATTTTCTATTAATCTTTTTTCATTACAATATAAGAAATACTGTTGCTCAATTATTATTTATAACCTAACATTATTATTATTTTTTTTTTATTATCTATAGTAAAACACAGATAAACATAAACTTTAATAAACATCTACCGTTCTAGCTCGACTAAAACGACAACCATGAATATTTTCCAATAATTTAGATCGATTTTCCTGCCGTATTGTTTTAAATAAAGAGAACATTACCCATATTATCCAAATACCAAGAGCTGGAAATTAACACAAATTCAGAATTATATTAAAGTATTAAACTTTTAAACCAAAAAATATTTACCTGTACCAATTAATATATATAAAATATATTTACTATGACCATTAACCAAAATATAAATGACAAATGTCACTTCACAAAAAACACTCACTACGGCAGTTAGCAACCAGGGTAACATTAACAAATGACGTTTCTAAAAGAAAGTTAAAATTTAACAAATTTTTGGAAAAATAATAAAAAAAAAATAAAATTACCTTAATAATGGCACAAATAAGCAAAATACAAAAAATCCCCAATAACAAATACAAAGCAGCATTTATGATCAATAAAATATTAATATTACTATCCACCTTACGATTGGGTTGCTTGAGCTCATCTAGCACCGATATTAAGAAATCGGCACGCACTATACAAGCTGCTAAAGATAAAGAGGCCAATATAAGGCTAGAAGTAAATTGATCTAAACATTTAAATTTCATGAGTAAATTTTTTTTAAAAAACAACTTAATGCTTAACGTAGAAAGAAACAAACTAAAGTTGAAACAAATTAAAAAATCAAACAAAACCAAACAAAAATATAAAAATAAAAAAATATATAAAAATTAGAAGAAAAAGCAAAAAACAAAGAATAATATTAATATAAGTATTTATAAAAGAATTAAAACAAAAACATAAAAAAAAAATAAAATAATAGTTGATAAAAATAGACCAAAATGTGTGTTTGTGACGCAAAGTGAAAAAACAAAAGCCACTAAACAAATCATTGGATTTTTACAGCTAAGGGTCTCAGAATAGCAGTGTGTGTTTCTATATTTTGATAAAGAAATTATTTAAATTTGTTTTGCTTGCACTTATTTGGAATGAGAAACAACTACATAATGAGCATTTTTCAATGTCAGTGTTTTAATTTTATTATTATTTTGTTATCACAGTTTATTTTAAATTAAAAACCACTAAATAAAATAAACATTAATATTTTGTGATAAAAAAAAAGCTTGAAACTTTAAGATGTCTGCAAATGATCGCCATACTTTGTTGATAAACATATAATATAAGCTTCGAACATAATTTAACTTACAATTTATATAAAGTCTAGTCTTGTTGCATAAATAAATCATTTTAACTACAAACCATTCAAACTGAGATTACATTTTGCATTTATTTTTTTCTCCCGAAATTGTTTTTATACTTATAAATTTTCTAAATGAAACCATTCAGGCAGCTTATTAAGACTGGTAGGCAAAAAATCCTCCCTTAAAGACGAATAGTTGGACAATATCGATTTTGATGTGCTAAATACGAATCTGTTTCCATTTTTTTTCCAATCATGTCTGATTTTTTTTTTTTTTTGTGTGCCTAATATTTTGCCCATAATAAGGCCATGACAGGAGTATATTTCACCATAACTCAAGAACGATATGCACGATTTACACCACCAAAAGTTTTGGACTAAATATTTTCGGAGATATTTAGAAAATAATGTTCGAAAAAATTTCTTTCTTATAAAATTTAAAATTTTTCTTTTTCTTAAAAATTATTTTAAAAAGTGCAAAAGATAAAACTGTTTCTGTTTTTTATCTTTACCATAAAGCTGGTAGTGCATCATCGAAAATATTGATTTATTTTTTGCACACCAGTGTGTCTCCATTTAATTGTAGATATACATGGGTATTTTCACTCAAATCAAGATTCGTGCATAAATTTTAATAATATATGTATTATTTTATTTATAGTATTATCAGCTTTATTATAAAGGATTACATTTCTTGAAAGAAGTTTTCAGGAAAAAAATTCTTTAATTTTAGATGAAAAATTGTTTTTTTTTTTTTTTTTTCTTCGACACTAATTTCTGAATAACTCCAAAACTGTTCTACAGATAAAGAAAATAATATTAAGCTTATTTAAAGATAGTTTTTGTTTGTATCTTTTGGTGTTTCCATAGTCTAAATCTAAGTAAATATTACAGTAACAGCTCTGAAATTTCGTGGGAGCCTTTATCCTATCATATCGCAAATGAAAATAGGACGGATAGGTCCATAGGCAGATGTAGCCCCCATAAAAGAAAAATATAAATTTTCTCATCTAAAGGTCTATTACAATGGTAGTCTTAAAAAAATTTTAAAAGTAATTTTCATATCAAATTTCGGAAAGTAATTATTAGTTATCGCATTAAATAGAATAGCGAAGCGCACCGGTAAAAGTTAGTAAATAACAAATTAAATACTTTGGAATTTTACAAAAGTGCACACAATTCAAGGAACATATAATCACTTTGGTGCATTTACAAATATAAGACAATATTAAATTAAAAAACGGTATGGAGGAAAATTTATGAACCGATTTTACTGATTAAAAAAACCTAAATACGAAAAAAATACTTGTAATAGATTTAGGCGAGAATGAGTCCTATTGCTATAAGAGCTTCAAAAATAACGCGGTTAATACTGAATCTACTTAGTTTATTTTTTCAACACAAATATTTTTTAAAAGATTTCCGAATTTTCTGTGCAAGAACAAAGTCTTTAGCGTAGTGCTTCTTCTCGAGTTAAGATAAAATATACTCGTATATTCGCCTTGTTAAAGAAGAAATATTAAGCATGCCCAAAAAAAATCACGAATTGATGGGAAAAAACTGAAAACAGATTAGCGTTTAAAAAGTCAAATTCCATCTAGTGCACATATTTCTTTATTATAACATTATTCACCACAGATGTAAAGTTTAAAATTCCACAATTTACAGATTTCGTTTTTGTATAGATCGGTCAAAAATGTTTTTACAACAATTCGATTTTTCGAAAGAAATATATCGCTCTATAAATAACAGCGTTATAGGCAAAACTGTGAAAAAATTATTAAAAATATACACACACAACTTTCAGTGTGTTGCTTTTTGTATAAGCAGTAGTTGTTGATTGTATATCCACACACAATAATTTTTTATGTATATTTGGACATTTTTTAGTTAGAAATAGAAGCATTGCAATGACTCAGTATTGTTGTTTTTTTGTATAAGCATGTATCTACATACAAACATATTTACATTTATAAATTTAATATTAATTTTTTGTATAAGCAAGCAGTGATTGTTATTTGTATATACACACAAATATTTATATGAAAAATTACAATAACAATTAGTGTTGTTGTTTTTTGTAAGCAAGCAGTTTAGTTGACAACAGCAGTATTATAATGTTTATTGGTGTCGTTGTTTTTTAGTTATTATTTGTCAATTTGTTTGTATATACATACAAAAATATATAAATAAATGCTGTTTTGTAAAAGATATCGGCCGAAAAGTCTAAAGTGGAGATACGACGGATCCCCTGTTTTTTAGTATTTTTTCCATAACGTTTTTGTTTATGAACCGATTTTGCTCATTTTCAATAACTGCCCTATCCTACCTTCAACAGACAGACGTACAGATTAACGAACATCGTTATATCGTCTTAGATCCTCACGAGGATCCATAATATATATACTTTATAGTGTCTTTGATGATTATTTTCACATGTTACACACGGAATGACGAACCCAATTTACCTCCCATTATTTTTTAATGTCTAATATTGCGAAGAGAAACATAACCAAGTTATTCGCCAACAATTCATTTTTTAATGTCTAATATTGCGAAAAGAAACATAACCAAGTTATTCGCCAACAATTGCCTTACAAGAAAATTCCATATCGATGCAAAGTTTATCCAAACTAAACCTTAAAATAAAATTGGTTTATTAGCAGAAAGTCAATATTTAATTTATATTGTAAACTACTTTTATATAACATAATTTTAAAACCAATATGGAGTCATGAGATTTAATTATACGACACGGCCTCATGATCATACTCGATTAAAACTTAAGAAGCTAAAATACACGAAATAAAATAATTTTTCTCCAAAAGTGGTTGGACAAAATTAGATATTAATATCTAGAATAATTATTGTTAATTCATGTACAGCTACTGACGATTCGATAAATTAAATATGTTGTGATCACTTGAATTTTTACTTGTTTTATTAAAACTTGGTTTTCATGAATTTTTATAAACATAATTATTTTTAACAAAAAAAAAAATCGAGTTGCAAATGCTTTATGGAAATTTTAAATCAGATTTAAGCAAAGTAGAGTTGTATTTTATTACGCTTAAAGCTCTAAAAGCTCCAAATGCTAAAACTAAAAACACTAATGATCAAACATGTTCCTCTTTTCTGTTAAGATCTCACTGAATCCCAAGCTGAAAAGAAATTAAGAATGCTAATAAAGACTTTGGTATTTAAATATTCCTTTAAAAACCCCCAATTCTTACTCCATTTAAGAATCTCTGCCTCTCAATATATTTGATTAATGCAAACCAAAAAAAAGCACATAAAATGATCAATGATGTTCATAATTTGCATAAATACTGATGCAAAGCAACGGTATTGCTAAGTATTTGCTATTAGCTAGTGGTGTGGTTGTTTGTCAATTATTTTAATAGTTTCTTTGCCACAAAAAATTGGAAAAACGTGGTTGTTAAGAAGCAAATCAGTAAAACGACAATAACAACCCCAGACATTAATCACAAAAAAAAAAAAAAAAAAAAAATAGAAAATGAAAATTAAACCTAAACATTTTGGATAAGAAAGATGAAATACAATGTTTAAAGAAACTAAGTTTGTAAATTTAAAATTACAGTAGCCAAAAATGGTATTGAGGTAATAACAAGTACATGGTAAAATAAAAAACAAAAAAAAATTCGTTTAGTTGCTAAACCTCCTACAAGCCCATTTAGGAGAAGATAAAGTCATAAGCCAAATGAAATCGGAAGCTTTTAGTTAAAATACAACAAAAAAACATTAAAATTGAAATGAAAAACACATTATCTTTATGAATATCAGTGAACGGAAATCAAACAACTTAATAAGGTAAAAATACTTATTATAGTCTAATATGAGAGTTTAAGTACAAAGCAGGAAGAAACCTAAAATAATAAAAAAAAAACTAAAACCATTGAACATGGAATTGTTGTAAGAATGCGGAGGGGGTGTTGGTAAATAAAAGAAAACCCAGCAGGAAATTCTATAAAGGAAATTGGTTTGCCTTTTAAGAATTTTAGAGGATCAATAAGATGAAGACTGGAGAGATAATTTTCTAGGAAGTATAAAGTCAAAAGATTTAAACATACAGACGTGGAAAAAAATTTAGCACTAGTAAATATAATAATGAAGTGAAGATCTTTGAGGTTCAATGCGATCTTGAACGCATCACTTAATAGGGATGTGTAAATGAGACCCTTAATATTATCTCTTAGGCTTTTGATGTGAATACAAGCTCTATCAGGAGACTTATTTGGCAACATCGATCATTTAAATTTATGACCAAAGTTGATTTTGATAATTGAGGTATAAATTTGACATGTGGAGAGATCAATATCTATCCTCGTACTCTGAAAAAAAAAACTTGATGTGAGGCTAATGTAAAACCCTTTGGTTGTATTCTTGAATGATAAAATGACATAAAATATTTGATACTAATCTGTACAGAACAGGATCACTTTATTCTTAATTGGCCCTGTACATTAAGACATATCTCGTAACGTAAAAGTGTGTAAGATTGATTTTATGTACCTATCGGTAAAAATATCATATAGTAGAGACACAAACCAGCAACATCAAATATTTATCGATACCAATAATTCAATGTTTCACGCGCTAATTTGATGAGAATTTCAGTTTGGAATGTACCTCCAATTAATCGTCGAATTTTGGCAAAAATTTTGTAATATTGAGAGGCAATAGCCCTCGCGAAGTTAAAGACTTTAAAATAAAAGCTGAAAACAGGGTAACGGTGAACGCCACAGAGCTGAACATAAAGCCACCAATTCTTGCGATTGCTAAATTCATTAGGCATATTCACGAATCGTGTAACACAATCCATCGAATAATCAATCTTTGGCGCACTCAAAACGATTAATTCGTTACCAGCACTAAGCTTTCAAATCTCGGGTTTGACTTAGCAATTGATAAGAGTCATTGCTGTTTAGTTTGGATCTTACAACAACTTTGGATATTTTGAGCGTCTGGATTCAGAGAGTGAGACTTTTTCGAAAACTCTTTTAGAAACTCTTCCAAGTACAAAAAGCATTAGGCATCATTTAAAATCAAATCCTCTTTCAAACAATTGATCTTTATTATTTTAATTTCGATGAATATGTGATGATGTTGTCACACAAGATCGATAGAAATTCTTAAGGCAAATGTGATGCGAACTATTCCATATTAGTCCATATGGGTGCGAACTAGGCTTTGGTGTTTCCCGTAGCACTTCTTTTCCCTTGAAACGGCTAAGAAAAAATCAGTTTGCATGGGAATTACTGGGATTCCCGGGATTCAATTAAATTTCCTAATATTTAACACATTTTTAAACTTTTTTTATCTATGACCAAAACTGTTTCACTTACATACATATGTGTATATACATAGCTTCTTACATTGCTTCTTATAGTCCTTTTCTCTCTATCTACTACAATACAAAATCAGATTTAAAGAAAAACAATTGGCGTGTGTGAGCATTTCGTGAAATCGTCATTTTTAGAACGAAAATCGTCAAAATGCAGATAAATCGGCAAATCTGGCAATAGTGGAAGGACAATATAAATTAAAAAGAAAGTGAGAAGGATTGTCTACATATGCAAAAGACAGTTTATTAGTGAATGTAGTCTGCAAACAGTTTTTTGAATACGATTTTCTTAATAAAGACATTAAGGGATAAATTGTGTTTTAGCTAGTGTATGCTTTATATATAAATTATATTTTTTTTTTTTTTTAATCATAAGTCTTTATATAATTTCACTAAGCTTTATTGGTATGACTTTTTGCATTCCTACTAAAGCTGCAATAATATTATGACTTTTTTGTTCCACTTAAACTTTAGGTCCATTTAAGTTTCAATCGTAGCTAAATACAACTATAGGCTTTCTTAAGCTTTGATTGTAGTTCTATGAAAAGGAAACTAAATTTCCTAATGGGTCCAAAATATGAACAAATATTATTATTTTTTCTTCTTCAAACCAATACTCTAAAAGGGCTTTTAAACGTGAGCTTAGAGTAATATGCAACAACAAAAGGGTTTCATACAATAATATGACAAGATTTTAGCTTTTTTCATTCCTTTGTTCATTATTATTGTTGTTGCTGTTATATTACTTTTTTCGGTTTAGGTTGTCGTTGCTGCTAATATTGGTGGAATTGTTTGTTTAAAAAGAACCTCTATAAACGCAAAAACCGTTTGATCTTACCCAAGTGGCGCCACAATAATGACTTTATTTTCTTTCTCTCTAAAGTTTTATGTTTGTGATTGTGTTGTACATATTAAGCCAGTAAGCAGTGCAGAGTATGTTTTATATCGCATATTTCGTATTTAAAACAAATGTCATTTGATTTAAGATCTTCAATGATAAAACCTTAAAAATGTTAAAAGCTTGTTGTAGCTGTATTAAAACATTTTCATTTTCTTATTTTGTTTTCTCATAAATTTGGTATTGAAATGTTAAATTTACATAGAGACACGTGTTGTTATCCTTTTTTGTTGCGATCGTAATAATAAAGAAAAAAAAGAATTGGAAAGAAATTGTACATTCTTTTTTTTTAGATTAACATGAAATTGATTTTTACAAATGTCATAAACTTAAAACAACTGCAAGTTGAAATAATGAAACAAAAAAAATATATTTTTTTTCCCTGATCTCAGATAGTTGTAATAAAGTTGATGATATTGACTGCTGATCAACCATTATCTTGTGCCTTTCTCTAAATTTGTGTTGCCTTTAATTCTTGCTTTACGCATTCTTTAGGTTATTCAAATTTACATGGGGGAAGATGAAAACTATGCTAAAAAAATATGGTTAAAATTTAAGGCAACAGTGTTCGTAACAAAAAGTAAATGAAAAACGAATTAAAATAAGAGAAGCAAAAAAAAGCAACAACATAAAATCGTTTGTATTGATATGAGACCAATTAAAGCTGCACGATCAGTGATGAAAATCTTAATGCGATCTTGTTATTTATTTGTAGCGCCACATTGACAACACTGACTGCAACTTAGCTCAGTACAGCGTAAACAAAAACCCATCCCAGTTATTGAAACGACTGGTTATTGTGTTGCGGTCTAGGTAAGCAGATAACAGAGCTTTGAAGGAGTGTTAAGTTGCATTTGTTGTTTTAAGATATTAAGAGTGAAAAGCCGAAAGTTTTGAAAATTATATATTCTTGTGAATTATACAATATGAAGTATAATAGTAAAAAATATAAAAGTATATAAGTCCCATTAAAGCTTTTTCCTAAACTGTATATATAAAACCATTTCAGCTTTAATCGCACGTTTTTATATGATGTCACTTAGGGTTTAGTTATCTAATATTTTATAGTCCTACTTAAGCTTTAAAGGCATGTTTTATATAGGCATATTTAAGCTTTAATCGTGTGTCTTTTCATAGGGCCATTTAAGCTTTAATCATAGGTTCATTTCAAATTCAATCGTAGGCCTTTATAAAGAACCATATTATGTGACATTTTTAGTCCTACTAAGCTTTAATAATATGTCTTAATTTGGGCCCACATAAGACTTAATCGTGTAGTTTTTAAAAGACTATTTAATCTTTAGTCATAGGTATCTATATAAGTCTATTTAAACTTCAATCTTAAGCCCACTTAAGCTTCAATTGCAGATCACTATATAGACCCACTTTAAATTAAATTTTAAGTCCATAATCGAAGGTCTACATATTAGCCCACTTAATCTTCGAATGTTTATGTCGACTTAAGCTTTAAGCGTAGGGCTTTAATATGTAGCGCTTTAATATGTAGGTCCTTTTAAACCTATTTTTTTTAACAAAAAAATGAATAGCATTTTATTACGCTAATCTACAGATTTAATTGACAGTTTAAGTTTAGAAAAGAATTATTAGAATTATATATATTTTTTCAATTTGACTTTAATTTTATTTTACGTATAAGTTTTATGAATAAAAATGTCATAAAAAGTGAATATTTGTTAATTCAAAAATATTTGTTGTTTTATATTTTGTGAAGTATTAATTATTTTATAAATCCTTCAACCTAACCTCTACTTTAATTTTTGTAATTTAACATTTCATTAAAAAAAATATAGATTTTTTATTACTCCTTAAAAAAAAAAGTAATAATTATCAATTAGA
Organism: Protocalliphora azurea; assembly: GCA_932274085.1. Taxonomy (NCBI): domain Eukaryota; kingdom Metazoa; phylum Arthropoda; class Insecta; order Diptera; family Calliphoridae; genus Protocalliphora; species Protocalliphora azurea. The sequence goes on along the minus strand of OW026522.1, from coordinate 139,854,922 downwards.
AATATTCCAAAATCTGAATAATAAAAAAATGTTCAACATAAACTTAAAGTATTATTATATTTTTTCTTTTTTTTTATTTTAGGATTTTATTAAAAATGTTTATGTGGGTCGAATGCTCATTTCAAAAGCAACAATTGTTAATTTTGATTATATTTTTTTGTCAACCTAACCTCAAATTTAAATTTTTTATTTAACGATTTAAAAAAAATATAAGATTTGAATAGTTATTATAGATTCTTATGTCTGTTTTAATTTTTGGAATATTTATATTTATGAAATATTTTTTCAACATAACCGCAAATTTATTTTTTTATTTTTATTATTTTTCTTTTATTTCTTTTATTTTTATTTTATTTATTTTTTATTTTTATTTTTTTATTTTAAGGTTTTATTAAAAACGTTTATGAGGATCGAATACTCATTCCAAAAGCAACAATTGTTAATTTTGATTATATATATTTTTTCAACCTAATCTTAAATTTAAATTTTTTATTTAAAGATTTTGCAATAAAAAATTTATAAGATTTGAATATTTATTATAGATTCTTATGTCTGTTTTAATTTTTGGAATATTTCTATTTATGAAATATTTTTCAACATAACCTCAAATTTATTTATTTTTTTATTTTGTTTTATTTTGACATTTTATTAAAATAAATATTGTTTTGTTCGTTAAATTTAAAGAAACAATTTTAGTTAAAATTTTGTGAATGTCTGCTTATTAAAAATTTTTTTTCAACATAACCTCAAATTAAATTTGTGTAATTTATGGTATTATTGAAAAATGTTTATCCAAAGCGTATTCCCATTTAAAAAGCAACAATTAACAGTTGGAATTTTTATTAATTCTGATTTTCAAATTTTGTTTTCGACCTAACCTCAAACTTAACTCTTCTATATTAAGATATTTTAACAAAAACATAACCTCAACTTTAATTTTTGTAATTTAAGGTATTATTAAAAATGTTTATACAAATCCTATTTAAAAAGCAACAATTAACAATTGAAATTTTTGTTAATTTTGTTTATATATTTTTTTTTTTTTTTTTTTGTTTTTCAACCTAACCTAAAATTTAACTCTCCTATGTAAAGATTTTTTTAACAAAAAAAATCATAAGGATTGAATGCTTGTTATTCTAGAATCATATGTCTGCTTAGCATAACCTAAAATTTAATTTGTTTAATTTTATGTTTTATTAAAACAATTTTGAATTGTTTTGATTCTTTTGTTTAAGAAACAATTTTAAGTTAAAAGTTTTCAAATTTAACTTTTTTGTTTTAAGGTTTTTTTAATAAAAGTTTCATAGATTTTGAATATACCTTACTAAACAATCATATGTCTGCTTAATTTTGTAAAGATTTTGTTTTAAAAGATTTTTACTTAAATTCAAATTGCAAAAAATTAATTTAAGCTTTTGTACAAAATTTTTAAAACTGTTTTATTCCTAGTGCCAGTTAAAATTTTCAAAAATGTGGAAAATTAAAAAAAAATTCTTCAATATAAAATGAAATTTAATTTTTGTATTTTAAGATTTTTTTGCGAGGGTTTTATACTCTTCAAAGGTAAATTTTAATTATAACAATTTTTCTTTTCAACTACAGCTCAAATTTAAATTTTTTAAATAAATATTTCATAGCTTTTGAATACTTACTACTCCAGAAACATTCGACTGTTTTAATTTTTATGAAATTTTATTTATAAACGATTTTCTTCAACCTAACCTCAATTTAAATTTTTGGAATATTAATATTTATGAAATATTTTTTCAACATAACCTCAAATTTATTTTTTTTATTTTTATTATTTTTTTATTTCTTTTATTTTTATTTTATTTTATTTTATTTTATTTATTTTTTATTTTTATTTTTTTATTTTAAGGTTTTATTAAAAACGTTTATGAGGATCGAATACTCATTCCAAAAGCAACAATTGTTAATTTTGATTATATATATTTTTTCAACCTAATCTTAAATTTAAATTTTTTATTTAAAGATTTTGTAATAAAAAATTTATAAGATTTGAATATTTAAGAGTATAAAACCTCAATTTAAATTTTTTTTAATTCAACGTTTTATTACAAAATTTTAAAATTATTTCCCATTGCCTAGTATTTTCAGTTAAAAATATTTAAAAAATATGAATATGTATTAAAAACATATTTTCAATATAACCTAAAATTAATTTTTTTGTTTTTGTTCAACATTCCTTGAGAATGCTGTCAAAATGAGTTCAAATATTAACTGCTGTCACTCCTTACTTGTCGTTTTCGATTTTTTCTTTTTTTTATGCGCCAACGTTTCACCTGTATTTTTGTCGAATATTTTTTTTTTTTAACAATTTTAAACAAAGTAGTCATGGTTTTAAAATCAAACTCTACAAAGAGAAAAAATTTAGTGGTTTTCTGAAATTATTTAAAAAGCCTATAATGATGTTAATCAAACATCATTATGATGATGACGATAATAATGATGCCCTTTTGCAGATAATTTGCATGAATTTGCGATTAAGTATTGTGCCGATTGGTAATCGATGTGATCATCGTTGTGATATTTACTTTTTTACTACTTCTTATTGTTGTTATTGCTATTTTAGTAGTTGTTTGCAAAGGTTTTTATGCGACAACGTTATCGCTAAAGCATGCAAACAATGTTTGCATGTTATTTAAAGGCATTTTGCATAAAAAAAATACTGCAAGTTTTTTTTATTATTGCAAATGCATTAAAGTTTAAAGCGGTTTGATCGCAAAAAAATTGCTACAAAACTTACGCAACATCAGGAGAAAAGCCTGACTGCTGGCTAACAGGCTGCGTGTATAATTTCGAGTTGCTCTGCGATTTAAGTGGTAAAAACAAATAAAGTAGTCATCTGCCAAATAGTCAAATGCCAAAGATTGTTATCTCAGCAAAAATATATGGCGATGTTAAATAAAAGATTGCGCTTTAAAATCTTTTCTTCCTTTTTTTTTTTTTTTTTTTTTTTGTTGGCTTGAGAAGGGTGTTATGGTTCTTTATTTTTGTCATTATTTTCTTAATACATTTTTAGCTTATCAGTTTTTGTTTTTTTTTTTTTTGCATATTTTTTTAGTTTTCCATCTGATAACTTTGTTTCCAAATAGCTTATATTATGGCGAGCTTTAAATGATTTAGTGTTTGTCTTAAGTAGTTTTATAAAATATGATCTCTATAATATAGATTTTATGATAGTTTAGTGTTCATGGTTTTAATGTGTTTTACTTTACATGATATTGTCATTTGTTTTAAGAAAATTTATTTGAATTTTGTTACAAGCTTTTTACATTTGCAATAATTCAATAAAGTGTTTTTATTTTTAAGTGAAATCAGATATTGAGTGGCGGTAATCTATAATGTAAATGTAAGTTTATTTTACTAGTAGAAAGAGTAAAAAAGTTTATGATATTGTATAGAATTCGAAAGTTTTCGAGCGGCTATACAACGATGTTTCGGCTCTCACTGCTGTCAGGCATTTTTATTACCTTACTCATGAATTCGTTGATCACATGTTACATGTACTATATAATCATGAAAGCATATGATCTCAAATGACGAATACAGAATTAAATTCTCGCGATCACATTTCTCGTCATTACCCACAGTACACAGATCATAAACTATTCATATCTTAAAATACAGAATCATATATTTTTAATGTCCATTTATTTATTAGACAATGACAAATATTTATTTTTAAAGTAATAATTTTTTAACTAAACAAATTATGTAAATTTTAAATTTCAAGATATATATATAAATTGTATAAGTCATAAGTTTGAGAACATAAATTCATATGCTGGTTATATCCAGTATTTCAAGGACTAAAAATATAATAAAATCGTTCTGCCCTATCCTGCCCTGCCCTGTTGAATAATATTTTTAATTTTCTAACTTTGCTTAGATAAGTTAGCTTCAGAAAGAATATTGTCACCTAAAATGCAAAAGGCCGTGACCACACTTGAATTTTTTACAGCAGAAGCAAAAAAAACTGTACGAAAATTCGAAAGGCCATAACAACAATTTTTAATTTTTTACTTTAAAATTAAGCAATTAAGTAAACAATTTCAATAGTTCACTTACAATAAAAAAAAAGCTATTCAAATCAATATGTTCTTAAATGGAACAGATTTTACGGCTATTTCGTGGATGAAGTTGATGTTACGGCCTTTTCTTTACTTTTTTTAATATTGATGTCATTTTTGAAGATATGATTATGAAATTTCTTGTGTACTTGTACTTTGGATTAATACATCATAATTCACTAAAAAATGAACATTTCATTTTTCAGTGGTTACGACCTTTTGCATTTCAGGTGCCGATATATAGCTTCACCAAAAATGTATAATTTTTAACGAAATTTGCATACATATTTCTGTACAAAATTATTTATTAAGTTTGTTCTACATTGGATTTTAATTTTAAACTAAATAATTGTGTTAAAAATAACTAAAACACTAACATACACTGGTGCATATTTCTATAAACGCACATCAATTTTTTTAATAAATAATTAAGGTGCTACAAATTAATTTTTTAAATTATTTGTTGACTTCACTGAAAAAGTCAATAACAAAAAACTTAAAATGTATATTAAATTTTTTCATTGAAGTTTTAGTAATTTAGTAATTTTTTATGGCATTTTCCTATATACGCACTTAAACTAATTATTAATAATGTGTTGATGAACTAATGTTTTGGATAACTTCAAAAATTCAGTTTGACAGTGATTTGACTAATTTTTGAAGAAAATCACTGTCAGTTACTTTTCAGGATTGCTTAATTTTTAGTTTAACTCCGTTATTGCCATTATGGTTCTGTGCATTTCTTGCGAAAACTTTATGGACCATGTACTTCCATAGATTCTCCATTGGATTTGAATCCGAACTGCAAGCCGGCCAGTCCAATAGTGTTCAGTAAACCCCGATTTAGATTTATTCGAGACAGTGTTATACTGTTTTAATAGTACAAAGTTCATCCATTTTTGCAACCATAAATGAGAGAAGAGAATCTACCAACAGTTCATTATAAATTGCACTGTTCATTTTAGTTTGAACAAAACATATTTTTGATTTTCCTGCTGCAGAAAAGGCTGCCCAAACCAAAACACTGTCTCCACCGAAATTGCGTTTCGAAAAACGTTGGATCTTAAATCATGCCAATAACAAGAATCGAGACCTCCAAATTGAATTTCTTTTCATTAGAAAAGATTACTTATTCCACTCATCTGTTCATTTCATGTATTTGTGCGCAAATTTTAAACGATTTTTCTTATGATGCTATTTTAACGTTGGCTTACATTTTGGTTTCTTCCATTTTATGTTACCATCTGTTCGCAAAATATGTGCAACATGTTTGGAAGTGGCAGGAAGTTCAAGTTTATTTAATTTATTATATTAATTAGCCTTTTTGTTAATTTTTGATTACCTATTGTTGATTTCAACACTCTGTATTTCTGCCCTTTCCTAAGAAAGCCTTCAAAAACTCCTCCCGAACGGTTAATTTTTCGTCCAATTTCTCTGTTAGAATAGCCTTGATCACGAAAAAATTGAATTTGAATTTTTTCCTGGTATGTTAGAAAACGTTCCTTTGGGAACCCTTTAAGATGATGAAATTTCCCAATTAAAACAAAATTATTTCCAGTAAATAGAGATATTGTCATCAGAAATTTACCTTAAGTGAAACAAACAAATAAAACTTTTAAAATTTTTTAATAATTTTTTTACCACAACTTTTTACACAAATTTTTCTCGACTACGTTCATAGGAATATTCCACTGAAATTATCACCAATATGTTCTTATAGCAAAATTAAAGAAAACAACAAAATTAAGAAACAAATATTTCTTACATAAAAAAGTACCATTATACCGAGAGTTCTTGTAACAACACTACATTATTGTTGCTTACCTCAAAAAAAAAAAAAAAAAAAAAAATTAAATGCATTCTATAAATGCATCCTATAGAATATGCAACAGTGTAGTGTAAATGACCATTAAAATTTTTATAATTAGCACTCATAAGATTTTTATAAGATTTTTTTATAGAGCAAAGATATTATTTACGGCCCAATTTATCTCGATACCACATAACATCTATATAAAATGTCTGCACGTGTGATTTTAATCCAACAGTTTAATAGAAACACTTGAAGGTGGCTAAATAACATCACATTTGCGCTTTATAAGCCTTATTGAAAATTCCATAAAACTGTGCATCTTACAATGATGCAAGTTATAATTTAAAAATAATCTTAGTATAATTTAACTTTTTATTTTGATTTTTCAAATTTGACTTATAACTTTTTTAACAATTTAAAGATGCTGAAATCTTTCTCTTTTCAACGAAATCAATAACTTGTTATAAAAACTTATGGTTTAGTTAATGCCCCAAAACCTCCTTTTTTGCCCCAATGTGCGGTATTTAAAAATATAATTTAATAAAAAATTTTTCACTCTTATTTTTTATTTAATTAAAGTTATTTCTTTCAAATTTAAGCCCATTTTAGATTACTGCCAATATTCATTTTTTTTTCTTTTTTTTTTTTTTTTTTGTATTAATAACTAATAAATCATCTGCCATTCACTTTTATAAGCATTTAAAAAAACATTATCTGTAATAGTTGAACCTTATAAATTGTTATTTTATTTATTTTATTTACACAATTTAAGGTCATTATTTCAACTGCTTTAGAAGTTAAAGAGACAATAAAGAACCTTTGCCTAAAAACCCACTCCTAATTTTTTTTTCTTTCAAAATAAACACATGTTGACAATTGTTGTATTAAATCTTTCAACCAGCATGGCTACAAAAAGGCATTTAAACGTTCCCTTTTAATACAAAATTATACAGTTCAATTGTTGTACTTTAAGTAATAATGAAACTAAAAGACTGAAATAAACATAACAGTTGAATTATTTTTGGTCTTTTGTTACTTTAGCCATTAACTTGACATTATTAAAATATGTAATGACAAAATATGATTTAACCATAAAATTCAATTTCAACAGTTTGTATTGTCAAGCGAATAAAAAAAGCAACAAAAAAAAATATTATTAAAGTAGCTTGTAGGAAATTTTAGTATGAAACAAGTGAGAATATTATAATCGGCTTGGCCAAATCTATATACCCACCATCAGCAAACTTTTAAAATTTCACCTTATATGGGAGGTGGGGTGGTAAAGTGGGCGGACCATGCCCATTTCTTGTTTTCGTGTTTACATTAGTCCTTGAATTATTAGTGCAAAATTTCATTAATGTACATGCTTTATTGTAACAGATATCGACCGAAAAGTATAAACTGGAATTACGACGGACACCATGTTTTTCTAGTATTTGGTCTCTAATTTTTTTTTTTTTTTAATTTATGAACCGATTTTGCTCATTTTCAATATCAAACGAACCTTATATAAGAGAAATATTTGAGCTAAATTTCGTCCTCCTAGGATGTTCGCCTCGAACCCTACCCTGTTTTCAACAGACAGACGGACTGACATCGTTAGATCGTCTTAGATTCAACAACAATATCAAAAGACAACATTGATTTAAAAAAAAAAATAAGATAACATTAATTAAAAAAGGGTCTTCTGAAAATTTATGTACCGATTAGATTGACTTAATTATTCGAAACTCGAGAAAAATATTTGTGACAGATCTGCCCAATTTCAAACTTCGTAGCTTATGGACCAATGGACTAATTAAACTCAGCAGAAAAATTCTGAAAAAAAAATCCGAAATTTCAAAAAATTAAAAAAAAAACGAGAAAGAAAGATATAGTCGGTCTTGACCTTGATATCTTACACCATTTTGTACGAGAATAAAAATTCGGGAAGGGGACTTATATTACACCTGTGGCTAATTTTAATAAAATAAAATATACAAATACAGAATAATGCGCTGATACTAACATCTAAATGATTTTATGCACTTTAGGGCGATTCCTGGAAGTGAGTTTATATGGGACCGATGGTACATTATGGACCGTTTCGCATAAAATTTGGTAATGTTGTTTCTACTGACAAAACTAATTTGTGTTGAATATTAACTAATACTAATATTCGTATGGGATTTATGCTCATTAAGGTAATTTTCAGAAGAGGAATTTATATGGGAGCTATGGTCAATTGTGGACCGATGTTCATAAATTTTGGTACAAAGATTGTACAGAACTTCTTTGCACCGAATTTCATTAAAATATTCTTATTTTAATTTCAATAGGCTTCATTCTTGTATCATAAAAGTGCCACGTGCCAAATTTCATTGAATTATATTTAAAACTACAACCTGTACTTTGTGCACAATATTTACATGGACAGCCAGCCAGCCGTCCTGCCAGCCAGATGGATGGGCAAAAAAGGATTATGAGTCGATTGGTATACTTTAAGGTGGGTGTTGGATAACTTTTTCTATGCTTTACAAACACCAATACAAACATATAATACCCCAACCACCTATGGTGGTGTAGCTTATTGTTGTTGTTTTTCAGTGCCCATAGAAACAACAACTATATGCAAAGAAGCCATTAAATAAATGTAAAAAAACGCAAATAATTCGGTTGTTTATAGACCGATTTGATTGATTCAAAAAACCGAAATTTTAGAAAAATACTTATGACCGACCTATATAATAACAAATTGCTCATAGCTTGTATAGGAGCTTCAAAAACACTTAAAATGCATTTTTACCGATATCTCGGATGCTAATGAATCGATTTTGTTCATTTTTTTTCCGCAAAAACATAATAAAAAATATATTTCGAATTTTCTGTGCAAGAAGTAAGTCGCTAGCTTATATAGGGTCTTAGAAAAGTCGAAACCCAGGACTTTTTTGGAGGTGTCTTCGATTTTTTGACGATATCTCGACTATCTATTAAACGATTTGGTTCATTTTTTATTAGTGTTCATATAAAAGAAATTCTCTGTAAATCGATGTATGAATTTCAACAGACAGACGGACATCATTATATCGACTTCCCTAACAATAAAGATCCAAAATATATGTACTTTTTGATATATGATATATGATATATGATATATGATATATGATAAATGATATATGATATATGATATATGATATATGATATATGATATATGATATATAATATATGATATATGATATAATATATATTATATATATATATATATATATATATATATATATATATATTTTAGATGAATATTGTAAAAATTACAAAAGCAGTGACAACAAACAAATTAAAGAAACAAGTATTGATTTCAAAAATAACAGGTACTTTTTCCCTTAAAAGTAAAATGTCATTTAAAACCGAAGTTACCACTTAAAAAAAAAACAAAAAACGTATAAACTTAAAAAGAAACAATTTTCAAGAAATTTATTTAAATTTAATACAGCCGAATATAGCTCACTAACTATTTTAACTTTTTTTGTTTTAATTCCCACTAGGGTTTTTGGAAATTAAAAAATAAAACAAATAGTTAATAAACTTTATAAAAAATTGCCAATATTTATTCCACAGCAACTAACAAGCAAGTGTTTAAAAAAAAGCTCCTAAGAAGAGTAAGACGAACTTATAAAATTGAAACAGTTAACTGCTGGCTACCAATGTTTGTTGCTGCAACAGCCAACAAATAGCAGGTTTCAGCATTGACTTGTATTAAGTATTTATAGTTTGGCAAAATTTGTGCAACTACTTATTGATTTAGGAGGGGAATTTGCAAAAACATTTTTCTGATTTGCTTAAAAACTTCGATTGCCGTGAATGGTACCCTACACTAAAAAGAAATCGTTAACATATCAACAAATTAAATACTATATATTTTTAAAAAAAGGGATATAACTCCAAAGTTGTAATTATTCATTAAGATATCAAGTCCAACGGGATTTTATTTTAGTAATAGAAATTTATTGCATACAACTTAGATATGATGAAAATAAAATTGTTTTTATTTCATTTTTATAACAATAATTGATTAAAGTTCTTGTTAAAAAAAATTACTCTCGAAAATATTTTTAAATATTTTATATTTTAAATTCTAGAGCGTAAATGTTTATTTTACTCCTCTATAAATTTTTTATAAGATCAGCTGACCTTTTCTTATGATAACCAAGGCAACCAAAAAATATGCAAAATCATATTTTTTCTTGTACTTCAACTTAATCAAACTGTTAGTTATTTATCCGTTTCAGATAATTTTAAGGATTTTGGCATCGATTTGTTATAGCATAATTTTGCATATTTTTGCATATTTTTGCATATTTTTGCATATTTTGGTCGTAACTGCATATTTTGGACTTGGCAACATATTTTGTCATATTTTCATAGAAAATCTTTATTTTAGAGCATATTTTAGCAATTTAAATGGCATATTTTTGCTTATTTTATACTTAAGAGCATAATTTTTCATGTATATATTACACTAAAGAGCATATTTTACACCTAAGACACAAATATTGCACATAATTTTCCATTAGCGAAATTTTCTTTCTTACTGTCACGTTTTTCAAATCTGATTACCTACACAGAAAAAATGATTGGGAAACATTTTTTAATAAACTTCTTATTAAATTTTACATTTGAAATTGATTAGAATAATTTATTAATATAATTATTTTGTTTAAGAACTTTTAAAAGTAAAATAAAATAAATTGACATTTCAAAAGGAAAATATTTTAGAAAAAAAATATATAATAAGAAAAAAAAGGAAATTTTGTTTGGAGTCCTCACTATTTATTTAAGTTGTTCAGCCCAAGGACGTTATGTAAAAAATATGTATAATGTGATAAGTACACTTGTTTATTGAATGTTTGGTGAAATATATTAATAGTAGTTCTGGTTTTGTTGTAGAAATTCGCTTCTAGGCACGACTTTAAATTAGATATAAAGATCCGGATTTGTTTCAGTTGTAAATATTATTGCCTTTGTTAGCAAAAATCCTTCCTTTTCTTTTTTCACCAATTGATGATTACGTGTCATCTTTAGGTTTTAAAAAATCTTGCAAAGTTTGTTTAATTGTCCAGTCAAAATGAACGCTTAATGAGATGACAATTTACACCAAAAATTATTAAATATGTATAATTATGCTTCTACATATATTGAACATATATAAATAAAAAAGAAAGTACACATGATATTCAGATTCAGTTTCAATTGTTTAATAATTTATAATAATTTATTTAAAAATATTTAATTTACTTGAAGTTATACGAAAAACCAATTAATTTCATTTAATTAATATTATCATTTTGATGATTGGAACAAAATCAATTAAAATTTTAATTAATATAAATAATTTCACAATTGAAAACCATTTTTATTTTATTCTGTATATCAATTGTTATCTTATAAATTTATAGCAATTTTGCAATTTTCCGATACAATGTATAAGCTTGAACGGTTTTTAGGTCCAAAAAGAAACTATTTTTTAGCAATTGCTAAAAAAAATAAGTTATTTTTATCATAAATAGCAGATAATTTATAATTTAACCAAAAAAATAATAATATTTTAAGGGCATATGTTTTAATTATTAGGACATACTTTCCGATTTGAAAAGTATTTTTAAAACTTTTCGTAGAGCATATTTTTGGCTGCCCTGATGATAACCAAATTATAATAAAAGAATTTGACTATAATACGGCTACAAAAACTTTACTATTTATTTTCTAAAATTAAAATCTATTTGTTCAAAAACAATTATAGCTAATTTTACAATCGTTCACTACCTGCCATCATTTTATTCATTTTTAACATCCATGTTGCTGACAACTTGTGTGGGGGCCTTCTTGCGATGCAAAAACTTAAAAATAAAAAAAACAGCTACAGAAAAATAACTACGGTTCAGAGTTCAAACTTTGCTTGACTTCGTTTAAACCAAACAAACACAAAGAGCGGGACGATGACAACAACAATGATGTTGCAAGTAACAAAAATTATTTCAGCAACAAGAACAACCACAACAACAACATCCAACATTATTGGTAGATGCCAACAAATAAAAATAATAACAATATATATAAAAATACCTTGATCCAAGGTGCTGGTTAAGCCTTATAAAAATGCCATAACTAGTGTTATAAGCTTTTTTTAAGTTTTTTGTTTCCTACTTGTGCAAAAAGGAAATTTTAAATAAGTTTTGATCATTGTTTGACGATTATACAACGTTATCGATCGTAACTAAAGTAAAGTTTTAAGCGGCCTGCATGATTATATTCCTCTCCAAAAAAAAAAGTATACAAAAAATGCTAATTTCATTTGATACTGAGTGATAAACTTTGAACGTCATTTGAGGGCAAAATTTTATTTGAAATGGAAGTATAAAAATTGCAAAATAAAATATTGTTATTTGTTTGTAAGAAAAAATATAAAAGAAAACTAAGGCAATAGTTTTAGTTTCTTTTATTTAGCAAATAGATAAAAAGTTATGAACTGTTAAAGGAAGAGTTAACAAAGTAACCGTTAGGGGTGAGATATTAAGAAGATTAAATGATCTTATTGTTTTGAATTGAATATTGCAAGTATGCATAATTTAGAATTTTAAAGACAACTCTATGGACAATGTTTAAAAGGAAAACAAATACGTATTTAAGAACTCATACTAAAAAAATTGCAGTTCCTGTTCAATTTCTTTCAAAAATAGTTTCCCAAATTTAAAAAAGAAAAAATAATGATTAATATACAATAGGCAGTTACGAAATTCTATTAAGACATCAAATGCACTTTTATACATTATTCTTCCTATCTCTAGAATGATATTTTCAATGATGTTAGATGAAGGGAATTTTTCCTTTTTGAATTATTTTCTAAAGAAAATTTAAGGTTAAAAGAAAAAGTTTGGGAATTTAATATTTTGTCAAAATAAAGGGAATTTTTAAAATGTTTAAATTTTTCTCAAAAAACGATAAAAAGTTTAAATAACTAAAAAAATGCAAAATTATCATACATAATTATTTAAGAATAGAACTCCTTATTTGCTGAATTGATATTTTTAGTGTTCTCGTTTTGTGTATTCTTCATTGAATTTAAAAAACATCTTTGTGTAAATTTTCATTGTATTTTTACAAAAAAAAAAAAAATATTTTTTATAAAAATAGCCATTTTAGGGAAGTAAAGAAATAGAAGGGAAATTTTTTCTGCAAATAGGGAAAAAAAAGAGAATTTTTTTACAAAACAGAGGGATTATTTCTCTTAAATTTTATATGACATCAATAGATTGTATCAATCTCAAGTTTCTCTACACCTCCATTTCCGCTACGGTAGAGTTGGTTTTAAATTCTTAATTTGTAGTTTTTGGAAGTTGTTTTTTTTTCATTATTTTTGGAAAATTGCTACCTCTATCGGAAAATTAGAACTCTCTATTTTCATTAAATTTGTAACTTTTAAAGATTTATTGCTTTTAATTTTTTTAACTCATATTTTTATATCCTACACCACCATAGGTAGTTGGGGTATCATGCCTTTGTGCTTTTGTTTATAACGCACCTTAAAGTATACCAATCGACTCAAAATCACTTTTTGAGTCGATCTAATGATGTCCGTCCGTCCGTCTGGCTGGCTGACCATATAAACCTTATGCAGAAAATACAGGTCGCAATTTTGAAGATAATTCAATGAAATTCATAACATAAGGACGAAGCCTATTGAAATTGTTTATGATCGGTCCAGTATTTCTTCTAGACCCTACACAAATGTCCTTCCGGAATAGGGGCTTAACTATCATAAATGTCTTAAATATAGCAATATTTTAATGAAATTCGGTGTAAGTGTTGTATAAGTTTCAATCTCTGTGCCAAATTTTATGAAAATCGGTCCGTAGTTGACCATAGCTCCCACATAAAACCCTCTTCCGAAAATCATTTTAACGTGCATAAATCACATATACATGTTAGTATTAAGTTTATATTCGACACAAATAAATTTTATATAAGAAGAAATCATAGTGATAAATTTTATGAGGATTGATCCATAATTTACCATAGCTCCCATATAAGCCCACTTTTGGGAATCACCGTAAAGTGCATAAATTCATATGAATATTAGTATTAACGTAATATTCTGTATTCGTATATTTTATTTTACATTTAGTAAAAGCATAGGTCCACATGTCTTATATAAGACCCCTCAACGAATTTTAATGGACATACACAATGGTGTGGGGTAACATATGGTCTGGCTTGACCAACTGTATCGGTCTTACTTGTTTAATTTGAGAAGAAGATAGGTCTCTAGGTGGAAAACATTTTTCTCATATATAATATTTGCTTGGTATTGAAAATTGGCAAAATAGATTAATAAAAAAAAACTTACTGCTTGTCGTAGCTCCAGTTCATACGCCGATATTTCTTGAACAAACGCATATACCCTTTAAAAATTTGGTACAAATAGTTTAAAAAACGATGTAAACTCGGAAACCAAAAATGGGCATAATTCGCCCATCTCCCTTATAAGTGGGACAAGGTATATTGTAAAATTATCACTTTTTGAAAATTGGTAGTTTTTAACTGGTCATTTTTATTAATCCTTTCAGCTATAAAATTGGAACTTTTTTTTAAGATTTTTATACTTATAGGGAAATTGGTACATTTATTTGATAATTAGTACTCTATTTGAAAGTTCTCTTTTTTAATTTTCCAAATTCTTAAAGTCAAAAAAGTTTTTGGAAAATTTTACCTTTATTCTAAATATTCGGCAGTTTTGAGAAGATTAATTTTAGCATATCAGGTATCTAAATTAAAATTAGTAGACATTATTATAAATTTTAATAACGTCTGCTACTATTATCAATATGAATCACTGTAAAACATTTTTTGTCACGTCTCACTTATAGTATATAATTGCAACTATTGGCGGTCCATTTGATGCTCAAAGGATACATGGTTTTGCATATACAAGAATATTATCTAGAGTATCATTAAAAATAGCAATCAAATCTGAATATCACCTAAAGAGTAATGTAGGTCATTTTCAAAATGCAATAACTCAGAAATTAATAAATTTATTTTCATAACTCTTTCACAACCTAACTGATACGTGTGTAATACGTGTCAAAGTAATATGTGTGTCAAATATTATACTAGTCGGAGTCATATTTACAAAGTTCTCAGTAAAAACTTTTGCTACTTACTTTTTGCCTGAATAACTAGTTATTTTTGTTCGAGTTGTCCACAGATTCATGTAGTTATTTTTAGACCTAACGAAAATAAAAATAACAAAAAAAATAAATAAAAAATTGCTATCAGTGAGATTTGAACTTGGACACAAATTAACCATTCGTTTTTAATGACTAACGTCTAACTCAGTGCACCATTTTGCACTTATTTTCTAGGTGACAAAAACTTTTTTAGTATAAATGTACGTTTTTAGACATTTTGCTATAAAAAACTAACAGCATTAGAATGGTATTGAACCAACAACCTTCTGATTGTTAATCCAGCCCTCTATCCAACTCATCCACGTAATTGCAATATTACTGTACTATTATACCATTGTAATACCGAGTAGGCAAATAATAATGACGCCTCATTACCAAGAAACTACTTTAATAAGTAGTTGCCATTACCGAAAACCAAAAACTTTTTGCTGGGTTATAACAAAAATAGAAAGAAAGGAGAATAAAACATAGAACATTTTGGGTGAAAATTATGGTTTAATTTAAACTGGAGCCAATTATAATTCTTATGTGTACATTTGGAGGAAAGAATTATATATTTTGAAATTGCAATAAATTTGATTATTATATGGAAAAAAAGTAGTTAGTTCTAACTAATTGACTATATAAATTTAAGTTTAGAATTTATGTAGAATTTCTTATATCTTTTCACTGATATTGGTGGGAAATTTATAGCTTTGAATTATTTTTGTACAAAATTTAACTAAAACATAATCACGGGATCACTATAATACAAATAAGAGTAAAATATCTTAAACACTGTATACATTTGTATAATAATAAATGATCATCTGAATGCCTTCTAAATATTAAACATAATTGAACACAAATATTCTCGATAAAAAAGGTTTTATGCGCATTAAATATGCAATAAAAAAAACGAAAAATATGCTCTAAAAACGATACTTAAAAACAAACATTTTAACAGCATTTTTTAACAAAAAATATATTTTTCATTAAATATTTTTCGTCATAAAATAAGGCAAAACTGAAATTTATCAATTGTCGAAAGTTGATTCCCCATTTTATTTATTATATCACATAAAAACGTTATTGACCTTCTATTTACTTACCCATCTAATTCTAGACATTAATATTAGTTCAGAAATTATCAAAATAATCATATGCTTTCATTAAAAAATATTAAACAAAAATAAAAAATATTGTTTTTATAAAATTTACTAATGAAAAATAGCTTAAATGAAGATCAATTAAAAATACGATTATATAAGATCAATTAATCTGTTTTTAAATCTTCAATCTTGTTGCTACAAGCGATAAAATAATGGTATTCATGAAAGTTAATTTTAAATACTAATTATTATTATTTTTTTATTTTTATTTCTTTTTTTCTTTTACCTTTTTATTGTTTAAAAAAGATACAATTTTCCAAAAAAAAATGTTTTACTTTAAAAAGAATTTTTAAAAATTAAAAAGGGAATTTTCAAATAGAGTACTAATTATCAAATAATTTTCCATATAAATATAAAAATCTTAAAAATTTTATGGGTGAAAGGATTAATAAAAATTATCAATTAAAGAGTCCAATTTTCAAAAAGTGATAATTTTCCAATATATCCACCTTCTCCTACTTATAAGGGAGATGGGCGGATCACGCCTACTTTTTGCTTCCGAGTTTACATCGTACTTTCAACTTTTTGTACCAAATTTCGAAAGAGTGCATGCGTTTTTTCAAGAAATATGGTCGGAAAAGTATAAACTAGAGCTACGACAAGCAATAAGTTTTTTTGGTATTTGTCCCATATTTTCTTTTTTTATTAATCGATTTTGTCCATTTTCAATACCCAGCAAATCTTATGTCAGAGAAAAATGTCTTCCCCCTAGGGACCTATCCTACTTTCAACAGACAGAAATACAGACGTACGGATATAGCTAGATCGCCTTAGAATTTCACGAGCACCCAGAATATACATATATACTTTATGGAGTCTTAGATGAATATTTCGTTATGTTACAAATAGAAAGACAAACTCAATATACTCCATCATTTTTTGGATAGTACATGGAAAGTACCAATTTTTGGAAAAAATTATTAATTCTCAATAAAAATAAATATGTAAATTAAAGTACCAATTTTCCAAAAAAGTACTGATTCTCCAGAAAATTACTGACTGTATTCAATTAAGTATTAATTTTAGTAAAAATTTTAAATATTCAAATAAAAATATCAAAATTCAAATAAATTTTCTAATAAAATAGTACTAAAATTTTAATCAAATATTTTAAATTTTCCAAAAAAAGTACTGAATTTGAATAAAATACTAAATTTATTAAAATGTAAAATTTTGCAATAAAAATATAAATTTTCAAATAAATTTAAATATTATGATTTTCCTAAGAAAAGAGCACATATTAAAAAAAAAGTACTACAGTACAATTAATCTGTTTCAAAATCTTTAATCTTATTGCTACAAGTCAAGCTCCTCAGCGATAAAATGGTATCCGTTGAAGTTAATTTTAAATACTAGTTTTTTATTAAATCAACTTTAAAAAAAAATCCCATGAGGTATAACAAAATTATCTTCAAAATGCTGAAATGTACTCTAAAAGGGTTAGAAATGCTCCAAAATAATCAAATATGCTATAAGTATGCACTAAAAATCGTTAAATGCAAAATTATGCCGCTAGGGATAAAATATGCAAAATTATGCACTTATAAATCGATGCCAAAATGCTTTATTGGTTCTGAAACGGATAAATATTTTATCAATGTTTTCATTCAATGTCCAGGAAAAAGCATGCAATTGCATATTTGTGGTTTCCCTGTGATCAATAAATTATATAGTATTTATGTATTATTTAGAACAATTTATGTCTCAAGATATATTTGCACATAAATTTTTAGTTTATTTAGAAAGCAGTATTCTTTCGGTTGGTTATTTGCTGGTAAGTTATGGATATTTTCTCCCTCAATTTATACCAATTAATATCTCAGGAACTAACTAAAATTGTATGATTGTAAAGATTATCAAGTACTTAATTTATTTAGCTATGTCTAGCGATCAGTCATTTTAGTATATGGGTTATACGTTATCAAATTTCAATTAGTGTAGTTTTGGTGCCAAAGATATTGAGATATGTTTTCGCTATAACTAAATCATTTACAAAACATTTTATGCTTCAAATGAGCCAGAGTTTAGTAGATCTCCGATACGTACAAATATTTCACAAACATTTTGAATTTAACTCAGTGTAGCATATACACTAGCAAGTGTCCAAATTAAAAGGGGTGGTTAGGAGGCAAAATCGCAAATTATTCCATTAATTTTTATTTGGGTATCATTAGTTTTTTCTTAGTACAAAAACTAATCATTCTATAGCATTTCAAAAATAACTAAAAGTACTTCGAACCACCCTTTAGTACAAATTCTAGAAATACTTTCTTGTAATTCGTATGGTAATAAAGTTTTATCTCTGACCATTTTTCTACAAACAAATTTTTTTTTAATTGAATTTTTTTAATGCAGTATTTTCTTACAGTTTTTCCTCAACATACCCCACTAAAATCTCCCAAAAATATATTATAATATTGTACCTCTTTCTCACACAATTTAATTATACTCATTTAACATTTCTATCACTTTAAAATGATCGTTATTAGTTAAGTTGCTTGTTTTTCTCTCGGCTCTTTTTTCAGCTTATAAATAAAGTTTAACTTCTATTATCCTTATTAAACTTGGTTAAACACATGTTAAAAACCATTAAACAACATAAATACGAATGAAACGACTGAAAACCTAGAGCTGCTGCAACACATTTCTCTTAACTCTTTTTTTATTATATTCCTTCGCTTTAGTTTTTAAAGCTTGTTTGTTGATAATGTTTTTTTTTTTTTTCTTTTCTTTTGCAACAAATAAAAACATAAAAATTGTAAAACATTAAGAGCGTTAATCACTTACACAAACACACACACACACACACATACACATTTACACTTAAACACACACACAGGGATTACAGCACTTTATAAGCAAAACTCCTTACTCTTCAACACTTAAGACTATTACAATTCCTTTCCCTCGACTTTGGTTCAATGTTGAAATAATACAAAGTAGGAATAAAAAAAAATCAGAAAAAACAACACAAGTACTTTTTTTTCTTAACTCTTTACTACACAGAGATTCGATTGGATTGAAGTTAAAAGCAACAAGATTCATATGTGGATTTTTGCTGCTTTATAAAGATGGTCGTTGGGTCTTTCAAAAAAAAAAATATATAAGCAAATATATTTACTAGTGAATATGTAAGTTTATAGAAGAAAAAAATAAACAACATTAAAGTTTTTGCGCTTTGCTCTGTGCCATAAAGTACAACTTTGTTTTTATGTAGTCTGAAAAATATGGAATAGGATTTATGGTACCAATTCTCTCTAGTCTCCATCCTCTAGAATAGATGAGGATGATGATGATGATGATGGTAAACAGCAGCATCTTGTAAAATATTCCACAAAGCTACAAAAGCTTAAAACTTCGACAAGAAACAGCTGAGGGTTGAACTTAACACATGTGTTTTAGTTGTGAATACACTCGTATATAGAGATTAAGGCCTAAAGTATATGACTACGAACGGGTACAAAACTATTGCTTTTTGTAAGCATATTGGATGCATATAAAATATGCACATGCAGATTTCTTCTGGTAAAGGAGGAATGATCAGAAAGTTTTCATATTTAATATTTTCAAATATTTGTATGACTTTAAAAATGATTGTTATGTTTTTTAAGCAATAATCCTCTGTGTCTCAACTACAGTTTTTATTCCGAGAATTCCCGGTATGAATTTCCCGGGAATTTTGCCAACTTTTCACTTTTCGATTCCCAAGATTTTTTGTCGGGAATTTTACCAATTTTTCTCTTCCCGATTCCCGGGATTTTTTGTCGGGAATCCCTGGAATTAAAAACTATCAAAAATATGAATTTTTAATATTTTTAAAAATCAAAAATTCTATAAAAAAAAACGTTGATTGGACCATACTTAAGCAAATATACTGTCAGATGATTACATTGCTCTGCACTCAGTTCTATGTAATTAACTCTAAAGAATTTATTAAAATACCAAAAAAATTATTTCCGATCAAGGAAATACTGAAATGATAAAACTTCTTAAATATTTGAAAATTCTCTATGTTTGAAACCACTGATATTTGAACATAAAACTTAAAAAACCTCGCCAAAATTAGATGAATGCACGCCATAGCTTTATAAGATTTTTTATTTTGAACTTTCACCTTTAACAATTTTTGCACATTAATTTTCTATATTTAACACTAAAGAAATTAATGTTTCTTAAGTCTGGGAGAAATCGATTGGAATCCAAGTGAGATTATAAAAAAATTTTCTCGAAGACATGTTTATTTATGGTTTCCTAAAAAATATTCTGTGGCTATGACGCATGATGTCCAGGATTCTTTCTTTAAGTTTTTATTGTCCATGACACCAGAAAATCTAAAATAAAAAATAAAATGTAAAAAAACTGCAACATTTTCAACATTTTCATCGAAATGCAATTAATTTGTGTCCCATAGTTTCTTCCACCTTAAAACTCATCTAAATTTAAAATTTAATTAAAATGATTTAGCGGTTTAGGCGTGACTGCGTTACAAACACACACATGTTTTTATAATATTAATATGGAATTTAAATACTAAATGTTCTAAACTTCTATCTCTTTTTTAGTATTTAAAAAAATATGATCTGTCTATTTTTATTAATCAATAAGCAAACAATTTTTTCAAATTATTAAACTCTCCTCTATCTTATTTCTCATGCACATCATACAACTCTCTCAATTCAAAGCAGTGCCATTGTTGTTATTTATTTACAAAAACAAACTTGACAAGTTGCAATGTTGTAATAATATTGAATTAGAGTTGTTTTGCACTTTTAATTGAGAGAGTTGTAAGAGAGAAGTGTTTGAATTACTTTATTTATTTTTTGTTTAGGTCTTATGCTTAATGAGAAACAAAGTAGGAAAAGTGAACAATTTTAGTTGCTTTTTGAAAGGTGTTTTGCTTTTGTTTTTACATCGTTCCTTTTTATTTTCAAATGCTCATTTTTATGCAATGTTAATTGTTTTGGTTGCGTTATTCTTGTTTTGGATATTCAAAATGTGGGTGCTTAACTGTTATGACTTTTATCATAAAAGTAAGAGGATTATTTTTTCACTTTTATATTTTTTGAGAAAAAATAAAAACACCAGAAATCACTAAAATAAAAAACTGCCAGGGCGAAAACAGCCGTAAAAATTGCCTAAACAGAAAAAATGTCCAAAACAAAAAAATCGCCAAACAAAAAATAACCGCTAATATAAAAAATCGTCTAAATGAAAAAAATCGACTAACCACAAAGAGCGAAAAATAAAAACACCAGAAATCGTCAAAATAAAAAACTGCCAAAGCGAAAACAGCCATAAAAATTGCCTAAATAGAAAAAATGTCCAAAAGAAAAAAAATCGCCAAACGAAAAATAACCGCTAATATAAAAATCGTCTAAATGAAAAAGAAATCGACTAACCGCAAAGAGCGAAAAATAAAAACACCAGAAATCACTAAAATAAATAACTTCCAAGGCGAAAATAGCCGTAAAAATTGCCTAACCAGAAAAAATTTCCAAAACAAAAAAAAATCGCCAAACGAAAAATAAACGCTAATATAAAAAAATCGTATAAATGAAAAAAAATGGACTAACCGTACAGAAAAAAAAATTAAAAGTGGACTTCAATTACGAAATTGTTTATATTAATTAAATTTTTAATTGATTTTGCTCCAATCACGAAAATTATAATATGTATGATAATATGTAATTGATGAAAATTTTCTTTTATATAAAAACAATATTACAAAATTTTATTAAAACAAGAAAAACTATTACAAACAAAATTCAAAAGCTGTGTAGAAAAATTTTCATAATTTTATATGACAATGTAAAATAATTTTCAATGTTAACTGAAAAATATAAATGTTGAATAAGAAAAGTGTTTTTGTATAAGTATAAAAATATTCAACCAACATAAATTAAAAGTCAGCTTTGGCACACGAATTATTTTTTAGTTATATTGCTTATTCTTAAAAAATTATCGGGTATGACATCAATAGCAATTTTAAATGGATAACGAAGTAAACTGGTTTGGCAAGAATTGGCTTTAAGCTGCGGATAATATCGGGAAAATGTAGGAAAACTAAAAACCCTAGTCAACTTATGTGTTGCAGTAGCATCCAAGGTAAATAGACATTCATATGGTATTTTGGCAGGTTGATTTAAAAAAATACCAATCAAGATGATCTCTGGGAATATAAGGGAATCAAACTATTTCAAGATGAAGCTTATTGCCTTATTGAAGGGACTCTTGTTTTCTGGATCCTGTAAAAGTATTTATATAATTCCCACATATTTCTTACATTGTATATACATTTTTAGATACAAAATTATTTTTCATATGTATATAAAATTTTTTCTTACCACCCTCGTTTATAACACAGCAACAAAAGCAATAACAAACAAAATATAATACAATATTTGAAGCAGCATCGAACAACAGCAATAACAAAAATATATTGACACAACAAGTGCGAGTAAACGTGTTAGATTGAACGTAATAAATTAAAATGCCGACTAAAGCTTTTTTGGTTTTAAAGTCGAATAAAAAATACAGCAAAATAAGGCACATAGGAAGAAATATCAACGGCTAGAGAGAATCAGGAACAACAACATTGCAACAACAATAAAGCGATGAAGATTTACACTATTCAACATGGTTGTAACAAAATACATTTATTTCCAAAAAGCTTCTTGATATCGAGCATTAACGCTTATTTTTTTTTCTTTTTTTGGTTGCATTATTTAAATGATCTACAATGGAAATTGAAGGAACTTGCGTTTAGCATGAAGTTGGCAAAAACTTTTGGTGGATCGTTGATACAAAAATATAAAATTTACTTATAAAGAATCACTATCCGAATTCAGTGGTTGTTAGTAGTTGTTGTAATACTACATTCATGATGACATTGACGTTAGCTTAGGAATCAAAGGAAAACTTATTTTATAGGAAAATTTCGATAAATTTACTTTTAACAGGAAATTTTCGATAAATTTACTTTTTGTAGCAAATTTTCGATAATATTCCTTTTATAAGAAATTTTCGACAAATTTTCTTTTTATAGGAAATTTTCGACAAATATTTTTTTTTATATGAAATTTTCGGTAAATTTTTAATCGAAATTTGCCTGTTATAGGAATTTTCTTATTATAGGAAATTTTCGATAAATTTTCTTCTAAAAAGAAATTTTCGATACATTTTCTTTTAATAGGAAATTTTTGATAAATTTTCATTAAATAGGGAATTTTTGATAAATTTCACTTTTGTAGGAATCTTTCGATAAATTCCGCTATTAAAGAAAATTTTCCATAAATTTTTTTCTAATACGAAATTTTCGATAATTTCTCTTTTTATAGGAAATTTTCGATAAATTTTCTTTAAAAAAATTCAATATATTTTCTTTTAATAGGAAATTTTCTTTTAATAGCAAATTTACGAAAAAATTTCTTTTAATGTTCGATAAATTTTCTATAGTAAAAATATTTTGATAAATTTTCTTTTAATAGAAAATTTTCGATAAAATCATTTTTATCGAAATTTTCTTTTTGTAGAAAATTTTCGATAAATTTTCTTTTTATAGGAAATGTTTGAAAATTTTCACTTTTATAGAATATTTTCTATAAATTTCACTTTTGTAGAATATTTTCGATAAATTTCACTTTTATAGATAATTTTCGATAAATTTTCCTATAATAGAATATTTTCAATAAATTTCAGTTTTATAAAAAATTCTCTATTTATAAAAGACGGGAATTCTGCAAAATTGTCTATCCCGTAATCCCGGGAAATCTTACTGGAATTCCCGGGATGTCTTACATATGAAAATTTTATATTTTCTAACTCGTATATTTTAGTAGATAATGTGTTTTTGAATTCGTTTTTATTTATTTTATTTTATTTCATCTTTAAAGCACCGATGAAAATATGGGCCTAACAATATACAAACTGTTAAGTGTATATGAATTTTTTTTTATCAGATAAATTACAAAAAGTTCACATATAAAACAAAAGTGACTTAATTATATTTTTGTATGCGAAAAAACATTATTCATAAAATGGGTTATAAATGAAAGAATAGGGATTCTGAAATCTGTAAAAATTTTTGGGGCTTTCTTAACAAATAAAAATATCAAGAAATTGAGGATAATATGAAAACCAAAGTAATGATTTGACTTTCTGATGAGTCGTTAAATAATAAAATGTTCAGTTAATTATCAAAATATAAATATTTTAAAAATAACTAAACTATTTTATAGTTTTATGATTAATTACTCTATTTTAACATTTTTTTTTCATTCATTTAAATGAATTATTTTATAAATATTTTTAAATTTGTAATTATTTATTCTTGGCGGGAATTCCCGGCATACCGGTAAATTTAAAAATCAATCCCGATTTTTCAGGAGCGGTAAAAGACCGGGAAAAGGAAAACTCTAATTAAAATACAATACCGTCACCTTAAATGCAAAAGGCCATAACCACTGAAAAATTCAATATTGGTTTTTTACAGGATTATAATGTACTGACCCAAAACTACATAATCAAATCTTCAAAAAGTACATCAATATTAACAAAAATAAAAAGGGCGTAACAGCAACTTCATAAACGAAACAGTCGTAAATTATTTCCAATTTAAGAAAAATTTGGTTTGAAAAGTGTTTTATACTTAATCTATTTTTGCTTTAAGGGAATGATTAAACAATTTTTTTAATTGCTAAATTTTAAAGCAGAAAAATTCAAAATTGCGGTTGGCCTTTTGAATTTTCATTATGTAAAAAAGTGTGAGCGCATTTAAAGTGACGATATGAATTTTTACCATAATAATAGTAGGAAGCCAGACTCCTACTGTAAATAGAATAAAATTGATTAAAAATTTATTTTTAGCTCTAATTGAAGAAAATATTTATCTTTGGTGTTTAAATAGTCAAAGATTACCTTGAACAGAAAAGATATGCATATGTACATGGTCCCAGCAAATATTCAAGCGAATGTGGTAATGAGATGCTGAAACTTTATTTAGTCCTTTATAAATTTTGAACCGACGTATTTCACTAAGATTAACATCAAACAAAGGACTTGATATACCAGCTAACCATTGATCAAGGGACATGATATAATCATACATAAACTCTAATCCTTTCCTTATTTTAATTTAATTGTCTTTATTTGAATGTCTTGGTATAGTCTCAGATTTTCCTAGTCCTTAATTATTTATTCATTTGGGAATTAAAATTCACTCTTTTCCTTTTACTTGGTTTTCATTCTTATGTCAAATGAAGAATTTTAAATTAATTTACTTTGTAATTCGTAATTTTTGTAGTGTATCTTAAATCTCGCCTTATTCGCCCCCCTCCAAGCAAACACCAAACTTGTTATTGCCGTAAATTACAAACCATCATCGTCATCATGGCTTTTTTGTATAAGTTTTTATTTTATAAATATGCTAGACTCGGACATAACCACTTGGTGGGATGGTCAAAATATATACCATACGAAAAACGGCCAAGAACAAACAAAAAAAAAAAAAAAAAGAAAAAAAGAAAATCAAATATAAATTAAAAAAAAAAGATTTTACCATATTTTCAATGTTTTTCGCAAAACGACAACAGAACAAACCATGTAATACGAAATGGTGTGAACTAACATCACATAAAATGGTGTGACATTCACAAAGAACAACAGCAACAAAAACTATCCGTACATACACACAACCAACATAGGCTTAACCATGTCGATAGAACTTTTTTTTATATTATTTGATTTCCAATACCCAAGACCTTTTATGGTATATGTCACACTAATGTTGATGGTGGTGTTGTTTCCCGCCTGACCTAAGTTTCGATATTAGCGAATATTCTCTAAAAACGAAGAATTTACGAAACTAAATGTTCGAGAAAATGTCGAAAATTATATTAAATATGAACTTTTCTCAAAAAAAAATCTCTGTAGTAAACATTCGCGTAATATTCGAGAATTTTAAAAATAACTAAAATCTTCGAGAAATTGTCTAGTTTTTTAATTTCTTGAGAAATTCTTATCGCAGCAAAAAAAAGTCATGCAAAAGAAGTGGTAAATGCATGAGTTCACGTGATAATGCATTGGTTCATTTTTAGGTGAAGCATGCATGATTTTAACATTGGCGTCATTAAGGAGTGAGATCGAAAAAATCAACACATATTTTGCCTCTTTTTTCGGAAGCAATATTTTTTTTTGATTTAGTTATTTTTGAAAAGAATTTGACCATTGATAGGAAACCTGGTACGGGAAGAAAAAAAAGAGTACACATGATATTGTGAAAGCCAAGAAAATTGAAAAGCATATTGAGCTCCAAACATATCTGGTAGAAAAGCAGCCCGGTTAGCTTAGTACTCTGACTATTTGGTGCGAAAAGTTAAAGCCAATATAGGCTTGAAGCATACAAAGTCCAAAAACTTCCAGAGAGAAATGCTGCAAAAAATTTAGAAGCCAAGAATAGGGCATGGAAATTAAAATCAAATTTCATACAAAAATACTCATGTTGTACAATGAACGACGAAAAGTATGTACTGGCAGATTTTTCTGATTCTAAATTAAAGAAAACAACAAAAGCAAGAAATAAATATTTCTTACATAAAAAAGTGCCGTTATATCACGAGCTATTGTAAAAACACAACATTGTTTTTGGTTAAGAGAAACAAATATAACTCAAAGAAAAATAAAAATTTTAAATGCGTTTATAGGAATATGCACCAGTGTATATAAAAAATGGTAAGTAATAGCACTACTTGTATAAATAAATTTTAAAAATAGCATATTTGTGTAAATATCTAATGTTTTTTTTTTTTTTTTTTTTTGCTGATTAATTCAGAAAATTTCACACTGAAATATAAGCGACAGAAAAATTATTAATATTGAAAGAAAAAAAAACATTGATGACTCCACTCAGGATTTTTTTGAAACTCTGTCGCCAAATTGTTAGTCAGAAATCGCCAAAAAATGCCAAATTAAAATTTTATTTGGTTGTTCAAAGAAATACCAAAAAATTAACTAAAATTTTAAGTGTCGTACAATTTGTAGTACTTGAAATTTCGTATAATTCGTGATAGTTAGAAATTTTAACAAACTGGGCACCCTACTGGTAAAGCGAGTACACTGTATTCAATGTATTATTAAATAATAAATCGATTGAATGTATGTTCCAATCATAAATTAAATCTGTTTTAGCCCGATTTTAAATGTTTTTATATTTTTGTTTAAAAAGTTGCTCATTGGTAATACTAGTTAACTTGCACCCGTATTCACAAATCAACTTTAAATTTAAAATACATTTTAGAAAAATTTTATTTAAAACGCATTTTAAATTTAAAAGTTGTTTGTGAATACTACCGCCGTGTTATTAAATTTAAACCAAGAAACTTAATTTTCCTAAATCCGTTTTCTAGCCTTTCAAAATGAAATACATCAAAAACAATGGGTGCCTACATTGTTGAAAAATTTAGTTTTATTTTCCAGCACAGTGTGATTGAATTAAAAAAAAAATATAACTTAAAATACACCTTTCTGTCATATAGACCCTATTTAGGTCAACTTTTAAAATTTTTTGGAATTTTCATTTTTTTTTCTTATTTATTATTTTTTAAAAGGATAATTCTAACATTATATAATAACATTGGTCTTATTTTAAACTTTTAATTGTTTCAAAGAATTAATTTATTCATGAACGCTTATTTCATTGTGATCGAAATCATTAATATCCTTAATACACTGGTGCATATTCCTATAAACGCACATCAATTTTTTTAATCGACTTACTAAAAATGGGGCTAAAAAATAATTAAGGTGCTACAAATTAATTTTTTAAATTATTTATTGACTTCATTTAAAAAATTAATAACAAAAAACTTAAAATGTACATTAAATTTTTTTTCATTGTAATTTTAGTAGTTTAATGTCAATAATGCTAATGAACCAATTTAACATTATTAATAAGGTATCGATGAATCTTTGTTTCGGATAACTTTACAAATTCGGTCTAGCATTGATTTGAAGAAAATCACTGTCAATTTCTTCCCAGGCTTGCTTTATTTTTCGTTTTAACTCCGTTTCATTTTCATTCATTCTGTGCATTTCAAAATCGCGTCGACATACGAATTTCAGTCGACCTTAAATCATGCCAATAGTAAGAATATGAATCGGGACCGTCTAAATTGAATTTCTTTTCATCAGAAAAGATTACTACTTTATACCCATAATCTGTCCATTTCATGTATTTGCGCGCAAATTTTAAACGATTTAACGATGCTGTTTTAACATTAGCTTACATTTTGGTTGCTTCCATTTTATGTTACCATCTGTTCACAAAATGTGTGCAACAAATTTATTTTTTATTTATGTAGCATTTAATTTATAGCGGGTGGCTATATTATTTTATTTTTTATTTTATTAATTTGCTTTTTTGTTAATTTTTGATGACCTTTTGTTGGTTTCCACACTCCGTATTTCTGTCCTTTCTTAAAAAAGCCTCGAATAACTCCTTCCGAACGGTTAACTTTTCGTCTAATTTCTCTGTTATAACAGCCTTGATCAGGAAAAAATTGTATTTGAATTTTTTTCTGGTCTGTAAGAAAAGTTCCTTTGGGCACCCTTTAAGCTGATGAAATTTCCCAATTAAAACAAAAATATTTCCAGTAAACAGAGATATTGTCATCAGAAACTTACCTTAAGTGAAACAAACAACTAAAACTGTTAAAATTTTTTATTTATTCATTATTTTTTTTTCAATAACTTTTTAAACAAATTTTTCTCGACTTCGTTTATAAGAATATTCCACTGAAATGATCACCAATATGTTCTGATTGCTAAATTAAAGAAAACAACAAAAGCAGGAAACAAATATTTCTTACATAAAAAAATACCGTTATATCGAGAATTATTGTAACAACACAACATTATTTTTGGTTGAGAGAAACGAATATACCTCAGAGAAAAACAAAAATTTGAAATGCGTTTATAGGAATATGCACCAATGTATATTTGAAAGATGATGGAAAGTAATTATCAAATATTTAATACATAAGTATTGTAAAATATATTCTTTGGGGATAAAATTTCGTAAACAAAATGGAAGTTATTTATAAATTAAGGCTCTTCATTTTACTAGATAGGCAAATACTAAAAATAGTCGATTTCTAGTAAGAAAATTTACAAGTTTTTCTCCACAATTGTTTATTTAATCAAATTTTAAAAATTAACTAAAGACATCGCCACCATGTTATATAATCCGCCATGTCGCCAAAAGGAAAATTCAGTCGCCAAAAGCAACTAAAAATCGCCACATCTGGCAGCCTTGATGACAGCAGCAAATCTACATGTATAACAAATTATATTCTCCCTCTCTTAAATTCCATACATAAAAAATATAAAGCAAAGTTTTCTTTCTCTTGCCATCTTATATAAATTTAATGTAAACATATGTGATTTATTTTGCAACAACGGCAACACCGGCTTTTGAGAAACCGTTGCGAAAATAAAATAAATTTTAATTTTAGTTTTCCTCTACAATTGCCTATTTAATCAAATTTGAAAAATTAACAAAACAAATCGAAACCATGTTATATATCGCTAAAAAATTTGCCATGTCGCCAAACGGAAAATTCAGTCATCAAAAGCAACTAAAAATCACCACATCTATAAGCCCTGACTTCACTAGACAAATTTAATATTAGGACAAGATGCTTCAAATATTATCACTCCGGCGTAAATTACTTTATTAATTATTGTTTAGTATATGAAATATTATTTTTGAAACCATAGAATACAACTAGAAGTTTATGTGAGGGACAAAAATCTAATTTAGTTGTCAGAAACCTAATTCATGCAACAACAAAATACCTGTAGTCATATATATTTTGTTTTAGTGTTTTGAAAAAAATTAGTAAATTTTTTAAAAAATTAGTTTGAACTGCATCTCACATAAACTTCTAGTTGTATTCTATGTTTTAAATGTAATTTAATATTATGTATATTTTTTAATATTTAACATATTATGTTAAGTTTGAAATAAAATATAACTTTTTAAATCAGCTTTTAATTTTAGATTGGAAATAAAATGGAAATGAAACAAAAGTGAATACTATTGTTTTCGAACTATTGCCAATAGTAATAATCACAAGTCGTTAATAATATCAATATCGAATAATTTTTACTATTAATACGACAGAAGAATCTTCGAGATCGAAAGATTTGCTGTCCCAAAGTGAGCGACGAGTGAACTCAAGAAGTTTATATTTGGATCGCCGACGATAGTCGTTTTCCAATGTTTTGTCAGAGAAATGTTGGCGAAATGTTCGAACGTGGTATCATTATCGTAGTTTGTGGTCAGCTGGGTTAATTGTAGATTGCTAATGTATTTCTGGCTGGTTGTTTTGATTTTTTTGTTTTTAGTTCTTTTTTGTGATACTAACTGCCCTTAAAAAAAAAAAAAAAAACGTCATAATACTAGAAGCCACAAAAAAACTGCCCGTCCCACCATCCAACCAACCGACTGACGAAACAACCGTTCATCATTTTAGTTATCTGTCGCTACGACTAAACAACAGATCCTGTGTTGTATCCGTATGTCACCCATATAGTCAATGTTGGGGTTTATGTTGAGGTCATGTGATATTTATTTCATTGGTTGTCTGTAATGTGCCAGTGGCAAAATATTTATTATACCATTGATGACGATTTGTTAACGATACTCTATAAATATTGTTTTCGGTTACGGCTGTTGTTGCTATTGATATTGTTGTCGTTGTTGTTATTATTGTTGCTACTGCTTTTGATGTTGATGTTGTTTGTACTAAAATGTCTAATTAAAATCAATTGTGATGTGGTCAAAGAAATGCAACAAAAGAATTATGGTCTACACCCTTAAACTAACTAAGTGACATTTTTTTAAACTAGAGAATTTATGTTTAATTTTTTTTTTTTTCTTTTGAAAAAAAATTGTGTTAATTGTAGAAAATTTTATATTTAAAGATGTGCTAAAGAAGCTATTTAAGAGGAAGAACAATGAGTTTTATTTAATAGATTGAAAAGATAAAAAAATATATTTAAAGTTAAAGGTCTAAGTTATTTTTAACTGGAAGGAGGTCATGAATAAATTTTAAAACTTCGAAAATCGTTATAATGAAAAGTTCTTTATTTTAAATACTAAAATTTTTGAAAACCGATGCTGACACAATATTTCAAACAGATGACATCATATCTTTCGTTTCTTTTTTTTCCAGACCCTTTTATTGGACATTTATTTTTCCTTCATTGATCTACAAAGTCGATAATTGTATTTTTATTCCTGAGGGTTCAGCTCAAGTATTTGGTAGGAAACAACTTGCTCTTGATTTTATGTATTTATAACATCTAGTTTCACATTTTTATATAATTCAAGTTTAGCTTCAGCAATGAATATTTCTGTATTCTCAGATCAGCTTTAATCGACAGCATTAGTACAATACCAGATTAAATTTAATTGAAGCTACTGATAAAATCATAGATTATCTCTAGATTACCCCTGGTTTAATAATCAGAATTTATTTGTTGCTTTCAATATAAAATTTCGAAACGAACTTTTGTTTCCTTTTATAAAATAAGAACCTTAGCTTTAATAGAAAGTCCTGATCACGTGGTATTGAACAAGATCAATTACACTGATCGGCAAAAAAATCCTCTCCTAAGAACGAATAGTTGGACTATATGGATTTTGATGTGCTAAACATGAATCTGCTTTTAGCTTTTTCCTCTCACGTCAGTCTAATATTTAGCCCATAATAAGGCCATTACAAGAGTATATTTCACCATAACTCAAGAGCGGAGTGTATGATTTATATAAATGATATACCAAAAAATGTGAACTTAAAAAGCCTTCAAGCCATTATTTAGAAACTAGCATCCGAAAAAATCTTGCAAAATTGAAGTTTTTTTTTTCTTCTTAAAAGCTCTTTTAAGAAGTAAAAACGCCCAAAATGTTTCCGTTTTTTATCTTTAACATAAAGCTGGTAGTGCTAAGAATAAAATAAACCAAGTATCATTGAAATCTATGCATAAATCTTGATTTTATTATAGTTAAGTGAAAATACCCATGTATACCTACAATCAAGTGGAGCTATACTGGTGGACCAAAAAAAAAGAAAACATTTTTTTTCGTTAAACAAAATAGGTAGACTAAATGGTATTTGACGATTTTCTACATTTTTCTATCACGTACTGATTAATTTTTATTGGCATGGTTTGTCAAGTTTAGATAGATAAAACTCCTATAGATGCCAATTAAAATTAACTTCAGGTTATATTAAAATTTTTTTTAACCAGTCCATATTTTCGGCGTTAAGGAGCAAAATTATTCAATTTTTTCATGAAAAATGATATATATATATTTTTTTTTTTTTTTTTTTTTTTTTTTTTTGAAGGAGTACAAAAAAAATGTTTGCCGACCAGTGTTATTTGAGGAGGGAAATTTTAATTTTGATTTTAGCTTCAGACTTTATATAACTTCATTCTATAAATTTTATAAATAGCCCAAGATTAGATAAAATTGTAGATATATTCCAAGATAATCTTAAATAGTAGGTAAGTGTAATTCTACATTTAATGAGCGTAAATATAATCCCAATTTATATAGTCATTGTTTATTTATTTATTTACTTATTTATTTATGTATTTTATTTTTATTTATTTTTTATTTTATTTTTATTTATTTTTTATTTTTTTCTTGTTTTGTTAAACTTATTGATCACAAATAAACATCAATTAAATTTACTGATTAACTTTAGAACTAAGTCCTTACATTAGCCAGATGAGAGGACTTGACCTCAAATTAGAGATTTCAATTTTCATTTGAGGACAGATTTTCGTGAGACATGTTTAAAGGTTTAAGTAAAATATTGTTTTCTATTGATCTATTACATTTTTAGTAATCTTCACAAAATGTACCCTAAGTTAAATAATGTTCACAAATGAATTCACGATACCAAGCTAACTGGTCCATGATAATAAGTACTTAGCAGGGTAAATGTCGTCATTATTATTGACATGTCATCATACGATAGATAGAGCAGCGGATGGTGTTGTTTTTGCTTGCTATTACTTGCTGCTGCTTGCTGTTACTTGTTTTGGAGTACTAATACCAATTTTAATATTTTTTTTTTTTAATAACCCTTTTTGAGGGAAATTTTGAGAAATTTCCTGTTTATAATTAATTTTCTCTTTATAAAAAATTTTCGTGAAATTTCTTTTATAGGATTTTTTCAACAAATAAATTTTCAGTCTATAGGATATTTTTGATAAAATTCCTTCTTAGAGGGAATTTTTGATAAAACTCCTTCTTAGAGGAAATTTTCGATAAATTTCCATTTTATAAGACATTTTTAAGAAATTTCCTTTTTATAGGGAATTTTCAACAAAATTCGTCTTTATAGGAAATTTTCGATAAATTTCCTTTTGATAGGAAATTTTCGATAAAAATATTGCTGACAATACATATTTTTGTTGCTGAGAAAATTAACATAAATATACAATATTCGATCACTAATGACTATGGCATTACTAAGGTCATTTATACTCGATTAAAATAGTATAAATTGTACGAATGGAAAAAGTTAAAGAATAATATGGTAATTCGTGATATGTATATTAAACATTTTTAGAAAGAAATATTAATATATACTTTTTCTACTTTAATACTTGCAATCTCTATTGAAATGATACATAGTTGTTATCTCTACAATGATTAATTAATATCTTATAAAATAATTCTAAACCTTAACCATTTAACTACTAGTTGTCACTTTTAAACAATATATCATGCAAACGCTCAGATTTCCTTCTTAGCAAATTTTTAAAATATAAAATTCTTAAAAATAAGTTTTATAAAAATATTAGCTTATCTACTTTGCATAAGAAATCCCTAGCAGCTAAAATAAAAAGTATTCTTTTTTTTTTTTTTGTTGCTTTTTTTCTATACAAGTAACAACTTCATTCTAAAATTCAACTCTTAAACTAGCAAGCAAGTTAGTAGTCATAACAGCAACTCATAATTTCGTCAACTCTAGTCATATTTAAAAAAGATAAAGTAAATGTGGTTGGTGTCTTTTTCTTGCAATTTTTTGTTTTATTTTTTACTTTAACACTAAAACCCTTCAAGCATAAAATGTTGAATAATTTCCGAGTTAAATAAATGTATGTCTTGAAAAGAAAAAGAAATATATAAGAAACAAAGATGAAATCCCTTCTTTACATCTATTTTACACCATTAATAACACGAAATATAACTAGTAGTAGAACAATCATGTTTTTTTTTTTTTTTTTAATATAAAAACCAAATACGATCAACGAATTAACAACATGCATCAAGTCATTTTGAAAGTATACTGTAAAAGAAATGAATAAGGTAATGGATAATTTTTTTTTATTCAGAAATATTCAATAATTTTTTTAACTAAATCTTTTTATAGAAAATTTTCGACAAATTTCTTTTTATAAAAAAATTTTGCAAAATCTTCTTTCACAGAAAATGTTCAATAAATTTTCATTTTATATGAAATTTTTCATAAATTTCCTTTTTATATGAAATTTTTAATAAATTTTCTTTTTGTAGAAAATTTCCGATAAATTTTCTTTTTATGAAAAATTTTCGATAAATTTTCTTTTAATAGAAAATCTACGATACATTTTCTTTTAATAGAAAATTTACGATAAATTATCTTTTAATAGAAAATTTACAACAAATTTTCTTTTAATAGAAAATTTGCGTTCAATTTCCTTTTTATAGAAAATTTACGATCAATTTTCTCTTTATAAGAAATTTAAAAAAAAAAAAAACTTTTGTTGAATTTTCGTTTTATAGAAAATGTTCATTGAAAATTTTCTTTTTATAGAAAATTTTTGTTTAATTTTCTTTTTCAAAAAAAATCGTTGAATTTCCCTTTTGTAGGAAATTTCCGACAAATTTTCTTACTAAAGGAAATTTTCGATAAATTTCTTTTTACAAAAAATTTATGATAAATTCCTTCCAAAAAAAATTTTAAGTAAATTTCCTTACTATAGAAAATTTCTCTTAATAGTTCTATTTAAAGAAAATTTTCGGTAAATTTCCTTTTTATAGAAAAATTTCGATAAACTTCTTTTCTATAGGAAATTTTAGAAATTCTATAGGAAATAAAAATATAAATAATATGGGAAATTTTCATTGATTTTCGTTTCTATAGGAAATTTGCAATAAATTTCCTATCTATAGAAAATTTTCAATTAATTTCCTTTATAAAGGAAATTTTCAATAAATTTCCTTTCTATAGAAAATTTTCAATTAATTTTCTTTATAAAGGAAATTTTCAATAAATTTTCTTTCTATAGGAATTTTTCAATAAATTTCTCTTCTATAAGAAATTTACGTAATTTTTTAATAATTTCCTTTTTGTGGGAAATTTTTTAAAAATTTCCTCTATAGGAATTTTTCGACAAAAAAATTTTCTGTCTATAGGATATTTTCGATAAAATTCCTTCTTAGAGGAAATTTTCGATAAATTTCCATTTTATAAGAAATTTCCTCTTGATAGGAAATTTTCAACAAATTTCCTCTTTATAGGAAATTTTCAACAAATTTCCTCTTTATAGGAAATTTTCAACAAATTTCCTCTTTATAGGAAATTTTCGATAAATTTCCCTTTTATAGGAAATTTTCGATAAATTTCATTTTTATAAGAAATTTTCAATAAAATTCCTTCTTATATGAAATTTTCGATCAATTTTCATTTTATAAAAAATTTTCAACAAATTTCCTCTTTATAGGAAATTTTCAACAAATTTCCTCTTTATAGGAAATTTTCGACAAATGAATTTTTTTTCTATAGGAAATTTTTGATAAATTTCTTTTTTATGGAAAATGTTCTATAAAATTCCTTCGAAAAATTTTCATTTTATGGGCCATTTTCGATAAATTTTATAGGAAATTTCCAAAAAATTTCTACTTTATATGATATTTTCGACTAATTTTAGTTTTATAGGAAATTTTCGAGAAATTTAAATTTTTTAGAAATTTTCGACAAATTTACATTTTCGAAGGAAATTTTCGATAAATTTCTTTTTTGTTGGAAATTTTCGATAAGTTTCCTTTTTGTTGGAAATTTTTAACAAATTTTCTTTTTGTAGGAAATTTTCGACAAATTTCCTCTTTATTTGAAATTTGCGACAAATTTCCTCTTTATTTGAAATTTTCGACAAATAAATTTCCATTTTATTGAATATTTTCGATAAATTTTTATATGATACTTTATACAGGAAACTGAGAAAATTTTCGATCATTTTTATTTGAAAAAATTTTCGATTTTTTCTTTTTTTTTTTTTTTTTTTGTTGAGAGAAAGTTTTCGATAAATTTTCACTTTATAGGAAATATTTACTAAATTTTTACCTTATAAAAAATCTAGAATAAATAACAGATCTTTCCCTATTCTTGCAACATTTGATATGATGGTGTGATTGTATGTCATTTGTCTATAAGTGTATGCACATTGAAGTAATAATAATTGTAGTGGTAGTTGTTGTTGTTGTTTTTATTTTTATTGTATTTGCTGTAGTAGTATGTAGTTGTAAAGATAATGATCACTTGTAATAAATACCTTAAGTATCTCATATATCAAGTAATTTCAAGGACGTATAGCTGGCGGATACTCAACGGAAAGTAACAAAAAAAAACCGCAGTAACAGCAAAAAATAAATAAAAAAACAACATAACATTATTATTAGTGAGGTGAACAAAAATAAAACAGCAACAACAAAATGACCATAAAATACAATTAAAACATTAAAAGCTTCTTGAGAGGGGGAGACCCAATCGTCGGGGTTAAATGCAGGAAGAAAAAATTGTACTTCTACTATGAGATCTTTGGTGAGCAAAATCTTTTAACTTCTTCACTTTTAGTCCTGTATATAACAATTTTTACAACTTAATTATTGCTAAACTGCTCTATAGCAACTGCTTGCTATACCACAACAACAACTACAAGAACAGCAACAAGATTATTGTACAATAAATAAACGACATGCAACAAATAGACAAGAACGTCGAAAGGAACAAGTAAACATTTATACATACACTCATACTAAGTTACTAGTATCCATACAAAGAAACCAAAAAAAAAAATAATAATGAAACGCCAACCATTCAACATTTAAAGACTTCCAATAAAATTTCAAGATTGTAATGTTGTGATATGATCGAGCTTAAGCTACTGAAGCTGTCGTCATTATTATTGACATATCTTTGTATCGACAGATGGCGCTGCGGCAATTGCTGCTGCTGCTGCAACTCTACTTGTTTTCGGAGTATTGGAGTAGTGCTGACAATGTTATTGTTACTGGGAAAATTAGCATAAAAACGCAATTTTTGAATATTAATAGCTATGGCACTCCAAGCTACCAAAAAAAAAAAAAAAAAATGAAAAAAGGAAACAACACCACCACTGTAGAACAACTCTATGTTTAAGAAATCACTACTAAGGCGATAAAGTCATTTACACTCGATTTGAAATAGAGTATTGTACGACTAGGAAAAGGTAGAGGATAATGTGTAGCATAAAACTACAAAATCTTAAGACTACTGTTTAGCTAGGAGGGTTAGTTTCAGAAATTCTTAGAAATATTAAATGCATTGTTTTAAATTAAAATAATCTGAATCATATTTTCCCTTTAAGGAAAGAATTTTAAAATTGCTTATAAATTCAATATTTAAGAGTTTAAAGCAAAAATATCTTTGATATCTTTGTTATTTTCTGCAAACGAAAATTTTTAATAAAATACTAAAATTATGAATATTTTTTTAGCTAGATTAGGGCGAAAACTTTTTTACCAAAACAAAATAAAATGTATTTATTCGACACTTGGAAAGCATAAAAAATATATATCATATATTATTTCATAACATATTTTATTAATCAAAAATTAAAGAAGATTCTTGTTTGAAAAAGTTCTTAAATCTTTAACCAATTTTATTTTTCATATATTCGAAAATTTTAACTTTTGTAAAAAAATTTATGATTATTTACGAAAATTTTTTTAAATTACATTTACATTTTTTTGACTTTGTCTTTTACAAATGTTAAAAAAAACGATTTAAATTTTTAACGCCATTTCTTAAAACTTTGAAGTACACAAAGAAAAAATTTCGTAAATTTAAATTATTTGCTTCATAAATATTATGAATTGAACTTAACTTTTTTTTGCCAAACTTTTTTCATAAAAAATAAAATTTTTAAATTGTACATATTGATATATTTGGGTATTTTCCAAAATTTTTTGGGGAAATTTTGACTTATTTTTATTAGATTAGATTAGAAATGATGAATAAAAATATTTATACATGAAAATATTAATAATAAATGCCTTAAAATGGTAATTTTTGAAAAAAAAAACTGTAAAAAATAATTACCGAAATAGTTGCTATGATCGATTATTAAATATTGAAGATTTTTAAAT
Organism: Protocalliphora azurea; assembly: GCA_932274085.1. Classification (NCBI taxonomy): domain Eukaryota; kingdom Metazoa; phylum Arthropoda; class Insecta; order Diptera; family Calliphoridae; genus Protocalliphora; species Protocalliphora azurea. Next base: position 139,816,172 of record OW026522.1, on the reverse strand, counting down.
AAAAATAAAAAAACAATAAAATTTGAAATTTCTAATTTTTGAATAGTTATTTCATTTATTGAAATTATTGATTATTAATTAAAAAATAGTCCGGCTTCATCACAATGGTAAATCTGATCGGCTGCTAACCCAAGTTAATTTATTTTATTTTTAAATTAATCTACAAATGGATCAACACTCTCTACTTTATTTGAAAGCTTTTTTTCCACATATTTTTAGTTTACGTATACCATGGCGTCTTTCTATCACTTAAACAAGGCTTTTCCATTTTTGGATACTTCGCAGCTTTTAATGAAACTCTGTTTCCCGGTACATTTTCAGTGCGGCCAACAAATTTTTGTATAGCATTCTTATTTTTTTTTTTTTTTAATTCTACTAACTGTGGAATTACACCTTTTTTTAATTGATTTAAAATTTCTAACTTTTGTTTAATTGTTAATTTTATAACTTATTTCAAATTTAATACGCAATGATCTACACTCTACTCAAATAAGCATTAAATAAAATCATAGAAAAAAGATAGAAACAAACCAAAAAAATAACTGTAAATTAACGATTTAAGTGTAAGCAGTGACGTAGAGGTAAGTTTGTTTTAAAGCTGTATGCATTGAAGTTTTTTTTTCACGTCTACGCATATGTCTTAAAGAAGTAGAAGAAAATAAAAAGAAGAAATAATGATAATAACAGATTTCTGAACAAAAACTTAAAGAGAAATAGATGAAATATTATGATGAAGATAAAAAGTTGCACTTATCGAGACATTTTTTTTAAAAAAGTTGCACTTATAAAGACTGTAATGTATAAAAAAAAATAAGGGGTTGCGCAAATAGGTTAGTTGCAATAACAGATAGTTGCGCAATTCGAGCTCGTACTGTATGTAAATTGAAAAAAGTTTTTTGAAGATCTTATACTTTTTATATCCTACACCACCATAGATGGTTGGGGTATTATGCATTTGTGCTGGTGTTTGTAATGCACAGAAAAAATCATCCAACACCCACCTTAAAGTATACCAATCGACTCAGAATCACTTTTTAAAACGATCTAACGATATCCGTCCGTCCGCCTGGCTGGCTTTCCATGTAAACCTTGTGCAAAAACCTTCTGAAATTTGGCACGTGGGACTTTTATGATACAAGGACGAAGCCTATTGAAATTGGTTATGATCAGTCCATTATTTCACCTAGACCCCATACAAATGTCCCCCCGGAATAGAGTTTAAACACTTCGGTGCAAGGAAGTTCTCTATAAGTATCAATCTTCGTACCAAATTTTATGAAGATCGGTCAGCAATTGACCGTAGCTCCCATATAAACCCCTATACCGAAAATCACTTTAACGTGCATAAATCCCATACGAACGTTAGTAGCAAATTAATATTCGGCACAAATAAGTTTTATGTAAGTAGAAATAACACTGCCAAATTTTATGAGAATCGGTCTTGACCGACTATACCTTTCATTCTCGTTTTCATTTGAAAAGATATAAAACAGTTAGATTTAAGAAATTTTTTAATGTAATTAATTTTTACACTAACTTATGACTAGGATTTGGGATCCGAGAAATCCTGAGATTTTCCGGCAAAATGTTATCGGGAATTCCCGGGAATTTTTAATTTTCCCGGGAAAACAGGAAATTTAATATTAATTTAATGTGTAGTTTTAAAATCCTATAACCAAAATATTATTGTTCCATGAAAAATTTACATTATTGTACACACACTACTTACTAAATGCGTTTCTAGATGATAATACTGAATATTAAAATTTATCAAAAATTCGCTACAAAACCGATATTTTATATTATTCAAAGACGTATCACGGAAAACCGCAAACCCTACTTATGATTTTTTTTTTTAGACCAAAAATTTAAGTAATTTTTTATTTCTTTTATTTCTTTCTTTCAGAAAATTATCAAGAATATTATTATTATTATTATTTATTTTTAATTTTAAATTTTTATTAAAAAAATTATTGGGTAAAAATGAGGAACACAATTTTTGAAATCAAATATCTTTCAAGCAGTAGGAGATGATACAGCTCAATAAGAATATTTCACTGTAGCACGGTGTTGTTACTCGTTTAAAGTAAATTTATTGCTATATTTTATAAATAAAGTTTAAGGTTAAATTGAAATTAATTCTATAAGTTTAAAAAAATACTAAAGCAATAATTATATTGAATGAAATACGCCTATCTATGAAATTAGTTTTTTTTTTCTCTTGTAACACCTGTAACATTCTTACAAACAATTTAAATTAAATTTTAGGGATTTCATTAATTCAATATTTATAATAATAGTTTTTCCATATTAAACCACGCGCAGAGCATAATCTAAGAGCAACATAAAATGATTGAAGCGTATGGTCACAGCTAATTCCCTCTTATTATATTGTATCCGATTTTATGGTTCGTTTTTCATGTTATGGTTCAAGTTATTCATATTATTATACCATCTTACTTCACGATTATCCCATTCTATCAGTTTATGATTTTATTTTATTAAATTATTCCATCTCAATATTTTTATCATATTATGATTCCATTTTACCATATTATTATTTCAACTTATCATATTATGATTCCAATTTATAATATTATTCCATCTTATCATATATTAATATAAAATACATTAATTCAAAATTATTATTTTTATAAATTGTTCATTGAGTCCATTACATTTGTTTCAAAATAGTAGATAGAAGAATTTATTAATCATAAAAAATTATTTAAATATTATTTGTTCATTAATTAGTTTTGTTTATTTGTACCTTCATATGTTGTATAAAGTAATATAAGATATTTTTTTAACTAAAATAAATCATGCCAAATATAATTAAATCTTGTCTACTTATATTAATTCATGTATAAACTAAATGAGAATTATAATGAAGATGGAAAAGAACCGTTAAAAACAACATATATTCAAAAGCAAACAAGTTATGAATTTTTGTACCATATTTGTAAAAAACATTAATTTGTAACATTTTATTGTTATGGGAATAATAATAATATTAATAAGGTTTGAAAACAAAATATGGTTTAAGAACAAGGAAAAAGATTGGTAATAGTTAATGGTTGTAGAAATAATAATAATCATATTAATTAATTTTTTTTCTGATAAAAATATTCAAAAACATACAATTTTTGTAGTCATAAAAAATTTTGATTGAATGTAAACATTGAATGATAAAACTAAAACAAAAACATTGTTATCATGAACAAAGTATTATAGAAATTTATGAAAATTAACAATGAGAATATAATATTGTTGTAGTGACAATACCGCAAGCATGTTTTTTTCTCCATGTGCATAGTTTCGGTACATATTATATAGAACTTAGTCTCATTTTTGATGATTATATTTGTATCTTAAAATAATTATAATAAATTATTCTAAATTATAAAAATAAAAAAATAATTGTAATAAATTTTAACTTGAATATTATAATATTTGTTGAGTTTTTTAGAGAAATATAAGCTCTTGATGGGAATATTTATTTCTGAAAAAAAGAAACGGTTGACCGGTTTTGTCAAAATTTCAATTATTCGAACTATTCGAAAACCGGTTTCTCCAAAAAGTCGAATAAATAGCCTTAATACTTAAGTGATGTTATTTTACCGAATATTTAATGAATTTTTCATATTTTTCCTTGATGGCAAAAGTTTTGTCCGCTTGAAATTTAATTTGTTTTATTAAAACTTGTTTTTCAATAATTTTTAGTTAATAAGTATTTTTTTTTAATGAGATAAAAAATTAAGCATTTTACATAATTAAAACAATAGAAAATAATATTTAAAAAAAAGTGATTTCTTAAGAAAGATTAAATCATTTGTATTTTCCTCTAAAAATGTATGTTTTGTATTTAACGATTTAAAATTAGTTATGAAGAACCAGCAAAGGTATTAATGCAGGTGCAAAGAAAAGAAAGTATACTTTTTTGAAATTGTTATAATTAGGTGGAGGATTTTCATGCAAATGCATGGAAAATGCATATTTTGTCATATTTTTTATAAAAGTGCATATTAGTTTACATATTTTTCAAATATTTTTTTTTTTTTTTTTTTGTTAAAAAAAAATAAATATGAAGAACCAGCAAAGGTGCAAAGAAAAGAAAGTGTACTTTTTTTTAAATTCTTATAATTAGGGAGCGGATTTTCATGCAAATGCATGTTTTTGGTGGTGAATATTTTTTGCATATTTAGTGGAAAATGAATTTTTTGTCATATTTTTAATAAAAGTGCATATTAGTTTACATATTTTTCAAATATTTTTTTTTTATTTTTTTTTTTTTTTTGCTTAAAAACAAATATATCAGGTTTGAACTCTATAGCAGTTTTAAAAAAAGTAAACGAACATTTCTAACAAAAAAAGTTCCAATAAACTTAAGTTTTAATAAAAAGTTATTTTATTCATTAAAATGCCCTAAATTAAAAATAATTATTTATTAGTATTCTAATAAAATATTTACTTAGTGAAATTTGATATGAAAGTTTATTGAATAAATATTCTTTAAACAAAAATGCAGAAAGTAAGAACGCCAAAAAAATACGTTTAAAATATATATTTGCAATAAGTTATTAAATTAAAAAAAGAAGCTTATTGTTCATCAGCAGGTAAGTACCAAAAAACACCAAAAATTTTAATCATTAATTTTATTTATTTTTTCGTTTTGGGTTGTTTGTTTCGTTTTGGCGTTTTTTCGTTTTTGAGGTTGTGTTTTAATTTTTTATTTTTGTGTTTTTTTTCGACTATTTATTTAAGCGATTTTTTTATTATAGCGACTTTTTTATTTTGTCTTTTTTCGTTTTAGCGATTTTTTTTCAATTTTGGAGATCTTTTTATTTTAGCTTTGTTTTTTCATTTTACGTTTTTTTTTCGCTTAAGCGTTCTTTTTCCGTTTTGGCGTTTTTTCGTTTTTGCGATTTTTCTTAAATTTTCGTGTTTTATTATTTTTTTGCGAATTATTTAGGCAACGTTTTTCATTGTTTTTGAGGATGCGTTTTAAATTTTTTATTTTTGTGGTTTTTCGACTATTTATTTAAGCCATTTTTTATTATAGCGACTTTTTTTTTTCTTTTGAGCGATTTTTTTCAATTTTTGAGGCTTTTTTATTTTAGCGGTTTTTTTTCATTTTAAGTTTTTTTTTCGCTAAGCGTTCTTTTTCCGTTTTGGCGTTTTTTTCGTTTTTGGCGATTTTTCTTAAATTTTCTTACATTTTCATGTTTTATTATTTTTTTGCGAATTATTTAGCGGTTTTATTTTCGTTTCGGCAACGTTTTTCATTGTTTTTGAGGTTGTGTTTTAAATTTTTTATTTTTTTGATTTTTTCCTCTATTTATTTAAGCGATTTTTTATTATAGCGATTTTTTCATTTTGTTTTTTTTTTTTTTTTCTTTTGAGCGATTTTTTCAATTTTGGTGATTTTTTATTTTAGCGTTTCTATTTTTTCATTTTACGTTTTTTTCGCTTAAGCGTTCTTTTTCGTTTTGGCGTTTTTTTCGCTTTAGCGTTTTTTTCGTTTTGGCGATTTTTCTTATAGTTTCTTATTTTTTGTGTTTTAATTTTTTTAATTTGCGAATTATTTAGCGGTTTTATTTTCGTTTCGGCAACTTTTTTGAGGTTGTGTTTTAATTTTTTATTTTTGTGTTTTTTTCGACTATTTATTTAAACGATCGCTTATGCGTTCTTTTTCCGTTTTGGCGTTTTTTTCGCTTTAGCGTTTCTTTTCGTTTGGGCAAATTTTCTTAAATATTCTTATTTTTTCGTGTTTTATTATTTTTTTTTTTTAATTTGCGAATTATTTAGCGGTTTTATTTTCGTTTTGCAAACTTTTTTCATTGTGGTGATTTCTTTTATTTTGGAGTTATTTTATATTTTGGAGATTTATTTGTGTTTTATAATACTATGTATTAATTATATAGAAGCTTTAGTTCCAGTCCCTATCCTTCGGACACATATATTTGTGAGACATCTGAACGTCTTACTACCATTTTATGAAAACTGTAAAATTTATTTAATAAATTTTTTAACCCATCCTCGTATTTTTACAAATATATTTGACAATAGCAATATCAAACTCTCAAACCCAGACTACTACAAAGCCCCCCTAAGCCATTTGCTCTTCCATACGAGAAAAAAAAATATCTAAAATTGAGGATGAGGAAGAAAAAACCATAGAAAATTATTTGCTATTTTTAGTGCGTGCTAACGTCATTCATTTTATTTTGTATGCTTAGATTATTTTATAGAGCTGTTTCACAATCAGATCCTTTCACAGTGATAAAAGGCCTAGAAAAAATAAACCTCAACTAAAATGCCACATTAAATGGCTGCTGTGTGTTTGAAGCCGGCTCGACTCGACTGCTAAAAAATAAACAAATATAATAAAAAATACAGGTGCTATTAGCTGTGAAAACATAGCAACAAACATATGTACATTTATTAATGGATCTAATGGTAAACTTTTTTTTTTTCTTTATTTCTCACTTGAGTTTATTTATTTGTTCATTTGTTTTCCTTTCCTCAGTTATAAAATACAACAAGTTGTTGATATTTTAACATTTTCATAGAGTGTTTAACACGCATAGATGCGTTTTATTTTTAAGCCAGATACATAGATACAACACATACATACATACATACAACCATATTTATATACAAACGAAAGCCTACAAATATGAAACAGTTAATGAAAAGATGTTTTCCTTATGATAACCCCGTTTTATTTCTATATATTTTTGTTATGTTTTTCTATTCGAGATCTTATTGAAAATATTTAAACATAGAGCTGGGATCTTTTGGGGCTTATTACGTAATACAAGTAGTACAAGTGGTAGTTGTTTGTTAAACATACAAAATTTATCATTTTAATCAACAGCAATATTAATAGCAACAACATCGTTGCTGTTGTCATCGCCAACATCATTATTTTTATCTGCAGTTTTTGCAGTTGCAATAACAAACGTTTAAATGAAAATTGAAATTATATCAGTCGTGTTTAATCGAAAGCTTTCATTTTCATTAACTTTAAGTGAAATGAAATCCTTAAGGTATTAAAGAGATATTTTATATTAAACAGAAAGATAAATAATATAAAGCAGGTGATTAAGTCTCTAAATGGACATATACAGTTTTGCAATAATATTGGTTAGTGTTTGGGCTGCTTAAAGCAGCCTTAAATTACCTTAAACTAATACAAATGTTAAAAATTAAATAACATCTATACAGATGTTAAATACTCGTATTTGGCCACATCTCTCAAAAACTAAGAACTTCTCAAGTTTGTCAAAGAATTATGTTTAAAACGACCACACACATTCTTTCTAACTCAATCATCGTCATCATCATCATCATATTGGATCACAAAATAAAACGCGATTAACTTGACTGTTTGATGGTGTGTAATTAATTTTAGTTTTTTTTTATCGATAAAAATGTAAAAAGTTTTAAAATATTTACGATGATGATGATGATGATGATGATGAAGAAGTGGAAGCAAAATGAAAAATTCATCAACTACCTGTATTTTTAATGTTTAATCTTTTTAAGATTAATTGATAGATTGTGTTTTATTTGATGATGATGATGATGGTAAATGATTAATGAAATCATTTTTTGAAATACAAAAACAAAATAGAATTTAGAAATTGTTTAAAAAATTCTTTGTTATTACTTTGTTGTTGATGACATTTTAAAATTGTAATTTTGTTTTGTTTTGAATGAAAAGTTATTATCAATTATTTCCATTAAATAAATAATATTAATCATTTTCAAACAAAATCTCAACTTATTTTTCTAAATATTTGTAATTAATATTGAAAGTGTCATTAACGAAAATATGTTTTGTATGTAGGATAATTAATTGAAACCCTACAAGCAAATTAATACGAAAGTGATTCGAGTTCTTATTGCTTAGAAGAAAAATTTTATTACCGCAATAATCATGTTTGTATTGCGAAAATTTCCCCCTTCGTGAAAGATTATACGTCACAAGCGATACATCTAAGCAATAAGAAATCAATACGCCTGGAAGAAAAACAGGGAATATTGCTAGATAATCATCTAAGTGAAACAAAGAAGATACCGCCCAATAATATTCTATAGAAAAATATAAATACAGTGCAATCTCGGTATTCGTGACTACCCATTATCGTGAGGGTCCGGTTATCGCGACGGCTTAATTTTTAGAATTGCAGTTTCTATAATAGCGACAGTTTACGAAAAACGGGTTCTATTTTCGCGACTTTTGTCTGTTTTTTTTTTAATTTGATTAAAAAGGAAAATTCCCGTCTTTTGGTATATTAACCTTTTTGTATGATTTTGGTCTTCAATTTTGTCAGTTTATTTGTGTCATTTGTTGTGAAAATATATCTCTTAAGATGGGAAAAGTTCAACATATTTTAAAGCCAACGATTGCTCAAAAATTAGAGATTTAAGAAAAAAATTTAAAAGTGGAGATTCTGTAACAAAGTTAATAGTAACAGCTATTTAAACTTTGTTACATACCTATAATATTTATATTTATTATTATGTTCTTTTATAGATCTGTAGCCCATTAACATTTCACTCCTTTGCTCGTCTGTAACTACTTAGCTACCAACCATCATATGTTTTAGAGAATTAATAATTCTCATTTAGTTTGTGGGATTTTTCACATAAGTATTCTAAGGTTGGTTGAAGTAGTTGCGATTCGAGCGCTATAGAATTTGCCAAAAAAAAAACCCAAGACAGCTGATCTTACATAATCTGCCTTGATCCCAAGACATCTGATATTGTGAAATCAGCCACCGTTTCTCTGGTACTCGGAAAAATTTCGAGCGTCAGGGCAACTTCGGTTGACTGTTTCGAACACAGCGGCTTTGTTCTGACTGTTTTGGCACAGCAACTTCGATTGTCGGGTTCGGCACGGCAACCTCGGTTGACTGTTTTGGCACAGCAAGAATTTGTAACCTAGATTTAAGGAATTGTATTGTTTAAATTAGTATTCGTAAGATATCTTTAAACGAGGGAACCGAATCTTCGATCCAGCATCTACCAGTAATAGAACCCGATTCACCTGAGAAGTACCCGACTGAATCCTTGCGTGTCATCGTGCTGCCGAATTTTCGATCCAGCATCCACCAGTAATAGAACCCGATTCACTTGAGAAGCACCCGACTGAATCCCTGCGTATCATCAGGCTGCTAGTAATTTATCTAACACAAAATATTTATAAATACTATCGATAACTAAAACATTGAATTATTAAATAAAGATATACTGTATATTTGAACCCCGGAAAGGGTAAACAAATTGTGTTCTCACTTAAGGTTCGTAGATCCCATAAGTCGACCCTGGACACAAATGAGCTACCTCAGCCGACGACAAAGCCACGTTACAATTCTATAAATTCAATTTGCGTGAATTACAAGTTGCATAAGTCTTCGGTTTACCGCATTATAAAGCAAGAAAATTCATTAAAAAAGTTCGTACGTACACCTGAAAGAAAGCCGAGTACCCCAGAATGGAAAAAATGCTTTTTTTCCTTTGTTTTACAAATGTTCCAATATCAGCAGCGATTTTACGATCAAAAGTCAATCATTTGTATTGTATTTCAAAATTTATCAAACCAATTCAGGTTTCAATGCCAGTGAATGATGGTTGAAGAAATTTAAGCGTCGACATGGTATTAGAATTTTAAAAAATTTCGAGCGAGAAATTGTCTTCGAAAACTCAACTTATTGATCCATTTGTGAGAAAGTTTAAGGATTACGTTGATGAGCATGGTTTGACTCTTCACCAAATCTACAATGCTGACGAAACCGGTTTATATTATAGGATGCTTTGAAATCACACTCTTGTCACATGTAATGAGAAAACGGCTCCCGAAGGAAAATATGTAAAGAGAGAATAACTTTTTTGCCCTGTTCAAATGCGAATGGCACAGACAAACTGAAATTGTTGACTGTTTTTTTGAAAATCGAAAAACCCCTGCAACTTCGAATGCTTTTTCAATAATCCTGTAATATATGAGGGCGTATCAATAAGTTCCTGACTTTTTTAATGAAACACAATTTTCTTTGCAAAACAAAAATTTATTTTTCAACATAAACTCCTTTTAACTCAATACACTTAGTTCAACGTTTCACCAGTTTTTGTATCCCTTTAAAAAAATAGGATTTTTCGAGGTCCTTAAAATAAGCATTTGTTTGGTCAATAATTTCATCGTTGGAGTTGAATCTCTTTCCACCGAGCCACTTCTTTAGGTTTGGAAATAGGAAGTAGTCACTAGGGGCTAAATCCGGAGAATTCATAGAGTTTTGCCACTGAGACTGCACACGTGTGCACCCGTGCATTATCTTAATGAAAAAGAACTTTTTCCTTGGCCATATGGGGTCGTTTTCTTTTTAAATCCTCATTAAATCGGTCTAATAAGTTGGCATAATATTCGCCGTTTATTGTTTTTCCCTTTTGAAGGTCGATGTGGATTATACCGCGTGCATCCCAAAAAACTATTGCCATCCATCATACAACTCCAGTAATATGGCCTGGGTGGCATCATTTATATTCAAGGACTGGTTACATCACGTAATTTAATTTTCACCAATTAGTAAAAGTAAGTAAAGTAATAAGTAAAAGTAAGTAAAAATTTTTTAGGTCCGAAAATTTTTGGCTTCAAAAGGTCTACCGCAAAAAGCAATTTTGCTTTTGGATAACGCGACATATCACCCAGTTGAGGAACTAAAAAGTAGTGACGGTTAAACTATAGCAATAAATCTACCATCCAGTTCCACTGCCCTTATTCAACTGTTAGATCAAAACGTTATCAACTTGGTCAAATTAAACTTGGAGCTCTAACTAAAAAGCTTCAATCTCAAAAATGCAGTTCAGATTCTAGCTACGTATTGGGATAAAATATCAGTGTCCAATATCTGAAAATCCTGGAACGCCTTGCTCGAATTCGCTAGTGAATGGAGTAAAGAGTAAAGAGGATAACATGCCCTTAAATATTTCACAAAACATAATGCAGGAAAAAAATGAAGATCTTTCAACTATTGGTACACTTGTAGCTCAAATTGATACGGAACATCTTTTCACGAATGCTGACATAAACAAGTGGATTCAAGAAGAATTTCATGTGTAAAGTAATGAGGAGCAAATGAAATTATCAGTTACGGAATCGGTGGATTTATACTATAGTAGTCATAAAGAAAACAAAATTAAAGTGTACGTCGAGAAACATACGCATACAATGGGCTTTGGAAAATGATAAGCCGACATCATCACTACATGAACTTTGTGATTCAGCTGTTATTTTAAAAAATAATTTGCCAAAAAAGCAACTCAAAATCTCCAATTTCTTTAAAAATGTTTAAAATGTAAATATATCAATAAAAACAATTATAATTTTAAAAATTACATAAAATTTTTCAATAAAATTTTGGATTCTGTTATCGTGAAAATTCAATTTTCGCGACAGGTCTGGTTTTTAATTAGCCGCGAAAATCGAGCTTGTACTGTATATAGAAAAATTATCATTAAATAAATTTTTAAATAATATAATAAAGAAAACTTTTACATCTTGTAAAGCATGAACATAAATCTTGACATCATAAAGCACGAAAACCAAAACTGAAACATAAAATATCCATTATTTTGCTGAAAAACAAACAAATTTCTTCAATATTTTTTTGAATTTTGTAAAATTTTTCGGCAACTGAAAAAAATTGTGACTAACAAATAAAAAAAAGTATTGTATTAATTTCTTCCAGATGATCTCAATGGGATATCATAAATTTATTGCGGATGTGATAATCAGCTTACTGAATAAAGGGCAATATTTTGAGGATAAAAATAATAAAATATTTAATAAATAAAATAATAAAATATTGCTTTGATGATTTTCGTCCAAGTAATAAAAAGAAGATATTGCGTAAATTCCTTCTAGGACGATATCTTCCAAATGTTTATAGGGAATTTTTTGGAAATTTATGAAAAAAATTTTATATTTTAAAAGCATTAAACATAGAATACATCTAGAAGTTTATGTGAGAAACAGTTCGAACTAAATTTTCAAAAAATTACTAATTTTTTTCAAAACACAAAAACAAAATATATGTGACTATATGTATTATGTTGTTGCACGAATTAGGTTTTTGACAACTAAATTAGGATTTTGTCACTCACATAAATTTCTAGTTGTATTCTATGGAATTAATAATGACCATAGCTCTTAAATAAATCCCTCCACCGAACGTGCATAAATCTCTTAAAAATGTTAGTACCAAGTTAATAGTCGACACAAATAAGTTTTATATAAGTATAAATTACGGAAATCATCCTAAAGTGCATAAATTTATATAAATATTAGTATCAACGTGATATTCTCTATTCGTATGTTTTATTTTACACTTAATATAAATATCGGTACACAATTTTCCACAGGTATAATATAAGACCACTCCTCAAATTTTGGTGCACATATACAATGTTATAGCGTATCATATGGCCAATTATTGACCGTAATTTCTACTTATATAAAATTGCGTCAAATATTTACTTAAGCTTCGAAAGAATTAATTAAATCATAGCTTAATTAATTCACTTAAATCTTAATTCTAAATTAAAAATTTATTCCGTAATACCATTCCCAAAAACATAATTCTATAACTTTATTCATTTTGTTTGAATAGAATTAATGCTTTATTGAAAAATTAGATTCAAAATTCACCAACGTTATGGTAACGTAGACAATTTACGGTATTGGCTTTTTGATAGCGCTCGTTTACAAATTATAAATACACAAAATAGTAAACATAACACAATTTAATAATTTGATACCGAGCTAGTGTCAATGTATGCCGATTCGTTATCAGTTATCGTTAATGTTTTCAACAAGCAGTGTTGAATTTGAACACATACGGAGCTGATTCACTATTGACACTGTGTTCGATTTTTCTCTGGGTGTAAACTTCATAGCCCAAGATTTTTTTTCTTTGCATTACAAACATCAACATAAATGCATAATATCCCAAGCATCAATGATGGTATAGGGTGTATAAAGTGAAGATCGAAAATTGCATGAAAATTTCATTTGAGGTAAAGGCTGTTTGACTGGTTCAAATACTGTAGTAAATTGACTGTAAATCGTTTGTTAAAAAGAAAAAACATAATTTAGCTCTGTCCAGATCAAATGTCGATTTCGTAGATATTCAGATATTTCTATATATAAAAAAGATCGATAGCACTTAAGGATATCTGTTGAAATCAAATAAAAATGTTTTAAACAAGTTTTTGAAAAATATAACACTATTATCAAGTTAATGATGATAAAACAGTTATGATGTTACAAGCGCCATCTTGAGGTCTGTAGTTAAAAAGTGATGAGGTAAATGTATGTGCTAGCATTTACCTTGATATTCAAGACAACCACTAAATGGTTGGAGTTGAATAAATGCTATGGTGAATTTTAATTAAAAATGAAGAATTAATGTTGGGAACAGTATATGTATATACTTTTACAAATTTGAATTTGTTTGTAAATAACAATTTAAATTAATTAAACAAAATTTAATTGAAATATTCTATCTGTATTTACCCCATTTATTCCTATATAGCGAGTATATATTTTATACTTCCATTAATTAATATGAAATTATAGGGGCCATTTTATCTTATTCGACAATTTAAAACATCTACTGTCATATTTTCTAATATGATCACTGATAACCATTTTCTACACTCAATACATGTCAAGACGCCTAAACAAACATAAAAAGAACAAAACTTTCTTCTAACAAGATACGAAATTATTAAGAGAAAAAAACCATTATCAAAAGAAATAAAAAAAAAAATGAAAATAAAAAAATAATAAACTACAAGAAACATTCATTAACGAATTTCTATGAATTTAATGAATTGTTAAGAAACGGAAGTATTGGTTATAAAACGAATTTTGAATTTGCTATAACTTATTAGATTTTATTTAACACAAAATTATTTGACTATATGATTGATTATGATCAAAATATGTTGATAAACTTTAAAAATTTTTTAAATTTTACTAAACTATTTTAACTTTATGTGCTTTTTTTTTTTGATATCATTACGCCTGTTAAAACACAAATGCATACATATGTTTGATATTAACTTTGTTTTAATACAAAATCCAATAAATCAGGGGTTCTCACAAACAATAGCTTCACGACCCCCTTGAGACATTACAATTTCAATTTCAAAATCAAAAGTTTGCAATGTAATTTTAATTGTAAAGTTTTTTCTCAAGCATCGACCAAAGGTTTAAATTTTAAGTTTGAATATTCTCGTATTAATTTTCAAGAAAATTATTAGTTAATTGGATTTGTGGAAGAAAGTAGTCGATTCCAATTATAATAATGTAAGTATAAAAAGTTTAAAATTTAGTATTTCAAAAGGAAAATTGAAATTTTTATTAAAATGTGGTGTTACCAGGTTAAAAAAAAAGTCGCTTAATTCGTTTCAAGCGATCTTTGGGTTTTCGAATTCCCACTGAAGTTATTGTTCAGTGGCAATTAGTTAGTTATAAATTCACAATATTCAAGTATAATTTATAATTTATAATAATTGTGTATTTACATGTAATAAATAAGTAGATAATACAATTATACCAATAATTGATACAATAATAAATACAGTCGCTCAAAAATGTAGTCGGACAAACATTAGGATATTAATTTTAATATTTTTCATATTAAAATTAACATAATGATGTTTTTTTTTTTCTTATTTTCTATGTTTTGCTATTGCCTTCTAAAAATTTAAATTTTATTTAAATATTAGTAAAAAATATTCTCAGTGTAAAATAAGACATCAAAGAATAAGTCGGACATATGGCAACGTTTGAGTTTATTCTTAAACATACTTGGGGAAACCCCGTTTTATTATGCAGTTTTTATTTACTGACATCTCTTAAAGCTGTATTAATCAAAAGACTGTAAGAAATTTCGTCGATGTACTAAAAAATGTTTAAAAAATAAGCCAAAATCAGGAAGACCGCAACTATTTACCAGCTCTGACGAAAGACGGATTATCCAAGAGGTTAAAAAAAGTCCTAAAGTTAGCGCCCCAAAATTACCTAAGAAAATTTCTCAACGCATAAATAAAGATTGCAATCCAGAAACAGTAAGATTAGTGCTCCGGAAAAATGATTGTAATACTAGAGTTGCCCATAAGAAACCTTATATTAATAAAGTTAATAGCACTAAAAGCATAAATTTTGCAAAAATGTACAAAAAAAAAACGAATATTTCTTTCTGAAATAAAGTAAATTTAATTTGTTCACTCAAAGAAAAAAAACTTGAAAGCTACCGTAAAGCATGGAGGTGATTCTGTTTTAGTTTGGGGTTGCATGTCCTCCTCTGGAGTTGGAGAGTTACATATGTAGAATAGATGGTATTATGGACCAAACTAAATATTCATCTAATTTAAAACAAAATTTGGTACCAAGTGTAGAAAAGTTGGTTATGAAAAACATATTCCAATTCTACCAGGATAACAATCCTAAAAATAAAACACACGCTGTTCGTATGTGGCTAGTATATAATTACCCACACGTACTTGAGACACCACCACAGTCCCCAGACATTAACGTAATCGAACATTTATGGGCACATTTGGAAAATCAGCTTATAAAATATACAATTTCCAAGAAAAATGTTCTTCTAAAGGCACTAAAGGATGACTAGGCAAAAATTGATCCATCTATTTGCAGAAGCCTGATGGCATCAATGCCGAGAAGATTAGAAGCAGTTATCAAAAGCAAAGGACTTCCTACAACGTACTAAATGCTATTAATATTAATTTAAGATAATTTTATTCTAATTGTCCGACTACTTTTTTGGTGTTAACTTTTAAGATATAAATGAATTTTTTTACTTTGTTTGTTTATAAATGAATTCCAAAAAAATATTTTCTCTCATTTTTAAAATAACGTATATTGTTTCTTACTACACTGCCTGCCACTTGAATAAGGAATCACATTTTTAACTTTAATTACGTATATCTCCTAGACTAAAGTTCAGAAAAAAAAATAATTTTTTGCGCAAACAAATTTCAAAGTGTTGGCTTTAGTTTCCTGAAGAAATAAAAAATATACATATTTTGTTATACTAAAATTGTGCATTTATTTAAAGACATGTATTTCTGTGGTACTTTTTCGTGTGTCACTTGCAAACTGTAATTTATTTTTAAATTTTAGGTTATGAAAATGAAAGTTATTATCTTCTTGCATTCAATTAGTAATGAGTACTGCCACCATTTTTAGAAATAACCTCAAAAATGCGATTTGGCATCGACTTGTATAATGACTCTAACTAATTTAGAGAAATTGAACTCCATGCTTCCGTTACTGCATACTTTAAGGATTCTATCGTCTCAAATTGTTTTCCTCCTTCATAAACTTTTCTTGCAAGCCAACGCCAGACATTTTCCATTGGATTCAGGTCTGGTGAATATTTGGGACAATCCAAAAGTTGAACACCTTGTTGATTAATCCATTGTTTTACTGCTCTGGCAGTATGAATCGGAGCGTTTTCGTGTTGGTACGTCCAAGGTATGGGTCCAAAGAAATCATTACATTTTGGAAATGCTTCCTCCAGAATGTTTTTTTAAGTCATTGCAGTCATTTTGTTGGATACAAAAACCAATTCTATGGTACCATAATACGAAATGGCACCCCATACCATTATTCCGCCCTCTCGGCTGTGTCTGCGTGTCAAAAATAATTCCTCCTTATTTAGATCATGGAAGTAATAGTTATACCCATCGGGACCATCAATATTAAACTTCTTTTCATCGGAAAATACAACTTTAAACCATTTGTTGGACCATGTCATTGTATTTTTGGCAAACTGTAGAGGTTGTGATTTGCGTTTTTCATTAAGTGGGGTTTTTTTGCAGTTTTGGTCGGACTATGTATGGGCACGACTTTAAAATACGGTGCACTGTTCTTAGACTGGCACTTACTCCACTTTTTTCACGTATTTTTGATACCGACATGGCAGAATTTGATGCAATTCTAAGAATTTTTCGTCTTTCTTTTGGAGTTGTTGCCATTTTGCTTCCGCCCTTTCATGTTTTTTTCAATATCTTTCCACATTATTTAAATAATTGTACACAACTATCTTTCCTCTGTAAAAGTTTTTGGCTATTTGGACCGGATTCTGACCCTGAGATTTCAAAATCAGATTTTTTCTTTTTCAGAGTTATTAAGAGCCTTACCACGTCCCATTTTGAATAAAAACTATTTAAAAACTATCAAATTAAAAATTCTCTAGCCGTTTATATTGAAAGAAATTAAAATCATAGCCTTCCTGATTAATATTAAAAGAATTCCTTATTCAAGTGACACACGAAATAGTACCACAGAAATACATGTCTTTAAATAAATGCATAACTTTAGTATAATAAAAATATGTATATTTTTTATTTCTTCAGGAACCTTGAAATTTGGTTGTACAAAAACTTATTTTTTCCTGAACTTTAGTTTAAGAGATATACTTAATTAAATTTAAAAAATGTGATTCCTTATTCAAGTTGAAGGCAGTAAAAGAAATAATTTGTAAACCCTTTCTTAATATACTAAATATTGAAGTCTATAAAATATTAGTTTTTGTCCGACTACATTCTTCAGCCACTGTATGTAGTTTTTCAAGAAAGCATTAAAAAAATAAAATAAAATTTTTAATTGATTTTTATTTCTAATTGAGATTGAAATCATACCGTCCATACATTTTTTCTCAAGGGTGAATAGTTAATAAAATTATGATTTCACAAATTGATATTAAAAACTTTAAAACCTAAAAATAAATAAATTTTACAGAAAAAATATTTGGTACTTGGAGAAATTTGAGAATATTTTTAATTTTGTCATTGGTTGGTTAGTTGGTTTACATGGTAGCCTGTAAACTTACGGGCAATCAATTAAATTCATTAGAATCCGTTTTGATGGAACCACACTACTCGCCAGGTGAATGAGTTGTATTGAGTCTGTAATGATATATAAGTGTAGGGAAGAACAATGAGAACATAAATTAATTAGATCCAGCCTGTAGCATTGAGATGTTTAATGATGTCACTGAGTCCAGTGTCAGATATCTCACAGAGGTTGTCTAATTGGTACCCTTCCAGAAATGTATGTCTGCTTGCGTTCAAGGCTGGGCATTCACTCGAGATGTCTTTGCGTTTGTAGGTAATGAGCTGCATTGATCGTTTTTCGTTGTAAGTAGGCCACGTTTCTTTCGCGACTCTTTTGCCATACTTTTGTATTAACCAAAAATATACATTGATTTAATCACTCACACGGATGTAATCACAATATTTTTGTACTTTCGACACCTATGTGAGTTGATCAATACGATGAAATCATTGCTAAATTTCAAAACATTTTATGAACTAAATTTTAATTATTGGATAATTAAATAAAAATACCTTAAATTTTGTGTTTAAGTAAAAGGTCTTCGCAACCCCTCTAAAATATTTGTACGGACCCCTTGTGAGTCGCAGATCCCCATTTGAAAACTATCAATCATTATTTATTTAATTCATTTAAAAACCTAAACACTTTAACACCTGTTGTCAACGATACAATTTTATTTTTTTATTAACATTTGTATTATGGCTATATTTAACGCCTCACGTGAACGTAATGATATGTCAACGTACCCAAATGCAAACGTGACATTGATCATGGTATCGAACATAAAAATAAACTTAAAAAAAAGTCATCATAAATTATAAATTTGTGGTTTCAGTTTCTAAATACAGCAAAGTTAAAAATAGCTAAATTTATAATAAATTCACTCATTATCAAACAACAAGAATTGCAAAATTTTGTCATGTAAAAGTCTCATTTAGCGAAAATATATAATTTGTGTGACTTACATGTTTGCTATCACAAATTGAGATCAAAACACAATGAAGGCGATGAGGCGAGATGTGTTTCACTTTGAAACATATTAAAGCAATAAAATGGACGTAATCTAAACTTATAATTTATCTTTAAATGATCTTAAGTCAATTAACAAAACTATATTTATATTCATAAGCGAAATGTTTTAAATCTAGATACATATTTAAAGAACATGTAAGATACCTCAATATATCGTTTACTAGATCCACGAAAATCGAATTATACACAGTCCAGCTATGAGTGAAAAAACTCTATAATATCCTTCTGTTTTTATCGGCTAGATAAATAAAGGAAAAAATACTAATTATCAAGGAAATCACAATTTTCAAAAAATAATAATAAAAAATTATAATAATAAAATTTTTCTAAAAATATAAATATTTGAAAATTTTAATGTTTTGAGTACCAATTTATTAAAAAAGTACCAATTTATGAAAAATTATTCATAAAAAAATTTGTAAAAAATATAAAAAATTTTCCACCAAATACAAATATAATAAAAATATAAATACAAAAACAATAATAATAGTAGTAATAATAATAAAAAATTATAATAATAAAATTCTTCTAAAAATATAAATATTTGAAAATTTTAATGTTTTGAGTACCAATTTATGAAAAATTATTCATAAAAAAAAATTTGTAAAAAATATAAAAAATTTTCCACCAAATACATCAATTTTTTAATGTAATTTTTTATGGAAAATTAATAATTAAATAAAATAATAAAATAAAAATTAAAATTTTAAAAAGTTTAAAAAATACATTTTTTAAAGCACAATTAATTTCTTAAAAAATGTTAAATTTAGATATATACAAATTTAAAGTATTATTAAATAAAAAGATGAAAGTTGTAAAAAAAACAGTCATTTTAAAAATGTACCAATAATTAAAAAAAGTACCAATTTAAAAAATTTGAAAAAAAAATTAAAATTAAAAATAAAAGTTTATTTATAAAAGGAGAAATTTCCAAAATAAGTGCAACTAAAAAGTGCCTTTTTGAAAAAGTACCAATCAGAGTTTATCAAATCGACTAATCGAACAATAAACTTTTTGTTGAAAAAGTCGAAATCGACCTTTTGGTAATTTGTCAAAAAATTGTCTTTCTTGTTTCCAAATAGTCGAAAAAAGTCAAAAAATATGAAAGTCGAAAATATTCGGAAAAAGTATAAAAAATGTACTTTATTTAAAATAGTTATTTAGCAGTTTTTATTTGAACTACATCATCTAACTGTTGGAAATAGTATCGCAAAAACATATTTTTGTGTGAACCAGCACTTCATTGCATCAATATATTTGGTTACGTTGTAAATATTTTATATTCTTTTAAAGTTTTTTTTAAGACAAATAACAAAAACTGGTCAAAATAGGTGAAAAATATCGAAAATATCGTATGAAATCGAAAAAATTCGAAAAAAGTTGGAAAAAGTCGAAAATATTCGGAAAAAGTCGAAAATAGTTGAAAAATAGGGAAAAGTTGAAAAAATGTACTTTCGAATAGTTTCTTAGCAGTTTTTAATTAAACATCTTCTAACTGTTGGAAATAGTACTGCAAAAACAAATTGTTGTGTGTAACCAGCACTTTGCTTGCATAGATTGTCTGTTAATTAATCAATATATTTGAATAATCAATAAATATATTGATTAATTAAAGTTTTTTTTTTTTTAAGACAAATAACAAAAAATGGTCAAAATAGGAGAAAAATCTCGAAAATATCGTATAAAGACAAAAATATTCGTAAAGTCTGAAAAGTCCGAAAATGTCGAAAATAGTTCGAAAATAGGCGAAAAGTCGATTATTCCAAAATTGAAAAAAGTCGAAAAATCGATTATTTAAAAATTAAAAAGTCGAATATTCGACTTTTTTGTTCCAACTATAAAACCCTACTACCAATTAAACAAATGAAAAACATTTACGAAAAAGTGTTAATTTAAAAAATTCCAAATTTTGAAAATTTTAGATGTGTTAATTAAAAAAAAAAAAAAAAAAATCAAAAAGTATGTAATAAAAAGAAACAAATTAAAAAATTTAAATCACCATCTTAAAAAATAAAAATTTTTATATCTAATTTCATAAACAGTTAACTAAAAAAATCAATTATTTTAAAAATATACAAAAATACACAATTCTCAGAACAGGTAAAATTTTTTTTAAAGGTAATAATTTCCAAAAACGGAATCTAATTTAAAAGCGAAAAAAAGTTAATTTAAAATAAAAGTGACAATTTTAAAAATAAGTACAACTTATTGTAAAAAATGATAATTAAAAAAAAAACTCAATTAAAAAAATAGTATTAATTTAGAAAATTCCAATTTTTACCAAAAAGGTACCAATTAATTAAAAAAAAACAAAAAAATTTCACCAAATTTAAAACAAATAATTAAATCTAATTTCAATTAAAATACAAAAAAAAAAACAAACACAAATTTAAAAAATAAAAAAGCCTATATATATATATATATATATATATATATATATATTATTTATAAGCTTCGAAGTAACATTCAGTTTAGTCAAATATTTTACATATCGTAAAAACATAATCATTAAATAAAATAATTCTTAACTGGTGTTTTTAATAAGGAAAACATTTTCTACCTAGCATATATTATAGCTGACATTATATTAAATTTCGTTTGATGCTAAAACTTTTGACCAAATATTTGCCAAATGCGACTATACCCAGCAAAGACTTTGCTTTAATGGTAAACTACTAGGTCTTCGTGTACACTCTCAGCTACGGCCGCTATATTTACTTCACAGCGTGTTGGACGTGGTCTAATCGGTCGAATATTATCCAATAATGAATGCTGGGTCTCAAAATTGGTGATGGTGTTGCGAATAGTGCGCTCAGTAGGCCGATTATGTAGACCATAAATTGAGGGAAGTGCACGAAACACATTCCTCACAGAACGTGAATTTTCGTAATAAAGTTGAACAATTTGTAAACGTTGTTCGGGCGTAAGTCTTTCCATATGAAATGCCAAACAATACTAAACAAAAATAACATGACTGCATGACACGACTCACACGTGATCTGTCAAAAAAAGGCTATTGAAAAAAGTATCTCTACTTGAATCACCCTTTATAATTGGAAACAAAAATAAACTACTTATTTGCCTGAATAATTAATTATTTTCCACAAATTCATGTAGTTATTTTTAGATTCTACGGCTACTCAAAAATAATGTACCTAAACGAAAATAACTAAAAAAAATATATAAAATATCTTTTTAGACATTTTGTTAAAAAAAAAAACATCAGCATCAGAATGAGGTTGAACTATGGTTTTATAGTTGTTACAAAAAGTGGAATTTTCGACTTTTTTTCAATTTTTAAATAATTGATTTTTCGACATTTTTCAGTTTTGAAATAGTCGACTTTTCGACTATTTTGGACTTGTTCAGACTTTTCGACTTTTTCCAACTTCGACTATTTTCGATTTCTTTCAATTTAATACGATATCTTCGAGAATTTTCGCCTTATTTTTTGCTTTTTGTTACACAAGGCAATTAAATATATTAATTAATTAACAGACACTTTATAAAAGGAAAGTGCTGGTTACACACAAGAATATGTTTTTGTCGTACTATTTCCAACAGTTAGATGATGTAGTTAAAATATAAAAAAATTGCTACTCCTTTAAATAAATTAAAATTTTTCTACTATTTTCGACTTTCGGACTATTTTCGACTTTTTTCGACTTTTTCCGACTATTTTCGCTATTTGGAAACAAGAAAGTCGATGTCTCGACAATTTTCTAACCAAAAAGGCGATTTCAGCTTTTTTCAACAAAAACTCAATTATTCGATTATTTGAAAGTCGATTCGATGAACCCTAGGTTGAACCAAAAGCCTTCTGGTTGTTAATCCAGCGCTCTAACCAACTAATCCACATGATTGCAGTATTACTGTGCTATTATACTATTGAGTGCTTATTTATGTAATATAGAGTAGTCAATTAATAATGACGCCTCATTACCAAGAAACTGCTTTAATAAGTAGTTGCCATTACCGAAAACCAACAAATTTTTGTGGATACTAATAAATATAAATGTTTATCTCAAAGTTATGACGAAAAACAGTTAATTTCTAATAATAATAAATTACTGTGAGTATAAGTAAAGACAAGTGTATTTAGTTAGAAAACCCGAATAGAATGCAAAATTAGTTATTAAGTTTTGTTACCAAAAATTTTATTTTAATTAAAGATCATGCCGATAAATAATACATATATAATTCTTATGAACAATTTATAACAGTTAAAAATATACCAGTTATTCATTATTAAATTGTCGTCATCGTCTAACGTCGTAATTGCAATTAAAGAGTATGATATTAAATATTTGTAGGTTTTTTTTTTTCAACAAAAATAAACAAAATCTGTTTAAATTTTTAATTACAAAGGTGACCGTTTGTTTTCATATTTAAATATTTCTTATTGAAAACACTAACAAAACTTATGTGAATTTCACATATTCCATCGATTCAAACATCAGCCGGTTTGAATTGTGTTGTGGTTGTGTACTTTTTTTTGTTTTAAAAGAAACTACAATGCGTCATTGTGTTTAGGATTGTTTTTTTTTTATCAAAACTTGTATATTTTATAGTGCAACGTTTATTTTTGCACGTTCTTCGACTTTGTGCCTTTTGCCTAAAAACTCATATACATATGCACACACATTCATTCTCATGTATATGTACACAAATGTCTTCTGTCTTCTGTCGCAGCAGAGATTTGGTGCTAGCAGCGCTAAATTTGCTGCATCAGCAAAATTGTTGTTGGAAATATGTATGTATAAAATTATTGTAAATTTTACTTATTTATTTTGCTGAGTATTTAAAATTTTTTCCTCTCTGTTTACTATATGATCAAAAGAGGTGAATTTTTTGTTGTATTGTTTACCTTTGTTTTAAATATCAGGTGAACAAAAATAAAATGTTACAGAATTGAATTACAAGATATTTGTAAATTAAAAAAGAAGCAGCAAAAAAAAAAAAACAAATGAAAATCCAAAAGGAATCATTGAACTCTTAAATAAAAATTTAATTTTAATTAAAGATTTTAGTGGTTTAAAAGCGTGGTTTGATTAAGTGATATTTTACGGCTAAAAGGAATAATTAAATATTGAGAACCGAAAAAAGCTGTAATTAATTGATCGCCGTATTGATATTTAGTGAATTTTGGTTACATATTTATCTTTTTTTTAACAAAATAATTATGAGAAATATTGTTTACCTCCCTTTTGAATATTATTTTCTTAACTTAAATATAAACATAAATATATGTATTTAACATTTAAAAATAGTAACAAGTGGACTAATGTTAATGACTTCTTTACCCCCTTCATAAAAATTATTAAAAAAATATTTTAAATTTTTGGAACAAATCAAGATTACAGTTAAAATTATTATTTTTTTTTTAAGTTAATAAGGGTTTTTTGTGATGCCGGACTCTGGGCGCGTCCAAGGACTTTCTCCTCTATGCATGTCGTATTTCGCTGAATAAACTTTTTTTGGAAATCAAAAATTTTTGTAATAGCCGGTATTATCAATAAAAATTTAATTTTTTCTCTGAAAAATTTATTGAAAATGTTCATGTAACATATCATTAGACAGATATTTGATCGTACTTTTAAACGTTAATAATATAATTTATGTCGCGCTTGTATTAATAAATATATTCAGAGAAATGTATCAAAACTTTGGAGGCCCATAACTCGTAAACTACACTGGTGCATATTCCTATAAACGCATTTATACAATGTTGTGTTGTTACAATAACTCTCGATATAACAGTACTTTTTATGTAAGAAATAGTTGTTTCCTGTTTTTGTATATAATATATATATATATATATATATATATATATATATATATATATATATATATATATATATGCTGTTCTAACAGAGAAATTAGCCGTTCGAAAGGAGTTATTCGAGGTTTTCTTAAAAAAGGGCAGAAATATGATGTGCGGAAACCAACAAAAGGTAATAAAAAATTAACAAAAATGCAAATTAATAAAATAAAAGAAGAAACCACCAGCAATAAATTAAATGTTATACAAATAAAAAATAAACTTGATCTTCATGTCACTTCCAAACATGTTGCACACATTTTGCGAACAGATGGTAACATAAAATGGAAGCAACCAAAATGTAAGCCAATGTTAAAACAGCATCATAAGGAAAATCGTTTAAAATTTGCGCCCAAATACATGAAATGGACAGATGAGTGAAATAAAGTAATTTTTCCTGAAGAAAAGAAATTCAATTTGTACGGTCCCCATTTATATTCTTGCTATCGGCATGATTTGAGGTCAATTGAAATTCGTGTGTCGAAACGCAATTTCGGTGGAGGCAGTGTTATGGTTTTGGCAGCCTTTTCTGCTGCAGGAAAATCAAAAATATGTTTTGTTCCAACTAAAATAAACAATGCAATTTATAATGAACTTTTGGAAGATGCTCTCCTCTCATTTATGAATGACAAAATGAATGAAGATTGCATATTCCAATACGATAACGCTGCAATCCATGTCTTGAATTCCACTATTGGACTGGCCGGTTTGTAGTGTGGATTTAAATCCAATGGAGGATCTGTTTACGCAAGAAATGCACAGAATGAAACCGTAATGACAATAACGGAGTTAAAACTAAAAATTAAGCAAGTCTGAGAAGAAAGTGACAATGATTTTATTCAAAAATTAATCGAATCAATGCAAGACAGAATTTTTGAATTTATCCAAAACAAAGGTTCATCAACACATTATTAATAATGCTAAATTGGTTCATTAGTTTAAATGCTTATATAAACTAATAAAATTAATTAAAATTAAAATTACAATTAAAAAAAAAATAATGTACATTTTCTGTTATTAATTTTCTCAAGTGAAGTCGATAAATTATTTTTAAAATTCATTTGTACAACTTAAATTATTTTTTAGCCCCATTTTTGGTAACTTGATTAAAAAAAATTGTTGTGCGTTTATAAGAATATGCACCAGTGTATAAGTGAGCGGTGAATAAAACGTTTACATTACTTTAATCACAAGTATAAGAACTACTGAATCAATAACAAATTATTTAAAAATCAAGTGTGCTGGTAATTTTGATTTATACCAAACTTTTTAATACTCGTATATTTGAAGTAGAAAATAATTTCAAATACCTATGTACATGCTGATGGCATATTTAGTGTCAGCGATATTAAATCACTTGCCATTCACGCAATAAAACTGACTGTTTCATTCAATAATCATAGATAAAATATTGATTGGCATCATTCTCTATTAATTTAATACTAATATATAGTAGAAGCACTTGAGTTCGAATTCTAATCAAATTGAACCTTTTGTTCATTATTTGTTTATATATTTTTTATCTTCTACAGAGCAAATTCAAATATTTTATATTAAATGAAAATCAAATATACTCACCAAATATTTTTTTAGGCACTATCGACTAGACAATAATCTAGGGCAAAAACATTGTTTATTGGCAAAGTTAATAGATTATATTAGCATGCAAAGCCACTCACACTTTTTTCGAGTTTTTTAAAAACATTCCAGATAACTGAAAAATAAAAAAGTATTAAAAAATGATAACCGTTATTAAATGACGGCACCTTGAACAGCACTGTAGTTGAAGACAAATATTATACGAAGTATTTTTTGGTGAAAAGTTCAATTTTGAATGTTTGTAACTTTTTTATTTTAAGCAAGATTTTTATGAAATTAAAAAAAAGTTCCACAAAGTTCTGTTATTTAAATCATACTGTTGTAATCTTTGATATATGGTCTTCCAAAATCAGTAATAAAATTTTTCTCCAACTTATTCCTTTTCTAATACCTTGACACATGATCTATTGATCTATTGATTATGTGTCAACGTATTTATCATCAACAAAATTTTGATGTTTGGTTTCTTGCATCAAAGAACAAGAAAAGTTTGAGTGTTTTTGAGTTTATTTCTGGATATATTAGTACAATTTCTAACAAAAATATTGATATTGAATCAATAAAATAATTTTCCAACAAAATAATTAATAAAATCAATTCAAGATGGCTGTTGGCGAAAAGAGTAAAACATCGGTTTTTTTTTTTCAAATAGAAATGGTTGATTAAAGAGATTGATTTATCAATGTTTGTTATTGAAACAAATGTTTCTCTTTCACTAAATACTTGTGAAATGACTAGTAAACATTTCGAAGATTATTCAGTTGTATCAAAAAAATGAAAGCTAGAGATCTTCCGAAAACTGCTAATCCGTATCAAGAGCGGATGTCAGTCGAAATGCAAATGCGTTCAGAAGGATATCGTTCAGCTGCTGTAACAGTTGGTGAACTTATAACTGCTTCTCCAGAAATAGGTAAACTCATACAAAAAAGTAGAATGAGTTCAAATAAATCCTTGAGCCTTTCCGCCGATCAAGCGATCGACACATGACTATCAATTGTTAAGGGAACACATATCCCACATTAACTCAAAATTGTATTCTTATTATGAATCTATAAAAATATCCGACAAATTATGTTATCTAGAAAAAGATTGATTTTGCAGAAATAAATCTTAAATCATTGATTGATTGATCGTACTGTTTTGGAACATTAAAAGATATATTTCTTTCAACAAATGTTGATTTTAGTAAAGTAAGTTAAAGTAAGTTTGATGAAATGGGGTTGTGATGGCACAGCTAATAACCGTTATAAACAAAAATTTTCTCAAGACAATATTTCTGATGGTCCTAATTGAAATGTCTATTAAAAATATGAACAATAAGCAAAAAATTATAATTTCGAAAAATTCATCACTATCGTCAACAAGGTAGTGTAGCACAATTAAATTTATATTTGCTAAAAAGAGCAAAGATCTGATTTTAAATGAAGTCAAAAATATCGAAAACCAAATTATGTTTCTTATGCGAACATCTGTTGCAATCGAAGACAAACAACTTTCGGTTTCTGTAAGCCTTATTATATGCATGACAGATGATAAGGTCTGTAATGCTATTCCAAAATATACATCATCCCAAGCTTGCTATTTATGTGGTGCTACCCCTACTGCAACGAATGACGTAAACATAGTTGTGAAAAAGACAGTTGACCAAAATATGTTACGTGTAGGACTTCTCCACGCATAGATTCGTTTAATGGAGTGTCTGTTGGATACTTCATACAGATTGAATATCAAAATTTGGCAAGTGAGAGGAGAGGCTAACAAAGCAAAAATGTTGGAGCGAAAAGGTATATGCAAGAGAGATTTCGAAATGAAACGGGATTACTAGTGGATATTCTAAATTCAGGAAATTATAATGATGGTAACACCACAAGGCTTTTTTTTTAATGCAGAAAAGACTGCAATTATTTTGGAAAATCTCGGATGTGGTCATGAAATTGATTCTGTTGCCTCTGAAAATTATGCCATAGAAACAAGAAATATTGATCTTCAAATATATAAATGGTTTTATATGCCCGCTACACTAAGTAAAATTTGATTTCACGGGAAAGATATCATCGAAAAATGTATTGCAGCTATTGGCCAATTATCCAAATAATGCCAGGAGGTAAGAAATAAGGATTATAAAAACTTTTGCGAACAATTCACAATAAAAATATCTAGAGAGGACTTCAATATAGATTTTCTGCATAGACTACTAATATCATTTCCATTAATCATATCCATTAATTTGCAGCTTAGGAAAACCACCAAAAACTAAAAGGTCAAACGCAAGTTTTGTTCCTGTTAAAAAGCCCATCTTTTGGAGATGATGATGAATAATTTTTATGAATTAAAATTTATGTAGAAATCATATTATATTTTTTTCTTGGATACCCACTTTCTTAACAAAATTTCATTGAATTATATGAAAAGTAGTCGAGGCAGTTGTCCGATCACTCCCATTTTTACCTGACACTAGCTTAGTATTACGAAAATGGCTTGTGTAAAATTTTATCAATATAGATTTCTTAATTACAAAAATATATATTTTTGATCACTCAGAAATCGAAAATCTTACACTGTGACATGGTCTACAATCTCATTCTTTAGATCAATTATTTCAGGATTTTTTCACTATATAGTTTTTCAGGAATGTTTATAAAATAATGAAATATTTTCTAGAAAAAGAAAATTTAAAATTATAGTGAGACCTCAAAATGGTTTTATTTTGTCTTATTATGCCCTACACCACCACAAGTGGTTGTGGTATTATGCGTTTGTGGTGATGTTTGTAACGCATAGAAAAAGTTATCCAGCACCCAACATAAAGTATACCAATTGACAAAGAATCACTTTTTAAAACTATCTAACGATGTCCGTCCGTTTGGACGGCTGGCTGGCTGTTCATGTAAACCTTGTGGCTGTCCATGTAAACCTTGTGCATGGCACGTGATACAAGGAAGAAGCCTATTGAAATGGGTTGTTGATTATTTCACTTAGTCTCCATACAAATGTCCCCCGGAATAGAGTTTAAACACTAAAAAATGCCTTAAAAATAAGAATATTTAAATTAAATAAATTTTATAAAGATCGGTCCACAGTTTACTATAGCTCCCATATAAACCACTCTTCCGAAAATCACTTTACCGTGCATAAATCCTATACGAATGTTAGTATCAAGTTAATATTCGACAAAAATAAGTTTTATGTAAGTAGAAGTAACATTGCCAAATTTTATGAGAATCGGTCCATAATTTCCCACAGCTACCATATAAACCCACTTCCAGGATTCGCCCTAAAGTAAACAAAATCATCTAGATGTTAGTATCAACGCATTATTCTGTATTTGTATATTTTATTTTATATTTAGTAAAATTGGCCACAGGTGTAATATAAGTCAACTTCCCGAATTACACAATAGTGTAGGGTATCATATAGCCGGTATTGTTCGACTATAACTTTCTCTTTTTATTTTAAATCTTTTTAAACTGATCTAATTACATATTGTAGTAATATTAGTTACTATTTTACTATATTAAATTTTAAAGTGAATTATGTATTTTTTTTTAATGATGTATAAAATATTTTATAACTCAACAATTTACTTAAGTCTTTTATTCAAATAAAAAATGTAATTAAATTTTAATCCGTATATCTATGAAGTGGTTATATGCATCAGGACAGTTTTTTTTCTAACTCCAAATAAATCTTTATAATTTACTATATATTTTTTAAGATAAAAAATAAAAATATTGTAGAAAATATATATTTTTTTAATAAAATTTACCGTTATCATAATTTTTCATTAAAAACTTTAGAAACATATTATTCAATCTAGTTAGATTCTAAAAAGTTTCGAATTCATCGTCGATGTTAAAAAATTTAAAATTTTTGACCACTGCTTGCTGAGGGTGCACATTTAAAATCGGAGAGTATAAACATAAGGGCGAAACTTTATATATTTTTTCCAAATATGTAGTTTAATGTTTTTTTGTGCAGCAAAAGCAAAATACATTTGATTTCATGTACTTTGTTGTGGCATGAGTTAGGTTTTTTACAATTTACTTAGGTTTTCAAAAATTAGATTCATCTCAAAGTTTTATAAAATTGAAATGCAAAAGAAAAAATTATTATGAAAAAAATTGAACATTTTTAACCAATTTTTTTAGGAAATTGAAATTAATAAGACTTAAAAGAATTTTTTTTCGTCTTGTCGAATTAAGATAATTAACAATTTTTTCTTTGTTCAAAAATTTCACTATATTTTTTAATTAATTTTTGGCTTCTTATTGAAAGAAGTTATGGGCCAAAAACGTAAAAATTCGCACCCAAAAATTAACAATTAAATTTTCAATGTCTAATAAATATCTATGTATTATGTTTTTCACACACGACCTGATCAACTATGGCCCACTGTAGAGCTGTCTGTGCTTCAATTACATACGCCAACAACCAATATTCCAAAAGTCTACATCCTTCTATCGTTGTTCCAAATTTCAGCAAGATCTTATCAACTCTTAAAAATCACTATCTTTAAAGGAAATAAAATTCTGAACAAAATAACAAAAAAATATCTTATTTGTTTTTAAATAAATAAACAATATTTCGATTAAATCACAAATTCTACACAAAATATTAATTTATAAAAACGAATATTTGGTTTCAGATTACGATAAACAAGTTTATTTTCTACGCAGAAATTCTAATTATAATCGGCCAATATCAATCACTTCATACTCTGTACAATTTTATATGAGCGTTAAAGTGATATTCGAGAGGGGCTACATAAAATAATGGACCGACATTAATAAATTCGAAGAAACCTTAAAAGAAAAGACACACATTTCATTGACTTTTTTAAATTACTATCTGCTGCTAGTCAGACGGAGGGACAGAGAACGCTAAATTGAAACAGTAAGTGATTCGAAGTTGATTGAGAGAATTTTAGATATCGTGAAGCTCGTTAAATAAAATCGAAGAGTAATTGTTTTAATTTTTTTAAAAAATTATATCTTGAAAAAGATTTCTATTCATTGCATACTAGACTGCTTAAAAACCACTCGGCTTTTGAATTTTGACCATAACTCCCTCTAGAATTGTTGTTTAGGTTGTAAAAAGATATTGTGTGAAATATTAGTGATATATTCAACCCGTGTCGCATTAGAATTGAAGTTTGAAAATGTTGCAATTTTTGGGGAATTTTTTAAACAAAGTGTGTTTGTGGTTAAATTTTAACCATAATTACTAAAAAAATAAGTTTTTTCCTATATAACCTTTGACCTTCATGATTTAAAGGCTAACGATGCCTGGATTTATTAAAGTTTTAGAATATATTTTATAAGATAAAATAAAAAATATATTTTTTTGGAGAATTTTCCTAATGGATAATGTGGTATGGCCGTTTTTGATCATATAGTTCAAAAGTTATATATAAAAATATTGTATAAAATTTGATCGCCACTTATCAACTACTCGTAAAATTATTAGTCATTAAATTCTTGTATATAATTTCGAGTTTTTCAAAACAAAAAAAAATTACATACATCTCCCCCCTCCCAAAAATGCTTCGGTTGAATCCGCACCTAAGTACTTAATTTTATTGAAGGGATCAAAAGTTACGAAAATGCGGTTAAAAACAAAAAATTAATATGTATGTGGAGCGTTGGAAAGTTACAAAAAATATAACAAATGGTAACATTAATTCAAATAATCTCTTCAGCATACTTCGAAATCCCCCCGAAATCCAATGGACATCGGTATGAAGTAGTAATTTCTTATATTCTGCAATTAAATCAACACATAGGACTTTTGGATTTCTATTTCTTAAGGAATTAATTTTTGTCAAATTTACTACGTCTATAGTAGTTTAAAGAGTACTTTTAAATGTATCAGGTAAGGTTTTCGTAGCAATTACTTCACGCTGAATTACACAGTGAGATCGCGAAACTATCATTGATGCGTCTTCAGCTGTAGACCTGTGGAAGTCGTAGGCAAAGGTTTAGTAAACAATAATTCTTCCCTTATTTCACTTCCTGCAATAAATCTAAAATAAAATAAAAGTTGGCTTAAATCAGATACATTTGTCGTTTCATTACACTGCAGGCCATCAATTATAATTATTACTATTATTATTATTTTCAGGGTTAAGGATTCTCATAACTTTTTCTTTAGTGGGCTTATCTAGCATTATATCCCCAAAGACAAGAAAACAAGTCTTAATTAAAAGTTCACAAATTGTGTGTGGTTTCTTTGTTTTTGCTATTAGCACTGATATATTGTAAGAAGCTGCAAAAGATTTTTCCCCATCTAAATGAAAGTCACCTGTAGAATTCAACTTTGGCATAATTATATACATATGCCCAAAAAAAAAAAAAAAAAAATACAAAAAAAGAAAACAAATAAATAAATAAGTAAATAAATAAATCATGTGCAATAATTCCATATACATTTTCGTTCTCTCTCGCGGACCCCCTAGAATGTTGCCACGAATCCTCAATTGGGAAGTCTTGCTTTAGGTAAACATTTGTATATTTAATAATTCTTATTTTCTATTATGACGTTATTCTAACAAATATTTCTAACGAATATCTATCAGATATAGACACTGCCCGTGAATGACTTTCAAAATTTTTTTAACTTATTTATGAAGCCAAATAAATAACAAGACGAAAACAAAATGTTTAAAGCACAAAAATTTGTATAGACAATATTATGATGTTTATACCCTACACCACCATAGTTGGTTGGGGTATTATGCGTTTGTGCTGATATTTGTAACGCATAGAAAAAAATCTTCGGAACCCCACCTTAAAGTATACCGTTCAACTTAGTATCGTTTTCTAAGTCGATTTAACTATGTCCGTCTGAACGTCCGTCTGGTCGGTTGGTTGGCTGTCTGTCCATGTAAACCTTGTGAACAAAGTATAGATTGCAATTTTAAAAGTATTTTGATGAAATTTGACACGAATAATTATTTTCGTACAAGGATGATGAAGTCTATTGAAATTGGTTATAATCGGTCTATTATTTCATCTAGCCCCCATACAAATGTTCGCCCGGAATTGGTGTTTAACAGTCATAAATATCTTAAATATAGTAATATTTAAGAAGTTATATATATATATATATATATATCAATCTTTATGCCATAAAGATTAATCATAGCTCCCATATAAAGATATATCGGGAATCACCCTAAAGTGGATAAATTCATATAAATGTTAGTATCAACGTAATATTCTGTATTCGTATGTTTTATTTTACACTTAATACAAGAATCGGCCCACAAATGGCCACTTGTCTAATATTAGACCACTCCCCAAATTTTGGTGCACATACATAATGTAGGGTATCATATGGACCGGCTTGAGCAACTATATCTTTTTTACTTGTTTTTATTTAATGTTAAAGTTTCTCCTCTCTACTTGTAAAAGAAGACCTCTTCTGTTTCACCACATAAAAACATTTCTCTTCACACATACACTTTGAAAAATAAAGGTCACCTTGGAACGCGTAGACTATAAAAAAACATTCCAAAAACTATAAGAATATTAACAACGAATATCCAAAAAAACCGTGCGTTAACTGAATGCATTATACCACAGTGAGTACTAACTAAACAGCCAAACCTGCCAACAACAAAAAAAAAAAAAAAAAAAAAAACATCAACCACTAACAAAATTTGGAACTACAACTAAATTGTACTAATGATTATGATGAAGTTTAGTCACATACATACATTTTCATTCATTTCTAAATAAATTTCGTCATCATATTAAACAGCGACGTCAACGTTTGTTACTACGTCTCAGTAGCAGCTAATGAGTAAAAGGTGGAGCAGTGGTGTGTGTTTGTGTGTATGTGGGGGATTTAGCAAATACAAAAAAAATAACCACCACTATATTGTAGTATACGAGGAGGATGATGATTTTGTTGTATATAAATAACGGCAAAACCGGCATATTTTTAAATTAATAAAAAGTGAGTGAGAGTAAATCGTTCAAAGCAGAATTTACTCCAGCAAAGCAGCAGCAGAAAAAAAAAATAAAAATAATAAAAATTTATATATAAATTACTCGATACTACAGTATTTCACCACAATTTTCCTTTTGGATTTTACTAAAGTTTAATAAACAGTGCGTTGTCAAACGGCTAACAGAACAGACGTTCAAAGAAAAAAAGTGATTTGAATTTTTTGGAACTAAACAACAAAAAAGTGAGTGTAACTAAGAAAAAAAAAATGCAAAATATTTAAACAATTTTATAATTACAAAAAAAGAAAAACAAAATAGTTAAATAATTATTTAGAGAGAGACTTTAATGATTTTAATTGTTTTTTGTGTAATTGTTATTAAAACAGTGATGTCATTTAAGTTGGATAAAAAATATATAAATTTAAAACATTATTATTTGTTATAAATTAAAAATAAATTTATTTAATGTGTGTCAAAACCCAGGCAAACAAAAGAAAGAACTGAACAATTTTGTTATTTATAATAAAATTTAAAAATCAGTGAAGCATATAAAGTAATTTTTCTTTTTTAAATTTTAAAAGTAACGTTTATTCTAGGAAGTGTTATACCTACACAATTGTCTATACCTTCAACTAATTTGAAAAAAGTTATTTATCTTTAATACGATTTGTGGTGAGCTTTACTAGGGTTGTATTTGTACTTTACTGTTTATTTGCATTTCTAAATATATTCTGGGTTTTATAAGAAAAATATGTATTCCATATGGTTATATACTTTTAACTCCTCACCCTTTTCTAATGTTTGAAATTATCTTATGTGAGTTAATTTGACCTTCAGAAAAGATATTAGTACAGATAAAAAGAATCAAAAAAGACAATACTTTGACTCACCGAGTCCATTAAGTTTAAAATGAAATATTTTGGAAGGGAGTATAAGATATAATTAAAACAAAAAATTTCTTTAGAATAGGAATCAGGACAGCCAGATAATTTTGAAAAAAAATCCGCACATTTTTAAAAAATATCGGCATTATCAGCACTTTATATTAAAAAAAAAAAAAATCGGCAAAAAATCGAATATATAAAATACACTTAATTCATGAGTTTCTATTTTATATATTTTATTTAAATTATGTTCTCAATGCAATTACAAATTATACTCAAATCTAATTAACCTAGCAAAGGAACGTAGACTATTAGCCCGTTGTAAAGAAAACAGACCAAAATCTCTGATGGGATTTGAACCTCCAGGCTAACTATCAACTAGTCTACCGGGGCACTTTTTTGGGTTTTTAATTATTTTTAGAAAAAGGACTTTTTTGTAACAAGTCAAGAATAAACTTTTTCAAAATAACTATATTATTGAACTATAATGAATCACTTACAGATTTAACTTGATAAATATTAAATCTAAAATTTATATATCTACTTAAATCAGAATTTTCATAAAGTATTGGAAATTGTCTGTTTAATGAAAGAAGATTCAGTGTTTTGAAATTAACTGTTGAGCATTCCAAATTGGCTTCATAATAGTTAAAAAATTATTTATATATTCAACACTTTCAATTAAAATATCTAATGTTATTCGTTAAAACTTATAAATAAATCATTTTCAAAAGAATTCTTCTATTTTATTAAAGTGCATTTTTAAAAAATAAATGCTTTTCTGTCGAAAACAATCAAAATTAAATAAAATTACTGTATTTCGAAGTCTTAACAAAAAAAAAAAAAAAAATCGACAAATCGATACTGCTGTTTTTGAGGTAAGAAATCGGCAAAATGCGGTGAATCTGGCAGTCCTGATAGGGCTGTCAGTTTCATAGCACAATTGTGCTGGCTAAATTCACACGTAAACCTAAGCTCTTTAGTGGTTGCTGAGAGTACAAAGAGTACAAAATGCACTGAAAAATTTATGGAAAAAATTATTTGGCAATTAATAACCATCAATTTCTTTAATATTGTTTTAAGATAAAATTGGAGGAATGTGAATTAAATTTTTTGTGGCAACATTAATTAAAAATAAAATCAAATTAATTAAAAATATAACTAACGTTTTTCATTTACTAAATCCAACTTTTTTCTGAGTGCATTTTTTTACGCTCACTAACACAACTACATTTTTAGTCACTGATATCACTACTTTAGGATTCTTTGCAGTCTCGCAGGTTAGAAACAAAAAATTGTTCATAAATTTTCTAAATTCCCTTAAAGGCAGTTTATATTACTAATATTTTAATAAATTAGTTTGAGAAATAACCAGAAGAATTAAAGTCCAATTTGGGATGAAAATCAAAACCTTCAATATACCAAAAGATAAAACACAAAAACAAACTTCCAAAAGAGTATTTAATTTAAAATAACAGAAGGTTATTTTAAGCTAAATTCATTTTATTTCAAATCAATATTTAAAACCAGAATATTTTACCATACATTAATTTATTTAAATATTTACCGGGAAATATTTTAAGATTAAACAAAGAAGATGTTACAATTCTGAACACAATTCATGATATTTAATCATGTGTTCAAACTAGACAAAGTAAATTTTACAATTCTAAACTAAATTTGTGATAATTAATCAAATTGTAAGCATGCGTTCAGACTAGACAATATTTTTTTTTTTTTTTGGATTTATATTTCCCTCTTCAAAGTTTAAAAGCCCCATTTTTAAAACAAAACGTTAGTAAACGTTAGAATTTTGTAAGAAGAATACTGGGAAATTTCATGAAATTTATGAAAGATTATTCAAAATATCCAAACATTTTTGGTCATCCTAATAATTCATAAATAAAAAATTACTTACATTTTCCTAAACTACCAGCTGTCATAAAGAAAAGTTTTAATTGACAACCTACAACAAAAATAAAAAGATTGGACTACCTTAAGTGTCATTAAAGTCTCAATTTGTATCAAAATTTTCTTAAAAATTTCACCCAAATTTTGCAGCAATATTGTTTATTCGTCAAATATATTTTCGAGTTAAAATTCTGGTCACTGCTTTAAATACTTTTAAA
Organism: Protocalliphora azurea; assembly: GCA_932274085.1. Taxonomy (NCBI): domain Eukaryota; kingdom Metazoa; phylum Arthropoda; class Insecta; order Diptera; family Calliphoridae; genus Protocalliphora; species Protocalliphora azurea. Next base: position 139,778,820 of record OW026522.1, on the reverse strand, counting down.
ATCAAACTTCAAATGATTTAAACTGTATTTTCATCTCAGTAGACAATTTAACAAATATTTTAATTTTTAAAAAGTTATAATAATTTCTTTGCTGTATTTAAAATTTAACCAAATGTTTCAATACGGGAAAAATATATGTTGCAGAAATTAATTTTTAATTCATTACAGAATTTGGGAAATTAGTCTCCTGACTCTCTCTGTAAGGACTAATTACTCTAATCAAGAAAAGAATTTTATTTCTGCTTTAAAAATTAAAGTTAAACGAATAAACATTTAAACCGATGTTAAATAAAATTTCAGGTTTAAACCAAGTTAAAATAATTTTTTCTCTAAACTCTCTAAAATATTCTCTCCCTTTGCTATTTTTCATTTATTTAATGACAAATAGATAGGGAGAGAGGAAGAGAAAAATTTCAAACATAGTTTAAACCTTCAATTTTATACATTTAAATATATATGGTTTAACTGTTTATTGATTAATAATATAGCTGATTTAAACTTTTTGTTAACTGGTTTAACAGAAGTTCAACAAATAATATTCATTTAAAAAAATATAAATTTTGGTTTCAATTTTATATTTGTGAAAGATTCGAATAATACCAATTTGTATATTAGTTTTCAAAATATTTCAGTATTACCCTATGAAATCTATTAGAGAAATATTCCTTAGTGATTTTTTAAGACAAAATTACAAAAAAGAATACAAAATCTAAGGCAAAATTCGTATGATTTTTTGACAATTTCGATTTGGGAATAATTTGTTAGAAAATAAATACAATAGACATACAATAAACATATTTTTAACTTCTATTCAAAATTAATGATTTCCGAATTCTGCCCAGTAGCGGGTAAAATATTATCATTAAAGGATTCAGTAAAAACTTTTATTTAAGAACATGTTAAACAAAATCACTTTGTTAACTCTTTTCTAAGAAAATTAAATAGATTTTAAACCTTGCTCAAAACTAATAAATTTCGACATGAAGTGTAGGGTGCAAGACAAAAACTTTACAAAACTAGCTTTAAATGATACTGTAAAGCCTTAAAAAGTAAATTAAAAATAATTAAAATTATTTCTTAAAAATTAAATAAACTATTTCAGCAAAGCAACAAGGCAGCTTTAATGAATTTTAATAAAAATTTTTCTTGCAAACTCTGGTCACCTTTAAATTACTTCAGCTTCATTTCAACTTCCTTTATTATACTCTACACCACCATAGGTGATTGGGGTATTATGCGTTTGTGCTGATGTTTGTAACGCACGGAAAAAATCATCTAACACCCACCTTAAAGTATACCAATTGACTCAGAATCACTTTTTAAGTCGATCTAACGATGTGCGTCCGTCCGTCCGTCTGGCTGGCTGACTGACCATGTAAATCTTGTGCACAAAGCACAGGTCGCAGTTTTGAAGATAATTCAATGAATTTCAAATCAATTCCATGACTTTTATTATACAAGAACGAAGCCTATTGAAATTGGTTGTGATCGGTCGATTATTTCACTTAGCCCCCATACAAAACTCCTCCCGGAATAGGGGTTTAACGATCATAAATGCCTTAAATATACCAATATTTTAATGAAATTAGGTTTAAGGAAGTTTTTTTATAAGTATCAATCTTTGTGCCAAATTTCATGAAGATCGGTCCATAATTGACCATAGCTCCCATATAAAACCCTCTTCCGAAAATCATTTTAACGTGCATAAATCACATACACATGTTAGTATCAAGTTTATATTCGACACAAATAAGTTTTATATAAGAAATTACAGTGACAAATTTTATGAGGATCGCTCCATAATTTACCATAGTTCTCATATAAGCCCACTTTCGGGGATCACCCTAAAGTGCATAAATTCATATAAATGTTAGTATTAACGTAATAATCTGTATTCATAAAAGTATCGGTCTACAATTGTTCCACGAATGGTGTGGAGTATCATGTAGTCGGGCTTGACCGACTATATCTTTCTTACTTGTTTTTCTTTTATTTTTACTTTTGAATCAACAAAATTTTATTAACTCCCTTAGAAAAGGAAAATAAGTAAAAAACTCAAAGGTTTATTCACCTTTATATAACTTTGTAGCAAAATCAAGTCAACAAGATTTAAGAAAAAAAAAAAAAAATAATAATAATTTTACTTTCTTAACAGACATGCGCTTTAAAACATCTCAAAAATATTGTTAAGAAAACAGCTGTTTTCCTGGTTCCTTTTGAGATTATTAATGACTTTGACTTTGCTGCAAGGTCAAACTAACAAAAATTACAATTAAAGTATTTTAATGTAGAAATAGAAATTAAAAGAACCCCTCTCAATAAATAAAAAAATGCATTTTTTTTATAGACAAAAAAATATTTACCTAGAAATATTTGATAAGATAAAATGTTATCAAAATATTTGGTTATTAGCAAAAAAAAAAAAAAATTGTTAGTTGCAGTAAATATTCTAATCTTGACGGATTTCTGATAATTTTTTTTATGATATGGTTAACAATAAAAACCGATATTAATACTTTAAATAATATTTAATAATAAAGTTTAATAGCAATTAGTTAGAATTACTTTTAATAAAAAATAAATAAGAAATAATGACTCATTTAGCACGAGACTAAATTTAAATATAAAATAACAATTAATCATAATAAAATTTAAAATAAATAATAAACTTAAAAACATTTTCAATTTTCTGTTCTAAATAAAAATCTTAAAGATATATTTTTTTAAATAGCTGCATTAAATGTTTGTTTTTTTTTAAAGACCCAATTGACTTTATTAAATATACTTAATGGCATTTAAATGAATCTTTTTTTTCTAATATTCTCCTTTTTATATTTTCAAATTTTATATTGTATCTTTTTGATGCGTATTATTTACCGGGTTTATATGTATGTATCTATGCGTTAAATTTATTTTTTTATTTTTATTTTTTGTGTTTATATTTCATCTCTTTTTTCTACCGCTGCTGTTATAGCTTCTATTGTACAGAGTTCCATTAAATTAACCTTGTTGAAGGTTATTTTAACATTTTTACCAGCACAAACTTTGGTTGTGAAAATTTCCCCTCTGTGTTTGCGTTTTTCTGTGCCTTCATAAACCATCATAAAATATCTGTTTTGAAAAATCTTTATTTTTGGCTGACATGAAACAAAAACACAAACACAAACCAAATGGAACACACGTGATGTTGTTTAGATACAAAGTTATATTTGTTTTGGAATATTATTAATATAATTAATAATAATTTTCAGATTTTTTTTTATTTTAACAAAATAATTTTAAGGAATATTCTAGCAAATGAACATTGTAATAAAATGAAATTTTTATGCAACAGATTTAGAAAATTAATTATTTTTAAAATATTTTCTTGTCTGTTATGGAGAGAAGATAAATTACATTTATTATGTATCGAGGAAATTATATATCAAGGAATCAATCCTTTCCAAAAAATTAAATGCTTCAAAAATTTTTGATTTTTGTTACAATAAAAATAAGAGTTTGGTAATTTTTTTTTACTCTTACTTAAACTAACGATTTATTTTTTCCGCCTAGTGTAGGGTGCAGGGCCAACATTTTACAAAATTATCCTAAAAGGAAACATTATAGCCAATTTTGTTTCAGAAGGAGTTAAAAAATAGTTCGATTTTATTTTTTATCAAAATATTAAATAAATTTTAACTTTTACTTAAAATAAAATATTTTCAGCATGTGCTAGTGTAGGGTTGCAGTTTCAAAAGATTACAAAATAATTTTTATAGAAATAATTAAAACCTTTTTTAAGTTTAAAATATTTAAATTTCATTAAATTTATTTATTAGAAAAAAAAAAAAACAAAAGGACTCTTTTCAAACCTGCTGATAGTTTAGAACTTGTATTAAATGTAGGGTGCAAGGCCAAAACTATACAAAATTGCATTCATATCATAAAGTTATTTAAAAATATATAAATTTCTCTCTTAATGAAACACATTAAATGCATTATAACTTTTGCTTAAAACTAATTATTTTCGTCTTGTCCTGCTAGGTTAAGGGGGTCAATGCCACAATTAACAAAATTATATTTGATGGAATCATTAGAATCTTTACTTTAAGAAAAAGTTAAATACATACAAATTGGTTAATTGTTTTTATTGGAAAATTTTAATAAATAAGAGGACTATTTTTCTCCACTTCTGTTCAAAACTAATGATTTCCTATTTACTTCAAATATAGGGCATAGGTCCAAAATTTTACAAAATTAACATAAAGTAATCACCAAGGTCTCTTCTCTTTTTGAAAATATTAATTTTTTTTTAAATTAAATAAACACAAATATTTTCTTTTTTTTTAATTCCTAAATTTTAAATCCTTTTTGAATCCACCAATGTTTTCTAACTTACGTCAAGTGTAGGGTGCTAGTCTTGATATTACAAAATTATTTTTAAATTACTAAAAACTTCTTTTAAAAACAATTTAAAGATATTTCATTTTGTTAAATATTTTGACGGAAAAAAAATCAACAGATCCTTTTTTCAACTTCCGCTCAAAACTAATAATTTCTGAGTAAAAGTTGCAAATCCAAAATTTTACAAAATTATCCTAGAGTCTTCATTAGAGTATCTCCTGTCTAAAAAAGTGGGAAATGCATCAATATTTCTCTAACACTTTTATTGGCAAAAAAGAAAATTAAATAAAAGGATTATTTTTTATTATTTCTGATCTGAGTTAAGTGTGTTAAGTGTCTTAAATATTACAAATTATCTTTGAAGTAATAACTAAAATCTCTTCTTTCAAAAAAAGTTTTAAAAATTTTCAGTTTGTTAACATTTTTATAGGAAAAATTAAATAAACATGTGGGGGTCATTTGCCAAAAATAGCGATATTTGATTTATTTCAAAATCTGATTTGAGGAAATATTATGACGAAATTTTTTTAAGTTGTTTCAAATACACACGTATTCAAAAACTAATTTTAAATATAACTTAGAAACAAAATTTGTATGAATATTAAATTCAAAATAATTTTATATTTTTAATAAATGACTTTCAAACCCTGCAATATGTAAAATGTAAAGTGTTCAAACTTTTGAACATTTTCCAAATCGTGAAAATATTTTATTCTTTAATTCAAAATCATAAACTGGTTATAAATATTTAATATCAATTTAGAATAATTTTATATTTTTGATAGAAGGTTTTCGAACCCTGCTGTTCAAAAATTACCAAAATTGTGAAATCACATGTGGGGAAGAAATATCGCAAACTTTTTTCAAAACGTGTGAAATAATTTATTCTTTAATTCAGTTCCAAACAGAAAAAAATATGTAAACCGCATTAGTTTTATATTTGTAATAGATGATTTTCGAACCCTGCTATATAAAGGTCGAATACCTAGTCGCATTTAAACGACACTACTAAAATTATTTAAAAATTAATATTCAATAAAAATCTGCATTGTTTACGCTAAGCTTTTTAAAAATTTGTAAATACCTGGTGAAATTAAAGTATCTATATAAACGTTTTATTGTGTAAAACTTTAGAAAAGTAAATTAAAAAAAAAAAAATAATTAAAAATATTTAAAAATAAGTCTAAAACAAACAAATCTTTATTAATTAAAATCCCCCTCCTTAAAATAAAGCACTTTAGTTTATATCTCCCTTCTTCATTCTTCTCTTTACAGCTAAACAAAGGTCAAAATGGCAACAGTTAAGGAAAATCTCATGAACCAAGTTGCCGAAGTCTTGCCCTCCGGTGGCAACAAAGTTACCATTGTTGGTATCGGTCAAGTCGGTATGGCTTGCGCCTTCAGTATTTTGGCTCAAAACGTCTCCAGCGAAATTTGCCTCATGGATGTGTGCAAAGAAAAGTTGATAGGTGAAATGATGGATTTGCAACACGGTTCCAACTTCTTGAAGAATCCCAAAATCACCGCCAGTACAGATTATGCTGATTCGGCCAACTCTAGATTGTGCATTGTCACCGCTGGTGTCAGACAAAAGGAGGGTGAATCTCGTTTGTCGTTGGTACAACGTAATACTGATATCTTGAAGCATATCATTCCTAAATTGGTTGAAAACAGTCCCGATACTATTTTGTTGATGGTCTCCAATCCTGTTGATATCATGACCTATGTTGCCTGGAAATTGTCTGGTTTACCAAAGAACCGTGTCATTGGTAGTGGTACCAATTTGGATTCTTCACGTTTCCGTTTCTTGATGTCTCAACGTTTGGGTGTTGCTCCCACCTCTTGCCACGGCTGGATTATTGGTGAACACGGTGACAGTTCTGTACCCGTCTGGTCTGGTGTTAACATTGCTGGTGTCCGTTTGCGTGAATTGAACCCCAACATTGGCTCCAGCGAAGATCCCGAGAAATGGAATGAAGTTCACAAGCAAGTTGTAAATTCTGCCTATGAAGTTATTAAGCTAAAGGGTTATACTTCCTGGGCTATTGGTCTCAGTACTGCTGCTTTGACTTCTGCTATCTTAAGAAATACTAGCGCCATTGTTGCTGTTTCTACCTCAGTTATTGTAAGTTATAAAATTTTTTTCTCCTTTTCTGATTCGTTATTAATAAAATATTTTCTTCTTTTAGGGTGAACATGGTATCGACAAAGATGTTTTCCTTTCCTTGCCTTGTGTCTTAAATGCCAACGGTGTTACCCATGTTGTTAAGCAAATTTTGACTCAAACTGAAATCGATCAATTGAAAAAATCCGCCGATATTATGGCTGAAGTACAAGCTGGTCTTAAGTTCTAAGTTAAATAATCCTCCAAACATTTTAATAAATTGTAAGGACAAACAAAAGAAAAAAAGAAAACACAAATACATTAAACTCAAACAAAGATTTATTTACAAATGTATAAAATTAAACAAAAATATATATAAAAAAATTATCTTTATAATATAAAAAAAAAATATTTTTAAGTTTTAACTTTTATAATTATTATTTATAATTTTTATTATTTCCTTAAGTTTTATTTGTGTGTATTATTTTTTTCAGTTTTAAGCAAATTTTATGATTGAAAACAAAATAAATTTTATGATTTTCTTTTAATTGAAAAAAACCAACTTTTGTTTTTATTTTTCTTTTTTAATTATTAAATATGAAAATATATTGAAAATAGCTAAATTGTCGTTTAGTAAATGGATAAATGTACTATAACTCAACCGTTACTACCTCATTAGCAAATTGTTTGAATCAATTGCTGAGTCGAAAGTTTTAACGTGTGTTAAATTAAGACTCAGTTCAATTTGTTCCATTAGCTAAATTTTTTCTTTATAAATTAAAAAAATTTAAATAAATAATTAAAAAATACAATAATTTAATTGCATGTATTGTTAAAGTATTGTATTTAAAAACGATATTTAAAAAAATCTATATTTTCAAAATTATGCACTTAAATATATTAAAAGAATAAAATAAATGATAGCACGTACGTAAAATAAAAGGATAATTTGAAATTCTTATTCAAGTATATAGAAGAATTATATAAAAGATCTGAATTTTACACTTCGTTATAGAAAAAAAAAAAAAAAATTAAAAAATAAAAATTAACCAAAGGGCCAAGGATTAGGGGTTTTTACAACAAATTTGTGGAATTTTTGTTGGGATTTGGGGAATTTGTTGGAGATATCTAAAATATTTTGGGGATCTTTTCGGGGAAATTATGTAATAATTGTTTCTATTGTTTAGTTAATAAAATTGGAATCTTTAACAAAAATATATACTTTTAAAGCTGCTACATTTACAGTATCGAGCATAAAAAATGCAACGCTAGGCTATATAATTTTTGATCGCAGTGATTATGGCTATAATGTTGTTAAATTAGCAAAATTTATTGTGATTTTATTCTTTGTGGTCTTAATCAAGTATTGTGTTATTTTGTTTCAAATTGTTGTACATAGGAATAGTTATTATAAATTTTGTTAAAACGGTTGCAAATTAAAGCGAACAAAAAAAAAAAAAAAAAAAAAACAAAGATGCAACTCTAAAAAAAATCAACAGAATTTTTTAAATTTTGATAAAAATAATGATTGAAAAATGCTGAAAACTACAATTTGATTGCATTAACATCAATTACTACCAATATACGTAAATTTAAAATAATTTTAACTACAAAGAATATTCATGATAGAAAAAAAACACTCTTTCTCCATTCTTTTTAAGATTTTAGGAATATTTTAGAATGACATTATAATATTGATGTGTAGTTCTAATATGAGGATTATTAAAAATTATCTTAGATACACAGTATTGAAACGATCATGCATGAAAAAATTGATAAAAGTCATGGAACAGTAGATATTTGATATTACTCGAATGAACACATGTGGCCGTTTAAAGCTACTAAGGCCACCAATCCTTGATTTAATGATATTAATATGGTAACGGGAAACCATTCTAACATACCGCATATTATTTAATAAAATCAAATTAGCAATTTTACTTTTGGAAGCAGGTCATTTAATATCTTAACGAGTACTGTTTAATGGAAATGAGATTCTATTACGACAACTTGAATTAATTTGAAAAAATTTAAACTAGTCCAATTGGATAATAGGGCTAGGAATAGATCCTGCCGAATTTGACTTATTTTGTATCGTATTTGTATTTTATTTTAAGCCTATGTGTTCTAAAATCTTAAACCATGAGCCCACAAACGGAATCCCATTTTTGGAATTTTCGCCGTTTTTTTTTTAAGAGAATTGTGGGATTTCTTTTAGAAAAATCTTAATTTTTTTTACATTTAGTAATTTCAAATAACAAAGTCAGCAATCACCGAAAATTTCGTTAGGATATCTTAACTAGCAAAGATTTTATTACAGATACAATATTTATAGTTTCTCCAAAAACCAATTTTTTACAAAAATTTTAATTTAATTCCAAAATTAGATAAACTATGGGCTCAAATTTTTCAAATAAATTTTTTTGCTTAATTACATATAAAAAGACTTAAGTCAATACCATCCATAGGACCAAAACTACGTAATTTTTAAGTTTAATATCACACGAAATGTGATATGAAAAAAATTTGGCAAGCGGTTAAAAATTTTCTATGTCAGGATACCCTATTTTGATCCTCAATAGTTCCGCTCCTCAGGAATACTTCCAAACTTAAAATTTTACACTCCTCTGCTATGCCTATGTGAAATTTTATGTAAATTCAATCAGCCAATTAAAAGTTACAGATTTATTTCTTGAAATATTCGATTGATTCTGCCCCAATTTTAAAATAAACTGAGAACAAGCAATCTGTAACTTTTTAAGTTCCATTCTATCAAAATGTATTTTAGGATAATTTTCAAAAAAATAATAAAAATATTTCGAAGAAACAAAATTTTCAATTACTTGAGACAAAAACAAACGAAGATACCTATAGTTGATGGTTCCATTTTAAAATTTTGCTTTAAGAAACTTTTTTTAAAAAAGCACCTAAAATTTATGAAAAAAAATGTTTTTATTGCTATTGATAGATAATAACGAGAAGTTAATTTTCAAACTTCAAATAATCGTCACTTTTGACATATTTTACCCCAACATAATTTAACCGGTATTTAAACGCTTGTACATAAGATATTTTGCATAAAATATTAATTTTTAATAGGGTATATATTTTCTGCTTTCTTTACTTTCGATCTTAAATTAATATAAGATGATACAAGATTCTTTGTATATACGATTTATAAAATTTTATCTGATTTTGTCTATGTGACGGACGTAAGGACGGACGTAATTATATTATCATAGGGACTCATAATGACATAATGAAAAGCTACATATCGTTCACTATTATGAATGCTATATACCGTGATATTTGATAGGTTTCGGACTTGTTGATCAGACTTATATAACATTTTATACTCTTGACAATTTCTTGGTCGTCATTCAATTTTAATGAAATTTAATTTTTTTATTAAAGTTTTAGGTGAATATGGACTTGGTAATTTAACATAATGCAATAATAAAATAAGGAAACGCTAAACGCAAAAGTGGAAACTTTACAATATTTACAATCCACATTTGTTATAGGATTGAAAAGCTGCTTTTATTATAAATTAGGAAGACATTAAGCATACGGAAAGTGATTTCCTTTGTCAATTTTTTTTTCTTTGATATTGGTAAAATTATTATGTTTTATATGGTATCTACATTTGCAGTCATCCGGCCAGGAGACGGTGATTTTAAAAAGTCTGGTCTAGGGACGTTGTATGTAATATTTTGTAAGATGCACAATGGGATAAAAGGAGTCGCTTAATTCAGGAAAAGGTGATATCAATATTTTAATGGCAACATTTTGTTTGATCAAAAACTAAAAAAAACTTAATTTTTTAAATTTGAAGATTTTTTTTCTGATAATTCTGACGTTCGTCCTTCCGTCCGTATGTTTGTTAATTTTTGAAGATTTTAAAATTCAAAATTTTTGGACTCAATAAAGATATTGACTTAAAATTTCCTTTATTTGATATATAATTTTGTTCTTTATCTAATTACAAAAAAAAAAAAAAAAAAAAAAAAAAATATAATAAAATCAGTCAAAAATGTTGTTCTATATATGGAAAAAACTTTACCAAGATCTTGCAAAATTGAGACAGTTGAAATTTCAAATGCATATAACTCGAAGAATATATGAAATAAATAGTACGTGCAAGCATGTCTTCAATGGTTTTATCAAGAACTTTAAGGTGATATAAATCGGGTAAGAAACAAAAACAAAACCGCTAGCCAAGGTTGAAAATTTTTTATATTTCTTAATAAAATCCCAGATTAGCTTTTATTGAAGTTATTTGAATAGTTTTGAGAAGCTATAATTGGAGGTCTTTAAATATTCCTTAATTAGGACTATTTAAGATCTTCAAATAGTCCCAAACTATCTTAAATTGGAGCTCTTGAATAGTTTTCGATTTCATTTAATTAATTTCCTTAAAATAATCAAAATAGGTGTCCTACTTTGAACCCTTATATCTCCGCTTCTGAGATGTCATTCCATAAAATTTCAAAATGAGTGTATTTTAGGACAATTTTCAAAAAAAAAAAAAAAAAAAAATATTTTGAACAAACAAAATATTGAAATACTTGAGGAAAATATATTATAATGTGTAGTTGATGGTTCCATTTTAAAATTTTGCTTTAAGAAACTTTTTATTTCAAAAAGTACGCCTGAAGTTTATGAAATTTGATTTTTTTTCCAAAATTTAAAAAAATCTTTACTGACTCAGTGCAGTACAAAAAATAACGTATCCTAGACCAATGTTTTTTATTGCTATTGGTACATAATTTTGTCTGTTTTTAGTCGGTATCCATTTTTATTATGAAAAGTTAATTTTCAAATTCAAATAATCGCCACTTTTGACACATTTTACCCCAACGTGCGATGTCAGTATTTAGTATCTTTTTTTAGGAAGCTACTGAAAACTTTGCATCCTATTACTGTGAAGAATTTTATGTTTAAAATTCTAAATGCTACAGATGTATTCATCGAATCATATACAGGTTAAACTTTTGATGACTTACTCCCAGCTGTCAATAGGGCCAACTTAGGAACCTAAAGATTACTACATTTTTTTCCTAAGATTTTTTCTTATTTTATAAATGCTTCTCAAAATCACTATTTAAATAAAACAACCAGTAATCATCATAAATAAATTTTATTACACTATTTACAAATAATTATAAAAACACCACCAAACTCTTCCTCCACTACTGTCTCTTACTTCGGCTAATATACTTCAGACCTCGTTCATTCAATGTAAATGGAGGATATGGTTGAGTAATACAAAAGTATAAACCCCTAGCATTCTCCGGGTAAATTATACCCAAATCTACAGTATTAGTATAATTACAATTTTGTTCTCTAAATTGCAACCAACTTTCACATTTCACGGCAGGTAAATGTACTTCCTCCACCAAAGCTTCCATAAATAAAAGGAAAGGATACATATGACTACATATGGAACTCTTACAGCCAGGTTGAAGACGACGTTTGGGAAAATAGCCAATACCATTAGGATATATATCTATAGTACCCATGGGATTGCGTACGCCAAAAACATTACCTTCACCATGAATAACAACCACCCGAGAGGAGACATTACGGCGAACATACAAATCATTCGAATCACAGATATATGAACAAGGATCTATTGCTATCAGTTGACCTATGATCCATATTTTGTTGTAGTTATTAAAATATTCCTCGGAATAAGTGGAAATGCCCAAAGCTGCCACATTAGCACCCACTGAATGCCCGACTACAGTTATATCCTTCGGGTCTACATCATTCTCCGTTAAAACTGACAAAATTTTAGAAACAAAATATCCTTGCAGAGCTAAATGATGCTTCAAAGCATAGTACAACTGTTGAATGTTCTTGGCAAAGTTTACTATAATAACATTAAGATCACGTCTACGAGCCTGTAGCATGTGTAAATGTGATTGTATGCTAAAATAACTATCTGCGGTATAGAAACCATTAACATATAGTAAAGTTTTACGTTTGGGATTTATATCAAAATCTCTTAACTCCGACAAGGAGCGTATGGGCAACTCCACACTTTGATTATTTAAGGTTAAGACATGTATGGTGGTATCACTGGGATTAATGCCATCAAACAAAGACATGACACCCTCATCCACGGGGGCCTCACCTAGAATAATTTAAAATATAATGAATTTCATAAATTCTCTCATAATATTTTTAAACTTACAAAATGCCTTCCATCCTTGAGCAAAACTTTCCGTTAAGATTTCTATATTTTCTTGTTGAATCTTTTCAATTGATGCGCTCTGCACTGTTATAACGATCGTTGTAAAATAAACTAAAATTTTACATTTTTTCCACATTGTTGTCGTCTCGTCTATGCTAGTGTATTAAAGAACAGTTTAACTTTAAAGTTTGTCTTTATACATCAAAAGCGTATTGATTGTTGTAAGTTGTCTTTTAGGTCTTATTAAATTTTATCACGTTTTCATGTTAAAAATCTGATAAATTAATATTTACATTCGGAAACTTTTTTTGATTTGGTTTTGAATTGTTGTTCCGGTTTTATTTGTTTGAATAAGATGAAGAGAAAAAGAAACTGGTACGTAAATTTTAAAATTTTGTTTTTAAGTAGTTCTCTATGGAAACGAAAATGCAATATTTGGCAGATTGTTAGCAAGATTTGGCACCCTACTGTAGATCTGAGACCATTTCTTACAAAACAAAGAGATTTTCTATATAACTGTCTATCCACTTAACTTAATTAACTTCTAAAGAAATAGCAACATTTGTTGTAGCTATTTTCTTCTTTTAAATACATAAGAAAAATAATAATTGACTTCAATTACGAAATTGCTTATATTAATTAAAGTTTTGTTTGATTTTTTTCCAATCACCTAAATGATAATATTAATTAACCAGAATAATTGATTTTGGCTTAAATTTCAATTAATTTTTTTAATCAAATTAATTAGTATTATGATTGAATGTTTGCCTAAAATTAACTAAGATTTGTATTAATTCAATTTTAAAATTAATTTCATCCTTTCTTCAATAAAAACGCAAGGACTTTAAAATAATTATTTGTTAAATTATAAAAAATATTTAAATAATACAAGTCAAATTAGGCGAACAAAATATGAAAACTCCAAATTTGATTAGGAGAAAAGAAAGTTGGTATACAATTTCGTCTTATCGTCATATACACCCTGTTAAAATCACCAATAAATCCGATTTTTGTAACCTTTGACTCATGCAGCAATTATATAGGAAATGTGGGAAAAGTCAGGTGAATGTTTTACTTTTCGAGACCCCTAGTAAAATTTGACGAAGAAAATATCAGTAGAACATTTTAACATATTAAACCCAAGTTTTGATTGACTTTCATACCATTTCTTAAAAACGGACTAGAAATGACTCCTTATGAGGAGAGATACATGAATTGAAAGCTTTAGTGAAATATTCCCCGTTAAATGCTTTAAATATTTATGCGAAAATAATTGAGCTTTGAACTACATTTATATTATTTTTTTCGATTTACTGAGAATACTTTGGTTTTAAAAAGGAAAAGTTTAGAAGGTCATGAATCAAAAATTTTGCCTACCACCGAAAAATCCTTTGGAGAGTTTATTATACTTATTATATGTTAACAATTGTAGATGGTATGATTACGCCCCCAAAATACTGTTGCATTGTGTTATTCATCGTGCAAAATCATATTAGTCGACGAGGCGCATTTTTGGATGAATGTTAGAGCTGTGTTAACAAGCAATAGTAGCCCAGATGGAGCTAATGAAACTAGGTAAGGACTTTCCATTTCATCGAAAACTACGTTGGTATAGAACCATCACCATCAACGCCGAGCTCTACAGATCAATAATAACCAATTATATAGATGTGGAAGACATAAGTGTAATGCTAGTATTGGTAATTTTGCTTGAACGATTTGAGGATATTGATATTTTTCACAGAGGTAACGTCAATTGATCACCAAGATCGTATATTTTGACAGCTCTACTTTTCTTAAGAAAAGTTTTCTGAAGTCGCAAAACTTTTTAATTTTATTTTTTACGAATTATTTATTTCAACTGTAACTAAAATGATCATTTTTAAAGGTAAAATTTTCATTTATTGTTTCACAATTGCTTCTAATAAAAAGTCTAGAATTGTGGTATCAATGATCTTAATGGTGAACTGATCAGAAGGGTTTACGAGTGATTACATTTTATCTAATATGTTCTTGCAATATTTCTGAGATTACGATCAACATATTAAAAGCAGTAAATGGTGCATAATCATTTATAAATTGTGCGTTTAAATGAAACATATAAAATCTGTAACAACTACTGTCGATTACCTTAAATATTTTTCTTGATAGCAATACCTTCGAAAGATATGCCAGTTTTAAGACCAGTTCAAATTTTGAACTGGTCTTAAACTTTAATGATTCTAAGACTTAGAATTTTTCTTAGCATTTCTACTTAAAACTTTATTAGCATTAACTGATTGAAGCTTCAAAACTTCTAAATTAAATGAGGGTCCACCTTGAAAATTTGTACGAGTAGTGAGAGAGAAGAGCTATGAGAAATTGCAAGAATATTGAAATAGAAATTAATCAGGTACCAGCAATTTATATCTTAAAGCAACTACAAGTTTGAACTTTTAAATTTTCATTAAAAATAACAAACAATATTGTGAAAAAAAACCTTGAAAAACAGGACATTTTGTGGAATATATAAATATTGGATATGATTTATATACCAATGGACGCGGCTACCAAAATACCTTTTAAATGATATATCATTTTGTATGCGTTTCTTTGGGAGAAAATACAAAAATTTTCAAAAAAAAAACCAAAATAAACCTTTTTTAAAAAAAAGTTCAGCTCACGAACGATCACCAGTAGACTCGAAATGTTTTGGGAAAAATCTTAAAAGCAAATTTTCAGGAGGAATAGAAGCACTTCTTTGAGTGAGTTGCCTTAATAAATATGTAAAAATTATATTCAAATTCTCTCAAAATTATCTGTGCCGTAAATGGAGTTTTATATGCATTTCATTTTATTACCACCTAAAAGTATGCTATACTATATATGAAAATGAAAACAATTATAATAACTAAAATTACACAGCTGATCAAACAGATGTTCACCTATCCATACACAAACGTTTAGGGTTCCCACATATTTTCGATTCATATCCCCAAATATCAAACTTTCTTCATCGAAATTCCCCAAAATAACCGCTTATATTATCCCCAAAAATTCCCACTAAAATAATACCTTTCTTTTTTAGAGATTTATATAAACTACAGTACTTTTTATTTGTACTTCAATCCACTTACTTAGTAGATACGTAAATTTGGATAGTTAAATTTACCCAAATTGTCAATATTGAAGAGGACAATTTCCTATAATTCTTTTTTTTTTTTTTTTTAAATAAGCTTAAATGGAAATCGTTTTAATATTTGTATAAATAAATTTTTTTAGATAACTAAGTAATTTAAGCTGTTTTTATAATTAATGCAGACACCGAAGAATAAGTTATTATTTCTTCAAAAGTATGATTAATCAAGTTCCATTACTTCAATTATTTTTGATTAACTTTATTTAATTTTTAAACAACTAATCAATGCCAAGAGATGAAAAAGGTAAAAAAAGACTAAAAGCTCTAAAAATAAGGCCAGAAAAAAGCTATTTTTTAATTTAGAAACTTATTTTTTCTTAGTTTTTGAAATTTTTCTAAAGAAATTGTAATAAATTTATAAATAACACCCAGCAAAATGACAATGAAAAATCGCCCAAAAAATTCCCACACAATTTAGGGTTATATTTCATATGAAAAATTACCCAATGTTTTGAAGTGATTTCTAGTCATTTTTTAACTATAATTCATTTTTAATTAAGCATTTCCAATTTTTTTGGATGATTTTTCATATTAATAATATCTTTTTTAAATTATTTTCATAGATAGTTTCTATTATTGATGAAGTATAACTGTTAGTTAAGGCACTTTTACTTGAAGAATGAAACACCGCAGGCGATATTTTTTTTATTTTTTGTGCGAATAAATACACAAAAATGCTTAAATGGAGGATTATGTAAAAATAAAATTAGTAATAGTAAATAAGAAATAATTTTCTTCCTTGTTGAAATACTAACATTTTAACATTTTTAAGGCAATTTTAAAAATTAAAAAGGCTAGAACTAACATAGAAGTTAAAACGAAATTTTTGAGGCTAAACGCAAAATCAAAAGCCTAGATTTAGCCTTAAAAGAGCTAAACTGACAACACTGTAACTAATTATGGAAGGCTTCTAAATTCTTGATTATTAAGTATTACAGTAACAGTAATAGAGTATCAATTGAACAAACATTACCCTTACAGCCAATTCGTACAATAATCATGTTTTTTTTTTGTAAAGATTATAACTATATTATAACTAATTTATGGTATCATGTTCAGTATTAAGAGCACTGTTATTGAATTACATATGGGTTTATCTTAACAAAAGCTTTATAATCGACAGAAAATTAGTTTTATTTTTAATTTTTTTAATTTAAAAAGAGAAATTATAAAAATAAAATAAAAATCCTAAAGAAAAATTTATAAAAATCCCAAAAACCTAAAAAATATCCCCAACAAATCCCCTAATCCCCAAGCCAAAATTTTTATCCCCACTTCCCAAAAGAAATAACCAATTTGAGGATAAATCCCGTAATCTGACAACACTGCCAGAGTTAATAAAACTTCGTTATACTCTCTATTAAAAATTAAATTTTCGTCGTCAGTAAACCAAAGAGGGAGACCTAACTAACATATCGGCCAAGAAATGCATTTAAGCCAAGATCTTTATACTCATTTAGAGCTGTACTAAACTAACAACAACAGCTACTACAGCTGCTAATAAAACAGCAACAACAATACAAAAAAAAGCTTAATAGCTGTTGCCAACAGGTTAATAACGATATTGTACATACGATTTGAGCACAGTTACGGCACGGGTTTCAAACAGATGAGTTGTTTCAACTCTATAACTAAAGGAAAAAAGCGGATAAACTTGAAAACCCCTCATTTGAACAAAAACAAAAACGTATTGAAAAAAATTCAACAATTAACCAAATTCAACTGAAAAAAGTGAACATTATTGGAAATATATATATAAAAAAAAAGAAATTAAACAAAAAAAAAATTTTTTTTTTTGAGTGAATTAACAAAAAAGAAACCCCTGAAAACAAAAATATTGAAAAAAAAAAAATATTATAATAAAATTTAAATAAAGCTTGTTTTTGCATAAATAATACAAATTTCAATAAAAAAAAATCGAAAAAAGTTTTTAAAAAAAGTAAATGCCCTTGTAAAATAAAATTAAAAGAAGTTAAACAAAAATACTGAACAAAAATAAAAAAAAACGAGATAGAGAGAGGAAGAGAAATACAATAAAAGAGATGAAGTTAAATTAACTGAAATTAAAAAATATAAATATAAAAAAAAAAAACAATTTAACCAGAAATACAAAAGAAAAAAATATATATTGCAAAAGAAACAATTTAAATAAAAACCAACCCATAATTATGCAAGTTTTCTGGCTAAATACTATTGCAGTAATGTTAGCGTTTTTCTGTTTTTTTTTTTGTTTTTGTTTCTGCTAAATAATTTTAAAGTAAACCAGAACACAAATTTATGTTTTGTTCTAAAAAATTTAAGTTTTTGTATTTTTTTAAACCAATAACTTTCATTTATTCTCTATTATTTTTTGTTATTAGTTTATTTGTCTACTTTAAAAACTTCAAGTTTTTTTTTTTTTTGTTCGATTCAATTGAATATTTTTCACACATTTTATTTATTATTTTTTCCGTTTCTATTGAGTTGTATACAGGGATGGAAAATGAAAGTATTTTTCGATATAAAAATAAATTCAAAATGGTATCTTTTTCACTTTCAGATTTGTAAAATTCAAAATTTTGATAGTTTCTTATATTTTATTTAATGCAAAACCCAAAAAATGTAATTTATATATCTAAGTGAAGTATAAATATGCTAACAAATCATTAAATATTATAGTAAAATCGCAGCAAAAACTTTTTTGTTTTCTTTAATAACAACTACTTATTAAAGTAGTTTCTTGATAATGAGGCGTCATTATTATTTGTCTACTCTGTATTACATTAATAAGTACTCAGCACAGTAATACTGCGATCACGTGGATGAGTTGGCTAGAGCGCCGGATTAACAACCAGAAGGTTCTTGGTTCAACCCCATTTTGAAGCTGTTAGTTTTTTATAATAAAATGTCTAAAAAGATATTTTAAACTAAATAGAGTTTTTGTCGCTTAGGATTCTATTTGCTAGATGGTGTACTGAGCAAGACGTTAGTCAGTAAAAACGAATGGTTAGTGTGTGTCCAAGATCGAGTGTCACTGCGGCAAAATTTTTTTGTTTTTTTTTTTATTTTCGTTTTCGTTTAGGTACATATTTTTAAGTACCCCTAGAGACAAAAAATAACTACATGAATTTGTGGACAAGTCGAACAACAATAACTAGTTATTCAGGCAAAAAGTAAGTAGTTTATTTTTGTTTCCAATTATACCTGCTAGCTTACCAGGAAAGCAAAGTTTTTTGCTGGAAAGTGAAGATATTTAGAAATATGATCCTGTTCTTAAAATAAAATTAAAGAGAAAAAATCATCAAAGATCAATTCCTTAAAAGCGAGCACTTCAGCCTTAGTTCTATTAAAATGTAATACATTATTTTAAATCTTTGATATTCGGAACATTTTCACTTTCACTGGAATTCTATTTATAGAACATAAAAATTTGTAATTTGTAGTAGTGTTTACATACTTTAAAATGATTCGCGTTTACAATTTTATAAATTAAATAAACGACCTACAGCACAAATGTTTCTATAATGTACAAAGTTTGTTTGCCCTGAATTGTAATAATTACATGTGTAATCTTTTGGGAACTCAAATCACCCGCATTTAGTCATCGAATAGTATTAACCACAATTTCATAATTATATGTGAATACGAAGTAAAAATCTTAATTGAAAGTCTTTATAAAAAAAATATATAAAATCCCGTTATAGGTGTCTATTCGAAAATTAAATACCTTCTAATTTATATTTTCATTTAAAAAGTTTGTTTTTCAATTGAATTGTAGATATATATAGTATATGACTGTAAAAACTACTTCGGTAGTCTTAAAAATAAGAATATTTTAATGAAATTCGGTGCGGAAAAGTTCTGTACAAGTATCACTGTTTCTAACAAATTTTATGAATAACGGTCCACAGTTGACCATAGCTCCCATATAAACCTCTCTTTTGAAAATCACTTTAACGCGCATAACTATTTAACATTCAAAAAGTACTATCGTATCAACTTTTTCATCCCTGTTTGTATCATATCGTAACGAATTGTTTACTGTTGTTTTGTTTGGTCTGAAATTTTTTTTACTTTCGTTGGTAGTTGTTTTAATAACAGCAACAATACTTCCAAAAACACTATTGAATTTGAAAAAAAAAACAATTCAAAAAATTAAACAATAAACTATAACTATTTAATAGTTGTATTATAAAACAAAAGGAAAAAAAAAATAAAATGTATCCCACCTAAAACTCAATAGTTATTTAATATTTCTCCCATTGATGTTACAGTGTAACACTCACACCGTGGTACAAAAGTAAATAAAGTAAATGCAAAATTTTAAACTAACAAAATATATAATTTGACAAAGTGAAATATTTTTTTTTTTTGATATGAAAGTAGTTTTGATAGATGATAGTTATTGTGAAATTTTTTAGAATAAATCCACTAACCGATTTAATAAGGCAACATTAAAATACCTATAATATATTCTGACTTTAACAGTTTCTATTATTTTACTCCGATACATAATTCATCAGCAGAGTGATTCCATATTAAAACGATTTCAATGAAATTCGCTACAGATATTAACTATTGCAAGTTTTGCTGTACTGAAGAAACCTTTTCGGTCCAAAAATATGACGTTTAAAAAATGAAAAATCTGTCGAATTTGTTCCAAAAGTATACATACTTTATTGCTCATAACTTTTAAACTATACATTGTAGAATTCTAATTATACCCTACTACACCATAGGTGGTCGCGTTTGTGCTAATTTTTGTAACGCATACGAATCGATTCAGAATCACTTTTTAAAACGATATAACGATGTCCGTCCGTCCGTCTGGCTGGCTGGACGGCTGGCTGGCTGTTCATGTAAACTTTGTGCACAAAGTACGGGTCGCAATTTTAAAGATAATTCAATGAAATTTGGCACATGGGACTTTTATGATACAAGGACGAAGCCTATTGAAATTGGTTGTGAACGGTCCATTATTTCATCCCATACGAATGTTAGTATCGAGTTAATATTCGACACAAACAAATTTTATGTAAGTAGAAACAACATTACAAAATTTTATGAGAATCGGTTCATAATTTACTATAGCTTCTATATAAACTCACTTCCGGGATTCACCATAAAGTGCATAAAATCATCTAGATGTTAGTATCAACGCTTTTTTCTGTATTTGTATATTTTATTTTACATTTAGTAAAATTGGCCACAAGTGTAATATAAAATTTTTTTTGCTCGTACACAATTGTGTATGATACCCTACACACGGTGTTGACCGACTATCTCTTTTATTCTCGTTTTTATTTCATTTAATAGAAAAAGTCAATGACTTTAAAATGACATGTATAAAATTTATTTCCTTCGAAATTTCAATGGTTTAGTAGTTATGAAGCAAAATATTGTACAAAGAATTTTTTTTTTAATTTAATATATTTAAAGAAATTAATTTCAAAATATGTAATATATGAGCCCATGTTTAAAAAAAATATAAATAAAATTTTATTTAGTTTATATTTTGTTACATAACTTCTAAACGAAATGAATGTCCAACATGAAATTTTGCACGGGTAAGGAGAAGAGTTGTGTTAACATTATATAATTTTTTTTATGAGTTTTAAAAATATCGTTTTTGGAGATATAACGGTTTAATTTTTATAAGTGTAATTTTGACCTTTGAACTTTCGAATTAAATTGACTTACTACATATAATTTTCAAGGCAATATCTTTATCTTTAAAATGATATTAAAATTAAAATTTTATTGTGTATAGTTTAGAATAATTATTAGTACTTAGATTTTATTTTGCTCCATAACTTCTAAAGTAAATGAGTGTCCACCTTGAAATTTTACATGCGTTAAGAAAAGACTTATGTCAATATTATATAATTTTTTAAGAATTTTAAAAATACCGTTTTTTGATATATAATGGTTTGATTTTTATATGTCTAACTGTGACCTTTGAACTTTTGATGTAAGAAAGCTTTATACATATCATTATAAAGATATTAGCCTTGTCTTTGATATGAAACTAAAACTAGAGATCTACCATATATAGTTTAGAAGTTATTAGCAATTAAATAATTACACCTTTGTAAAGTTTTTAGCTCTCTTTCGTTTTTTAAACCGTCATATTTTTGGACATAATCTGACATTTTATAATTTGAGAAACGCTTCCAATATCCAATGTCTGTAATGAATTTCATTGACATCAGAGATGTCAAATCCGATTGCTGTCCGTTTTGACATGGAATCACTCAGTAAATTCAATATATTATGGAATATTGATCTTAAAAGTGTTTTAGTATTCAACTTAATTAAATTGTTTAACTAAGAAAGATTACACTTATTATTACGATGTCGTTTAATATTGACAAATTAGGGTAGAAGAGGGAGCATTTGCCATAGCAACACATCTGTCATTGTCAATTATTAATTTTTATGGCACAATTTTGATATTTTCAATTTACATTTGATCGGAGATAGACGTGATTAATTGTCGTTTCGATACGGTCACAAATATTTCGATGTGGATATTTTCTGTGATAACTTTCTTAGTTTTTGTAATTCAATAACAATTTTTGTTCATGTTATAAACTTGCTAGTAGTGAACAAGAATTGGCAACAGGTGTTTTAATAAATAAATTTAAAGTGTGAAAAAAGATATATTTGGTGCATAAGACCACAAAGCTGGTAGGCCGACCCAACTTATACTCCAGGAACGTTTTTTTACGGTACATATAGACTCTCTAGTGTTTACATAATATAAACAAAAAATTATCTTTTGTTTTTAGGAAATTTTCGATAAATGCTTTTTATTATAAAAAAAAAAAAATTTCATTAAATTTTTTAATAATTCCTAAAAAATCCTAATTTGGGGACAAATTCCCTTCTCTGACAACACTGTTAGGCTTTTAACTATGATTAATTTAGAACAAAAGATGCTACGACAGCAGCCATAGGATTTTTTATTTAAAACTAAAATATTTTATATAAAATGGTTGAAATTCAGGAACACCCAGGGCTAGTATTCCCGATAAATTGAATATTTAAAATTAATAAATGATCTAAAATTTTAAAGTATTTAATAAATTTTGCTATCGATTTGTCGATTTTTATGCTTAGCTAAATATTTCGCTTAAAAAATGCATATTTTCAATTCGATTTGCAAATTTTTTACTTAACATATTTTTGCATATTTTACTATTAGATCATTTACTAGGAAAAGCAGAAAATGAGTACTTAATTAGCCTTTTCTTTTATTAGACTTGGTCCGTCTTAAATTCTTAAAATGCTTTTAAAAGCATTTTTTTCACTGCAATCGAAATATTACAATAATTTGTAGCGTTATTCAACGCGCGTTTGTGGCCAACGCAAAGTATGCTCTTGTCGGCCAAATGCTCGTGGAATATTGAATGTGCCCGTGGAACTTCGTTTCTATTATTAACTGTTGATAAAAACAAAAAAGAAAATCAATATTCAAAGTATTTATATGTAATTTTATTCGAACACTTTTGAGACTATTTGCTATTTAAATTTGCAAAAAAAAAAGTTTAAAAATTAATTTTAATATTTGTACAACACAAGCAGTTTGAGATTATATGTTGTAGTTTATCTTAACTTCTATGGACTTCTTATGTACAAAACAAACAATATTTGGTAGATATTAGATTTCACTTATCATAAATTAATAGACCGCTTTTTATTATTAAAAGCTCTACTAAAAAAAAGCTCTCAGATACCGTTTTTTAACATACACAACATGAACGGCACACAGTGTGCGATGCAATAATTATGCAGTTTCGGAACGGCTGGTCCGATTTAAAATACGTTTGCATTTCTTTCAAATATATATATATATATTTTTTTTTAATAAGAAAATTTGTTTAAAACTTTTTGCAAAGAATTGATTTGAGATTTTGTACATATTATTAATTTTTAATTATGCAATGAAATTTTATAGCTGAGCAGATTTTTTAATGCTTAATTTCAAGTATTATTCACTTTTTTGGATGTATCAACAGAAATCGCGCAATTTACAAAAAATGTTTAGAATTTTCAAAAAATGTGATTTTTACTTTTTTTGCTATATCTATATCCAACCGATATCGGGGTTCAAAAATTTCTATTAACAAAAAATTAAAACCAAATTAAATCTTATAAAAATATTAAATCTTATAAAAAATATTAAAGTTTTGCGATTTAAGGTCTAGTTCGAAAGACCCAGGATAAAATCAGTTTTCTTAAATTATTTTCTCTTTGAAATATTTTGTATTTAGTTATCTTTTAGAGAAATGTAAATACTACATATGTTACCTAAGAAAATTTGAATCTAATGGATAAAGAATGTTACCACTTTTTTTTTGGTAAAAAAAAACGGGAAAATCGATTTTTTTCCAAAGTTTAAATTTGGAAATTTTTCAAAATTCATTCTTCACACAATTTTGCTATTTGTTTTTAATAAAATAAATAAAATTAAAAAAATCAGGTAAGATTTAATCACCAAGGTACGTCAAAAAATAAAAATTTTAATCTTTGAAGCCAAACAAAAAAAAATATCTGAAAAAAGCTTAAAAAGCCATGATTTGTATATTGTGTTGTCATTGGAAGGAAGTATTTAGTACTGAAAAAGAACTGCAGAATTTATATTCTCAATTCATAGTTGTAATTGATAGGAAGTTCTTCTTTTATGCTTCTTATTCATTTCTTTTGAAGTACTTCTCTTAAAACTATATTTATAAATTTTTTTTAAGAAATTTTTATTAAAAAATCTTTGTGAATAGATAATAAATTTTTATTTTCTTTGAAATTATTCACCTTTTTTATTTTAAAAATATATTTATTTTCACTTTTTTGGAAGTAATTTTTATTAGCTTCCTAAAAAGTGCTACTTTTGAAATGGTGAAAAAGTTCTTTTCTGGAAGCACTTGCTCATTTTTTTGCTGGGTCGTAATATGATAATATTTTTTGTAGATCTCGACCAATAGAATCCTCTTATATAAAAATATTTCCAATTGGTTCAGATATAACGAATCGGATCGTTTTAAACAATTTTCATACCAGAGGTGTCCAACTTTGGTACTCTTTGGGCCAGTTCCCAATAGATTTATAAGGTTCAAACTCAAAACTTAAACTCGCCTACACCTCTACTATCGCTATGTGAAATTTCATTTTAAATCGCACCAGCTGTTCCGAAACTTCATAATTATTTTCATTTCATTTTTGGATCGCACACTGTGCGGCAATAAATCTCATAACATAAAACATAAAAAAATAAAAATATAAACAAACACACCAACACTTTAAACATTTAACATTCTCTCCTTATGCCGATCAATGGATTTTGAACAGGATTAGGAAAAAAGAGAGTGTATAAAATTTTGATACGTATTATCAGAAAATATATTGTTACCATGTCTGGTATTTATGAATTTATCTAGATAAGAATAGGTAAAGTAAAATAATTTAACGGTATTCCAATGGATTTTCAAGTTTCCCTGCAAATTTATCAGCGATTCAAGTTTTGAGGGTAAACTATTTGATTGAATTTAATATTACTATTTAGGTATTGTACCCTTCATTTCAGTTGAAGTACTTATATTATTTTTGTTTACAAGAAAAAAATATCAGAAAATTTTTGGGAGTGATAATCTAATTTAAATATAATTTCTAATAAGAAATTCGTATCTAATATTTCATAATGGATGTTAAAAATACAAATCATATTTAAATACACGTTTTAACTAGAATTGATGAAAATGTTTTTGTTTTAATTTTTCGTCATTAAATTAATTTTTCCAATTTTTAAATTAACCAACTCACTGTAGCTTAATTCTATCTCACTAAACCTCTCTCTATATATATGTATATATAAAAAAAAACTTGAATATCTATTCAAAAACGATAGATACTTATAAACTTTGTAAATCTGTACATTGTATTTTGATTTAAGCCATATTTACTATAATAACTAAACTCTAGTCTCTAAGAAACAAACAAAAAACAAATATTGAAAATCTATCTAAAACAAAGAGAAGTGCATAAGTAAATATGTAATATACATAATGATCAATAGAGAATTATCAATTTTATCTACATAATTATGTTTATGAAAATTCTCTTCATCTCTCTCTCTTTTTTATTTCCCATATAAATTAAAACTCAATTTTATTTATTTCATTAAATTTTTCTTTATGATTTTTTTTTTTTTTTTAAGTAGAGAAAAATATAGGTAGAGAGTGTATGTATGAAAAAATGATCACCAACCATAGACTGTTTTGAAAACTATTGTTTAATAAATAAAAAAATCGTTAAAACATCGATCGATTGCGTCGTTTGAGTTTTATTACATATTAAAAACATTATCAAAAAAATAATAACAGCAATAAGAAGCGGAAAAATAAAAAAAATATCATATATTGTCTGACTTATAATTTTATTTTAAGCCAAAAATAATTTTAAAAAATTTTAAAAGTAAATAAAGTGGAATTAAGAAAAAAAATTTTTTAAGTAATTATAACGATCAGCTTGATCGCTTTTTAAAAAAGTGTTTGTTTTATGTTCCTTGTATTGTGTGTTTTTTGCTTTTAAGTATTTTTCGGTCTAAACAAGTGTCTGTAAATACATTATTTTTTTCAATTTTGTGGTTTTTCTTAACAATTGATTTTCTTTATAATATAGCAGTAATATTGGATACATGTCAGCTTAAATTATAAAGGTAAGATTTTATTTCATTGAAAAAGATTTTTTTATATTTGGTGAATCTTGCGGTTTTTGAGAATATTTTATTTATACTAATTTTAAATTTTTTACTTGACACTATAGAAAATTTGTTAAACATTATGATGATATTTGATATAGTGGTTAAAGAGTACCTATAACTCAGATTTTTTTTTAAATTAAATTGAAAATTATGAAACTATTACTATGTTTATACGACAACTGTTTGGATATATAAATAAAAATGAACACACAATAAAGTGCTTGTAGTAGTCGACATTGAAAGAAGTGTCAACGTCTTAAGACACCATACAAAATTATTTATCACCTTCCTCGAATTGGAATCACTAGCTGAGTCGATTTAACCATTTTCTATACAAACCTGTCTGTCAGCCCCTCAGTGGTTCAAAAACGCTTTTTTGGAAGTAATTGTGTAACTTTTGATTAGTTAAAAATATCTTAGTAAAATTTGATTTGGCCGGAGCTGAACTATTTTCGAGTTAATTTGAATTAGCACAGATCCCTACTTGGTCAGGAGGGTAGTGGGTGGACTTTCAAAGTTGTATGTAATTGTTTTAAAGAAATGGCCAAAAATTAATTTATGATTTTGTTGTAAGAAAATTAAACATAGATAATCCTTGTAATTCTCTAAAATATGTTTTGATGTTTAGGTTATCTCTTTTAGTTTAAGACATATATAGGTCGAAAAAAATTTTCTGTCAATTTTGCCTTTGTTTTTTTCAGTTCATTTAAACTTGACAGGCTTAATTTGGGTACTATCTTTTTTTATAAATAAATAAATATATATATATATATATATATAAATATTTATAAAAAATGTATAAAATTTTAAATAATATTGCTGCAAAATAATAAGGTATATTATTCTGAAATTGAAATTTTTAAAAAGTCAAATTTTTTGGACTTTTTCCAAAAAGTTGGTAAAATTCTTTCATTTCTAAAATATTTTTTATGTTCCGGACTATATAATTTTTTCTTTATGTTTTCGTTATGTTAATGGGTGGCAAAGCTGGGATCAACAAAATATGTCGGTTATATATGTCCATATATTGGTTAAACACACAAAAAGTATTTTCTGACGGACGGCTTTTATAACGAAAAGGTGATGCTTTCAATGAAAACCAACTTTTAAATTACAATTTCCCTAGCTTGGGATTTTTTGTATTTTGGTACAAAAGAGTGGGAATGTTTTTATTTTCCTGATTTTAGAATAAGTTTTTCTATATTACTTCAAAATTTCAGTAAATTATCTTTATTCGTTTAAATTTTATTTGAGCTCAAATATTAACATTATTTCTAAAAAAAAAAGACAAAATGTTAATATTTTTCGGATTATGGTCTGCAAAAATTTAACTGATTTTGATATATTTTCACTGATCATGACTCTCCATGTTTAACGGATTAAAAGTTGTTTTACTGTGATAAAATTTGCACTTGAATTTTGTATATACCGTTTATGATCCAATTACGAAACCTATTGAAATTATGCACTAAGAATGGATTTTTTATAATCTTAAAATATCCACTAAAGTATTAATAGATAATTATAGCTTCCATATAAATATAAGTATAAAAGTATCTGCACATAATTACGCATAGCTCCCATATAAAGTCCTCTCCAAAAAAAAAAAAAAAAAAAAATACATATTCAATTTTTAATGTTGTATAAATTAAAAAGTAATTTAAATTGAAATCAAAGTATCTAATTACAAAATTTTCCATAATTGAAATTAAGCATTAAAAAATCTGTTCTCATATTAGACCCTCTTTTGAGTGTAAGTTTATTTCTCTCAAACTCCCAAGTCCTAATAACAATCAGTCAATCTAGAAATTTCTGTCTTCTAAATATATATTAAAATTTTGCAGATAGTTCATTTAAGATGATAGAAACGTGAAAATTTTTACTTATATTTTTTGAAATTGCCATTACGTTCACACTCAGAAATTTTCTTTTAGCAATACGTTCTTTTATTATTTCGATTCGTAAAAAAAGAACTAAAAAAGAGCTGAAAAAAGCCATGATTTTAACATTGTCATTGGAAGGTAGTACTTATTGTTGAAAAGAACTGCAAAAGTTCTTTTTCCAATCTATGGTTGTCTTTTTTCATGCTTCTTGTTCCTTGCTTTTGAAGTACTTCTCTTAAAACTATATTTATAAAATCTTTTAATAAAGATATGATTTTAGATTTGTTAATAGATAATAAAAATACTGTAACGAAATTATACTTGAATTCAAATATAACGGTTTTAACGGCTGGTTTAAATTTAAATAATGCTTCTCAACCTTTCTCAATACCTCTCTATTAAAGTGTGTTGTAAAAAGTGTGTAATTTAAATGTGTGTATTAGAACACATAGTGAATATTTAAACTGTTATTGTTGTACATTTTTAAATAAATAAAGAGTTGTTACAACTTTTAAACTACTAAACTGCTTTTATTTGCAATAAAAACATCCGGTTTATTTAAAAGGAAATAAATCACAGCTTCTAAAAGGCAAAAACGTAACAATACTTTTCAATTTGTGAACTTTTTACCTTTATTCATAAAAGAATAATTTATTCACTTTTTCTCCTGCTAAAAATACATTTATTTTTACTTTTTTGGAAGTAATATTTATTAACTTTCAAAAAAGTGCAAAATATGCACTTAGTTTCACTTTTGAAGACGATATGCACATTTTTTGTTTTCCAGTTTATATCAGTCCTTAAACTATTTGTACAAAATTTTGTTAGCATTTTTTGTTTCTTTAAAAGATGTTGTCGGAAATGTATTTTTTCTTGTATTTTTGTGAATAACTTTTTTATTTGATAATCAATTTCATCCATTTTCCATACAAACCATCTTGTATGGAAATTTGGATGGAAGTGAGCAGTATCCATTACAAACAAATATTTCAATCGGCAATATATTCTCCAAACGATATAAGAATTATTATTTGACCCAAATTTTGTTCTAAACGGACAGACATAGCTAGATTGTCTTAGATCTTCACGATGATCCGGGCTTTAGTATATTTTCCCTAAAAAAAGTTTTTTTCCCCTAAAAAAAGTTTCGAATAGTTCTTAGAAATACGTCTGAAAAAATTGGTACTTTTGAGCTTGTTATGGAAAAAATTTGAAAATCTTCGATAATTTTGTTTTTTAATTTTGGATTAAAAATGCTTCGATTATATTAAAAAAAATGGACCGATATATTGAAAAAACTATAAAAAATAAATAGCCCAAATAAGTAGCTTAATAAAAATATAAAAATCTTAGAAATAGGATGAAAAACAAAAAATTATCAATGCATTTTACCAATTCCCATATGGGAAGTGCCTTATTTCGAGATCCTTTAGAATCCGCCTTTGAAATTTATATTTATACTCGGATAATCTTCTGCTTTCCTGCTAAGCTTTCCTGGTAAGATAGCAGGTATAATTGGAAACAAAAATAAATTACTTACTTTTTGCCTGAATAATTAGTTATTTTTGTTCGAGTTGTTCACAAATTTAATTAAACTCTAGGGTTACTGAAAAATATGTACCTAAACGGAAGAAAAAAAATTAAAAAAAAAAAATAAAAGAATTTTGTCGTTAGTTAGATTTGAACGTGGGCACAAATTAACCATTCGTTTTTAATGACTCACGTCATACTAAGTACACCATCTGAAAAAACTAACAGCATCAGAATGGGGTTGAACTAACAACCTTCTGGTTGTTAATACCGCGTTCCAGCCAACTGATCCACGTGATTGCAATATTACTGCATTGCATTGTATAGAGTAGGCAAATAATAATGACGCCTCATTACCAAGCAACTACTTTAATAAGTAGTTGTCTTTGCTGAGAACCAAAGTATTTTAAGTTTTTGCTGGGCGCTTAGAAACATCACATTTTCCAAAATATTTTAATTGTGTGCTAAGTACTAAAATGACCGCTTTTATTTTTTCATAATAAGCCAAAAACCTCAAAGTTCTTCTTAGATTATCTAAAATTCAACAACAGAGTTGTGAGCAAGTATAATATTTATTCTCTTACATGATTTTGTAAAGCTTTTCTTATAGAAAATAAAAAGGAAACTAATAAATTTAATTACTGGCTTTTGAAAGTGAGAAAGTGAGTTAAGAATTAAAATACTTCTTTTTTTAACATCCTAACATAGACAAAAGAAATTTCTTCAAATCCAAGTGGCAAATACTTTTGAATTAGTAGAGATTTTTCTAATATCATTATTAAACGCATAAATTAGTTTTAGGGTAAATTTTAAAATAAATCTTAAGACTTAAAAATACTTCAGAGAAACACAAATGTAAGTATCTTGTGATCAGAAGATTTTTTTTCTCTTTTGTATATCGTAACAGCCCGTCTAGACGTAACATAATGTGTAAGATTTTTGTGTCAGAAAGTGTCAAATTCGCTCTCTGAGAGAATTATTTTACGTGTAGATTCAAGTATTAGTATTATAAGATGTATTATGAGATTGTTGTGATAAGATTTCTCTACATAATCATCTTATAAGATGAACTGTCAAAAAATACTTAAATACGAAAGTTTATTTGTGCATGTGTATTTTGGAAATTACTACGAAAAACAATGTTTTTTGTAAAATTGTTTCCTTTTAGTGTTTGTTTTACATGTTAAAAATATTTTTATAAAAATTGTGCTAAACAAGTCTGAATTGCTTAAATAAAAAGGACATGTTTACTCTGTGACTGATTGAAAATAATGATATCTTATAGGGCATTCAGACCGACGCGAAATTACGTACTTTCGTGATTTCGGCCGAAATCAACTTGAAATTACGTAATTTCCCATACATTTTGACACTTGCGAAATTACATAATTTTGTGTAATTTCGTCGAAATTACATTGAAATTACAATGCCCATTTCCGATCAACTCTGTACATGGTTCGAAAAAAACTTTTTTTCAACTATGTACTGCATGTTTCATCCGTGAGAAGAAAAAAAAGAACAATTGACAGCTGATCTTAAATTTAAACACAAATCTTAAAATTAATTATTAAAGTGATTTTGCAAAATTAAACCTATCCTTTTTACATTTTTAATTGTTGCAAATTAATAATTTCCAATTTAGTAAGTAATTGTTTCTTATTTGTTTCCATTTCAAAATACTTTATTTACCCCTATAACAATTTAAAATGTAAACAATAAGTATCAGCTGTTCACGAAATTACATCAAATGTCACCTAGCCAGTATGAACATTCTAGATTTCACTCGTAATTTCGGCATGAAATTTCGTAATTTCGCGCCGGTCTTTTCATTGATTAATTACTTTTTCAATACAGATTTATAATATAACACATATTTATAATATAATACATGTTTATTTATAAATAAATATTTTCATTAAATTTTTCTATTTATTCAATAAACTTGCATTTTTTTCCAATGTATTTAAATTTACCACTTAATTAATATTTGCTTATATAGCAAAAGTTCTCTCCTAATAAGTTCTTCATACCGTATCTCTAGAGATTTTTATCTTTCTCTTATATCCCAGCAAAAACTTTTTGGTTTTCGGTAATAACAACTGCTTATTAAAGTAGTTTCTTGGTAATGAGGCGTTATTATTATTTGCCTACTCTGTATTACATTAATAAGTACTCAATAGTATAATAGCACAGTAATACTGCAATCACGATGAGTTGGCTAGAGCGCCGGATTAACAACCAGAAGGTTGTTGGTTCAACCCCATTCTGAAGCTGCTAGTTTTTTATAACAAAATGTCTAAAAAGATATTTTAAACTAAATAGAGTTTTTGTCGCTTAGCATGTTCTGTGCGAGATGGTGTACTGAGTAAGACATTAGTCAGTAAAAACGAATGGTTAGTGTGTGTCCTAGTTCGAGTCTCACTGACAGCAAAGTTTTTTTGTTTTTTTTTTTATTTTTGTTTTCGTTTAGGTACATATTTTTGAGTACCCCTACAGTCAAAAAATAACTACATGAATTTGTGAACAAGTCGAACAAAAATAACTAGTTATTCAGGCAAAAAATAAGTATTTTACTTTTGTTTCCAATTATACCTGCTAGCTTACCAGGAAAGCAAAGTTTTGCTGGGATAGAAAAAATTGCGTATTTGAAATATTTGAAAGTTAAAATTATTTTGAATTTAATTAAATGATTTAAACATAATACATACATTTATAGCTTAGTAATAAAATTTTTAATAAATTAAGATTTTAAAGAATATAAAAGTATTAATTTAAACAATAAATGAATAAGAAAAGGTATTTGAACTTTAATAATGTTTCTTGACAACAAAAGTACATACATACTTTCATAAAAATGTTTACTTTATAATAATAATAATAATAATAATAATAATTTAATTAAAGAAACCTTGAAAATTTAAAAAAATTTAAAGCGGTTTTTTTAAACTGCTAATATATTAAAAATTATTTTTTTCCTAAAAAGCTTTTAAAATTAAAAAAATAAACATTTTAAAATTAAAGTGTCATCGTGCTGGTTATGCAATTTAACAAAAAAAAAAAAAAAATCAAAATGGTCTTCAGACAGATGTAAACACTATATTTTTTTTCTATTTAAATGACGTTTTCTGTTTCAGGGTTTTTTTTAGATTTATTTAATAAACGCCAACTCCCTTGTTATTTTTTGGTAAATCCCCTTTAAAATTTCATCGTAATTTTAGTGCGGCCATATTCCAAACACATTTAATAAGATTTCTTGCTAAAACTCTTAACTTTAAGACCATCAAAGATTTATGTTTATTTATTTTTATTATTTTTAAATATGTCATATTTAAATATGTCATATAATTGTCTATACCCAAATTCCAAATATCTCATTAGTTTTTGATATTTTGTTTGTTGTTTATAAATAAAACATAGAACGGCTGCCAACAAAATGATCCACTAAATGAACTACTAAATTTCCATATAAATTTCGGTTATAAGGTTTAGTAATAATTTTTAGTCTTTTTTCCTTTTTTTTCCTTTATCGCTGACCAAATTTTGATATTTTTAATTTACTTATAATCAGCGGTAGACGTGATTAATTGTTTTCCCCATAATATCCTAAATATTTCGCTGTGGGTACTATCTGTGAAAACTTTCTTAGTTTTTGGAATCAAATAAAGATTTTGTTCCGTGTTATAAATTTGCTGATAATGAACAAGAATTGACAACAGGTATTTTAATAAATTTATTTAAAGTATGAAAAAAATTATCATTGGTGCTTAAGACTCCTCCTGGAGAGCATTCGTCAGACTGCTAGTACCCCGGACCCAACTTATCCTCCAGAACCTGGCAATTAGCTAAGAGGAACTTACTAATTGTAGATTTTTCACTGTACATTCATTTTCTAGTGTTTACAGAATTTAAATAAATATTCATTCGTAATGTATTAATTTTCAATCTGCATTACTAATTGAATTTTTATTTATTTCACATAAAATTCAATTTATAATACCAATTTTTATTTATCTTGTCAATTGCAGTATTAAAATAAAATAGGAATAATATCAGATATAGGAAAGTGATTCTGCTCCCATTACTGGGCGTGGGTTAGGGTAGTTTTGCCGTTTTTGGTCACTTCAGAAATTCATAAAAAAAACTTAACGTAACGAAGAGATATTCAGAATCAAAACGATTTAAATTAAAGTCGGCATATCTATCTTTAATACAGATATTGTTTACGGTTATGAAAAGAGAACATTTTAAACCAAAAAAAGTGGCGAATGCTTCTCCTTCTACCCTACATATTTCATATGAAAAATTACCAAATGTTTTGACCTGATGTTTCGTAATTTTTGAATTATAATTCATTTCTGATAAATCATTTTCAAATTTTTGGGTGATTTTTCACTTTTATAAGAATCATTTTTTAAATTATATTCATAAAATAAAAATAATTACCTTTAATAATTAATTAAGTAAATCCAAAAAATTAGTTAAGTTATATTTGATTTAAATAATAATATATAAATATATATATATATATATATATATATATATATATATAATAATAATAAATGGATGATTCTACAGAAATAAAATAGTAAAAGCAAATAAGAAATTATTTTCTTCTTTGTTAGAGTACTAAAATTTTATTTTTAAGGCAATTTTAAGAATCAAAAAAAGGCTAGATTTAGCCTTAAGAAAGCTAAATTGGCAACACAGGTTCTCGGTAATGACAACTACTTATTGAAATAGTTTCTTGGTAAGGAGGCGTCATTATTATTCGATTACTGCATATAGCATAAAATACGTACTCAATAGTATAATAGCACAGTGATATTGCACCACATCACGTGGATCAGTGGGCTAGAGCGCTGGATTAACAACTAGAAGGTTGTTGGTTCAACCTTATTCTGATGCTGTTAGTTTTTTTTTTTTTTTTAACTAAATGTCTAAAGTTTTTCAAAATTAAGGGTGGCTGTGTAAGACGTTAGTCATTAAAAACGAATGTTTGGTTTATTTGTGGCCAAATTCAAATCTCATTGACGCATTTTTTTTTTATTTGTTTAGGTATATCTTTTTGAGTACCCCGAGATATTTAATATTTTTTTTATTCTTGCTAATATTTTCTTGTTAATATTTAAACAAGTTTCTTTTATTTAAATAATAAAATTGGCATTACTTGGGCTTTATAAAATATTTGTTAATTAGATATTTAACAATTTTTTTTTAAAGATATTTGTTATTCTTTGTTCGTTTATTTTTTCTCATTCTTTTGTTGATTTTATTAATTCGCAAAATGAATAAAAATATAATCAAAACAATAAATAACATTTTATAGATAGGATTTTAAATTTAAAGTTTGTTTTAAAAATTTGAAATGAAGCTAAATATTTTGTTAAGATCTTTTATTTGTTTGTTGTTTATTAGTTTTTGTTAATAACTTTTAAGACTACAATAATTAAGTTTGTTTAAGTAGTACTTTTTAATTTATATGCAAATTGAGATATAGGATATAAAATAAATTTGAACATAGCAAAATTTCCGTTCTTAAATTTATTTAGATGTTTTTGAAAACTAAAAATAAATTCTTTAAATTTAAATGCTGCGAAAATATGTGAAATATATGAGCAGTGGGATGTGTACCTTCATACAAAGCAAAAACAGGTAACCCTCGATGTATGTGATTCACTGAAACCGGAGAAAGTATGCGTATTTTAAAACTGTGTAAAACAAGAAAAAAATGTAGCTAAAAAATTACGTTTTGTGACATTTGTGCATTTTTATATATCGCCTAAATTGAAAAACTAATTAAATGAAAAGTATTAGTTGGGGATCTAAAAATCGTGTTAAATTAAAACACATAATATTATTTATTGTTTATATAATATATTTTTGCTGATATAAAAATGATAATCATATGGTTGATTAGGATAATATGAAAATAATTTTTTTGCTTTTGCAGTATTCGTGTTCAAATTTCTCCTAATAATACAATTTTTAATTTTTTTCAATAATAATAATAATAATAATAATAATAATATATATATATATATATATATATATATATATGCTAATGTAAACCCCATGCAAAATAATTATTAGTTATAGCATCAATAGGGGTAGCGAAGTACACCGAGCAAATTTATAAGGTCAATTAGTATCCATTATGATATATAGTAATTGTTTAATAAAAATTAAGATGTTTAATTGAATATTTATACTTTTAAACAATATTGAATACTTCGTCAGATATTTGTTTAGTTATTACACTACCTGCCACTTGAATAAGGAATTACATTTTTTTAACTTTAATTACATATATCTCCTAAACTAAAGTTCAGAAAAAAATAATTTTTTGCGCAACCAAATTTCAAAGTGTTGGCTTGGTTTCCTGAAGAAATAAAAAATATACATATTTTGTTATACTAAAATTATGCATTTATTTAAAGACATGTATTTCTGTGTGTCACTTGAATAAGGAATATTTTAAAACTAAGCAAACTGTAATTTATTTTTAAATTTTAGGTTATGAAAATGAAAGTTATTATCTTCTAGCATCAATTAGTAATGAGTACTGCCACCATTTTTAGAAATAACTTAAAAAATGCGATTTGACATCGACTTGTATAATAACTATAAGTAATTTAGCGAAATTGAACTCCATGCTTCCGTTATTGCAAAAAAAAATGTAGTTGCAGTAAGCATAATCTAAAATAAACATATTATGATTGGAACATATCGTCACAGCTAAAAATAGTTATCATTATAAATAATAATTGTTATGACTACATTTCTTCATATTGTATCGGATTTTATGGTTCGTTTTTTCATGTTATGGTTGTAGTTTTTCATATTATTATACCATGTTGCTATTATCATTCCATTTTATCATCTTATTCCAACTTATCCTATTATTATCCCATCTTTACATTCCATTACATTTGTCTCAAAATAATGAATCACACCAAATATAACAAAACCTTGTCTACTTATATTAATTCATGTATAAACCAAATGAGAATTATAATGGGGGTGGAAAACAAACGATAAAAACAAAATATGTTTTAAAACAAGCAAGTTATGTATTTTTTAACCATATTTATAAAAAACATATTTATATGTAGTATTTTATTGTAATGGGAATAATAATATTAATATGGTTTGAAAACAAAATACGGTTTAAAACAAGGAAAAAGGTTGATCATATTTAAAGGTTGTAGAAATAATGATTTTTTTTATATTAATAAAATTTTATTTCTGGTAAAAATATTCAGAAACATAAAATATTTGTAATCAACTATATTTGATTGAATGTAAACATTGAATGGTAAAACGAGTACATAATAGTTTTGAAATGACAATTCCGTAACCATGTTATATACATATTCTGGATCCTCGTAAGATTTTGAGTCGATCTAGCAATGTCCGCCCGTCTATCTACCTGTTAAAAAACTGGATAGGGCTCGGGGTGGATTACGTAGGGGATTGAAATTTCTTTTTATATCTTAAACAAATGCATGCATGACAACAACATTTTGTACAAATAGTTTAAAGGCATAATTTTCTAAAACGAAATGCTTTAAGAAGTTGAAATCTGTATAAAGAATACTGGAAAATTTTTTGAAATTTGATTTTTTTTCATACAAGTTGCTGTCCTTTGAAAACGTTTCGTTTTACAAAATGAGGCCATAAGAATCGATGTTATTTCGGAAGTCAAAAATGG
This sequence comes from Protocalliphora azurea, assembly GCA_932274085.1. Lineage (NCBI taxonomy): Eukaryota > Metazoa > Arthropoda > Insecta > Diptera > Calliphoridae > Protocalliphora > Protocalliphora azurea. The sequence continues at coordinate 139,741,094 of OW026522.1, read as the reverse complement.
ATGTGATTCGTCCACTTTACCGGACATATCCAATTAAAAGAGAAATTTGTAATTAGGGTGGGTACATTAAAAGTATTAAGAAAACACTCTAAATAGAAGCACCAAAAACGAAGCTAAAACCGAACATCCAAGTCATCATGGTTCCTATAGTACCAACCAGATTATGTCAGGTCTCTCGCCAGATCTTTTTGATTTCATTTGTATTTCAAGTCCACTCAAGTCTTTAAACCTAAGCTTCGATTCAATGTAAAAACCAATCTTAAATCTTATTACGTTCAAAATAACAAAAGGTATAAAAACAAGTTTCACATAAATCCAAAACCTGGTCACCAAAAGTCTTTTTTTGCTCAAAGATTTTTTTGAAGTTCCAAGATTTTGCAAACAACTCCTTTCAATCTCTGACTTCATTCTTTTCATAATTATTAAACGATCATTACTTGTTAACATTTTTTGCTTTGTTTCATTTTTTTTTTTTTTTGTTAACAAAATGCAGACAACTGTTTCTGGCTACTGGAAATTCTTTCTTTATATCTTTTAAACTGATTCTTTAAAGCAAACAAAGAAAAATTCATGAATCATTTTTATTTGTTGTTAAATTGGAAAACAACACAGGAAAAAAGTTAATAAGATCATTAGCGTGTTAAGGTCTTATATATTGTCTGCAAGTTTATCATCAGCTTTTAGACAAATAGATTTAAATGAAAGTAAAAATGTAAACATTTCGCAAAATACTAGTATTCATAATATTTAACAAAAATAAATAAAAATAAAAAATAAACAAAAGTGACAGTAGACAGTTCAAAAAAAAAAAAAAAAAAAAAAAAAAAAACCTTAATTTACAAAACAGAACCCAAGTAAACATTATGAGAAAGAGCTGTAGAGATAACCCAGATACAAAATCATTTTTCCACAGAAAATTTACACTTTATTTTAATCATAATTTTCAAACCAAAAAATTAGAAAAAACTAAACATTTTTAACTGTGACATTAAAATAAGACACGACGAAAATGAGTTAAATTTTTGTTTAAGCTTAAAAAAACAATTCCAAGAATATAATCATATAATTATTGCAAAAATAACAAAAATATTTAAGATCGTGATATTTATGCATGGAGTTTAAGGCAAAATTACTTGTTTGTTATAATAAAATTACAAAAAATTAAAAATATATAAAAAAATAAAAAATGTATATTTAAATTAAGAATCTTCTTTAAATGATCACACACCTTAAATTTATTATTGTTTTGTAGAATTAAAATTTGTTTATCAAAATATTTTACCTTCAACCCCATGATGAAAATAATAAAAAAAAAACAAAAATTAATTTAAATTTTTGCTAAATTATATAACATAAATAAAATAAATTACTTATAATGATTTTAATTTTAATTGTAAGAAGATTATGTATTATTAATAAAAAAAAATCTATAAAACTTGTTTTTTTTTCTAATTATAGCAAAATATTTTATTTCTTTTATGTGTGATTTAAAACTATTAATATTTTATAAAAAGACACAAAATCTTAACGCTTAAATAAAATATCAAACAAAGCCTAAGTATCTTTATAATTAATGAAGTAAAAAATTAAATAAAAAACAAAATAATTTACTTAGGCCCGGTTTTACACTGTTCCCTTAGTGTATACTTAAGTGCAAACTTAGCTAAGAAAAATTTAAGTAAAAGCTCACACTTAAGGAATATTTCGTTTTACAGTTTAAAACTTAAGTTGAGAAGAAAATAAACAAAAGGCTTTGAGCCTATATATATATTTACAATAGGATGGTCCTAATTTTCCAAGAAAAATCTTCAAATTAAAATTATAGTTATATCTTATTTATTCTAAAATGTTTTTTCTTAATTATGTTAATTTTTTATAAAATATCTATAAATTTGTATTATTATTGGCCTAGGGTAATGCTTAGAATCATTGAAAATATCAGAAAAATAAATTAAATAAAAACAATTTTTAAAAATATGAAATCATCACCTTATGAGTTGCAAAAAAAAAAAAAAAAAAAATGTATTGGTGGAAAATATATAACCACACAGAAAAGATAAATTAAAAGGGTTGTTTGAAATCTTTTTAAAATTTTAAATAGTTTTATTATATTCTGTATTTTTACTTATTTTTGTGTATTTTCAATAAATATTTTTGAAGACGTCAGACAATTTTCATACTTCGGAAAATCTTACTTAAGTTAAATAATACTTAAGTTTTTAAATATAAAATAATTTTTAGAACTAAAATACAATTTTGCCACTAAGTGTATAAGCAGCATAAGATCAGATCTTAATGTTAATTTGAAATAAGCTTTTTTTTTTAAGTAACCAGTCTTTTTTTATTTTTTGGAATTTATATAAAAATTCTTTTAAATTTTGAACATTAATTGTATACATAGTATAGATCACAGTGGAACCAATGTGGAAATAAAGCATTTCAAATAAAAAAAGTGAAAAAAATATTGTTGAAATAAAATAATCTGATTCTTTATATGTTGCTATTGCAATCAATTTCAAATTAATTAAAAATTTATCTGATTACCCTCCAACAGACTTTTCAGAAATGCGGTTAATGAAAGTGTTAGGATCAATTATATATAAATTCTCTAAATAATTGGGTATGATAATTTTATTTTTCTAAAATGGGATTTATTAGCACCTATTTATATTCGGAACGTTATTATTTGTCTAACTTATAAAATGATTAAAAACTTTGCGCACAACTTTATCTGTATAACAATATAATATAGGATTTCATAATTTTATTTCGGAAGCTTATTTTTATATATCACTAGCACAAAATTTGAGAGCTCTCACTATAATAGTATTTTAGATATTCACCTAGTCCTACACATCCCATTTGCATCTTAATTTATGGAGGTTGTTGAGAAAGTTATTCCTACAATATGTTATAACTTTTACTGTAATAGTTCCTAAGATAATATTTTAATATTTTCCTTATATGGGGGTACCATTTCCCATGGTCCTCTACGCCCCATTTTCATTTTATGTTTGATGGTTGATACGAAGAATATTCCCGTTAAATTTTAGGACTTTTGCTGTAACAATATTTAAGTTATCCGATAATTAGTATTTTCTTTGTATGGGGGCTCCCCCTAGACCTACCTACCATATTTTCATCTCAATTATGTAAATTGATAATAAAATTATTTCCATAAAATCTAAATCTTAAGACTTTATCTGTAATATTTTTCGTGATATGTGATAATTAGTATTTATTTTGTATGTGGCTGACATTCTCCCTGCTCCTATCGAAAAATAAAGTTGCCTATTTTACTTTCGGGTATCACAGAATGATACTGTGAAAATTTCAACAAAATCGGTCCAACGGTTTAGCTTTTTATAAAACCCATTAAAAAAACAATATTTTAACCCTTCAAGTTTCAATAGACTTGTCGAAATCATTGATCTATTGATATATGTATATATATATATATATATATATATATATATATATATATATATATATATATTTATCAATATTTTAGCTCTTCAAGTTTCAATAGACTTGAAGAGCTAAAATATTGTTTTTTTTTTTAATTCTCATATTAATTAAACACTTATAATTAGAGGGACGGATGGACAAATATCGATTAAGTAAGTAATTTTGTACTAAATGCTATTCTAAAAAGCCAACATACAGTGGGGCCGATCGCAAAAATGTTGGTAATAAATCTGTAGCACTAAAATTACTAGACAAATTGAATTGAAATGTATAGGAGAGCTTTAAAAAAAATCATCCCGTAGTCATCCCGTAGTAATACGAAATAAAATACAGGTTGTCAAAGTTGACCACCTCGAGTATGAAAAAGTTAAAAAAAATATTAATTTCTACAAATCAAATCAAATCCAATTTCAAAGATTTAAAAACCTTTGTAAAGAACCTGATTAGGTGAAGAAAAATGTGTTTACTGACCTATGATATCTCATAAGGATAAAAAAATATTTAGTCTTGAATTTGGAAATTTCGATTTTTTGCCTTGACTTTTGTTGATTTTTTCTCAACTAATTTCCGTAATATATGAACGAAAATTTTTCAAAAATATCAAGAGGATTTCTAATACATTCCAAAATAATATGCTGATTTTTTTTTTTTTTTTTTTTGAAAAATTATCAACATCAAGACTTTAAAATGAATAAGGAAAATTGCTGTTTTTTAAATGGTTTGATTCTTTCACATTTTTCTCAAAATTTAATTATTGAAAAAATATTTTTTTCACATATTTCAAAAAACAAGGCTTTAAGAATGGATAATAAAGAAATTTTTATTTGCTTGACCTACGTCCAGCATTGGCCGAAAATGGTGAAATTTTGAAAGAAATTTTAAATTCATCGGGCCAAAAAATAGTTTCAATAATTACATATATGTATATAGATGGATTTGAGACTAAATTGGTTGCCAGCCGCTGAGAAATGTAGACAGTAGAGCATATTTTATGAAAATAGGAAAATAAATAGAACCATATTTTTTAAGTGCGTAAAATCTTATTAAAATTATTTTTTTGTTTTAATTTATTTTCAATATAGTGTTCTTGCTATCAAAAATCATTGAGTAATTTTTTATAAATTTTCAAATAAAAAATTTTTATTAAAAATGATAAATATTAGATTAGATTAAGGGCCTCATTTTGTAAAACGAAATGAATATTCGTTTCAAAATTTTATATTGAAAACAAAATTCAAGCTTATTTGTAGTTTTCAATAAAAATTTTCGAAACGAATTATCATTTCATTTTACAAAATCAGGCCCTAAAAATTATAAAATTAGATATATTAGAAAGATATTGTTTTTAATATAATAAATAAATGAATAAATAAATAAACAAATAAATAAAAAAAATGTGTGTGGAAATTTGTTGCATAAAACCCTGATAATCAGTGTTGCCAGGAGGTGAGAAAAAAGAGGATAAATTGAATTTTGAAAAAGTCAAAAAAGACTAAATGACACCACACCCTCCCACCCAAAAAAAAATTAAGGCCAGAAAAAACTTTATTTTTTTTTCTTATTTAAAAATTGGTTTTTCCCCATTCTTATTAGTTTTTTGATATATTTTTTATAAATATTGTAATAAATGAACAAATTAAACATAGACCCAATAAAAAAAAAATCGTCCAAATAATTTGCATATGAAGTTGGGTTATATTTCATATGAAAGAGGATCCAATATTTTGAAGCAATTTCTAAACCATAATTCCTTTTTAATTAAACATTTCCAATTGCTTTTATAAAAATTATGTTCGCAAATAGTTTCTATGTTCAATGAAGTATATTAAAAAAATATTATTAAAATTCAATTAAGTAAGTCCATAAAATAGTTAAGTTATTATCAATTTGGAGAAGGAAGTGCTGTAGGCGAAAATTTTTGTTTAATATAAAAATTTTGTAAAAATAAAATTAGTAATATCAAATAAGAAATTATTTTCTTCGTTGTTGAAATATCATTATTTTAGCCTTTTGAAGGTAATTTTAAAAATCAAAAAGAGCTAGAAAAAAACTAGAAGATAAAACGAAAATTTTGAGTAAGTAAAGTAAAATAAAAAGGCTAAACTGGCAACACTGCTGATAACTTATATTTTTTTTTTAAATTTTAAAAATATTCTTAAACTATTGTGTTTCGTTTAGCGATTTTATGAAATTTAATTAATCAAAAATAAAAAATAAAAAAATAACATAACTTAATAAACATTTTAAAAGATTTTTAAAAGATTTAAAAGTTTTTATTTTTTTGAATAGTTAATACCACAGTCATAAACAAATAGGAAAAATAATTAAATTAATTAATACTTATAATTTCGTTACCTCAGCAAAATCTATTACCCAGCAAAAACTTTATACTTTTTAATGACAACAACATAACGTCTGCATTACATAGAAGTAGCGTAGTAACTACTTAGTTATAACCTGGTATGTAATTATTTATGAAAAAATTTTTTGAAGATATTACTTTTTATTGATTTTTTAATTCAGTTTACCATTTCATATATGTATTTAAAGAAGGGTTAAATATACCTATGAATTAATTTTTAATCTAAAATAAAAAAAAAATAATTTTCTATTTTTCATTTAAAATAAAAAAAACTGTTTTTTATATTCTGACATTTCATTAGTTATTTATAACCAAAAATGTAACTAGTTCCTATTGTTTTTATTAATACTTTAAAATCAATAAATTACTGAACAGCTTGGATGTAATTAGTTCTTGTAATATCATCTAAGTAATATCATTCTAAAATGCTTATTTGTAATCATATGAGGTAAGTACTTGCCTTCAATGTCATCGTCATGTTAAAATAATGGGTCATTCAGCTTATGTGTAAGTAGTGAAGAGTTATTATATTAGCTTCTCAACTCATTACAAGGCAACCAAAGTTTTTGATAGGTATTTTTCAAGATTTCAACTAAAAAAAATTATTTATTTTAGGTCGTTAATAAAAAATTTATTTCCATAATTTTCTTATTATTTATGAATTTTTTTTACAACAATTAGCTAATAAACTACAAAATTTTAAAGAAAAAAATTTAACTATAATCCACAGATTTTCAATAAATTATTATTTTTTTTTTTTGTTGGCGTAATAATCATTAATTTTATATACAAAAATGTTTATGAATGAATTGAATTTTTCTTAGAAATTCTATTTTTATGGTTATTAACTAATATATGAAAAAAAAACTTAATTGTTTATTAATTATATTATGTTTTTTATATATAATTTCAGTTAAAAGCAATAGCCGTAAATTGGTACCAGTCAGAAGCCATTCACCAAATTCAAGAAAAAACCCATAAATAACCAATAGTGGAATAAAACCCTCTATTTTTTTACAATAGAAAATTGCAATACTTAGATAAAATAATAGCTGAAAAAAAATAATACAACAAATAGCCAAAGAAACTTAAAAACAAACTAAAAATTGTTGTAATTTAAAAACACTAGCAAATAACTAATCATGAATATTTTTTAAAAACTCCCGTGTAATTACAACGTGTTGGAATTTTGAATTTTTTGTATTATTTAAACACACAAATAAAAATAAAAAAAAAAACAAATCAGCAAAAAAAGGGAATTAATTTATAAAACAAATAAATAAAAAAATAATTAATTCATGACGTTTAAAAACATGTTTAAAGCAAAGATGGCATAACCAACCAATAACTATCCCAACCAATAACCAAAAAAAAAAAAAAAAAAAAAAAAAAAAAAAATCAAAAACTAAGTGTTTTAAATAATTTAAAGGGCTGCTTTTTTTCAAAAGTCACGTGTAACTTGTCTTGTTTTAAAAGGTTTAACACAAAAATTGGTTTAAATCGTTTAATAACATCAACAAACAACAAAAATTCCTAAACAAAATCAAAAGAAATTTTTATAAAAAAAAGTATTGTAATGATTGCAAAAGTTTGATGGTGGGTGTTTATTTTTTTAAGTTTCTATTAGTGACAGTTAAAAGTAAAACATCATCATCTTTAACTGACACATCATGACAGTTTCGTATGCTGGTGAAGTGCCCAATGGCAGTAGTTTTGGCTGTTTTTGGAAAATTTTATGGAAGTAAGTATATTTTTAAAGATTTTTATCTTGTTTTTTTTATGTAAACAATTGAAATAAAAATTTTTCCATTCACCTTCATTTTTTCTATTAAACTTTTTTTCTATGTATCTTTTTTAAAAAATCTTAAAAATTATAAATTTAATTTTAAACAATAACTCATTTTAAATTAGTTGAATGAAAACGTTATTTATTTAACAAAAACAATTAGAAATAAATAAAATAAAAATCAACATACAATTAAAGTTTAATACCATCATACACACTCTTTTATTATTATTATTATTATTTTTTTAATTTTTATTATTATTATTTTTTTATAAAAACCATTACTAGTATTATGTATCTATTTATACACTTCGCCATTTTAATTATAATTGCTAATTTGTTGTTATTTGTTTATATACAAAAATAACATCATGTTTAAATAGCAGACTTACAACAAATTGTTGCATCACACAGTGGGGTAGAATCGCCAAAAATGGCGCTTAAATTCAGGGAATAACTAACTAATTAGTACATCGAAAAAATTCTTTCTAAATATTTAGAAATTGTTTTTAGCATAAACTGTCCGTCTGTCCATGCATCAAAAACCATAATTTCTGCTATTCTATAGGTCGCAGTTTTAAAGTTAACTTTATGAAATTTGGTACTTGAGCTTATTTTGGGCCAACGTAACACATTAAAATTGATTAAAATGTAATCATTATTTCACTCAGCCCCCATGTTAAAATTTTCCCAAAAATACGTCAAATACTCATAATTATTTAAATATATCTGTATTTAAATAAAATTAATTATAGATGAGTTTTACCCAAACGAAAATCATATTACCAAATTTCCTGAGAATCGGTCCAAAATTGACCTTACCTCCCATACAGGAAACCCTCCCACAATTACTTTTCCGTTGATAATGATCGCATAAATATAAAATTTAGTAGAAGTAAATTCTATTTAAGTATAAATCTTACAGCCAAATTTCAGAAGGTTGGTCCATAAAAGACCATAGCATCCACTAAAGACCCTATCACGTTAACTCAAATTCATAATTATGTTTGCTCATTAAAGTGACTTATTATGACAAAACTTGCTCTACTAATACTTTTCTGCTTGTTTTAAGTATTTTCAGAAAGTTATATATAGTTATCTTCTTAAATAATGCAAATAATTAAGTTACAAAAAAATTTATTTAAAATTTTTATTACTTTAATTTTATTTATTACTATAATACTTTTTTTTTTCTTACAAAACGCAAAAAATCGCAAAATTTGGTACTTTCATACAACACATACACTGGTGCATATTCCTATAAACGCACAACAATTTTATAAATCAACTAACCAAAAGTGGAGCTAAAAAATAATTAAGGTGCTACAAATTAATTTTTTTAATTATTTATTAAAATATAAATAATATATATTTTTTTGTAATTTTAGTAGTTTAATGCTATTTTTTATGGCATTTTCCTATATACGCACTTAAACTAATGTACCAAGTTAGCATTATTAATAATGTGTTGATGAACCTTTGTTTTGAATAACTTCAAAAATTCGGTATGGCATTGATTCGATTAATTTTTGAGGAAAATCACTGTCAATTTCTTTCCTGGCTTGCTTAATTTTTAGTTTTAACTCCGTTATTGTCATTATGATTTAATTCTGTGCATTTCTTCCGTAAACTTTACGGGCCATGTAGCACCATAGATTATCCATAGGATTTAAATTCGAACTGCAAGCCGGCCAGTTCAATAGTGAAATACTATGTTTATTAAACCACGAATTAGATTGGTTCGAGACATGGATTGCAGTGTTATCCTATTGGAATATGCAATCTTTATCCATTTTTTTTCATCCATAAATGAGAGAAGAGCATCTTCCAATAAATAAATTGCACTGTTCATTTTAGTTCCTTTGGTCATCCTTTAAGCTAATGAAATTACCCAATTAAACTAAAATATTTCCAGTAAATAGAAATGTTGTCATCAGAAACTTACCTTAAGTGAAACAAACAACTAAAACTGTTAAAATATTAAAATATATATGTATTTCTCGACTGCGAGAAATGAGAATGATCACCAATATATTCTGATTGCTAAAATAAAGAAAACAACAAATGCAAAGAACGAATATTTCTTACATAAGAATAAGTACCATTATATTCCAACTTATTGCAACAACACAACATTGTTTTTGATTAAGAAACAAAACAAAAATTTTAAATGCGTTTATAGAAATATGCACCAGTGTATTAAGTAAAAATAAAAATGTTTAATTTCTCCCAAGTCCGTCTAAAAGTTTTTTGAATTTCTATGTAAAAGTAAAAAATTCCCGTTTTTAGACCGATTAAAAAAAATGCTAAAAATATTTCTACAACATTAACTAACAAAAAGTACGAAAATATATTTCTTAACTTGAAAAATTTCAATTTTCAGTTTTTACCACTGTGATTAAAAATTACAGGGAGAGCGAAAAAAATTAAAGATTTTTTTTAGCAGATAATAATGCTTCATTTTAACTATTTTTACCTAGAATAAATTATTTTTTCAAAATCTTAATTTTAAATTTTCAGTTAATCGCTATATTTCTCAATTTCATCCCTCTGTGCACCAGTTCGAAATAACGTGACGAGAGGCAACATCATCATCTCAATTTTTTTTTATGAATTATAAAGTTTATATTTACATATATCAAAGACTTAAATAAATAACATAATAATCTATAAAGCGAACGTTTAACTCCTAATAAATAATTTGTTATTTCGATAATGTTAATGTTAAGTTTTGAAATATGTAAATTGTTACTTAATATATAATGAATTGAGAGTGAAGTTGTGTTTTAAGTAGCTAAAGTGTAAACAAAAACATTTTAAAACTACACACACATGTATATATATATATATATATATATATATATATATATATATATATACGAGGGCGGATCAATAAGTCCGTTACTTTTCGAAGTTCCCTCGTAGTTATATGAAATGCAACACTATTCCCATCAAGTACCACCTGTTAATAGACTACTGTTAAATTTTGAGCAAGTGTCGTCATTTATTTTACGTTTAACAGCTGTTCAAAACATACAACCTCGGCTATTTTTCTAAAAATGGAAAAAAGTGAATTTCGAGTGCTCATTAAACATTACTTTTTGCGAAAAAAAACCGTCAATTAAACCAAGAAAAAGCTCGATATATACTACGGGGACTCTGCACCATCGATTTCAATGGTAAAAAAGTGGTTTACTGACTTTCGTTGTGATCGCACAAGCACAAATGACGCTGAACGTCCTGGACGGCCAATTGAGGTCAGTACACCCGAAAATATCGAAAAAATCCACGATATGGTGTTGGCCGACCGAAGAATAAAAGTGCATTTCATATGGCGGTGTGGTTTCGATTTTAAATGATCAGCTGAGTTTAAGAAAGTTGTCTGCAAGATGGGTGCCGCGTTTGCTCTCAATTGACCATAAACGTAAACGTGTGACAACTTCAAATGATTGTTTGGAGTTGTTTAACCGCAATCCAAATGAGTTTTTGCGGCGTTTTGTAACTGTGGATGAAACGTGGATCCATTACTGTACTCCGAAAACCAAGCAGCAGTCTAAACAATTAGTTTCTCCGGGTGAACCTGCTCCGAAGAAGGCCAAGGTAAGTTTGTCGGCCAATAAGGTGATGGCAACAGTTTTTTGGGATGCATGCATGATAATCCACATCGATTACCTTCAAAAGGCAAAAACAATAGACGGCGAATATTATGCCGACTTATTAGACCGATTTAATGGGGATTTAAAAAGAACACGACCCCATATGACCAAGAAAAAGTTCTTTTTCATCAAAGTAATGCACGGATGCACACGTGTGCAGTCTCAATGGCAAAACTCTATGAATTGGGCTACGAATTGGTACCTCATCCGCCATGTTCTCACTACTTCCTATTTCCAAACCTAAAGAAATGGCTCGGTGGAAAGAGATGCAGTTCCAACGATGAAATTATTGACCAAACAAATGCCTATTTTACGCAAAGTAAATGACGACACTTGCTCAAAATTTGTCAGTAGTCTGTTAACAGGTGGTACTTGATGGGAATAGTGTTGCATTTCATATAACTACGAGGGAAGTTCGAAAAATCACGGACTTATTGATCCGCTCTCGTATATATATATATGTATATACATACATACAGACATACATATTAATTACAATACAGTGTTACAGTGAAAAACCACTCGAGAAATGACATAGTGTAGGTCATAGACCTTCTTGAAGATATCATAAATCTGTTTTAAAAATATACAATACACCCTCCAAATTTCGAGTTATTCGCAAAAAAACAGTTTTTGGGTAAGTTCTTATACAAATGCATTTCTAATTTTGCTATTCTTTTGTTTATTATTCCTTTTTAAACTTATTTTGAAAGTAGAAGAAACAGGCTTTTCAACCGTATGCATTTCAAACAACTTCTAGAAAAAATAAAATTTATCCACAATTTTTTAAGTTTAACTGCCGTTTATTACAACTTTTCTATAAAAGCCTAAGCAACGATGCAAAAATTTTTAAGGGCATTTTTGTTGTGAACATAACCAAATTTAATATTTTCAAATTGAATAAAAACTGTAGAACTAATTCGATTTTATTTGTAATAACTTACTAAAACTTTCCATACATTTTTAACTTTATGATCAAAAAGTACAAACCAAGTAAAAAATAAAAAGATTATCTTAAAATATATGAAGAGTTTTTTAATAACGTTTAGAAAAAGCTAATTAGTTTGTAATTTTTGCTGAACTTTTTATAGAGACACTCGGCAGAAAGAAATGAATCTTCAGCGTCCCACTGTGGTTTTCTCTGTAAACATCGTCTATTTAACTCAGAACTTTTCTGGAAATGGAATCTGTGACTTATTTTAGGTAGTAAATGAAGCAATGTATGTATAATTGTTATTGTTTAGCCACTTATTAAGTAGCAATGAAACAATGTTTGTTATTATTTCTTTTGTCCCTTCTCTTTGTTTCTATTTTTAGAAAACCTAGCAGGGGAGTCAAGTAATAATTTTACTCCGTGCCCAATGTGTTAGGTTAATTAGTATGTGATTTTTGTTGAACTTTCACTTTCCATTCTGTCGAGTGTCCTATAAAACTTTTACAATGTATTCTTCTCCAATTATTCAATGAAGTTTAGAAAAAGTTTAATAACTTTTTGAGTTTTTAAGCAATTTTATATAGGAATAGCTTGTTTTATTCCAAACAAATTAGAATTTCAGACTTTGTAAACTAACATGTGTAGTTATTTAGCAAAAGATCAGAAAAATTAACATCAAAGTCAAAATTTCAAAAAAGAAAAGGGAAATAAATTTAATAATGGTTAATTTTTTAATTTGAGTGTGTATAAAAAATGGTAATATAGTTGAAAAGCTACATACTTCTACTTTCAAAAGCGATTTAAAAATCTTAAATGGACTTAAAATTTATGAAGCTATGAGATCTATAGCGCAAGAACTATCCTAAAAACATTTTTTCGAAATATCTCGAAATATAGGGGGTTTCAACATTTCTGTAAGTTGTTTTGATGTCCTCTGGTCTACGACATTAGATCGTTTTCCGAGTGAAAATAAAAAGTGTTATTTTGTAACAGCGTGTAATTCGTTAAATTGTGTGGATTTTTTTACGAATCTGTAGTAGATTAATAGGACCCTGTAGCTGAATACAAACTTCTTAAGTTACTTTCAACAATTAAATTTCATTTCATTATAAATATATTATTTTTAAAATTTGTATAAAAATTTATATAAATAAAATTTTTATAAAAATATTTAATAATGTTTTATAAATATATTATTTTTAAAAATCTTTTTTGAATAAAAATCTCACTGTTGGGCGCTTTTAATTACTGTAAAATATGCCAAGGATCTAAAATTACAACTCGCATTATATTAGTTAATACAATTAATTTTAAGTTTTTTTTTATCAATGAATTAATTATTTACTTTTCTAAGATTTATTACTTAAAATATAAATTAAATTTAAACCATTAGACGCGTCTTGAATTTATGAATATTATTTATTATTACTTACATACATATAAGAACATAAATTTTGAGATGACACTGTTTGAGTTTTTGATATGCCAGTTTTTAGACAAATTGGACACATAAATGTATAAATAGTGTCAAGTAAATAAAGATATTTTAACTTTTTATTTACGTGTTTAAATGTTTATAACAAACAATACGTAATAATACAGTGGAGCATATTCCCATAAACGCATTTAAATTTTTTTGTTTTTCTTTGAGGTATATTCGTTTCTCTTAACCAAAAACAATGTTGTGTTGTTGCAATAACTCGTGATATAACGGTACTTTTTATGTAAGAAATATTTGTTTCATGCTTTTGTTGTTTTCTTTAATTTAGCACTCAGAGCATATTGGTGATCATTTCAGTGGAGAAAAAATTTTCTAAAAAGTTGTAAAAAAAGTAGTGAAAAATTTAAACAGTTTTAGTTGTTTCTGATGACAACATCTCTGTTTCCTGGAAATATTTTTGTTTTAATTGGGAAATTTCATCAGCTTAAAGGGTGCCCAAAGGAACTTTTCTTACAGACCAGGAAAAAAAATTAAAATTCAATTTTTCCCTGATCAAGGTTGTTCTAAGAGGAAATTGAACGAAAAATTAACCGTTCGGAAGGAATTATTCGAGGCTTTCTTAAGAAAGTGCAGAAATACGGGGTGCGGAAACCAAAAAAAGATAATCAAAAATGAACAAAAAGGCAAATAAATAAAATAAAAGAAGAAGCCAACCGCAATAAATTAAATGCTGCACAAATGAAAAATAAACTTTACCTTCCTGTCACTTCCAAACATATAGCACACATTTTGTGTACAGATGGTAACATAAAATGGAAGAAACCAAAATGTAAGCCAATTTTAAAACAGAATCATTAGGAAATTCTTTTAAAATTTACGCGCAAATACATGAAATGGTCAGATGAGCGAAAAGAAATTCAATTTAGACGGTTCCGATTCATATTCTTGCTATTGGCATGATTTGAGGACGAACGAAATGCGTGTGACGAAACACAATTTCGATGGAGTCAGTGTTATGGTTGGGCAGCCTTTTCTGCTGCAGGAAAGTCAAAAATATGTTTTTTTTTCCAGCTGAAATGAACAGTGTAATTTATAATGAACTATTGGAAGATGCTTTCTCGTCATTTACGGGTGAAAAAATGGATGAAGATTGTATGCTTCGTAAAGTTTACGCAGAAAATGCACAGAATGAAACCATAATAACAATAACGGAGTTAAAACTAAAAATTAAGCAAAGCTGGAAAGAAATTAATAGTGATTTTCATCAAAAATTATTCAAATCAATGCCGGATCGAACTTTTGAATTTATCCAAAACAAAGGTTTTTCAACACATTATTGATAATGCTAAATTGACATTAAACTACTAAAATTATAATGAAAAAATTTAATATACACTTTAAGTTTTTTGTTATTAATTTTTTCAGCGAAGTCAATAAATAATTTAAAAAATTAATTTGTAGTACCTTAATTATTTTTTTGGCCCCATTTTTGGTAAGCTGATTAAAAAAATTATGTGCGTTTATAGAAATATGCACCATTGTATTCGTTTAGATGATAATAATTATAATGAGAAAATAAATCTACTCGTATATATGTATATAAAAAAGAAATATGTTTGTCTGTTTGTTGGCCTATAGACTCCTAAACGACTGAACCGATTTTCCTGAAATTTTTACAGTAACATCACGTGTGCTTTTTATTTTTTCGATAGTCGCAGGGGAAGTGGTACACCCCCCTAAGGATACCAATATTAAGTATCGGATATTTTAAGAGCCGCTGCACCCATTTTCTTGAGTTTTTTGTAGTAGGATCTTCTGAGCACAGAAATTGAAGTAAGATAGCTGCAGGGGGAGGGTATCCCCCATAGGACGCCAATGTTTAATATCGCATATCTTAAGAACTGTTATAGTGAGAATGTTCAAACTTGGTAGGAGTTACTCTTATGATAAACTACACATTTGAAAATTAAAATAAAGGGGGTAGGCGCAGGGCGAGCAATACCCCCATATGATGCATATATTAAATATCGCGTAATTGAAGAACGTGGTTAAAGCCACTATAATGGAAAACTATAAATTTCAAAATAAAAATGAGCTAGGAGGACAGATCATTAGGCATTACAATAATCATTAATAATAAGAATTATTTAATTGAATTAGTTGCTATTGATATTATAAATAAATATATATTCAAATAATTTTTTTTTTTTTTTTTTTGTTAAAAGTGTATATTTACAAAACAAGTTGAAATACAATACGTATGCAAATAAATAAATTAAATCATAAAAAAATATATTTGTATTTTTCACACTTATTTTATTTTAACAGTGCAGCGAAGCGTACTGGGCTAAGCTAGTAAACAATAAACTTCAGTACTATAGATAAAATAAAGCTCATTATTTCTAGCTATTTGGTGGCCTAAATTATAAACATTTATTAATATTTTGTTTTATAATTAATTAAAAAAGAATATGTATTATATATTTACTTTTATTTAAATCAAATCTCTCATATATATCAGGCTTTGCATCATCTTGCAACGTTTATTCAAATATGTAGATTTTATAGAATTTTAAAATACGAAGATTTGAAATTAATTTTAAAAATTTTTATACAAAGTAACTATTTACATTTACTGTTAACTTTATTTGTTAGTTTTTTTTTTTTTTTTTTTTTTTTTTTTTTTTTCGTTTTAAGCATTTAGTCACGTTCCTTGGACTAAGAAAATATTTTCTAGTCGTTGTTAAATGTCTGATTTTTAGATTTTTCTAATTAATTTTAAAGAAAAACACATTTTTGTGTAAATATAAATAAATGATTGGCAATTAATTGTAAACAATGAATTAACATTTATACAAACATAATTACAATAGTTTTTGTTATTGGTGTTGTTTGAGGAGAGAAATAAGATATATTTCTAAATCTGAGTGAGATTTTTGTTTTGAATTAAAAAAAGTTTGCTAATAATAAGTTAATAATTGAAAACTATGTAGAATTTTTTAAATTGTATTTAATTTATAGAATTTTAAGTGATTATTATTAAAACGTCTTACTTTAATTTAAGTAAAAATACTAGTTTCGAACTTAGAAAAATTGATCACATTTAAATGATATTTTAGAAAAAGGTTTTTGAATTCATTATAGCTTGAATTATTAAAAATTAGGCAAATTTTTTTAAAACTAAAATTTAATATTAGTAAAAAGTATATGATTACAAATTTTATGGGAAAATACTATGGAATAATTAAATATCGCCCTAATGTATTTAGCTCATGTATTAAATATTTAAATAATTATACTTTGTTTTTTTTTTCATATTGTTTTTAATATAGTCTAAAAAATAAAACGCTGTTGCTAATAATTAGAATAATAAACTAGTTAGTGAAAAAAACTATTTCCCAAGTTTTTTTCTAAACGAAGTCTTAATAATTAAAGGTGCTTTAATAGGTAAAGACGAATTTTATACACCCTTTATCATATAAAATAAGAAAAGACTGTATCTTATCATTTCAAATGTTTTAAATTCTTAGACTAATTTAATTCAAATTCGTTTTAACAATTAAATAACTAAAAATAATAAATTTCAATTCTGTTTGTTACATACTTATTCAATGGTTTTATGAGAAGAATATAGTGTGATACATTATTTATGGAATATGAAGTCTTACAGTTTAGCTTGTAAAGTGTTTCAGAGTCTACCTTAAATGTTCCAATTGATATTCTCCTTAATAATTTTGAATGTTTACGGTTTATGTGTTTCGATCTTAAATAGAATCCTATAAGAAATAGCGCTCGGATAATATTCTCTTTAAGGAGCTTTATCGTCTTGTTGTAGCTATTTCAAAAATGTATTTTTAATCGGGGATTCTTTAAGAAATTGTATTACTTCTACTGCATGAGTCTACAAATCCACGGGATAAAGTAAAGTAGGGTTGTTCAGGGTGTCATGGGTTCACTGACAGCGCGCTGTACATAAATTGAGGATGACCCTTTATATGAAGACCAATAAGCATTAAGTCTCTTGCTACGGATGGTTAACGTTCGGATTTGGGCTACATCAACCACGATGCCTAAGTCTCTCTTGATCTTTGCAGGATCAGCAGTTTCGCATTAATCTTAAATTGGATTGAATTGCTCAATACCACTCACCAAACTTATACTATCTTTATGCTCTAATTATTCTCTTTGTTTTGTATAAAATTTTAAATTTTGAATTTGAAACTTTTTATATTTTTTTCATAATATTTTTGCATCCCAAAACTAAACAGATTTTAATTTTGATCTGCATAACAATTAGAAATGGGCATAAGCCCCATTCAAAGTCCATTCTTGTCTGCAGGAACAGAGATTAAACAATAGGTAATGTACACCATATAATTTAGAGCAGGGCTAGGCGAATTAAAAACACACTTTATACGTACATACATGTATTTGTGTTTTCTTACTTTTTAAGAGAATACATTGGTGCGTTTGCACAGTAAGAAATTCTTATTATTATCTTACAATTGAGGATATGTATGTGAGTTGAAAAATTAAAATCGAATAAATTCCCAGCAAAAACTTTTTGGTTTTCGGTAATGACAACTGCTTATTAAAGTAGTTTCTTGGTAATGAGGCGTCATTATTATTTGCCTACTCTGTATTACATTAATAAGTACTCAATAGTATAATAGCACAGTAATACTGCAATCACGTGGATGAGTTGGCTAGAGCGCCGGATTAACAACCAGAAGATTATTGGTTCAACCCCATTCTGAGGCTGTTAGTTTTTTATAACAAAATGTCAATGATTAGTGTGTGTGTCCAAGTTCGAGTCTCACTGACGGCAAAATTTTTTTTTTTTTTTTTTTATTTTTGTTTTCAATTGGGTACATATTTTTGGATACCCCTAGAGTCAAAAAATAACTACATGAATTTGTGGACAAGTCGAACAAAAATAACTAGTTATTCAGGCAAATAATAAGTAGTTTATTTTTGTTTCCAATTATACCTGCTAGCTTACCAGGAAAGCAAAGTTTTTGCTGGGTTAATAAAACAAAACACAAATTTAAAGTGTAATATTTTTTATGAACTGAAATAAATAAATATACGTAAATATATAGTTTCTGTTTTTGGTCAAATCTTCTCAGTGTACCAAATTTTTTTTTTTTTTTTGAACAGCGACAAATACATACTTTGTTGAAAACTAACAAGCAATTGAATGAAATTCTTGTTCTTAAGACGTTGTTTGTTGTGAACTTCAAGTCATGTATGTGTAAATAGCCGATCATCTTC
The DNA here is from genome assembly GCA_932274085.1 of Protocalliphora azurea. Classification (NCBI taxonomy): domain Eukaryota; kingdom Metazoa; phylum Arthropoda; class Insecta; order Diptera; family Calliphoridae; genus Protocalliphora; species Protocalliphora azurea. Next base: position 139,722,173 of record OW026522.1, on the reverse strand, counting down.
GTATTCTGAACAATATGAATACATAGCCCTGATTTAGAGCTGTGTAAATAAAAAATTTGAAATGCTTACTCTACCTCATGGTACAATTTTTTTTTTATATCCGTTGATACCATGATACTACCACGACTCATTTGGTACAATTTAATATGATCTTATTTTCATATGTTTTATTTAAATAGAAACATCTTTTTTATTATAGAACAGAGGTTTTGAGGGCGAATCCAAAATATTCAATAGTACTTAAAACTCGCCTTTGCAAATTAAGTTTTTATTTTTTAATAAGTGCATTCATAAAGTAATAAAATCTGTGAATTTGAAAATGTAAACGGATGGTGTAAAATGCATTTATTTCTATCAAGATAAACTTTTCCATTTCACCAAATAGCTAGCCACTTCAAGAACAAGAATTTTGTAATAAACTTTCGGAAAATAATGTTTACATTGATGATATTTTTTATGGTTTGTAGATATTTATATATGTTTCCAACAAATTATTAACAGTTAATTGATAGGAATTTCAAAAAAAAAAAAAAAATCTAAAAAAATATTATAAACAATTTTGTAATATTTTGAAATGGTAGATATCCTTGGATACAAAATATTTCCGTAATATATAATTTTAAGAGAAAAAAAATTTTGCTGCAATTTCAAAATTGCAGGTAATTTTAGTAAAATAATTAATAAAATTATTTCTATAATCTATTAAATTTTTGTGAAAATGTTTGGTCGAAAAAGTACACTTTATTTTTATCGTTGGTAAAATATAAAATAAGCCATTCCTGTTCTATCGTGTTCGAAAGCACTAATTATTCATTATAAGGAAGTTTGTATGAATATAACTTCTCATGTTGAAAAACCCAACCTTCACTGTAAAAACCATTGATCGACACAAAGAGAAAATATAAATTAATATATGGGTGTGTATGCTTTTTTATTATTATTTTTAAGCGAATTTCGTTGACATACGTCGTAAGTAAGAAAAAATACTAAATGATCAATTTAGACATTTTGCCTAAATTGATAATATGGTTATAAAAAAGTAATGAAGTTTCGTTTGACTAGAATTTCTAAATAAACCTTATTTATTAAAACCAACACCTACAAATGTGTAGGGTATCTCTAATTGTAGGAAGAAAAAATTCACCTTAAATTGGAATAAACTTAAAATGAATTAACGATACAATTTATTTTGAGAGAATAATTTTATTTGCAACTGAATAATTAATTGTACATCTAGCTAGTGAAAAACACTAAATGAATGACTCATTCTTAAAATACAAAGGCATTCAAATAATAAAATAATGAAATAATTAGTTCCTAATTAAAACAAAAAAAATACTTTCATTAATAAAAAAATAAAATATAAAACATTAAATATTATTTTTATAATTAAAATTAAATCTAGTAGCCCAGTAAAAATTTCAGAACTTGTGCTAAAGTCATTAGTTCTAGAAGTTGTGTAGTCAGAACCACTTTAGATTCTTTAGTAATATCATTAGAACTGGTGGTATAACAAACTATTCTGGCCCAGGGGCCTTTATGATTCTAAATTGGTTTTAAATAATGTTTTTGAAAACTAGTGGTTTAGAACTTGTTCTGCATTACTTTTACATCATTTCTCAAAACAAACAACTGGTTTCCAAATGACTTCCTCTCAGCAAAAACTTTTTGGTTTTCGGTAATAACAACTACTTATTAAAGTAGTTTCTTGGTAATGAGGCGTCATTATTATTTGCCTGCTCTGTATTACATTAATAAGTACTCAATAGTATAATAGCACAGTAATACTGCAATCACGTGGATGAGTTGGCTATAGCGCCGGATTAACAATCACAAGGTTGTTGGTTCAACCCCATTCTGAAGTTGTTAGTTTTTTATAACAAAATGTCTAAAAAGATATTTTAAACTAAATAGAGTTTTTGTCGCTTAGGATGCTATGTGCGAGATGGTGTACTGAGTAAGACGTTAGTCAGTAAAAATGAATGGTTAGTGTGTGTCCAAGTTCGAGTCTCACTGACGGCAATAATTTTTTTTGTTTTTGTTTTTATTTTTGTTTTCGTTTAGGTACATATTTTTGAGTACCCCTAGAGTCAAAAAATAACTACATGAATTTGTGGACAAGTCGGACAAAAATAATTAGTTATTTTAGGCAAAAAATAAGTAGTTTATTTTTGTTTCCAATTATACCTGCTAGCTTACCAAGAAAGCAAAACTTTTGCTGGGCTAGAACTGTTTAAAAAAAATAAATAAAAAAAATTTTAAAGAAAACAAAGTATTTAAAATTATTTAAAAAGATTTATTTGAAAAGAACTCTTTAGGAAATGGATCATTAGAATGAAAAATAAAATCAAAGAAAAATCATTATTTTTAATGACAGTTTTTTGTAACGATCACTAACGCTTCTATAGAAGTAGTTTCGAACAGAAATCATTGATTAAAAAACTAGTTCAAGAAACGTTCAATAAAATGGGTACTGGCTAGTTAACACTGGCGCAGAACTAGTTCTGAGGTTAACAATTTGGAATAAAAATCATTAGAACGAGTATAGTATATTTTCATGCATTCTGGAATTAGTTGTAGAACTTATACATTTTTTCCTATAAGCTGTCATTATTATTATATAATAGAGCTATTTACCGAAGTATGTTTACTTAAGCAAAATCTTAATAAAATCTGACTTATTTGGTTTATATAAAATAATAATCATAATTAATTAATCATTTTTGGCACAAGATAATCCATTTGTTTAACATATTTATTGCTTGATTTTATATTTAATATAACATTTTAAATAGCATTCTAATTAATGTTTTATTTATTATTATTTTTTTTTTTTTTTCATTTTACAGATGGCGTGGAAGTGTTTATAAATTAGTATGGCGTGAATTAGTAGCGTATTTATGTTTATATTATACTATAAATTTTGTATATAGATTTGCTTTAACCGAACAACAACAAAAGTAAGTTGACAATTTAAAAATTAAACAAAATATATTTTTTAAATATAAATAAATGTTTAAATATTTGTTTATATTTTTGAAAGAAATAACAAAGACAACTAGGAAGTTATTCATTTTTATGGAAAATCTGTCTTTCGATAATAAATTAGTTTTGATATTTTTTAAAGCAAATAAAGAAATTTTGGAGTTAAGAACTTGTTTAGAAACTACAATTAGTTTTATTTTTTATTAATTTGGACAATTTTAACAGTTATAAAAATCAATTAAAATATAAAGAAATGCATTAGACAGGAAAATAGGGCTATTTAGAGAACCAGTTTTAATAATAAATAAAATAAAATAAAAATTAATTTATTATTAAAGTTGTTTTGATTAACAGAAAATGTTTAAGAGTAAAATAAAAACGTGTTTTCGGATTAATATATAATTTGCATAGATAATTCCAAATAAAAAAGAGTTCCGAGAAAAAATTAAAAAAAAACTTAATTTTAAAAATGAATTAGCAAACATATTTTAGTTTCAGAGTATTGAAAGAGCACTTTCACAGCATAGGAAAAACAAATTTTAAAGTGTTTTCAGCATCTTAAATTAATTTATATAAATTAAATAAACTATTGAATAATTTCTTATTTTATATATTTAAAATTTCTAACTTCTTTATTAATTATTTTTTTTAAACTTTTCAGAATATTTAATAAGATACGATCATATTTTGGTCAACAGGGCGAAAGTATACCCATGTCATTTGTGCTGGGTTTCTATGTAAATTTAGTAGTGAAACGTTGGTGGGAACAATACAGATTATTGCCATGGCCCGATACGTTAGCCCTATTTATAAGTGCTGCCATACCAAATTCAAATGGTGGAGTAAATGTAAGTAGTAAAAAATAATTTTTTATATTTAAACCTTACAATAAAAACATTTCACAGTAATAAAACTATTGTTTATGTTGACTTTATACTATCTGAACTCTTATTTAGGCTGTAAGCTTTAAATATATTTTAGTATTACAAAAAATTTACTTAATTTATAAGATTTACTTTATTTTATATCTGAAAAATTTTATAAATCGTTTAAAGTTGAAGATTTAAATTTTTTGCTTAATTACAATTAAATTTTTCCCTAGAACGAAACCGGCCGTTTAATGCGTCGTAACATTATGCGCTACATGGTGCTGGCCTATGTCATCACTTTGCAACGTATATCATTGCGTGTTAAACGTCGTTTTCCCACCACACAACATCTTGTGGATGCTGGTCTCATGCACGAGTCTGAAATGAAAATTTTTGAACATTTAAATGCCAAAAGTCCTATGTCCAAATATTGGATGCCCCTGGTTTGGGCAACAAATATTATAAATCGTGCTCGCAAAGATGGTCTCATAATGTCCGATCATATAGTGCAAACAATATTGACAGAACTATCGGATATAAGAAGACGTTTGGGTGGTTTAATTGGTTACGATACCGTATGTGTGCCATTAGTTTATACACAGGTGAGTAAATGGAAAGTTTTTACTAAATTTTTTTAGTTAGAATCTTAAGGTATACTAAAATTTTTAATTAAATTTGAAAACACAAAATTTAAAGCACAATAGTGTTAAAAATTCGAAAAAATTTTAGTACAAAATTTCTAAGGTGTTCATACAAAATTTTTAAAATTAAAAAAAAATTATAAATAAATTTTTTAAAGATGAAGGAATTTATAAAATTTAGCATAATAATCCATAATATAATTTTCAAACTTTATAGTAGTTAATTTTATTAATTTTAGTTTGTAATAATTTTTAGTTGTTTTGAACAGTACAAAAGTTCGCTCATGAACTACGCTATCTCCAGTTGTATTTCAGAAATTTCTAATTATATTTCAGAAGTTTATAATTACACCATGTAATAAATTCCCAAAAATTTTTTCCAAACTAGAGTCCATACAGGACGTCAAATTTTCTCACCAAGGAACTTCAAAGTTTCGAAAAATACACAAAATTCTAAAATATTTACCAAAATTATATCAACCCAATATGAATGTCAAATGAAAGCTAAGAATCCCTCAAATACGTCAAAAGTTTTTATTTAAATGTTGCAGTACAAAATGTTAAGAAAATATCCTTTATATAAAGTATATAACTAACTAATGAATATAATATTAAAGGCTCAAATTTTCCAAAATATATTTTCTTAAGTTTTTGTAATTCAACAATTAAATAAAAAATACTATTTTATTGCAGGTATTCGAGGCATTCATTTGACATCAGTATTGGGTCGATATAATCTTCGTAAACATTTTATAAAATTTATTAAAAATTGCACATCTTTCGAAATTTTGTAATCCTTTTAAGAGGAAATTTGACATCCTGGAGGAAAACTGGATAGACAGTTTTACCATGGATGGTCTCTAGTTTTATCCATACAATGTTGTTTTCACGTGTGAGAATGATTGTTGCAGTCTGCTATATATTTGAAAATGAATAGTAAAAGGTAACATTTTCAAAAGGATACTTTATTAAGTTTTTGTGCCACAGCATTTAAATAAAAAATATCATTGTATTGCAGGGATTCTTAACTTTCATTTGACACCCATATAACATTCGTGAATATTTAACATTTAAAAAAAATTATATCCTTCAAACTTTCAAGTCCTTGTGTGAGGAAAATTAACGTCCTGGAGAAAAACTGAGTACGCAATTTTACTTCTTATTGTCTCTGGTTTCATGTGTATATGATATATTGATTTTTTTCATATGTGAAAATGACCGTTACACTGTGATATATATACAGAATTTTAGACAATTTCATTTGCATTTAAAAATTTTCCAAATTGTATTTAAGAAAGTTCCATTTGTATTTCAACATTTTCTAAACGTATTTCCGAAATTTCCAATTGTAACGTTAACTTAATTGTCTTTATTCAGTATTACGAATTTTCACTTAAAAGTTACGAGTAACGAGATTGGAGAGCAAATACAATAAAATTTAAAAAAAATCAAAAAATAACACCAAAAAATTTGGGATGAGGCCATGATGAATTTCTACTGTTGGACTCTAATACGAATATGTTATGTTATGAAATCATGTAACCAGAAGTCGTTTTTCGCTCTTTATACGGAGTAGTAATTCTCATACTTTTGACTAGTTTACTAAAGTCTAAAAGTTCGCACCCGAATAAAGGAAATTCGGTATGTAAAATTCTTGAGAGAACTACTTAATTCTCATTTCAAAACTTTATAAATTTTTTATTTTTTTTATTTATTTGTTTTTTTTATTCTGCCAAAAAAATGTGTGATTTTTTTTTATTAAATTTAAATACTTAAAATCTTGTGTTATTTTGAAGAATAGTTTCTATTTAAATGAATCATATTTGCCTCGAAAATTAGCACTTTCATTAATTTAAATGCTTTATTTATATATTTGTAAAATTATGAAATTTATAATTTAACAGACAAAAAAAAGAAAAGAAAAAAAAAATTGTTGTGCCTACAAAAATCTAAAATTACACAGGACAACACTGTGCATAAAGTTAATATATATAAATTACTTTAAGTGTAATAGCATTCATTCTATTTGTAACATATGCAAATTTTTGATTTTTTAAAATTTTTTAAAAAACATTTTTTTTGACACAATTTTTAAATATACAGTACACGCTAAAAACTATGTAGCTAAAAACTATGTTTTTTCATTTTAGTTTATTTAACCTAAAAACTATAAAAAACTTAACGAAATATAACAAAAAACTTTCCATTTTCGGATATTAGGAACTATGTAAAGTTTTATTGGATACGTGTTGATAAGTGTTGGCAACAGCATCCAATATTGATTTTCTATTCGATTTAATATGTATAGCTAATGGTAGAAGTAGTTACATTAAGGTCCAGTGCTAAACGCTTTCCTTGAACGCCTTTGTCAATCTTTTACAATATTTTTAATTTGTCTTGTAAAGACAAAGTGTTTTTCTTACTTTTGTTTGGTATTTTTAGTCCACTTTCTTATTTTAATAAATGTTAAACCATATACATATACAAACACCAAAAAACTGACTTTTAAACCATAACAACATCAACAATATCTGTAAATCATCTATTAAAATAGGATTCCCCTTTTTACTTTGTATTTGGTTAAACTAAATTGTCAAAATTTTAGTGTTTACAATAAAAAAGAAAAAACCGCTCGGAAATTCGAATTTTGGATTCTAATTTTAGAGTGCCAAATGTAATGAAATTACTGATTCGATTTTCTGGAAATTCGTATTTCTGAGCGTCTACTGTATTCCACATTGTTAAGCAGATTATAAAAAAGTAGGTATAACTTGGAATTATTCATATTCGAATTTTTTTGGTATTTTCCCAGCAAAAACTTTGTTTTTATGGTAAGCTAGCAGGTATAATTGGAAACAAAAATAAACTACTTATCTTTTGCCTGAATAACTAGTTATTTTTGTTCGAGTTGTCCACAAATTCAAGTAGTTATTTTTTGACTCTAGGGGTACTCAAAAATATGTACCTAAACGAAAACAAAAATAAAAAAAAACAAAAAAATTTTGCCGTCAGTGGGACTCGAACTTGGATACAAACTAACCATTCGTTTTTAATGACTAACGTCTTACTCAGTACACCATCTCGCACATAGCATCCTAAGCGATAAAAACCCTTTTTAGTTTAAAATATCTTTTTAGACAATTTGTTATAAAAAACTAACAGCTTCAGAATGGTGTTGAACCAAAAACCTTCTGGTTGATAATCCGACGCTCTAGCCAACTCGTCCACGTGATTGCAGTATTACTGTGCTATTATACTATTGACTACTTATTAATGTAATACAGAGTACGCAAATAATAATGACGCCTCATTACCAAGAAACTACTTTAATAAGTAGTTGTCATTACCGAAAACCAAAAAGTTTTTGTTGGGTTATTAAACAAAATTATCGAAAAACGAAATTAGTCCAAACTGATTGAGAAAAAAAAACTTTTTTGTCGTCCTGTATTATTTTTTGTTTTTAAATTTGATAGTAGTTGGCTTAGACTGTAGAAATAAATTAAAAATTAATAATTATAGTTATAAAATAATTTAAAAATATATATGTTATAGTTGTATAAGACCTTAAGCATGAATACTCTGTCTGTAAGAAGAATTCTCATGACAAAATTATTTACACGAAATAAATGAAATTTCCCCAGATTATTTGTTGTTTTTCTAAGGAATTTGCTATTTATTTACTATTCAAAAACCAGTTATAGAATAAAATCTGAAATAACTTCTGAAAAAACTTGTTTTTTTTTTCTTGCTCTAAATTATAAACTATATAGCGGATTTAATTAAAATTTATTCATGCCAGTGGAATGCAAATTATAGCCAAAAACGTGAACAAACCTTTACAAAAAAAGATGAGACGTATACTAAGTTTTGTCATTCTGTTTGTAACATAAGCATAAATATTCTGGATCGATCTATAATCTGGACGATCTAAGTCGTCGGTCTGTCCAACAATGCTGAAAGCATGATAAGGCTCGGTGCGTGTTACTTAGGAGGGTGAAATTTGGCTCAAATATTTCTCTTTGATAAATTTTTTTTTTGGTATTGGGCAAAATCGTTTCATAGACAAAGTTATTATTAAAAAACAATAAAATATGTGTATTCGCCAACATCTCTTGAAAACATTACTTTAGATTTTTTACGATTTTTTTATTAACGTAGGATATAGTTTAACACTATAAAATTTATTGATCTGAAAAAAAGTTTTCGCATATATATTCTCAGAGAGGATCTAAGCATTTTTAGAGTCTACAAGTCATTAAAAACAAAGCAGAAGCATGTTTGAAATTTCGTAAGTGTGGTTAAGGATATTTTTCGATCGGAGGTTGGGTAAAAGGTACCCCCATATAAAGCATATATTATTTATCGCACACCACAAGACATTTTATAGCAAATATCTTAAGATATCATATCAAGTTCCATAATAGAGATGAACATTGGAAATATAATACTTGGGGGAGTCGTAGCTGCTATACATACAAATCGTAAGGTTTTATTAGAATAATTTTCCGATTAAGTTCCATAACTGAAATGAACAATATTGAAGGTCTTAAGATTTAGTGGAAATAATTTCCTCATGAAGTTACACAATTAGAATGAAAATATGATAGAAAAATATAAAATCTTTACTTTTTGTGAAATAATTTACATAACAATTTACATAACCAAGAGGCAAATAGGGCGATAGTTCTTTTCTTGAAATCATGTGAATTTCGGATTTCCAGAATGCAACTACATTTTTCGATCGAAGCAGGGGGAATAGTATTACCTATAGAATGTACCAACAAAAATTAGGAATATTTTTTAAAATTTATTTTTATATTTATTTTATATTTATATTATATTATTTTTAATTTATTTTGAAACAAGTGTTATGTATATATAAGTATAGTAAATTTGTATTCCATAGAGCATTTTTACTTACGGTATATCGAGCCGAATGTAACCTTACTTATTGTCTATATAATTAATAGGTAAAGACATTTTTTTGTATTTCCCTTTATGTTCACACTATACATCCGATTTTAATAGAAAAATATACCATTAGAAAGGTATTTTCTCATGAATGTGCAGAATAATCGTTTAGCATTTTAAAAGTTGTAAACGGTAAAAGCTCACATATATCTGTACAAGTCTGAAACGAAAGGAGCGTCTCAAATTATTAAAACCTTTTCTATTTTATTTCTCATATCTCTCAGATAATTCCCTCAATTTAAATGAGGATCTGTACAAAAACAAACTGGACAAATTTCAATGAAATAATAACTTTGAATTAGAGTTTCATTCCAGTTTTAGTTGAGCGATTTATAAGAGAGAAGTAAGAAATAAAATGGAAAAGAGTTCAATACTTTTAATTACTTTATTTTTTTTTTTTTCTGAGTTTTATGCATTATAAGAAACAAAGTAGAAGAAGTAAACTATTTGTTTTTCTTTTTATACTATTCCTTTTCATTTTTAGCAAATGCATATTTTTATTTACAAAAAATTAATAATTTTCTTTGCGCTATCAAGATAATCTCATTATATTGCGTTTTTGTTTCCGATATTTAAAATCAAGGATCGTATTGTTGTATAGAAGTTGATGTATAGAAGAAGTTGTTGTATAGAAGAAGTCACCGAAATGAAAAAAAGCGCTAAAATGAAAAAAAAGCAAAATAAAAAAATTGCCAACATGAAGAAAAATCTAAATGGAAAAAATCGCAAAAATGGAAAAATCGCCCAAATGGAAAAAACGCCAAAATTTAAAAATCGACAAAACTAAAAAAAATAGCCAAAACGAAAAAAGGGCAAAATGAAAAAATCGTCAAAACCAAAAAAAAAAAAAACGCCAAAAAATTTCTAAAACGCAAAAAATGCTAAAACAATAAAACGGAAGTGATTTAAGCGGTTGTATTTCTAAAATATACTGTATATATAAAATTAATTTATTTACACCTTTTTTTTTCAATACGATAGGGGTAGCGAAGCACCCAAAATATAATCTGGTAATTTCAATTTAAAAAGCTGTTGTTTACAAAAAAGACTTCAAATCTGATAAAAATATATTTTACGTGTAGTTAAAGAAGAAGTGATTAAAAAATATTAAAAATTTTCAAAATTCTAATATTCAAAACTCTTAATTTGGTTTTCATTTATTTTATTTTCTTAGGCTATCAAAAAAGTTTCATATATTTAAAATTTGTTTAAAAGTAATTTTTAAAATTTTTGCCTCATAATTTGATAGTTTTCTTATTAACTAAAAATCGCAATATTTTTAAATGAACTATTTTTAATTAACAAAATAAAATTTAATTTGTTTTTAGTATATAATAATTTATAATTAATTTTACTTTCTCTCAAATTTTTCTTTTAGGTTGTAACATTAGTTTTATACACCTATTTCATTGCTGCCCTATTAGGGCGTCAAATGCTACCCGATGTACCAGACCATAATAGCAGAAATGATTACGATTTATATTTTCCTTTATTTACAGCATTACAGGTAAGAAAAAAATTAATAATAAAACTCAATTATTATTTATTAAACCACAGTAAATCTTATAAATAGATTTAAAATTAAACTAAAAATAACATGATCACTTTTTTGTAACTAAATTTAGCTTCAAAATAAAAAATAAAATGGTAAAAATTTTATAATATTATGTTGTGGCATAGTAGAGCTACAACAACTAATTATTATGACAAATGTGAAATTAAAATAATTTAATAAAAATCCACAGACAAAAAAAGAATTACTTTCTTTGTAAAACATGCACGATTTTTAATGTTGATTTTAATTTAAATATTATGTAATTTTTTATTTTAAAGTACTTTTAGTTGAATTAATTTAAAAACCCATTTTTACTTTCCTCGGTTGGTTATAGGTATTATGAAATATTTTTTATTTTCTTTTTTTTTTATTTTCAAAGGTTTGTTAAACATTAACAAACCAAGTAATTGTTTGTGGGTATACGGGTATACTCTTAAATACCCAGTAATAACATTTTAGCTTTTCTGTATTATGAACTATAAAACGTTGTAAATATTTATAAAATGAATAAGATTTACTTTAAACAAATATATAAAATTGCATAAATGTTAAGAGTTTTGAAATTGTGATGCACTTTTACTGAAATTTTTATGTGTAAAAATATGCAGGAATTTATGCGGTTTTGAAAGTGGTGTATAAAGATATGATATTAAATTAAATTAAATTAATTTTTTAAAATACACATTAAATCTATTGTAACCATATCTTAAGATTTTATCATTTCATTAAGCCTCTTAATCATCCATCTCAGCTAAGACTATAACCATTAACGTTAAATATTATTGACAAGCGTTATATTAAAAACGTTACAGGTCAAGTGCATGAAAAGTTTGCATTGCACGCAATTTAAAACAAAATCTAAAACAATAAATGTATTTGGTTTTTAAAAAGCAAAAGGTTTTCATTTCAGTATTAAACAATTTACTACAATTTTTTTGTTATTATTTCTTTTAACAATTTTTAAACTCAACATAAATAACAACACATTTCAAATTTTTATTTTTTGCCTGTCATCCATAACAAAATACCAATAGCCCAAATAAGGTACCCACAATGTATCACGTGGGTTAACCATAAAAAGTGAGATTATTGAAATATTAATTTATTAAACTCAAACACTTGTTAAAAAGAAATTTTCAAACAGGGAAACAATAACACGGTGCTACAAAATAGAAAAAATTTAATGCACATGGAATATCGTAGCAAAAACTTAGTAATGGCATATAGTTACAGATGTAGTTACTTATCAATGACAACTACATACCGTCTGTATTGCATAAAAGTAGTTTAGTAACTTCATATTTATAACGCCGTATGCAATTATTTATTTATGATTAGATTTTTGAAAATGCTACTTCTTATTGATTTTTTAATTGAGTTTACCAATTCATATATTTAAAGAAGGAATAAATATATTCACAATTGCAATTTGAAACAAGTAATAAAGATATAGTCGGTCCAGCCCGACCATATGACACCGCACACCATTGTATATGTTCATCAAAATTCGTGGAGGGGTCTTATATTAGACATGTGGACAATTATGAACCGATATTTTTACTAAGTGTAAAATAAAATATACGAATACAAAATACACTGCCTGCCACTTGAATAAGGAATCACATTTTTTTAACTTTAATTAAATATATATAGGTTTTGATACTTAGAATATCAATTTTACTTAAATAGATCTTTAATATCAAAAGCTTACTGATGCAAAATTTGGAAAGGAATCTGATAAAGGGAACCGTACCGAAAATCGACCTTTTTTTTACAAAAATAAAATAAATACTTTATTTTTATTTAATTTCAGTTAATGAAAGCTTTGCTCCATTACTTCTCATTATTTGTAAAAAGTAAGAATTTGTAAGAAAAATAACAAACTTGTTGAACGCTAAAAGTTAATAAACTTTCAAAAATTCAAAATACCCTGTAAATTTTGAGATATTTCGAAAAAAGAACGCTTGGATGATAGTTGGTGTACTAAAGATCTCGTAGCTACCTAAATTTTAAGTCAATTTTGAATGCAAATTGAATGAAGAAAGCAGAAAAACCTAGCTTTCAATCTTTATTTAAATCTTTTATATTTACTACAAATAAGATATAATTTATTAAATTTTTTAATTAAATTTACTTTTATATTTCAAAATAATACTAAAGATATAAAGTTTCAAATGCTACTTCATTGGCATTAAAATGAAACGTCAATCTTTTAAACTGTTTAAATACTCAAAAAATTATTTATAAAATTCAAAACTTTATCAAATTATTTTTTAACAGAAAAAAAAAAAAAATAAAAGTGGACTTCAATTACGAAATTGCTAATATTAATTAAATATTTGTTTGATTTTGCTCCAACCACCAAAATGATAATATTAATTAACTAGAATAATTGATTTTGGCTTTAATTTCAATTAATCTTTTTCTTAATTGAATTGATTGGAATTATGATTGAAAGTTTGCCTAAAATCAACTAAAAATAAAATAAAAAGGCACGTATTTAAATATATAATTATGTATTGAATTATTAGAAATATTTAAATAATACAATACAAGTAAATTTAAACGAAAAAAAAAAAAAAATATTAAAACTCCAAATTTGATTGAGGGAAACGAAACTTAGTACATATATAATTTCATCTTGATGACATATACACCCTGTTAAAATCACCAATAATCACCTTTCACCTCGAGTATTTCATATGATTATCGGTGACTTTTAAAAGGATTTATAAGATACGTATCAATTTTCGTATCCCTTCATTAAATTTTAATGTTATATACTTATCTAACTAGGTTTTACAATAACGTTTGTAGTGTACGTATTATGTAAAAATCTATATAATATAATTTACAATAATGATTATAAAATCTGTACTCTTAATAATAAATTTAAAGATCATATTATTCTGAATGCCCTTGCGACTTAGGACGAGATAACAATAAAAATATAACAAATGTCCAAATAACGTTGAAAAACAATCAATACGAACTGACCTTATATATATATATATATATATATAACCTATCATAGAACAGCTTTAAACAAATTAAACAAACTGGAATCTTGAAATTGCATATAATCTCCGGTACCAATGACATGAACATCTACAATAGCATCGAAATATTAATAATCTCATCAAATATTTAAAATGCGTACTTACCAAATAATTGTACATAAATTATACACCGAACGAAGACTGAGGAAATCATATTACTATTGTTTAACGATAGATTGAACCAAAATAGTTCAACCAAAATGGTTGGAAATTGTATTAAAATTATTTTATTTTTACATTTTCTATTGACAACTTTTTATTTTTTCTTTATATTTTTGTCGATTTTGGTTAAAAAATTTTAAACCAATTAAAAAATTAATTACATTAATTAATGATATAATTAAATTTCAATATAAAATTTATTAATCATTATTATTTGGAATAATTTTTTCTATGTTAATATATTTTTTAACTAAATCACTCCATATAAAATCAAATAAGTTTTAAAATGTTTGTCCAATTTAAAAAAATAAATAAATCTTGTTATGCTTGCAAAAAAAAAGTTTTTAAAATATATTACATTTTTTATATGTTATTTAAAAATTTTCTTTCAATATTTGATAACAAGCTTGATTCTTCTACTTTTCAAAAAAAACTTAAATAGAAGAAATTAACAAAACAATAACAACATTTATCCAAGAAGTTACAAAAAAAATATTTTTTTTTCAATTTTCAATTCAAATTTTTAATGATTTTTAGTTACAAAATTATGTATATTTTCAGTTAACCTTTTTTTTAAGATTTTACATGAGAAATCACCATTTTCAGAAATTTATAGTTAAAAATGTATGTGTAGATATTTTTATTTAGCTTCCAAAATAAAATTACCACTCCCCCCCCTCCCCCACACTGGGTATACGTATATGAAATTATTTTCATCAGATTTCTGAACACTATGATTGATCCCAAAAACATTGCTGCGAACCAACTTTTAGTATTTTCTAGATTTATGTTTGGTTAAGTAAAAAAAAAAAAAAATAATGTAAATTCGAGAAATAAAGTGGAAATAACCCAGCAAAAACTTTGCTTTCCTGGAAAGCTAGCAGGTATAATTGGAAACAAAAATAAACTACCTATTTTTTGCCTGAATAACTAGTTATTTTTGTTCGACTTGTCCACAAATTCATGTAGTTATTTTTTGACTCTAGGGATACTCAAAAATATGTACCTAAACGAAAACAAAAATAAAAAAGAAATTACCGTCAGTGAGACTCGAACTTGGACACACACTAACCATTCGTTTTTACTGACTAACGTCTTACTTAGTACACCATCGCGCACATAGCATCCTAAGCGACAAAAGCTCTATTTAGTTTAAAATATCTTTTTAGACATTTTATTATAAAAAACTAACAGGTTGTTAATACGGCGCTCTAGACAACTCTTCCGCCTGATTGCAGTATTGCTGTGCTATTATACTATTGAGTACTTATTAATGTAATATAGAGTAGTCAAATAATAATGACGCCTCATTACCAAGAAATTACTTTAATAAGTAGTTGTTATTACCGAAAACCAAAAAGTTTTTTCTTGGAAACTGCAAGCTATTTACAATGAAATTTATCCAATAGATGGCGTATATTTTTAAAAAGTTTTAGCATAAAAAACACAATAACGTAAAAATCTGAGACACAGATTTTAACATAAATTACGAAAGGTACTACTACTTTTATTTATATAAAATATTTAAAATTTTTTTAATATTAGAAATGGCGTTATATTTTTATATTATTCCAATTTTCGTCAATTCAGCATGATTTATAATGTTTCGTTTTGTTTTAGTTAATAAAAAAAAATCATGGCCTTTCTTCTTATAACTAAAGTTTTAAAAAAGGAAATAGATTTTTTTCATTCCCGTTTCCCGGGAAAAGAAATGTTGATATATTCCAGGTGTTTTTTTCCACTGTAGCACCATGTATTTAATACAACAATAAATAACAATTAATTAGGAACACCTTAAAAACAAACAAAAAAATTTTCAATTTATTATTTGTTATTTTTTTTCAATGTGTTTCTCTATTTCTTTGTCACCCTATTTTTAATTTTACAACTATGATTTTTAAGCTTTTGCCAGTTTTATATTAATTTTCCCATTTATATTTTTTCTGGGTATTTAAAAAAACAAATTGTCTTGTCACTAATACGTTTTTGTGTTTTAACAACATTTTTTTTTTCACATTAATTTTTTTTGCATTGAATTATGACTTGTTTAAGTAAATTTATTATTAATATATTTCACTTTTAATTAATTTTCTATATATATTTATTACATTTTAATTGTTTTCAACAGTTTGTGTTTTATGTCGGTTGGCTGAAAGTAGCTGAAGTGCTAATAAATCCATTTGGTGAAGATGACGACGATATTGAACTAAACTGGTTAATTGATAGACATATTAAGGTAAGTAGTCGATATTTTCAAAATAACTTATTTAAGTAAAGAAAAAATAAAATAAAAAACATAAAAGTCGGAGATTTGTAAATATTAAATTAATTACCTAAAGAAGACGGCAATAAAATTAGAATAAATATGTATATATAGTGTTCTTATATTCCTATATTTAGCAATTGTTAAAAAATATATACTTTTTGCACTTAAAAACATTCAAAGTTAACACATTGTATCATGAAATTACAAGATTTCTATCAATTTAAAAATTTAAATTATAAGGGAATCTAATTTAAAAAACGTAACAGAAAAAAAATTTTTAATTTTTTATTTATTTTTGAAAAGAAATTTTCGCTTTTTTATTTTTGTTTATTTTTAATAATTTTTTAATGGCAAATTCTACAGGAATTCTACGAAAAATATGTAAAATATGCAAAATTATGCTCTTTAGAGTAATATATGCAAAATTATGCACTTAAGTATAAAATATGTAAAAATATGTCATTTAAATTACTTAACTATGCTCTAAAATAAGATTTTTTTTGAAAATATGACAAAGTAAGTCCAAAATATGCAAAAATATGCAGTTATGGCATAAATATACAAAAATATGCTTTAACAAATCGTTGCCAAAATTCTTAAAATTGTGTGAAACGGATAAATAACTAACAGCTTGATTCATTTGAAGCCCAAGAAAAAATATGATTTTGCATATTTTTGGTTGCCCTGCTTATCAATATTTGGGATTTGAGAGTATAAAACATAAACAAAATTAGTAATGTTTGTTTAAGAAAAATCTATATTCTATTGAAAATAATCTGATTTAAACGACTAATTAAAAATAAATAATAAAATATTTCAAGTATTTGAGTAAATTATATGTGGAATTGCTTAAATGTCTCTACTCTGAATTATCTGAGTGTCATTCTGAATAATAAATTAAGAACGGCTGTTGTATAAAAGGCTTTTTATTTGAATTTGGAATTTTAAATCTAAAAAATAATTTTCTCAATTGAAAATACTTCAACGAATGGAAATTTCGACACTATACGGTCCATAACTCATTCTTTAAATTTCTCTATAACTTTTATGAGAAAAAATAAAAAATCTGGCCTGAAGACCCAAGAAGTAAAAAAGTTACCAATTTTTAATAGGAAATGTGAAGGCAAAAGACAGGATAAAATTGTTGAGAATAATTTTTTTCATAAAATATTAATGCTACCTGCAGGGTGATAAAAAGTACGTACTAGCGAATCACGAATTCCATGTCACAGATGTCATGGCAAATGTAAAAAAATCGAAATTGTCAAACAAACTTTTGGTCTAGCAAGACATTTGTACATGTGGGAAAGAAGTATTTCATTCATAACAAACAACTGTTTTAACAGAGAAATGTATGCAAATGAGTGACGTCAGAAAAGATTCCTGATATCTCTTCTCATTATTACAACAACTGAATGGTATCAATCAAATGGTGCTGATATGTACCAATCCACTAATCTGTCTAGAACTCAGCCAATTTGAAGTGTATTGGGTCATAGTCAAAAAACATTTAAAGTATACTTAAAGCTGACTAAAAAATAAAATAGAATGTAAAAAGAAGTGGGTCCGTTCCAACAAAAAAGTAACACAATACAGCTCTTATAGAGGATCATATTATTATTCAGTGTTATCATATTATTATCAATTTTATCATATTATGATTCCATTTTATCAAGTTATGAATTTTTCAAACATATTTTTGGGAAGCATATTTATTTGTAACATTTTATTTTTATGGGAATAATAATATTAATATGATTCGAAAACAAAATATGGTTTAAGAACATGGAAAAAGATTTATAATATATAATAGTTACAGAAATAATAATATTTTTTTACAAATAATAAAATTTTGTTTCTCAACTACAGTAAAAAAAAAAATCAACTACATTAAAATTTTTATTGAATGTAAACATTGAATAATAAAACTGAAAAATTTAATTAAAATTAAGAATCTGAACATAATATTGTTGTAGTGACAATGGCTTTTGATATATTTTTTTCTTAGACTAGGTTCCACAATTGATTTCAATTGTGGAATTTGATAAGGAAATTATTCACACAAAATGTTAAGAGATTTACTACTATAAGTCTTTATATATAAAATAATTAATATTTACTTCAGCTGAGAGCTACAAAATCCCTTAAACGTACCCGTCATATTTCCATTTCGAATGTGTAACTTGATAAGATAGTATCCGAAAATTGAATTTAAAAGACATCAATAAGATAAAAAATTTTAATCAAAAGTCGATAACTTTTTTGGTTTCAAAATTGAAAAAATAAAACCAAAAATCTAATTTTGTATGTTTCAAAAAATCTTCTATTGGAGTCGAAAAAAAATCAGTCCAAAATGAAATCAAGATTAAAAAAAAGAACAAGATTAAGAGTTCGCTTTCAGCGCTAATTTTTAATTGCCCTAGAAATGATTATGGCTTGGATCAGCCATGATATATATTTAATTTTCAAATTTCATGATTGTTATTTTTTTATGGACTTGAAAGAGATCAATTCAAAATTGAACCAAATATAGTAGTTAACAAAAATTCTTGATCAACATTGATTAGTAACAACCTTTCCTAAAAATCTGAGCTTTATTTTGGTTTGATTACTTATGGCATTATACCAATTCTTATGGTTTTAGAAAATAAGTACTAAAAGCCTCTTTTAAAAAGATATATTTTTTGCATCCACAATACCGAACTCGTTTCCATTTTACATAGCGTGTCATTGGAGCCAAGGTGTCGCTTACTTCCTGCCATTCCTAAATAAATCAATTCTCTACAATGGTTTTTAAAGAAAGTCGTGAAATATATTTTTTTTTAAGAATATCATACAAATAACCACAGAAAACAACTAGAAGTTTAACTCTTTTAATTCACTCAGCAAAAAAAAAAAAAAAATAATTAGTTATGAAGAAAATTCTACTAACACATACAAAGACTTTTTTTTTTGACGACTAAGTTACGTTTTTTTAGAGCAAGTTGGACTTCTAGTTGTTTTCTATGCAAACAACCTTCACTATCGACACTTAAAATAAGACTAAATAATTTTGAGCTCTTTATGTCTCAGGTTTAAAGTCTAAGATTTTAAGTCCACCGATTTGACCACCTGTTTGTAGAACAAATCATTTTAATCATACCCTCTCCAACATTCAACAATTTTCAACCAAAATAAGGAAACTTTAAACAAAATTCTCATCATAACCGCTTAACATAATTTTCACCATTTCATACTCATGTCGAACAATAACTTAAATGTTTCTTTTAATTAATTCAATCTTTAAATATAAAACAAAACATCTGTTGAAACTAAAGCAATGTTTTGCAAAAAAAAAACATTTTTTATGCACAAATTGATTATGTGTATTGTGTGCATTCAATATTGGATAGCTATTTTTGTATCACTCATTTAGTTTATCGGTCAGTCAAGTCAGTCTTGTTACCAAACAAAAAACATCGCTTAAATTGTTAAAAACCAGTTTGGTCAGTTACGTAGTCAGTCAGTTAGTTGCTTTTTCCGCTGCTTCTTCTTCGTTTTGAGTTTGTGACAAATTGGTTGAAATTTAAGCAGATTCTTTGTTTTTGTGGTCTTCTTAAAAACTAGAGTTTATTTTTAGCACGTGCCACTTTAAAAACAGCAGCACAAATAAATATAAAACTTTAAAAACCCCACAATAAAATACAAAAACAACTATAACAAAATTGAGCTTAATACATTTTGGTATGTGGTTTTAAAGAAGTTTTTGTTTTGTATCTTGGTGTTGATACTCGTACTACGTACAAGTCAATGATCATGATGACAAAGTCTGACTTTTACTTAACAACCAGACATGAATGTTTATTTTGGTTAATAAAATATTAGATTTATGTGATCATAACTATAACACTTTTTATGTTAGAGGAATTCTTTTTGGAAATTTATTTAAAAAATTTAAAGAATTTAGAATTTTTTATAAAATCATTTGTTTTATTTCCAAATACAAAACAAAAGTGGCTTCAAGACGTTAAATCTTTGTTTTGTTGAATTAAAGAAAATTTATTAGACAGACTTGCAATAGAGAATTTGAACAAAGTTCGCACAGTGGGGTCAAACGCAAATTTTTTGGTAATAAATCTGAATCTCCTAAACTACTGGTCGTATCAAATTGAAATGTATGGAAGAGTTGTAGAGGAGGACATAAGCTTTCAGAAAAATCGTCTTGTAGTCACCCTGTGATAACACGAGATAAGCTACAGGGTGTCAAAGTTGACTACCTCGAGTATGTGAAAGTTAAAAAAAATCGTAACTTGTACAAATGAAGTCCGATTTTAAAGATTT
Organism: Protocalliphora azurea; assembly: GCA_932274085.1. Classification (NCBI taxonomy): domain Eukaryota; kingdom Metazoa; phylum Arthropoda; class Insecta; order Diptera; family Calliphoridae; genus Protocalliphora; species Protocalliphora azurea. The sequence goes on along the minus strand of OW026522.1, from coordinate 139,701,345 downwards.
TTATATTTCTGGAAAGTGCTTGGCAAGATAAAGAAAAAATAAGCTTACTCATCTAAGTTATCTCTTACAGTTAAAAAGATATTTACGCTTGAATTTTGAATTTTTGATTTTTTGGCTCGACTTTCTTTCGTATTTCGGGAATAAGTCCGGAGATATATGAGGTACATATTTTTTTAAAATATTCTGTAATTTGCTACATATTTCAAAATAATATGCTGAAAGAATTTTTGGCTTATCTCAATTCGTCTAGGCGTGAAAAATATTCAAAGTCAGCACTCTGAAATTGGCATGAAAAATGGCTATTTTTTTACAAAAATATAGTACAATTCATTCACTTTTTTCTCAAAGTTCCGTTAATAAAATTTTTTTTCCTTATTAATTTCAAAAGATAAGGCTTCATAAACGGTTAATAAAGAAATTTTGAATTGATTTAAGTTTTCACCCTACATCCAGCATTGGCCGAAAATTGTCAATTTTAAAAAATTGTTTCATTTTTATCGATTAATAAAAAAAATGTCACACAAGCTTTTTTAAATTTGGTACACATATTTTTTATAGAAATAGATTTAGAATGATTTAACACTAAACTGCTTCCCGCCCGGCCAAAAACGAATGCAGGAGTGGAGATTTTATGTTAAAAGTCAGTTTTTTTAACGACTATTTTTAAAAGTATATTAAAAGCATATTAGCATAATATTTTTAATATTATATCTTATGTAATGTATAAAACACAAATCAAGCTCTCATTCCTAAAAAAATCAATAAAATAGCTCCAACAACCTATTTTTGGTAATTTTTAAAAAATAATTTTTTTTTTTTAAAATAGCTGAAAATACAAAAAAATTTATTTTTTTTAATACAACTCCACTAATTTTGCAAATACTTTAAAAATTTTAAAAGAATATAAAAATAGATTTATTTACCAATTCAACGATATACAAAATGTTGATATAGGTCATTTAATAATAGTAATATAATGGCCTCAAAACTACCAAGTCACGTCAAAAGTTGCAAAATTCACTATTTTGTTCCGTATTTCCATAACGAACGTTCGTTAAAAAAAAAAAGAAAAAAAGTTTAGCTAAAAATAAATTATATTAAAGATATAAATCAAGATCTACAGTTTAAGCTAAGGCCATTTACGCCGATAAAAGATTTTAATACGATATGTAATTTGAAAAGTGTGCTCTTAAAACAGCACGAACCTTTGATACACTTAATTACAAAGTCGTAAAACTGATATCACTTAATCTTAAACAAACGTAATTAAAGTTTATATATTTTTAATTTACACACAATTACCACAAAAAACTCTAATTACATAAAACAAAAAACTTTATGCATTTATTTATATTAATAAGGGTTTAAAAATTAAACTAGGTTTATGCCAACAATTTAATAATGATCATCATAATAAATTGAACGATTTTAAAATAAACTTTGTACCTCTTAAAATATAACAAATGTTGTAAACAAATAAATTTTATAAATATTATTATTCGTTTAACCCAAATTAAGTAATAATAGTATATATTTTTACGGTCAATAAAAACTTAAACTATATTTACTTATTTTGGTCTTAGTCTATTATTTGTTAAACCTTTATTTTTAAATAGAAATTATATATTTTAAAACTAAACGTAATTTTTATTTGATAATTGAATTTTAGTCATGGTTGCAATTAGTTGTATAGTTAAATTTCAGTTAAATTTTCAAGGGTGTTATTTATCGCTAACAAAAACGATTTTAAAATAACTGTTTTCATAGTCGAACTGAAAAAAAATTAATAGCTAATTAAAGAAAGTCGTAAATTTATTACTTATTAAAGCTAAAGAACTGAGTTTTTTAATTAGAAATTTAATTGTAGAAAAATAATTATATTTGACAAATGGGATAATTAATAACGTATTCAATTTTATATAATTTTTATTGCCATTTCGACTATCGATCATTTTTTTTTTTTTTAATGGAATAAAATATCAAATTAGACCTTTGAAAATAATTTTCAAGTTATAAAATATTTAATTAGTTAACATTAAAAAGGGAATGCTGTTAGACTAAATCATTAAATAAATTATTATATGTAACCTCGTTAGAGCAGATCAGAAAGTTAATATTCTCGTAATTGTTAAGTTAGGCCTCTTAATTGAAGCTATCATGGTATACTACTGTCTTCCAGCCCAACAGATAAAAATCTTAAATATCAGATAGCAAAATGATAATAATGGCTATATCCTTCAAGAATTTGAAACCCTGGATTGTTTTTCATTTAAAGAATTAATTGCACATAATTTGGGTGATTGAAAATAGCTTTGAAACATTTTGGATACTAAATTAAAATCAGGAAAGATTGGAAACCGATACCATCATAAATACCGATACCGATAAATAGATTTTTCTAAAAATTCTTAACACAAGTCAACAATCTGGTAGAGAAAATTGTTTTGTAAATAGTTTTACGTAATTCATATTTCTTGTGCCATAAATTTTATACCAAAACGATTTCAAAGTTTGTAATATTTTTGAAATTGGCTACCATAAATACCACCATAATAGAGCCCGTTCTTATCGCTTCTTTTTTGTTTTTTAATAACATTGTCCACATATTTTTTACAGTGTAAATCTGATTGTTTTGTAATTTTCGTGATCAACTTTCATACATTCATCATACGAGTCGTAAAGAAGCTCTGAATTGGGGAGAAAATCTCGCGTCGTTAAGTAGAGCCAGGCGGGTTTTTTTTTGTTTGACCTTTGAGAATTTTGCGTCTTAAGCTATGTTCACATCTGGCAAATATTTGATCAAAATTGCGTGACCTCTAGTTTTATAAAAATATTCTTTGCCGTTGTTCCAATATTCCAAAGGTATTCAAGATTATTGTTGGACATTGAAATGGTTTCATTCGCTGTTAAGTTCAACTTTATCTAATGCTACACAATTTTTTTTTTGCAATTTTTGGATGTTGTACCCAATCAAGTACTTTATAGTTTTCTTAGTAACATAGAATATGAGGTTTCATACAGTCTTCAGAATTACATGTATGTTTCCGAATCCTTTGTGGATTAAGAAACAATGCTGAGTCTTAAGAGCATTAAATTCTGTACAATTAGTCCCATGTTGAGTCAAGAAGAATATCTTAAGGAACAATGAAATTCACTGAGAAGTCACTAAATGTGAATCTTTCGCTAAAATCCCCTTTAGTGAATTTATAAATACAAAATTGAAACAAATAAAGAAATTTATGTTTTTTTTCTTTCCTTTTTTTAATACAGTGACGATCTTGAAGAACTTCTTTTTTTATAATTGAATTGCTTTATTGATAACAAATTTGAAATTTGTATAATAGCGTTATTTCTTTAAATTTGAGAGCAAAATTATCTCAAGATTCTGGAATAACAGTGATCAGCACCCATTGCACTTAGAGGACGAGTGTTTTTGGACACAAGACAAACGTCAACAAAAATCTCAGCAAAGATCATACAAAACAAAAAATCATTTATTTTTATACCAACTTTTAACCAGGTACATATAACAAACACATTCACAATAAATAGAAAAGAATTAAATTTTATCTCCTCTCTTTTTGACGATCATAAAAGTAGATATTCTATCATATCAATTATGAGAAGAAAGTATACAAATATGTAATTATAAAATTTAAAATTCAAAAAGCCCAAAATAATTATTTTAAAATTCCAAAAATATATTCACGATTCGAAAAATTTAATTTTTATTTAATTAATTTTTATATGAACAATTAAAATAAGTTTTAACATATTATTAACTGCTGCTGCGGTTTATTTATTTTGATAAAAAAAAACATAGTCAAATTAAATTGATTATAAATTCAGTCAAGGTTGAAACTGCGTAATTTATCTAAAATTCATAATAATAAATCTGTGAATAGCATTAAATAATTTTAAATATATCTTAAACAAAGAAATTTAACAAATAATTAAAAAAAAAATAACAAAGTGATTAAGGAGCAAAATTTAAATGTCAACATAAAGTAAATATGTCAAATAATATTGATTATACTCAAAACTTATCAGTCTAATAATTAACATATGAAGGACATGAATATATTTTGCAACAACAATAAATAGGTTTTGTTTTTGCGCTGAGTTTAAAATTTAAAATAAGTAAATTTTATTATTTTATGCCTTTTAATAATTTTTGAAGGTTCTTTATTTAAATTTAATTTTGTTTGAAAAAATTCACACCTTCATACACAATGAAAACATTTTTAAAATTTAAAAATATATATATATATATATATATATATACAAACATAATAAAAATAATAATATTATTATCATTATTATCACACCGACACACAGTGGTATGTTCCCATATAAGGAATAGTCAAAAATAGAGAAATTATTTTATAAACATAAAACATGACAAACTTGTGGCAAAATTAAGAAACATTTAAATTTTCATTGAATTCGGGTCAAGGACACGCCCACCTCCCATATGAAATGAATTTTAAAAATAATATTTTTCCTAAAATTATAATCAGATTGCGACCAAAATTGGTACATTGTCATATATTTGGGATATCTATATATATATAGATATATGTGCCGAATTAGAGCAAAATCGGTTCAAAGACACGCCCACCTCCCATACAAACAGGTAAAGTATCTAAAACCGTAACCAAAAACCGATTAACCGGTTTCCGGTTGTCTTACAAATCCTATCGGTTTCGTTTTTTTTTTCCAATTTTCGTTTTTATTCGATTCCGAATTTTTAAGGGCGTTTAACCGGTTTTTATAAAACGGCGTTTTATTTAATTTTTTATGTAATTTTACTCAGAAAAAGAGCACAAAAAAAAAGAAAAAAAATTACATTACAAAAAATTTAAGTTTCATGTAGCTGCTAAATGTTATAAAAATGACAGTTAGATTATTTAACTTGGACAATTCTCTTTAAATTGTTAAAATAAATCGAACTATTGAGTGCGCACGAAAAAATTAGTGCCTCAGTGAATGAAATACATTTATCATTATTAACAATGTTGTATATGTACCAAAGTAGATCAATGAACCAAATTAATCGGTTTTTTTCTAAAATGAGATTTTTCGGTTAAACCGAAAATCGGTTTTCTAAAAAAGTTTTTTTTTTGGATACTCTACACACAGAACTTTGACACAAATAATACTTATAAAAGTAGAAAGCAATGCGACAAATTTTTGGTTCATAGGGCTATGGCTTTTAGTTTTCCAACATTTTTCACCTCTTGGGAATCGGGAAAAATACAATATTATTTAAAATTCATGAAAACTGAATAAAAAAGCTATATTTTACATATAATTTGCACGCCAACATATCTGCTTTGAAATTAAAATATATGTTTGAAGATGATTTTTTTTTTAATATAATTAAATTAAATTCTTTATAAATAAATGTCGCTGTTGGATAGAAAAAAAATATGTATTTATAGCCGTATTCACAAACAAATTTTAAATTCAAAATACATTTTAGAAATAAAATTTGTATGAAAAATGTATTTTAAAAGTTTTTTGTAAATAAGGGTGTTAATATTTTCATAAAAATGTTTTACCATTTAAGTATCTGGTTATTCATCATCGACAATAAGAACTAAAAAATAATAATTCTGAAGATAAGAAAATTTTTTAAGTAACCATCTCACTTGGATCCCGATGGATCTCTCCAGGAATTAAAAATAATAATTTTTTAAGTCTTAAAAATAATTTTTTAAGTATAAAAAATAATTTTTTAAGTATAAAAAATAATAATTTTTTGAGTCTTAAATACAGAAAATTAATATGTGAAAATTGCTGAAGATGGAAGGTCAAAATTGAAAACCTTATATAACTGTGACGTGCATTCATTTGACATTGGTGAGGTTTTCTAAGTTTTATGTTCTAATAGCAATGATTTCATAGAGCATTTTCAAATATTTAAGAAACTTTTATCATTTCAGTATTTCTTTGTTTGTAAATAATTTTCTCTGGTATTTTAATAAACGTTTTAGAGTTGATTACATCGAAATGGTTGCAAAGCAATGTAACCACCTAACCGTGTATTTATTTGATTATGATCAATTAATGAATTTTTGGTTTAAAAAAAAAAATTAAAAATGCATATTTTTTGTAGTTTTTACAAAAAATTCCGGAAATCGGGAAGTATTAAAAATAGCACAATTCCCGGTAATTCTCAGGATAAAAACTCTATCCATAACTTTAAAGTGAAAATATCTTATTAAATACTAGTGTCGAAATAATATTTGACAATAACAAGCTTTATAGCTATATAAATTACTCTGCAAAATTTAAAAACAATCGGTCCACAATTTACCTTAGTTTCCATATAAGACCCTGTCTGAAAATTTTACAAGTATATGTATGTATGTACGTATTTGGGCTTAATCGACCATAACCTTCTTACTTGTATTATTATTATTATTATTATTATTATTATTATTATTATTATTATTATTATCATCATCATCATTATTAGTATTATTATTATTATTATTATTATTATTATTACTATTATTATTTAATACATCAAAAAAAAAAAAAAAAAACATCCATTTCGCAAGTTCGGATCATTTCCAATGAATTTAACTTGTCATTGGAAGATGTTCTCATTTTGAAACCTATTCACTGAGTAAGAAGTCATGTTTACCATGTCATACAAAATTTATTCTTTATGTATTTTTTTTTTTTAATAATTCAGGGAAATTACTTTTAATATAAAACAAATATTTTTTGATTAAAACAGTTGTTATTTAGTAACAAGTACTTGCAAATTTTCAACGTTTTATATCAAAAAAATTTATCTGAATCGCCTTTTAATAACATCTTTGGATGATGTTTGTATAACTTCTTAAGCACAACAAATCATACACTTACTGAAACTTTGGAAGTAATGAAAAAGTACTTCCTTAAAATGGCTTTTATTTATTTTTGCTGGGATTTTATTATTATCACTTTTTTTGTTCCTTTGATAAAATACATATTTTTTAAATTCATCGATTTCGTTTTAATTCTGTAAAATGTTGCTAAAATATTTGTGCAGTTATTTCTAAAATTAGCATTAAGTTCTACAATTTCACATATTCTAAGCTGAAATTGTACAAATTTTTTTATATTTACTGTACACGATTAAGTTCTTAACATATAAGCAATATAATAAAAAAGGAAGAAATTTACGTTGCAAAAAAAATTCATGCTTTTCTATAAATTTATAATTTGAACTTTCTAATTTAACAATTTATTTCATTTTTAGTTATATTATAATTATTGGTCTATGGTTATTTTTCACAAATTGCTAAATTATGAATTTACGTCAACATAAGATTTTTAAATTTACGGCCAAAATTTTGAGCTTATTTTTACTTTGCTTTTTAAAATCTCTAATTTTCTTTTAAAAACAAAAATAAAAAATAATATGTTTTCCATAAAACAAATGTTGTTCTTTATTAAAATCATTATAATAGTGGATTTTTGGTTAAAAAAAAAACCTAAATTTAGATATAATTAAAAAATGTAAATTACAAAAAATTACTCCTAAAATAGATTTTCCTTTTTCAATATTTAGTTTCAAACTCAAAAAATAAAACTTTGAATCAATATCTTTAAAAGTCGAATTTTAGCTAATTTTTTTTGCTATAAACATTAAAACACATATGCAAATTGCGACCAAATTTATATGACTTTGGCGTCCTCTTTTATTAACAATTAGAGAAAATTAAACTTTTACGTTAATGATTAGTCAAAATTAAAGTTTTACCAAAATTCATGACAAAATTTTATTTCTGATTTTTGCCTATAGGACAAAGCACTGTGCGACACCAGCAACAACCGCCACAACAGCAAACGGCATAATAACAAACAAAACATGACGTCAACGTTACCGGTTTTACGCGGCATCATTTTTTGTTTCATATTAAATGCCTGCAGTTGTTTGTTCATGTAGTTGTTGTGGCATTTAAACAAGGCTGAAAATTTAAGTAACCGTACCTGTACCTATTTGCATTATTTATTTATTTTTTAATAATTATTAAACAAAAATATTAATTACTCATTGTTTTTTTTTTAATTAACCTTTTTTCTCATCTTTAATTCTAGGCCGCCTATATGATTGTCGATGAAATGCATGAAGAACATCCTGAATTATTACGTGATCAATATTGGGAATGTGTGGTACCTAAAGATTTGCCCTATACCGTAGCCTCCGAACATTATCGCAAAGATGAGCCCAAGGGTTCGGCAGAAAATTACAAAGTCAAAAAAGAAGATGCCATGTATGCGAATATTGTGCCGGGTGGAGGAAAACGCATAATATCCGATGATGTTTATGCTGATTATGTAAAATTTTTATGCTTACATTTTTTAAATTATATTTTAATATTATTTTTTTTTTTTTATAACTTTAGGAAAGCGTCGATACTCCCATGGTGGAACGCCGCACTAAAAAGTGGTTTGTTCGTCAACTATCCCGCATGGGTTCAATGCGCAGCCAATCGACTGCCTATTCATCGGGTGGCATGGCCTTTAATCGTAATCGTTTAAATTCAGTGTACTCAAGTCCTGAGTCTGGTTTACCCATGACTATTGTTCAACAACAGCAGCACACACAGCAACAACAACAACAAAATTCTCAACATCAACATATGCAATTGCAATCGAAACCAAGTCTTTATGATAAGTTTGTACATCGCAAATCTTTGAGAGCTCATAGGCAGCTTATAAAACAAAGTAAGTGGAATTTTTAATTTTGAATGGTTTAAGTTTTGGTAGTGTTAATTTAAGGTTATGGTAATTTTTTCAGTAGTTTAATATAAAACAAAACCCTTATATTTCAGGGCTATTTTTAGGTTTTCTTATTAAATTAAAAATAACCTGTTTTTTAATATTATAATATTATGTTTTGGTAGTTAAAGCTTTAAAAATGTTAATTTTCCCGTTTTCATTATTCAAAATTTACTTTGTCCTTTGCCAAATAGAATCAAATCAAAATCTATCAAAATATTTTGTAGTAAAAGATTTAAATCTGCTAGCTTTCATTATTTTAAAATTATATGTATTCTTTCTAAAACAAAATGTGAAAAAATATCTAAATTAATATGCATATTTGAATTTAATATTAGAATGCAATTTTTAAGAAAAATTTCTTTGACGAAATATCAGATCTTTGGTGAAATTTAATTTTATAGTAGTTTTTATACCCTATACCATAGGTGGGATAGGGTATAACACATCAACACGTTATGATGATGATTGGTTCAAGACCCACCATAATAACCAGTCGACTAGCTGAGTCGATTTAACGATGTTAGATACATTTAGCCCAGGGCTGAACCCAATAGAAATTGATTGATATGAGACCATTATTCTACCTACAAATGTCCTCCAGAAATAAGGGTTTAACAATCATAAATACGTTAAGTATATCAATATTTCAATGAAATTCTTCACAAGTAAATTTTATAAAAGTATAAATATTTCTGCTATATTCATGAAAATCGGTCCACAATTGACCATAGCTCCCATACAAACCTCTCTTCCGAAAATCAATTTAACTTGTATAAGTCCCATACAAATATTAGTATCAAGTTATTAATTGATAAAAATAAATTTTATATAAGAAGAAACCACAGTGACAAATTTTATGAGAATCCGTCCATAATTAACCATAGCTTCTATATAAGGCCTACTTCCGGGAATCACTCTAAAGTGCATAAATCTGATATAAATGTTAGTAGCAACATAATATAATGAATACATTTGTTCTATACATATATACATTACAATAAATGCATATATCGGTACATAATTGGACACATGGCCCACATAGGACCCCTCCTCCTAATGGTGTAGGATATCATATGGTCGGGCTTGACTGACTATATCTTTCTTACTTGTTTTTATTTGGGAAAGTTCTGATTCAACAATCGCTTCTTTTAGTAAAAAATTTCAATTTTAGCGAAAATTTAAAATTTTGATGAAAATTTGAATTTTATTGAATAATTTGATTTGTAGTAAAAATTAAATTTTTTAGTGAAAATATTAATTTTTTAGTAAAAAATCTATTAAAGTAAAAAAATAGAATTTTTAAAATAAAATTTTATGAAAAATCAAATTTTTTGCGAAAATCAAATTTTTAGTGAAAAATCGAATTTTTAGTGAAACAGTGATTTTTTAAAAGATTGTAACAGTAACAATTCTAAAAACCTTCCTAGTTTATCCTATTTTTATCATACTTTATGGTCTACATAAACATGGACCACATGTGGTGAAAATCTTTCCACACAACTTTTAACCTTTAACCGTTTCAGTGTTCCTTTTAACCACACTGTGATAGCTGCAGAGACCCCGAAAAGAATGAAACAGTTCTTTATGTTGTACTAACTTAGGCCAGCCTGCTTCGCTACCCCTATTAATACAATAACTAATATTTACTTTGTAGGGAGGTTACCACTCTCCCAAGACCTTATCCGACATATCTTCATCTTAATTGTAGAGCTTTGTAAGGAAATTATTCCCCCAAAATGTTTGAACTTTTACTGTTATAGTTTTTTAGTTATGCTACAATTTAGTTTGACTTCATATGGGGTCTACCACTCTCCCTAGACCTATCCCCTCATATTTTCATCTTAATTGTGGACCCTCAGAACTTTTATTTTATATATGCGGTAGTTAATATTTGCTTTGTATGGGGGGTAACATTCCCACTCAACCAATCTAAACATAAAGTAGCTGTGAAAATTTTAAGAAATCGGCTCAGCGGTTTAGAAGTCTATAAGGTACAAACAAACACAAATTCATTTTTATATATATGGTTATAAAATGCCCAGTTCTGAACTCAATCAGATATATGTTCATTAGGCAATACTTTTAGATAGCTACCACAAGAAATATTGATCTTATTAGATATGTTAAAGGGTCCTATCAGAACAAAATCATATTGAATTTACTGGATTACGAACCCTCTACCCTCATGTCCTCGGCCATCCAGCATCCGACTCTGTTCACACTTAAATAAGTCAAATGCGATTTCGTTTATATAAAATTGATGTTATTACTATAAGTAGCGTAAGGGCTCAATGATTGTGTTCCATTCTCCTTAAATAACCATTAGCTAGTTCCACGATTTGTGGCCTTTTACTGATTCTATATCCAGCTGTCTGCTGGCTTGTGGATTCCAGTATATTGCGTTTCTGGTGATGTTCGCATTCAACTGGTAACTGTCCAGCCTATGCCCAAAGTTATTCATTTCTGTTAGTATTTGGTCAGACAACTTTTAGGATTCGGCGAAAGCAACAGTTGGAGCGAACGACTTTTACGATTAATTTGTGAGCAGCGGTACAAGGTTGCCACATATGAAGTTCTATTTCCAAAAGTTAATTATAATTAACCAATCAATTGTTGTTGATTTAATCCACGTCAAAAGCCACAGGAAATCTTTGCGTGACAGTTTTTTTTTTTGCTGTTAAAACTAGCTTTGTTTTATAAGAGCAATTTAATGATGTCCCTTTTTATCTGGGAATTGAAATATAATTCTCTCAGAAATGCTCAAACTTTGTTGGTTATAAATTTAAGTTTTAGCGAGATGTTTAGACTAGTTCAGCACATCGTTTATTATACTCTCGATTAGACCAATTATCCCAACTATGCTTTGCTATAGTTTCGGAACAAAAACTTTAGAAATTATTCCTGCTCGGAAAGAAACTTCCTCCCTTAACAGGAGGATTATTTTCATGTGCTGAACACGAATCTGCTTTCAGTTTTTACCATCAGGCCTGGATTTTGTTTATGGGCATGTCTAATATTTCGCTCATAATAAGGCCATTATATATATATTTCACCATAACAGATTTACGATTTATATAACTGATACAGCAAAAGATGCGGACTAAAAATGTCTTCAAGGCACCCTAACATAATTTGCTCAATATTTTCGGAGTTATTTAGAAATTAGTGTCCGAAAAAATGTTTTTTCTTACAAAATTAAAGATTTTTTTTCTTAAAATTCTTTTAAAAAGTGAAAAAGTGAAATATTAAAAATAGCGTAGTTTTTGTTCTATAAAAAATATTGACTTCAAATTATTTGGATACGTGTTCAAATTTTTTTAGAGTTTTGGAGTTAAAGTATTTTTTTTAATTGGTTTTTGGATAAATTATAAATATTTTATCTGTAATAAAATTTTTATAATTAAGATATCTTAACGAAATTTTCGGAGATTGCAAAAAGCAATTCCCAAAAAATCGGCGAAAATCCCAAAAATAGGATTTTTTAGAATTTTTACCATTAACTCCACATTTGTTGTATGTTCTATGAATGATGATTGGAAACGTTTTAGATTACATCAGATTCTGAAACTGCATTCTGGCTAAATTCGAAATTTCGATACAAAATATGTTAAATTCGGGACGGTCTGTACTTATCCCTATTATTTAATTAGGCTGATTTTTAATTTTAAAATCATCTCCATGAAGATACCTTTCGAAAAATTATAAAATTATTATACATTCTTAAAGAAAATTTTATTTTAGAGAAAAAAGAGTGCAGAAATTTTTTCGGAATTTTCAAAATCGTTTATTTTTGGATTGAAAAAATATTGACTACAAATTTCTTTTATTCGATAAATAACTTGAAAACTATAAGGGATAAGTAGCACATACACGCATAGGGCTAACCTGAGAAAGAAATTGTAAACTGATTCGTGTTTAGCACGTCAAACTCCATCTAGTCTATCTACTTTTGTTTAAAGAAGAAAAAAAATTCCCACCTTGTGTCTCCATTTAATTGTAGGTAGACATGGGTGTTTTCACTTAATTGTGAATAAAATCAAGTTTGTTCTACCAATTTTGATAATACATGGCTTATTTTATTCATAGTAATACCAGCTTTATGGCAATGGATTAAAAACTGCTCATTTTTTCCGGTTTTTCAAGAAAAAATTCTTCAATTTTATATGAAAAATTGTTTTTTCCGACACTCATTTCTGAATAACTGCGAAACTGTGGGGCAGATAAAAATAATAATTTTAAGATAACTAATTATCGTCTGCATACTTTGGTGTTTCAATTTCTATCACGACCTGATAGAAAAAAACTGAAAGCAGATTTGTGTTTAGCAGGTCAAATTCCATATAGTCGACATATTCTTTTTTGAAGATGGACGTACAATGATTTTTTTGGCGACCAATATAATATGTAACAATACAGGGTTATACGGGTAAACCATAAATACAAATGTAAAAGTTTACAAATTATTAATATCTCAAGAAAACTATTTTTAATCTATAATTTAAAAATTCAAAATTTTCTAAAATTTCAAAATTTTTCTGCACCTTAAAATTCATTTCTTTTTCATTTTTTGGTTTTACTTTCATTTTCTCCCTTCAAACTCTTTCTATGTAGATTCTCGTTTGAATGGTTTAAATGTAAATACTTCAAAAACTCGACCTCGTATTCCAACTCCTGATGTATCTAAGGAATCTATGGATAAAGATATGGCAAATGGTAATTTCTTTTTTGTTTTTCTAACATTTCAAAATTATTCACTTATTTTAAGCACTTTAATTGAAATATAAAACAATTATTAATCTTAAATACAAAAACAACAACAAAACAATGCACTTATTTTATAGCAACCAATGCAAATACAACGGTTATTATGGCACCATCATTAAATACACAAACCACCATGTATCCTTATACAAGCACTACAACAACAAATAATAATAATAATGGTCAAGATGGTCAAGTATTTGGCACTTTATTATTATCACCGATTAAAGAAATGGATAGTTCATCATCGAATAATACTTTGATTCCAGGACATCCAAATACGGCAGCACTGGCTCAGGCAGTATTACCAACAAATTTAACTAATTGTAAGTAGAATATAAAAATATAGAAAATTTAAAAGTAATTGATATAATAATTTTCCTCTCTTTTAGCCATTCCTGTCACCTCGAATATAACAACTTTATCGTTTCCCTTTACTGTAACCACCAGTCCTACAGACACTTCAGCTACTTTAAGCATTTTACCCATTTCCACTACACAAATACCCACAATTACCACTACAACTTCCAATTTTGATGCCAATGATGTTATAACCAGCATACCGGTATCCTTATCCATACAACGTTCACCCTCAGCGGTATCGATAAATGAATTAAATTTCAATGATAAACTTGATAACAACAATACCGCCACCGCTTTGTTATCGGTTAAACCGTTAAATGGTGGCGATACCATATCGCGTAATAATAGTTTTAATGGGAACTTAAATTTAAATATTTCCGATTCATATTTATTAGAGCGCAGACATTCTATGCGTTCAGAGGGACGACCTGATATGACAGATAGTAATACGACGTTGCAAAATAATACGTCAATGTCCATACCCCAAAATATTAAAGATAAAAATCATACCAAAACAACTAATACCGCCACAGCCACATCGGCCCCCTCGACATTAGCTAAACGTCCGCCAGAACAAAAAACTGGCGAAGTTTATGTATGATATGTTTATTGTAATAAAATTGTGTTAAAATAAATTAAATGTATAAAAGAAAATAATGATAAAATTGTTAACTAAAGCCATTCATCCATCCATTTTTTTTTTTTAAAGAATACTTAGTTTTAAATTATTTTATTTACATTAAATGACAAAAGGTTGTGAAATGAATCTTAAATTATTAGACATTTTATTTTTAAAAATAATATGCTTGTAAATTGTATATGTATTTTAAATCTAAATCTTAGTCGTTTAATATCCTTGAAAAGGATAATAATAATAATATTAAATGCTTATATGTATGTAATAAAGATAATAAAGATAATCGTGTATGTATGTAGAATAAGAATTTTGGAAAATTTTTACTTTTCTTTACGATTATATAAGAGACAATTCACTTCAATTGGCAGCAATCTGTGATCACTTGCACATACGAATTAAAAATTAAAAATACACCATGAAACAAATTTTGGGTCATGAAATATTGCCTCAATGAGTCCAACGCGAAATGAAAATATATCATCAGATTAATAAAATTGCCAAAGGGTTTTGAAAATCTAGTTCAAATTTTATGGCCTCTTAAACTTGGGATATTTTCGAGCAATTTTTTCATTATGTGTCAAAATAAAAAAAATCATTTAAATCATTAAATTGTTTATGGGTACTTAATGTTTTATATAATGCAAAACTTCTCTTAGATATTATGTAAGATTTTTATTAGGTGTTCCTCTCCTTTTACGAACAATTTTCATAATAATTATACAAAAGAATCAAGTGAATTTAAATACCAAGATTAAAAAAATGTAAATATATTTGTGTTTAGTGTTGATTTGAATTTTCATAATAGGGTAATTCCATTTTAAATTTAAAAATTTTGACCTCTCTGAAATTTTCTCTGCAGTAAGTATACCGATAAGGCTTTCTACCAAAAAAATATAAAAAAATTAAAGATGGACTTTTTTAGATATACGCCACTAAAGAAAATTCTTACATAAAGATGTGTTAATAAAAATACTTTCAAAATTTTTATATGATATCTTAAAATACAAGATTTGACAAATCCACAAAATCTTTTTATATCTTTTATGTAACAAAAGTTATGGCAATTTAAATAATTATGTCAATCATATTCAAAGCTATAAAGTTGCCACAGTTCTCAAAATAAAAATTAAACAAATTAATTTTACTTGCCTCTGTATCCTCCTCTACATATATACCAAATTTTATCTAAATCGATAACCAAGGGTCAAATTTAAAATGTAATTACTCAATATGATTTATTATAATTAATAATTTTAAATTTAAGTATTTTTTATTACTATCAAGGTTAAAATACTGAACAACAAATTTTCTAAATCTCAAAAACTAAGAAAAACATTTTTAAAATAATATTTTGTAAATTGAAAATGTAAAATTTGATTATCGACAAAAGAAAAGAAAATCTATTAGTGCCACAAAAACTATATTACTTCGGTTTCAAAATATTAAACCATGATAGTTGAGCCCTAATGGCGAATCGTCCCTCTTCTAACCTATTCCTTTATTTTTTGAAAATGTTTACTTGGTTTTTGCAAATTTTATACTTTTTTTAAATATACTTCTCTTATAAACTCCGAGAAGTATATTTATTATTTTATAGGAAAATAACTACCTACCATTTTTCAAAAATTTATTTTTAAGAGATATATTTATTTTTGAATAGAATTATTTTTAAAAATTTATTAAAAGTAGTTAATATTTTTATAACCACCACCAAAAAAGTGATGGTGGGTTTGTCATTCCGTGTGTAACATGTAAAAGAAAAATAGTCATATAAGGCCTCATAAGGTGTACGTTAAAACCTAAGACGATCTAATGATGTCTGTACTTCTGTCTATTGAAAGTAGGATAGGACTCAGGGTTGACAACCTAGGGAAACGACATTCGGCTCAAATATTCGTCTTATATAAGGTTTGTTTGGTACTGAAAATGAGCAAAATAGTTTCATAAAAAAAAGTTGTGGAACAAATACTAAAAACAGGGTGTCCATCGTAACTTCAGTTTACACTTTTCGTCCGATATTTTTTACAAAAGAGCATGTACATCGGAAACCAAAAATGGGCGTGCTCCACCCACATTACCACCCACCTCCCATATAAGGTGTAACATCAACGAAATTTTGTACAAATTTAAATTTAAGTTTAAGGACCAATGTAAACCCGGCAAAAAAAATGGTCCTACTTTACTGCCCGCCCCCTATATAAGGAGAAATTTTAAAAAGTATCATAGCACTCTCACTCGTTTTTTTTTTTTTTTTTAATTTCACTTTTTTAAAGATATTAATTTTTTTCTAAAAAATACAATTTAGTTATTTTTGGACAATTTTCGAACATTTTGATATTTTTCTTGAAATTGAGTACGTACTTTTTTTCAAAACTGATACAAAAGTAAATAAAATATTTATTTTAAGTATTACTGAATTGAAAATTTATTTATTTTAAGTATTACTGAATTGAAAATTGCATTTCTTAAACATTAAAATTTTTTCATTTTGTTGAAATGTTAAATTTTCAAAAATGGGACCTTTATTTAAATTAAAACATTTTGGAGAAATGAAAAATTATTTTAATTTAATTGAGCAATTTAATAAAAGTGTCACTTTTTTAAATTTGAATAAAGTAATTTTTGAGAAATGACGCTTTATGAAATTGGGTGATTTTTTAAGTTAATAGTTTTGGAAAATTAAAACTTTTCTACTTCCTACGAATAAGTTCATACGAATACATCGTTGAAATTTGAGAGAAAAAGAAAATTTTTATTTTTTATGGAGAATTGAAAATGTATTTTTTTTTAAGAAATTACGATATATGAAAACTTTTCTATGTTTAATTATTTTAATATTAAAAAATTGTTAGTAAGTTGAAAAATAAGATGAAAACAAAGAAAACCAACTCAAACATATTTTTGATAAAAAATAAATTTTTACATGTCTTTAATTTAAATCTGTCAATGAGTGAATTTGTTAATGTAAATTCAATTATTTATTATTTTATCCTTTTTACTCTCTCTGTCTCTCTCTCTCCATATATATACCTCTATATATACCTCTATATACCTTAAAGATTGTTGATATTTAACCTATCGTATTACTAAGGTACAAGTACGATAACCCCATACATTTGTTGTCACACCAACAAATTCTATAGACATTAGAATAAAGATTTTACTTCTTTAAAAATTATGCATAATTCTTAAATCCCAAAAATCACTACCCTAAAGCATGAAGTTGCTTTTATTGAAAATTAAATTAACTATTGCAAAATTTTTATAAATACTATAAAGAATTTATTTCTTTTTTATTGTTTTCGCTAATAAAATAAAGTCTAAACTAATAGAATGTTTAAATTTCCATATTATTGATTGATTGATTACAAAATCTATAAAATATGACCGAACACACACTAAAGATAGAGGTCAATTTGCTTATTGAACTAAAAGAAATCAAAATTAATAAATGATACCCCTTAAGTAAAAGTTTAAAACCTAAATTCCCGTTTAATATGATTGGTTGGGCTACGAAGATGAATCACAATTTAAAATGTGCATCATATGGAATCGAATTGCTCTCTTAAATGAAATTGAAAAATATTTTACTCTTTTGATGATTTTTTAATAACTATGTGCATGTACACCACGAGCTAAAGAAATAAGGTAAGTTTTAAAATTAAATAGATTTAAAAAGAGGAGAAAAAATCTTTAAAAAAAAGTAGTGCAACTTTTAATATACGTACAACTAGAAATTGTAACAAAAATAAACATAAGATTAAACATTTTTAATAAATACATTTTTAAATGGCAACTCATAACAGTTCTATATCTTTAACCCTAGAATACTAACGATATTTTTTATACGTTAATACTTACGATACATAAATTTTACGTACACATGGCAAGTGCATTTCATTATACTCTATACCACCATAGGTGGTTGGGGTATTATGCGTTTGTGCTGATGTTTGTAACACATAGAAAAAGTTATCCAATACCCACCTTAAAGTATACCAATCAACTCAGAATCACTTTTTAAATCGATCTAACGATGTCCGTCTGGCTGGCTGGACGGCTGGCTGGCTGTTCATGTAAACATTGTGCATAAAGTACAGGTCGCAGGTAGGACTTTCATGACACAAGAACGAATCCTATTGAAATTGGTTATGATCGTTCCATTATTTCAACTAGCCCGCTTACAAATGTCCTCCCAGAATAGGGTTTTAACGATCATAAATGTCTTAAATATAGTAATATTTTAATGAAATTTTATGTAAGGAAGTTTTGTATAAGTATCAATCTTTGTGCAAAAATTTATTAAGATAGGTCCATAATTGACCATAGCTTCCACATAATCCCCTCTTTAGAAAATTACTTTAACTTGCATAAATCCCATACGAATGTTGGAATCAAGTTAATATTCGACACAAATAAGTTTTTTTGTAAGTAAAAACAACATTGCCAAATTTTATGAGAATCGGTCCATAATTTACCATAGCTCTCATATAAACCAACTTCCAGGAATCGCCCTAAAGTGCATAAAATCTTTTAGATGTTAGTATCAATGCATTATTCTGTATTTGTATATTTTATTTTACATTTAGTAAAATTGGCCACAGGTGTTATCTAAGTCCCCTTCCCAAATTTTTATGCTCGTACAAAATGGTGTAGGGTAATCATATATTCGGTCTTGACCAACTATATCTTTCTTTCTCGCTTTTATTATTTATTTGTCTTTAAAAAGGCCTAAAGTGAATAAAACATTAAAAAAATATTTACCCAATTGGCAAAATATGTTGAGTTATTGTGTTATATGTTATTTAACATAACACATTTAACATTTTTTGAAAATTTAACCTATGTTTATTAACTCTGTTAAAAATATTTTGCTTAAAAAATTTTTTTGGTTTGTTACAAAAAATTTAGTTTTTTATTCAGCATTTTTTTCAAAATTATCCACCAAAATTCTAATTTTCACCGAAAATTCAAGTTTTCACCAAAAACTCAAATGTTCACCAAAAATTCAAATTTGCACTAAAAATTCAAATTTTCACTAAAAATTCAAATTTTCACTAAAAATTCAAATTTTCCCCCCAAAAAAAAAGCTAGTATTTACTATAAATTCCATTTTTCACAAAAATTCCAAAATTAAATTTTTCAAAAAATCCGATTATTCACCAAAAATTAAAATTCATTAAAAGCTGATTATGCACTGAAAATTCGACTATTTAATGAAAATCCGACTGTTATCAAAAAATTCTATTTTTCATTATACACCAATAATTCACTAAAAATCCGATTATTTTCCAAAAATTCGATTTTTCACTAAAAATCCGATTATTCAATAAAAATTTGATTTTTCACTAGAAATTTGATTCTTTACTTGAAATCTAATTTTTCACTAAAAATCGATTTTTTCACCAAAAATTAAAAACTCGATTTATCAATATTACAAGTAAAAAATCTACAGTCGGTCATTTCCGATAATATAATATCCTTAAACGTTGCGTTTGAGCCATGAAATGATTTCAGAGATTTTCAGAAATGGCCTTATATGAGCCTATGGCCAATTATAAATTGATCCTTATGAATCCTTGGTACTATGATTTCTGCTTATATAAAACTTGTGTCAAATACTCGTATTACCTGTTCTTTATGTGGTATTTATGCGAGATTAAGTGATTTTCGGATCTTATATCTAATTATGGATCCATCAAAATGGGTATTTTGATTCACTCTTATGTAAAACTTGTTTGTACTAAATTTTATAAAAATAGTGACATAATGAGACATTTATGAGTATTAAAGCATTATTGCAGCGGGACAATTGAGGTCAGTACACCCGAAAATGTCGAAAAAATCCACGATATGACGTTGGCCGACCGAAGAGTAAAAGTGCGTGAGATTGTTGATGCCATAGGCATTTCATATGGCAGCGTGGTTTCGATTTTAAATGATCAGCTGGGTTTAAGAAAGTTGTCTGCAAGATTGGTGCCGCGTTTACTCTCAATTGACCATAAACGTAAACAAGTGTGGATTGTTTGGAGTTCTTTAACCGCAATCCGAATGAGTTTTTGCGGCGTTTTGTAACTGTGGATGAAACATGCATCCATTACTGTACTCCTAAACAATGGGTTTCTCCGGGTGGACCTGCTCCGAAGAAGGCCAAGATAAGTTTGTCGGCCAATAAGGTGATGGCAACAGTTTTTTGGGATGCACGCGGGACAATCCACATCGATTACCTATTATGCCAACTTATTAGACCGATTTAATGAGAATTTAAAAAGAATACGACCCCATATGGCCAAGAAAAAAGTTCTTTTTCATCTAGATAATGCACGAGAGCACACGTGTCCAGTCTCAGTGGCAAAACTCTATGAATTGGGTTACGAATTGGTACCTCATTCGCCATGTTCTCCGGATTTAGTCCCTAGTGACTACTACCTATTTCCAAACCTAAAGAAATGGCTCTTTGGAAAGAGATGCAGTTCCAACGATGAAATTATTGACCAAACAAATGCCTATTTTTACGGACCTCGAAAAATCCTCTCTTTTACGCAA
Organism: Protocalliphora azurea; assembly: GCA_932274085.1. Taxonomy (NCBI): domain Eukaryota; kingdom Metazoa; phylum Arthropoda; class Insecta; order Diptera; family Calliphoridae; genus Protocalliphora; species Protocalliphora azurea. The sequence continues at coordinate 139,680,251 of OW026522.1, read as the reverse complement.
AGTAAATGACGACACTTGCTCAAAATTTGACAGTAGTCTATTAACAGTTGGTACTTAATGGGAATAGTGTTGCATTTCATATAACTACGAGGGAAGTTCGAAAAGTCACGAACTTATTGATCCGCCCTCATATGTTCCAAAGTTCATCAAATTATCATTAAAATTACGACTTGTGCTTTGTGCATAAGTTATATATGGAGAAACTATCAGTCAGCCGGACAGCCAGGCAACCTTCCGGACGGACGGACATCATTTAATCGACTCAGTAAGATGCAATATATATTTTAAAATCAGAATTTAAAAAAAAAATAAGATTTTCAACATTTTTCATTAGAAACCTAAATATTTAGAAAAAGCAAAAAATATAATATAATAATACAAAATTTGATATTTATAATATTTTAATTCATTTGAAAAAAAACACACTTATTCACAAAGTGTAAAATTTTTTTAAAAATTTTATTTTTCTTCACTTAATATTTTAACAAATAACACATACACGAAGTTGTGAATTGGACAATTAAAAATTTATTAAGATTTTACTTATGAAAAGTCATGATTAATTATGATCTGGTGTTCTCTTGAGATGTATATCAAACATGACAATATCTTCCTCCAAATTAAGAATATCCGCCGAATATTTCAACTTTTATTCTGCCATTTCAAAGCACATTTTCAAATTTGTATTAAAATTTATAATATTAATACTAACGACATGAAAATTTGACATAGTACCTTTTTTCTACTTGCATTCTTAGCAGGTAAACGTTAAAAAATGTTTATATTCTTTTTTGTATATATTTAAAAACACTTGATGAAAAAACTTTCGAAATTTCTTAACGTTACGTTTCCATACACAAGAATAATAAGGACTTGAAAAAAAATGTATACGCAAAATTTACGTACATTAGTTTTCTAGGGTTAACATCCAATTTTACTTGAATAAAATTTATAAATTTATAATATAACTATTTCAGAGAAAATTTTTCTGATAAAACTCTTCTCTAACAACGCTTAGTGCGTGTGTATGACACTAAATTTAACAATGAATGCAAATCAATTAAAATTGTTCATATATTCAGGTTTTATGTACAACGTTTGTGAAGATCTCATTTTATGAACAATTAATTTAAACATGATCATTTATAGAATAGTTCTTAGTTAGTGTTGGAGCGTCGTGTCGTGAAAAACTTTTAAAACGTCTTAAAAAATCTCTGAACGAATTATAAAAATTAAAACGTATTCATTGAAAGGATATGAAAAATCTATAAAGGATTAAGTGTTAGATTTAAAGATATTCAGAGAAAACGAATCCTTATAAAAGTAAATAAAAGTTTGATTTTAATATTCAGTAAATAAAATTAAAAGAAAAACATTGACTAAAAATATTGAAACAATATTAAAAATAAAGATAATTAAAAAACTAATATTTTAAAGGACTCATTCGATGAACTATGTGTAAAAGTGTTTTGAATTTAGTAAAATATACAAATGTTTATTATTCTTTAAAATTAATACAGTCTTGTATTATTTATGTCATCCAGTGACTAGTGTAAATAAAACCTTTGCAATATGATAGAAAAATATAATTCAGAAACTATTGGAAAATCTTACAACCTATCAGTAGATACTTCCTTTTCTATAGTAATTTTTATTATTATTATGAAAGTGTTTTATGACTCATCCAAAACTTTATAAAATCAAACAAACAAAACATAGATATCGGTTTGAAATATATATATAAAACTAAAATATCAATATATACATCTAATTTATCCATACATTTTAGCTTTATATTAGAAACTATGTGACAATTATATATATTTTTTTATTTCATTTTAAATGTCCCATCATTGCCCCTTGACATATCTGATCGCAACGTATTTATGATCCTTTGAGCCGGATGCAGACGTCACACAGTGGCGCCTTTTGCTGAAAATAGTGGCAAAAAATTTGCAGAAGAATTTGATAAAAGTAATGAATGGAAAAGTAGAGAATTTGTCATAGATTAAGAATTTAAAAAAGTTTTTGGAATCGGTTAAAAATTATTTTTGGTAGAGCCGCTGAAATAAAGATTTTTTTTAACCAAAAAAGGGACGAAAACCTTGAAAAATGAATCAGTTTTTTAAATGAGTTATAGGCAAACGATGCAACCTATCACTACCTTTTGGGTCTGATTTAAAAACTGGGATTATTTTGAATAAAATAAAAAATGAAAATGATGAAATGGTCATCTATTTTTTGAGCGGTCGTAGTTTTAAAATTTCACTATAGTTAGGTAAAATCAAATAAGTGAAAGGAAATATTACCTATAGACACTTTTCTAAATAATCCCAAGAAAAAATTAGCAATTGCTTCAAAAAAAAGGACATTTTCAACACTTAAAAAGTAAAACTAAGTGCATATATTGTACTTCTTTGGAAGTTATTAATAATTACTTCCAAAAATATTATTTTAATACTAACATATGAATGAAAAATTTGCTTCCAAAAGTTGTCTAAAATTTATGAATGTCGAATTTATAATTTGATATATTTCAGACATTTATAAACTTTAAAACCATAATCTTGGAGGACATTTGTATGGTGTCTTTGTGATAAAATGGATCATAATCAACTTTAAAAAGCCTAAAAAAACTAAAATAAGTACCCGTGGACAAGTTTCATTAAGACTTTTAAACAAATTAAGATTTAAAAAAATAAATAAATTTCCCGGTCATGGTAATAGAAAATTTATCAGTGAAAATGATAGCATCTTTGAACTATTAGAAAGTCTATTAAACATTTTAAAACGACCATATTAATACAAATTTAATTCATTATTCCAATACATATACAATAAAATAGTTTTAAAATGTTTAAATACTTACTACAAGGTTCAAATTTTTATTCATTAATCTAATCTAAATGTTTTACAACCCGACGGGAAAATAAGACAGTTCTACACTGTTCAGGCCTTTGTAATTGTCTACACCCTTCTTTCCAAAAGGATTCAAAATACATCGCTTGTTCGTAAATCACTGCGCGGCGTATTATGCACAGTACGTACATAAATGCAAACGACGCACAGTGTGCGATCTAAAAAAATGAAATGGAATAATTATGCAGTTACGGAACGGTTGGGTCGTTTTCAATGAAATTTCACATAGTGATAGTAGAGGTGTAAGCGTGTTTAAATTTTATAGACCTACCCACGGCTTCCCAAAGTTGGACACCTTAGATATAAACATTTTTATCTGAAAGATTTTTATATGAGAGGATTCAACTAGTCGAGATCTATAAAAAACATCGTCGTGTGCATATCTTACCTATATTAGTTTACCTATTCAGTTCAAAGATTAAAATTTTTACTTTTTAAGGTACGGTGAAGTTTTTTCGTTATAGCGGGTACAACTATCACTCAATTTCTTTTTTTAATTTTTTTATTTTATTACAAAAATTGCAAAATTGTATAAAGAACTAATTTTAAAAAACTATTTACGGAGTCAAAAGTTATAAGCATTTAAATTTGAACTTTGAAAAAAGTTGATTTTTTGCTCTTTTTTCAAAAAAGTGTTCGCATTCTTTTTCTGTTATATACAAATTTTCTTAAGTAACATATATAATATTTACATTTTTCTAAAAAGTAACTAAATAAAACATATTCTGAAAAAAAAATTAAAAAAAAGGATTCCTACGAAAACCAGGGTTTTCCAAATTTTACCTATGCAATAAAATTTTTGTTAGTTTATATATTTGAATGAAATTTTTCATCTGAGTAGATTTTTGAATGCTTAATTTCAAGTGTTATTCACCTTTTTTAGATTTGTCAACAGAAATCCCGCAATTCCCAAAAAACTTTCAAAAATTTTCAAAAATGGTTTTTTTTATTTTTTTGCTACGTCTTCCCAACCGATATCGGGGAGCAAAAATTTCTATTTTAGAAAAAATTAAAAACATATCGCATGATATAAAAAATAATAAAAATTTGCTGATTCCAGCTTTGCAATATGAGAAATTAAGGTGAAAATTGTAAATTTGTTGAAATAATAGGTCAAATTTGGGAAACCCTGTAAACCATGGAAACTATTTTTTGTAATTTTTTGCTTCTCTTTCTTTCCTTTCAGAAAAATATAAATACTGTACATATTACTTAAGAAAATTTATATATAACAGAAAAATAATGCGATTACATTTTTAGCAAAAATAACGCGAAAAACAGACTTTTTTAAAAGTAACTTTTGACTCCTTAAATATTTCTTCAAAATTCTTTGTAATAAAATAAAAAAAAACACAAACAAAAAATTGGGTGAAAGTTGGACCCATTATAACGAAAAAGCCTCACCAAGGTACGTTAAAAAGTAAACAATTTTAATCTTTGTAGCCAAATATCTCGTAAATTAAAAGAGGTAAGATATTTATACGAAGATATTTTTGTAGATCTCGACCAGTTGAATCCTCTCGTATAAAAATCTTTCAAATCGTTTCAAATATAACGAATCAGGCTCGTTTTTAAAAATGTTCAACATTGGGCCACTCTAGAACTACCCCCGATAGGTCTATATGATCCATTTTCAAAACTTAAACTTGCTTGTACCTGTACTATCACTATGTGAAATTTCGTTGAAATCAAGCTATAGCAGTTCGGAGACTGCATAATTATTTCCATTTTATTTTTTTTTTGGATCGCACACTGTGCTGCGCTAATGCTGCAATAGTCTGATGATCGCAAATGCAGCGCACTAAAGCATATTATGCGCAAATATATAACAAATACTTCAGCATTTAAATACAATATTGTCCTATAGCTCGAAAAATTTAATTACTTATATTCCGTCGTATTACTTTCACCTTTCCGAATTCCAAAAATCAAAAAAACAAAACAATTTTGCATTCAGTAACCACAAATCTGTCAAATGGGATTATACATTTAGTTTCCTCAAGTTACGAAATAAATTTGTTGACCGCCATTTTGAATTTCTTTTTTTTTCTATTGTAGAATCGTGATCAGCATCCCCAAAAACCGATATATATATATATATATATATATTATATACGAAAAATATTCTAATTATTGCCAAAATTTCTCATATTTTTAAACTGAGACTTAGGAACTGTAAAATTATTTATTCTTATTTTAAGCGTAGTAAGAGGTGGTAGACTTTATATATATATATATATTTATATAAAATAAAATTTCACACTCGTTTCAAAAAAGCATGTACATAAAAGTGACGATTTATTTAAGGTGCAAATACCTGCCTACTCGCTTCTTTTGGCAGGGAGAAGGTAAGGCCTTACCTCCAATGACACCATGTGTAAAATAGAAACTAGTGTCACAATTGTTTTTGTCTTCAATGAAATTTTTTACTAACACATTCTTAGCCTTATATTTTTTTGACAATAGAGATTCATATCTATGTTAATCTATAGCTTAAGCTATTGTACAAATTTTTGTTATGACCACCTACTATTGAAATAATTCTAAATTATAATTATTATTTACCTTCTTATTATATTTCCTAAATTAATAGAATTGTACTTATTTATAGCCGAAATTAAACACAGGTTACTGCATAACATACCTGGAAAGAAAAAAGAAAATCATTAGAATAAAATTCTAATTCACAAAATTAAGATCTTTTTCTAAAATTGAAATAAAATATTAAGTCAGAGTTTAATATTAAAAACTAAAAATATTAATTAATAAGACAAAAAATAATCCAAATGCTTTAAAATTCAAGTAAAACTTGTAAATAAAACAAAAACAAATTTATAACCCAAAAGGTCACTTAAAGCAAACAAATAAAATACAATAATTGAAGAACATCAAACTCAAATAAAAATTTAATAAAAATACATTTCAGACACTTACAAAATAAATGATCGTTCATAAATAAGTATACAAACTCTTAAACATTCTTATATGAACGTAGTACGTACAAACACAAAGTTTAATTAAATTAACCTCTTCTTGAGAAAATGTGTTAAAATAAACGATATTGAAGAAATTTTTAAAATAATTTAATTACAAAAAATATCAACTAAAACAAAAATTAATAATTGCATTTTTATTTAAAATTTTTTCAACTGTGCTAAAGTTTTATAATGGATCGTGAGGATTCGTCGATTTCAAAAACCTCCTTAGATCAGCCTGTGGCTGAGGGTTTGGAACCAACAAAACCTGTTAGTTTTTGGCGTTTATATCGTTTTTCCACACCGCTCGAAATATTTTTGCTTTTTATTGGTTTTATAATGTCTACCATTAAGGCTTTAACTCTACCGGCTGTGGTGATTATTTATAGTGAATTTACAGCTATGTTGGTAGATCGTACATATCGTAATGGTACGAGTTCTGAGACTTATGCTTTACCACTATTTGGAGGTGGCAAAACACTGTAAGTATTAATTGATTTTCTAAAATAAAAACATTTCAGAGGAACAGTAATAAAAAGGAAGTGATTAAATGTAATCTCGTGAATATCAGTTACCACAGATATTTTAAAGTAAAAAATATTCTATTTTAGATTTAACTATTAAATGCCTTATTTAAAAATTCTGTAACTACTCTATAAAATATTCTTTAGCTTAAACTCTCTTTGAGCTAAGCTCTTTAGCATCTAACATTTATTTTTTATAAAACTTTTTATATTTCCTAGATCCTACGAATCGGAGGAGGTCAATAATGCTGAACTTTATAACGATTCAATAGCTTATGGCATTTTACTTACTATAGCATCGGCAGTAATGTTTATATCGGGTATTTTCTCTGTAGACATCTTTAATTTGGTGGCCTTAAGGCAAGTAACACGCATGCGTATACAATTGTTTCAATCGGTGATAAGACAGGATATAGGTTGGCATGATTTGGCTTCAAAACAAAACTTTGCCCAAAATATGACAGAGTAAGTATGAATGATAAAATAGCAGCCAAAAAGTCCTTAAACATATTTCGATTTCTTTTAAGTGATGTGGAAAAAATTCGTGATGGTATATCAGAAAAAGTGGGACACTTTATTTATCTAGTAATAGGTTTCATTATAACTGTTGCCATTTCCTTTGCCTATGGTTGGAAATTAACTTTGGCCGTTAGTGTTTATATACCCATAGTGATTGTCCTAAATATAGTGGTGGCCAAGGTATAGGAAATTCCCAAATATTCACTTTGGTCTAAAATTAATTTGATCACATATTTCAGTTCCAAAGTAAACTTACTACCAAAGAACAAGAGTCTTATGCCAATGCTGGTAATTTGGTGGAGGAGGTTTTGAACGCATTACGTACAGTAGTGTCTTTTGGTGGGGAAAAGAAAGAATCAGAACGTTATGATAATTATTTGGTACCGGCACGCAAAGCCAGCCAACGTAAGGGAGCATTTTCGGGTTTAAGTGATGGAGTATTGAAAAGTATGTTGTTTCTTTCTTGTGCCGGAGCATTTTGGTATGGTGTTAATTTAATTATCAATGATCGTGACAAGGTGGAGAAGGAATATACACCTGCTATATTAATGATTGTAAGAGAAATCTTTAAGTTATAGGTGGCAATTGAAAAATTTTCATTTAATTTCTCTTAGGCTTTCTTTGGCATTATAGTTGGTGCTGATAATATATCCAGAACATCGCCATTTCTTGAATCCTTTGCTATGGCTCGTGGTTGTGCCTCTACTATTTTCAAAGTTATTGACTCACCATCCAAAATTGATCCCATGTCTACCGATGGCAAGATCTTAAATTATGGTCTTCGCGGAGATGTTGAATTTGCCGATGTTTTCTTTAGATATCCTTCACGTCCCGACATTATTGTCCATCGGGGTTTAAATATTAAAATTAAGGCGGGCACTACGGTGGCTTTGGTGGGTTCTTCTGGTTGTGGAAAGTCTACTTGTATACAATTGTTGCAGAGATTTTATGATCCTGTGTTTGGTTCTGTGCTATTGGATGATTTGGATATACGTAAATATAATATACATTGGTTGCGTTCCAATATGGCTATAGTGGGTCAGGAGCCGGTTCTTTTTTTGGGAACAATAGGTTAGTGTTCAAAGATATTAATTAGAAAATTATTTTCTCTACCAATATTTATTTTAGCTGAAAATATAAGCTATGGTAAACCCAAGGCCACACAAAAGGAAATTGAAGCTGCCGCTAAAGCAGCTGGGGCTCATGAGTTTATATCCAATTTACCAGAAGTAAGTTTCAGAATTTCTTACTCATTATTTCATTTTAAAATATTTCTGTATAGAGTTACAAAACCACCATTGGCGAACGTGGCTCCCAATTATCAGGTGGACAAAAACAAAGAATTGCCATTGCTCGTGCTTTAATACAAAATCCCAAAATCTTACTGCTGGATGAAGCCACTTCAGCTTTGGATTATCAATCGGAAAAATTAGTGCAAGAAGCTTTAGATTTTGCATCTAAAGGCAGAACTACCATAGTAGTATCTCACAGACTTTCCGCCGTTAGAGGAGCCGATAAAATTGTATTTATTCATGAGGGTAAAGTACTGGAAGAAGGTTCTCATGATGATCTCATGGCTTTAGAAGGAGCATATTATAATATGGTCAAAGCGGGTGAAATAAATGTTCCAGAACCCGATAATATGGAAGATATTGATGAAGCCAAAAGTAAATTTAAAAGATATTCCCCTTAAATTAAATTATTTTTTCTTATGTTACTCTCCTTTTAGGAAACAGTTTAGCCATTTATGAAAAATCCTTTGAAACCAATTCCATCAACTTGGAAAAAAATCAAAAGAATAGCATTCATTTAAATGAAAACGAAATAATATCCAAGCTCCATATGCCACCGGAAATATCCACAAAATCGGAAAGAAAACCTAATTTCTTTAAAATTTTTGGACGCATTTTAAAACTGGCCAGACCTGAAGCTTGTTTTATAGTTATGGGTGCCATTTGTGCTATAGGTTTTGGTTTCACTTATCCCGCATTTTCAGTAGCCTTTGGAGAGTTTTATGCTGCCTTAGCTGAAAGTGAAGCTCAAACAGCAATTGATCGTACTGCAGTTTTATCCATTTGTTGCTTGGTTTTGGGTATTTTAACAGGTTTAGCCTGTTTTCTGCAAACCTATCTTTTCAATTATGCTGGTGTATGGTTGACTACCAGAGTAAGATCAATAACATTTAAATCTATAATGAAACAAGAAATTGGTTGGTTTGATGAAGATACAAATTCAGTGGGTGCGTTATCAGCTCGTTTATCTGGTGATGCTGCTGGTGTACAAGGAGCTATAGGTTATCCTTTAAGTGGTCTTATACAGGCATTTTCAAATTTTGTCATAGGTTTAACTTTGTCCTTTTACTATTCTTGGAAGTTGGCTTTATTGTGTATGAGTACCTGTCCCATTATTGTGGGTTCTGTGATATTTGAAGCTAAGTATGTATTTAAAAAAAATTACAGAAAAATTTTTACTAACTCTAAAAAAACCCACAGATTTATGACTAACTCTATAATGCGTGAAAAAGTGGTATTGGAAGAAGCTTGTCGTATAGCCACCGAAGCCATAGCTAATGTACGAACCATTGCTGGTCTTAGAAGAGAGCAACAAGTGATAGATAAATACAACAAAGAAATACACAAAGTAGAAGCTCTGATTAAACAAAAACTTAAATATCGTGGTTTAATTAATTCTTCTGGCCAAGCTTTCTTATTTTTCGCTTATGCTATAGCCCTATGCTATGGTGGTGTTTTGGTATCAGAAGGCAAAGTTCCCTTCCAGGATATTATAAAGTAAGTTTTTTTCCTTTTCCCTTCTCAATAGAAATTATTAAACTTTTTATCTATTTATTACAGAGTTTCTGAAGTCTTATTGTATGGCTCTATGATGTTGGCTCAATCTTTAGCTTTTGCTCCGGCCTTTACAGCTGCCCTTGTGGCTGGTCATAGGTTATTTCAAATTATAGATCGCAAACCCAAAATCACCAATTCTGCTTTACCCGCCAAGAATACATTTGCCAAACAATTAAATCTATTCGAAGGAGTACGTTTTAATAATTTAGAATTTCATTATCCCACAAGACCAGATGTTAAAATTTTAAATGGTTTAAATTTGGAAGTATTACATGGCAAGACTGTAGCTTTGGTGGGTCACTCAGGTTGTGGTAAATCTACTTGCATACAATTGTTGCAACGTTATTATGATCCCGACAATGGCTCTATAGTATGTTGGAAAAATCTTTCATAATTAACAACAAACAAATTAATTTGTTTTCATTTTAGCACATAAACAACGATGATATCAAAACTGATTTAACTTTAGATAATTTACGCAGTAAACTTGGCATAGTCTCCCAAGAACCCTCACTATTCGAACGTACTATTGCCGAAAATATTGCCTATGGTGATAATTTACGTGATGTAAGTATGGCAGAAATAATAGCAGCTGCCAAAAGTGCTAATGCTCACTCATTCATTATGGGTCTACCCAATGGCTATGACACTAAAATGGGTGCTCGTGGCACTCAATTGTCTGGAGGACAAAAACAACGTATTGCCATTGCTCGAGCCTTGGTAAGAAATCCTAAAGTTTTACTCTTAGATGAAGCCACCTCAGCATTAGATTTACATAGTGAACAACTGGTACAACAGGCCTTAGATGTAGCATGTTCGGGACGTACTTGTATAGTTATAGCTCATCGTTTGTCCACCATTCAAAATGCCGATTTAATATGTGTTGTACAGAATGGTCGTATTGTGGAACAGGGTACTCATCATCAGCTAATGTCTAAGGATGGTATTTATGCCAAATTACATAAGACTCAAAAGGAACATTAAGTAGTTGAAATCAATTAGAGTAATAAAAAAAATTAGAAAGTTTAATAAAAAATTATGTTTAAATAACAAAAAAGACTAAATAATAAGAGAAATAATGCACTTTATGTTTTCAAAATAAAATAATAAAAATAGGAAATAATAGAAATAGATTTTTTTCTCCATTAATGGAATCTAATTTGTATTTTATTCTGTATTTCCGTTCAAAATTTTTTTGAATCTTTATGCATATATTAAAGTAATAAATAAGGAATAAGGAATTATATCTGATTTCAGATTCATTTCTTCCCTAGACCTCGAGGGTTTTATCATACGTTAGCACAGTGGTTCTCATAAGCTTTTGTTTCGCGACCCACTTAAGACGTTACAACTTGAAAATAACCCATAGTAATTTTGAAGTAACAAATGAACTCTATCCTAACAAACTCAAATGATTGAAATTTGATCATTTTAACGTATTTTTCAAAATACGTATGTTCAAAAAGAAAAAAATCCATGTTAAATTTCAAGTTTGAAATAAAACTGGAAAACGAGATAAAAAATGGTACAAAAATTTTATTGTATTTTAAACAAGTTTCTAAAAATATGAACTTTTATCCGCAACAGAATCTAAACAATTTTGTGAAGAATTTTTAATTTTTTACTTATGTTCAAAGTTCTCGTCGGAACTGACGAAATTTGAGATTTAATGTATTTTATGAACATTAAATTAAAACAATGTTTATTAAATTATTGCATTGAATGAAAAACTATTATAATTCGGTTGTATCTTTGACATTCAGACTTTTGGCAGAACTAAACAGGATAAGAGTAAAACTCAAGTATAAGTAATAGTTATCGAGTTTTTACTTTATATGAATATATTTCAATACTTTGTAACTTTAATTAGTAACTTCGAAACATTTTATAAGTAAGAAGAAATAAATGAATTTTGTGTTCTCAATCTTTAAAGGAATACTTTAAATTTTTTGTTGAAACAAAAAGTCTTTGCGACCCCCTTACAATCTTTGTACGGACCCCCCCTATGTGTCGCGGACCCCTATTTGAGAAACGTTGCGTTAGCATGTTTCTGAATGATCTTGTGATTTGGGACTTCACTAACCCTGAGTATTAAACGGAGATTATCAAAATAATGGATATGTATGTATACAAGGTCAATAATCTCTTTTAGATATTATACCCAATATTTAAAGTTTTATAGTTCCATTCATTTTCATCAAGTAGTACAGTGCAGGTTGATTGTACGACCTTCTCATTACCAAAAAAGGCTGAATTTATGAGTAATGTTTATAAGAGATCACTGTGCATATAAAGCGTGATCCATTTCGAGGTTCCCTACTTTTTAAAGAAAAAAAAACACAGATAATTCAAATTTAATCGGGAATGTTTATTATCATTTGAAAGAACATTCTTTGGCATTTATTTTTCGAAGATTATGTCTATCAAATGTTGGCCGTTGCTACGTCGCAGATGGTCCATCCTTTGAGTCCACGATAACGGTCGCCATTGACGGTTACGTTCGCACCGGCATCATTTTTAAAGAAATATGGACTGATGATTCCATCGGTCCACAAACCACACCAAACCGTTTTTTTCTGGATGAAGTGGCAGTTCTTGAATCTCTTCAGGTTGCTCTTCGTCCCAAATGCGGCAATTTTGTTTGTTTACATACCCATTGAGCCAGAAATGGGCCTCATCTTCTTGGAACTTTTCAAGACAGCATGACAGGACTCATACGTGATCTGTCAAAAAAAGGCTATTGAAAAAAGTATCTCTACTTGAATCACTCATTACTACATCAAAAGACAACCCAATGAATAACATTTAAATTTTTACTAAATGACCAGATCATTATTCAAGATATTACTCGTAGCTAAAAAGCAAATATTGTATCCGTTGTACTATTATCAATTGCAAATCAGGAATCAATTGACAATTTAGATATGTTAAATCCGCAGCTCAGTAGAGCATTTCCCATTTCTTGGTGCCGCAATATTATAATCATTTACGACTAAGAAGCCATAAAGCCCTTATAAGAAAATTTGAAAGTCTACATTGCACATACACCTTGGGGTAGGGGAGTCAAAATGTCCAAACAATTTTATTTTGAGATTTGAGAAATGCACTATTTGAGATCCCTCAACATGTTTTTTTAAGGAAATTTTTATAAAAATCCATAAATTGAACTTTTCACCATAATAAGTTAAAGAATATATAAGATTTGGCACATTCGATTACTTGTAAAACTTATGATTTTGTCACAGCGATGGATTCCGGTAGGTAGTGTTAATTAGTAAATTCTTCTGAGCTCCCCTGTATACCGACAACAAAATAATCTTTATATAAAATTGTTACATTCGTTTATCTGGCAAGACCATTTTGTTCCATGATACGAGTACGAGAACATTGTTCGATCCCAAATTATATGCATTTCTTCAGCAGAGATGCATTCAGACTAAGTCCAAGAAATTGTGCTGTTTCTACTGGGTGAGACCATAAAATCATTGAGCAAAGTAAAATAGTTTTAGCAGGACATTTGTATATATGAGTATGGCACCATTTCGACCTCAGTTGTTTTCCGCAGCAGATTTTTTTTTTTCATTGTCTGCAATGGGAGTCCTCATAATACAACATTCAAGCGCTAGTGAGTAATGCAAATAAGTTGCCGTATTTTGACCTTTACTTTTGTAATAAATGAAGTGGAAGTAGGATTAAGAACGTATCCAATAGACAATATTTTTTGTAACTTTTGCGGCATTCTTAGAAAATTTTTTTTTCAAAAAGGTAATTTTTATCCATTCAATGCTCTTGGGAGCAAAAGTTGAACTCATTTTACTGATATTTTTACAGAAATAAAGAGCGGTTGTCATCTTTTTAACTCTTTGTATGGTATTTTCATTTATACTATTAAAATTAATTGCCCTTTTCGGTGAGATTGACTTCAAAATTGATTATATTAAAGAGCCAAAAGTCAACTCACACTTCCTCCAAAAGAAAATCAGTGATCAATAAATGGGGTATTTATGTTTGCTCTATAGAATATCCTTGTAAGCTGCTATCGCGCCACATTTAGAATAAGTGGAAAATAAATTTTAATGACAAAATATTTCATCAAAAAGCACAACTATTTTTTCTTCCTTCGAGGCGGATATTGGTTAACAATGCTGCAACCACCTCAGGTTCTCTTCAACAAAACCTAAGCTAATTATAGATCACAAATTCTGGTTTGGTTTTATCAAGTATAGATAACTAAGGCAGTTACCTACTGCAACTTGATAACAAGTCATGAATTCATGAATTCCCTTATACATTGATATTTAACAATTGTAATCTTAATTTAACTTTGGTGGAAAAGGTTTATTTGCCATTCCATTACACCACCATAGTTGGTTTATATACATTTGTGCGAATGTTTGCAACGTACTGTTTGATGCAATATCACTTTTAAGTCGATTTATCGATGTCCGTCCATCCATCTGTCTGACTGTCCATGTAAACCTTGTGCGTAAAGTACAGGTCTCATATTTAAGACAATTTAATGAAATTTGGCATATTGGATTTTTTGATTCAAGGACTAAGCTTATTGAAACCAGTTATGATCGGTCCATTATTTCAGCTAGTTCCCGTATAAATCTCCTCCCGAAAAGAGTTTTTTCGCTTATATATACCTTAAATATATCACGATTTTAGTGGAATTCAACACAAACAAGTTCTATGAAAAGTATAAATCCGAAGGCCAAATTTTACAAAGATTGATCCATAATTGATCATAGCTCCTGTTAAAGGCCCACCTTCCGAAAATTACTTTAACATGCTTAAACCCCATATTAATGTTAATATCAAGATAATTATATGGGGCCAAATTTTATTAAAATTGGTTAATTATTAACCATAGCTTCCACAGGAATCACTTCTGAAAATCATTTTAAAGTTTATAAATCTCATATATGTAAATGTTAGTATCAAGATAATATTATAAAAAAAAAAAAGTTTTATAAGTATACAAAACACATTTCCAAATTTCTGAAGAATCGCTACACAATTGACCACAGGTCCACATATACATAATGGTGTAGGATATCATATGGTCAGTAAACAAGTTGTAATTGCAAATTGATTTGTTAGTTTCTGTTTGGCGGCACTAAAGCAGAGTTTGTGGACTATAATTAGACACCAGCAGAATGAAGTACATATTTTCTGTGTCGCTACACACTTCATCGGCATTCGTGGTGTCTTATCCATTTAGGTTTCATTGAAACCTTAACCTGGCGCCCACCATGCACTGGATGCAATTTTGAGAGACTCGTAAATTGCCTTGTTATCTCTGTTTGGCAGTACCAAAGCAGAGTTTATCGGCTATTATTAGACACCAGCAGCATTCGTGATGTCTTATTCATTTAGGTTTCATTGAAAACTAAGCAGTCAGGCTTGACCGACTTTCTTACTTGTTCCAAATGCGATTGTTACAAATCCAATGAAGAATTTATACCTCTGCCACTTCTAGTGAAGAGCATTCAATTATTCTCAAAGTTTACTCGAAATGAAGTCTATATTATCTTTTTATATACAGAATTAATATAAACTATTAATTAAATTATTTTATTTAAACATTTTCTTGGCCAATGTCCTTCAATAGCTGCCGTCAAAAGGTACTCTTATCAGCAATCAAAAAAAGTAATTCTCATAGATTTTAATTGTTTAAAAATTAAGATTTAATATTTTTCTATTTCGCATATAGTTCTTTTTATAAATAGAACAAAGAAAAAGTAGAAAACATTTTGAAAATAACTAGAAATTGTTCCCAGCAATAATGTCATGTATAATAAATTTTCACTACAAAGACAGTACTAAATCAATTTCAATTAATGCTATTAAAATCAATTTTTGTGGTTAAAATGTTAGAAATACTGAAAGAAAAAATATATAAAACTGAAACACCTGAAATTTTGGTTGTGAGGTTATGTATGAAATTCAGAACTCAAATTTGATTTATTGAGAAAAGAAAATTATTTAAGTATTAATATTACACAAATATTCATATCGAGAAAGTAGATAACAACATACCTATGGTAGTCCATTGATTTAGGGTAACTGAAATAAGTTATAGTCCTTAAAAATCATTGTTAAAAAGCATTAAGAACTAAATGTATTGCTTTAGAACTTGAAAATTAATTTTCCGAATTATTTACCTATTGATTCATTTTGCATGTTGAAAAACACATAAGACTTTTCGTCTGCACAGCGAAATATTTAAATAGTTTTATTCAAACATTGATAATTTTATTTAATTAAAAAAAAAAATAAATAAATAATTATGTATTTCGGAAATTACGTTTAACTTCAATCAATGAAAGTAACTTACATTATAAAAAAAAGTTGTGTTTCTTTACAATTTTTAATCCATTTTAAGTACAGACCCAGCAAAAACTTTGCTTTCCTGGTAAGCTAGAAGATATAATTGGAAACAAAAACAAACTATTTATTTTTTCCCCTAAATAACTAGTTATTTTTGTTCGAGTTGTATTCAAAAATATGTACCTAAACGAAAATAAGAATAAAAAAAAACTAAAAGAAATTTGCAGTCAGTGAGATATGAACTTAGACACAAATTAATCATTCATTTTTAATGACTAACGTCTTACTCAGTACACCATCTCGCACATAGCATCCTAAGCGACAAAAACTCTTTTTAGTTTAAGGTATCTTTTTAGACATTTTGTTATACAAAATTAACAGCATCAGAACCACGTGATTGCAATATTACTGTTCTATTATACTCTTGAGTATTTATTTATAGAATATAGAGTAGGCAAATAATAATGATGCCTCATTACCAAGAAACTACTTTAATAAGTAGTTGCCATTACTGAAAACCAACAAGTTTTTGCTGGGGATTCCCTTTATTTGACTAGCTTCAAATTCTAAATCAGTAATTTTAGATATTAAATATATCATGAATTTTTTAAAATTAATTTAATTTGAAATTCATAAGAGAATAACAGTAAAATAATAACGCAATTTAAATAATTAAAATCTATTCAATATTCCCAGAAATATTTTTTTTTTTAAGCATAATTTTATTTTTTCGTTAGTATTTCAAAAAAAAATAGAAAAGTTTATGGGTATAGACTCATACTGCAGAGAGATATTGCCGATGAAACCCCCTATACATGTGTGCTTGATGACTTTTCTACACATTCCTCAATCAAAATTTTATTTTTGTGAACAATAGCGTTAAAAAACAAAAAAAAAAAAATAAAAACTATTTTTTTAAATATTCTTTTAATTTAAAATGACAAACTAAAATTTTCATAAATGACAAAAAAAAAAAAATAAACAAATCTGAATTATGAGTTGATTTTAAAAAAAAAAACGATTTTGATTTTTCATACTGCATTGTCTGTGTGGTGAACACATTCAAAAGCACTCTCAACTTTACTAATCCTAAATGTCTATGGGGTACTTTATACTGGTTAAATCAACATAAACTTTTAGTAATTAAAATTGAAAATTTTTCATAATAAAAAAAATTAAAAAAATCACCCCTCCCCCCCAAATGTTCTGGCTAGGTTCGCGAATGATATATATATATATATATATATATATATATATATAAATGAATTATGTTTGCACCTTATAAGCAGATAAACACACTTTCTTGATTCAATATCACTCTTTCTCAACAACCATTGTGAATGGTACCCCCCAAACAAAGCAAATATTCATGTCATATGGGATGTCTAAGGAATTAAGGGTGGTCCGAAATGCTCTATAAAAAAAAACTCTAATAAAAATGTTCGCACTATGGAAAAACTAATGATACCCAATTAAAGGTGATTTTCTATACTTTTGACCCAAATAAAAATTAATGTTGAGTTTTTATCCACTTTGTAATAATTTGCGATTTTGTCTCATAATCTCACTTTTTTAATTTGGACACATACTATGTATGTGCTACACTGAGGTTTTCAGTTAAATTCAAAATATTCGTATAATATTTTTAAGTATCGGAGATCAACTAAACCCTGATTTATTTGAAACACAAAATTTCTTTAAATAGTTTAGTTATACCGAAAACATATCTCTACATCTTCAGTATCAAAACTACACTAATTGAAATTTGAGAACGCATAACCCATATATTACAATGACTGAACTGGCTGTCAATAAATCAATAAGTCTATCTCAAATACGGCATCAGTTAAAACTGCTTGTGTGTATAAGAAGAATCCAACAGGAAAGATTGCCTGCTTCGCTATTATTCCCTCGTCTTAAGTCCACAAAATTATTATTTGCCGAAAATTATAAGTTTTTGTATACTGAGTGATAATCTGTCATCTTTAGGGACGAAAAGAGGTTCAATCTCGATGGACCTGACGGATGTCAGAAGTATTGAAGAGATTTACGTAAATGTCGCGAAACTAGATATGCTAGAAATTTCCCTTCTGGGAAAGTCTTCTATCTGTTTTTTTACGCATAAAATGGACTCAAAATACTACTGCGATTTTTTGGAAAATGTTTTGATAGGGTTTGGAGATGATCTATGGAGTTCAGACTGGGTATTTTAACAGTGCAATGCAGCAACTCATGTTTCCAGAGAAACAAAACAAATTTTTTCAGCAAGAAATATTAAGACTCTATAGTGACCTGCTATAAGTTCAGCTCTGAATCCCATAGAGAACTTGTGAGAAATCTTATCAATATGTGTATATTCTGGTGGACGACAATATGAAACATTATACCAACTAAAATCAGCCATTCTAGATTAATGGAATAAAATTGATATTTCTGTTATCCGATTTTTAATTGAATCCATGCGGCGTCGAGTAGTGGAAGTAGTCACCAATAAAGGTTGAAAAACCAACTACAAAAAACAAATTTTTAGGAAAAAATACGTTTTCTTTAAAACATTATAATTGTCCGGTTTATTTATTTCGTTTAATTTTAATTACAAAAACAAATTAATATAATTTTTTGTTATTGTTTCATTGAAAAAATGATTTAATTTTAATAGTTATTATGCCCTTTTCAATTTAGAAAATAAATGAAAAAATTTTTATATAGGTTGTTTTATTATATAAAAATATTTAATGTCCGATATAATTATATGATTATAGACAATTAGGCTGTGAAAGAATTATGAAAATACATTTATTAGTTTCTGACTTATTGCATTTTGAAAATGACAAAAAGCACTTCGGACCACCAAATTTTGTGGGAACCACTATCTTGTCATATAGCATTTATACTCCTCCCATACAAAGCAAATATTTATTTTCGCATATCTAAAGGAGTATTACAATGAAAGTCTTTATAATTTGTAGAAATAATTTTCATATCAAATTTCGTATAGGTCGAATAGGCCCAGGTAGATAATGGCTCCCATATAAGTTAAATATTAGTTATTACATCAAAAGGAGTAGCGAAGCACACCGGGGAAAGCTAGTTTATTATTTAATTAAGTCTTTTTCTTAGTCTCAAGTGTCCCATCATAATTAATTTCTATTTTCAATTATTTCTACCCTTAAAATTTCTTTCAGTGTATATTTACATCTTTAATCAAACCCATTTCTATGATGCAATCACATTTGAATTTGCTTTCGCACCACACACGAGGCATTTATAAAAGCTCCACGAAATTGTATCTAGTTCCTTAGTACACTCTTCAAAAGACATTAACAACTTGCTACAAAAACATTGACCGCAAAAATAGTTTACATTGTGATAAAAACAAAAAATAAACTTCGATTTAACGTGACAATCACTTTTTTTTAATGCCAAAGAAATGTTGTTAATAAAAACAATTAAAACATAAAATTATAATATATTTTGTAAAAAAAAAAACAAATATAATAAAGCGCGTTTTTAAACAAAACTTCGACAAGTTATTAAGAATTAATAGCGAAAAAAAAATAATTCATATTTTATAACAGCTGTTTATTTGATAAAAACTATAACAAAATTTAATTCCACAGTTTTAAAAATGAAATAATTTATTATACTGGTATTTGCAAACAAATAAAAAGTATTTGTTGTTCTTATTTTATTACAATAATAACTTGTAAAGTGTTAAGATAAGATGGTAGAAAACGAAACTTATGTAAAGCGTAATTTCACTAAATTAATTAAAAAGTAAACAAAAAATTCTAATTACAAACAGTTTATATCGATTTTTCTCATCAAAAAAATTCCTTTATAAGCAAGTAAGAAAGTCATGGTCGGTCAAGCCCGCCATGAGATACCCCACACCATTGTGTGAGTGCATCAAAATTCATGGGGGGGGGTCTTATATTAGAATACAGAATATTACGTTAATACTAACATTTACATATGTATATGAATTTATACACTTTATGGTAATTCCCGAAAGTGGGCCTTTTGGGGAGCGATCCTCATAAAATTTGTCATTATCATTACTACCCATATAAAACTTATTTGTGTCGAATATTAACTTGATACTAACATTTGTATGTGAATTATACACGTTAAAGTAACTTTTGGAAGAGGGGTTTATATGGGAGCTATAATCAATTATGGACCGATCTCTATGAAATTTGGCACAAAGATTGATACTTACACAGAACTTCCTTACACTAAATTTCATTAAAATATTGTCATATTTAAGGCATTTATTATCATTAAATCCCAATTCCGGGAGAACATTTGTATGGGGGCTAGGTGAAATAATGGACCGATCATAACCAATTTCAACAGGTTTCGTCACTGTGCAAAAATAATTATTCGTGCTAAATTTTATTAAGATATCTTTAAAATTGTGATATGTACTTTGTTCACAAGACATCGTTAAATCGATTCAGAAGGTGATTCTGAGTCGAACGGTATATTTTAAAGTGAGGGTCCGAAGAGTTTTTCTGTGCATCAGCATAAACGCATCCTGATATCCTACATCACCTATAGTGATGTAGGATATAAAAATTATTTGTTTGTTGATGATGACGCACTATTATGAGGCAATGTTTGGTTAGCACTGTGTGTTTTGGTATTTAAGTGAATTGTTTTAAAGTATCTAAATGTTAGTTGAGCTTTATTAATTTAAATATAAGCCAAAAGCTTTTTCCTGTGGGTTATTAGAGTGCACGCAGTAGTCCTTATAAAAATCGACAGTGATGCATCTCAAGAATCACCCACATCTTGAGAAAAACGTCTAAGTTTATTTTGATTGCTACCCCTTCTACAGAGTTTCGGTAATAAGCATTAAATGGTATTCCGTGTCCGGTGAGAAATATAAATATATATATATATATATATATATATATATATATTAATTTCTGAAAAAAAGGATTTTTTGTGATTTTTTTTATTGGTAAAATTTTGTATTACTTATACCCTACACTATCAAAGGTGGTTGGGGTATTATGCGTTTGTGCTTATAATTGATTTGTACATTATTTTACCTAGGCCCCAAACAAATATCTAACCGTAATATGGATTTAACGATCATAAATGCCTGAAATATTTTAATGATTATGATTTTTATATTTTTGCTGAAATAACACTGATTATTTTGTGATTTTTATTTTATATCTCAAAAAATTTTAGTTTTTTTTTTTATTATAAATTCGTTTTAACACCAAAGTCCTGATTTTTTCAGCAAAAATCTTCTATTTTACTGAAAATCAATTGTTTAAAAAAATATGAATTTTTTTATAAAAGTAATATATATATATATATATATATTTAAATTCGGGTTTTAGCGAAACTGTACCTTTTATTGAAAACTTGATTTTTGGTAAATATTTATTTTTCATTGTTTTTTCTTATTTATAACTTTCAATAGCAATATTTTGATAACCTTATTCGAATAATGATGTATCACACTCCCACTTAGTGTTATCAGGGGCTTTTCCCCAGGTCTACATCTAAGATCAACGCTGATATAATATGTGAGATAACGAAAGCAGAAGAGCGTAATCATTTTTGTTTATATTTATGTCAAATCTTAAATAAGGGGTACACGTATTCTAATAAATTATATAAGATATCATTATTTTCAGTTAGTCACAGAGTAAACATGTACTTTTTATTTAAAAAATTTTGACTTTTTTAACACAATTTTTAAAAAATATTTTTTTAAATCATTAAAAGAAAACAATTTTACCAAAAACATTGTTTTTTAGTAATTTCCAAAATATACAAGCACGCACACATAAAAACTTCCGTGTGTGTATATTTTTTTGACAGTTCATCTTACAAGATGATTGTGTAGAGAAATCTCATCACAATAGTCTCGTAATACATCTTATAATACTAATATTTGAATCTACACGTGAAATAATTCTCTCAGAGAGCGAATTTTACACTCTCTGACAGAAAAATCTTACATATTATGTTACGTCTAGTTTGGATGTTAGGGAAGTTAAATACAACTGACGGATGAACATTGTTATTTCCACACCTCTACATTAGGCAAATTTATATCAAAACAAACGTCAAAATCAGTGCGAATATATACAAGGTATCCTTAGTTAAACAGCTGATTATTATTTTGGTTGTTACAGTTGTCAAACTGCATATATAAAAAACAATAATGAATACGCCACATGGTTATTTTTGTGCAACTGCTGCCCCCTTCCACAAATTCGCGTAATGTTTAACGTTTGTCTTGATAAAAAATTCTCTAATGTGGACACTATGTAAGGAATGAAACATTTGTATGTACGTTCCATTGCCATATTGATCATACGGTTCGGAAAGAAACATTCTTGGTGCTTTTCTCGAACTATTAGAAAGTATTTTTTTCCTAAGTATTTATTCCTTATTAAGCAGCACTTTATTCTAATATAATTCGCATATTCCTAGGAAAACCTAGATTGTATAACAGAAGTTAGAATGCTATATTCGGCTGTCCCTAATATTATACACCCTTCATCCGTATTGAGATGTTATATGAAAAATTTATATATTTTAAAGTTAGTGAAGCAATGAAAAATGAAGACATTGATTAAAAAAAAGTATTTTGAAAATTTATGGACTGATTAGATTGATTTAAAAATTTGAAATTCGAGAAAAACATTTGTGACAGATCTACGCAGTTTAAAAACACGTTTCAGCAGATAAGTCAGGTACTAATGGACCGAAAGAACGAAGATTCCAGATTATATAGGGACTTCGGAAAGTTGAAAAATTTATTTTGACCAATATCTCGGTTACTAGTAAACCGATATATATAAATATATAAATATATAAATATATAAATAAATATATATATATATATATATATATATATATATATATATGTAGTTTCTATCATTTAGCATTTTAGATGTGCAATCAATTTCGTACCAAATGCAACCAGAGCCATTATCTTACAACTAGTTATCGTGGACTACCTTCATTTTTTCTTTATGCATCCACTATTCCATTACATTAGACAATTCTGTCAAAGAAATATTAACATCACATTTCATCCATAACGAATCTGATTTTCGCGCTCTTGTGAGAAAAAGTGCTTACCGCAATACCTAAGTCTGCGTTTATGTAGACCTATACAGGTTCCT
This sequence comes from Protocalliphora azurea, assembly GCA_932274085.1. Classification (NCBI taxonomy): domain Eukaryota; kingdom Metazoa; phylum Arthropoda; class Insecta; order Diptera; family Calliphoridae; genus Protocalliphora; species Protocalliphora azurea. Next base: position 139,656,966 of record OW026522.1, on the reverse strand, counting down.
ATTTTAAAAGCAATAGATTTCCTTTCAAATGTCACAAGAGCATTTAACCAGCAATTCATGCCTATATTCCTCGATTACAATTTAATATAGACATCGGATTTTTTCCTCAACGAATAAGTTTGTCACACTGTCGTCAGTTACTTCAACGAATGCCCTCGTGATTTGACATGATGTTATCTTGATAGTACCAGTTAGTTTTCTTTGCAACAAGTCTGTTTACTCCTCGATTCAGCTCATATCTATTCGGAAAGCTAACAGAGATGCAAACTAAGTACCAAGTCATCAGAAAATTTGGCCCAACCGATTTAATTTTAAATTTGAAACATATCAAAATATGACAAAAAACAATAACAAAGATCATCTTTACAAAATTTGTTAATATTTTTCCTATGTTCTGCACATCAAAACGCATCGTTTGAGTGATCTTCTAACAATATTTTTTTTTCATCCGTACTAGGTTTTTTGGGATTTTCTGGACTTTTTAACTTCCCGAAAAACAGGAATGAAAAAGTCGTATTCCCGGAATAGCCGAGAAATTTTTATTCCTAGAATTACTTATTGTATACTAACACAAAACGTAAGATTTATTATAGTGTTATATACAACAAGTAGTAGAAAACGAATGAAGCTAAAAAATTTGCTTTTGTTAGGAATTTGATTAGAGCATTTAGCATGAATTTGCTGAGGTCAAAAAAATTTGTATTTAGAAATCCATATCGTATGGAATGCAAGAGGGAAATTTTTTATTTTATTTTATTTTTTTTTTATATGGAAGTTATATAAAATTGCATTTGTAAACTAATACAGATATTTGAAAACAGATTCTTAAATAAAGGGATTAATAATAAAACTTCCAGATGATCTAATAAAAAATTGGAAAATTACATACATTACATGACTTATAGTAAACGCAGCAATGATGTGTAATAATTTATTTCCTTAAAAATTAGTTTTAAGTACCAAAAATTTGCATAAATTGCTGCGAATGAAAAAATCATTTTCCAATGGTATTTTGTTAATAGATAATAAAGTCTCTGATTTATTTTTTAATGATTGATCTTGCTTTATTCATTACACTATTTATCTTTTAGTGTTAAGTTTTGTTCTTCTTTGACATTATTATTATTATTATTATTATTATTATTATTATTATTATTATTGTTATTATTATTGAACAATTATGCATTTTTAAACAATTAATTGGAACTAAAATTCTATAGACATGATCGTCGATTTAAAAAGTGGCTAGTTTCCAAAGAGAGTTTCGATAATAGCAGTGATTATTGATAAATTTAACTTACACTTTTCATGATCGTTTCTTAAATATTTTTTGCATTTCTGGCACGTTATATAAAAGCCTCTTTAAAATTAAAAAAAAACTATTATTATTTAGTTGTTAAGAATATTTTATTTTGAATTTTCGAATTAGACATTGCATTTCAATTGCAACAATTTTTTATAATATTTAGACTGGGGAAGTTATGGTTGCTATTTTAGATTTTATTTTTGTGTTATTTATGCTTTATGTAAAAATATCAGAGCTGTAAATGAATCATTATTTTTTGAATTTAATTCATTACGAATTAGCTAAATTTTGAATTAATTCATTTCACAACAAAAAAGAATTGAATGAAATTTGAAGCAATTCAAACGAATTAGGCAATTCAAATGAATTTTTAGAATGAGTTGCAATTCGTAAAATGAATTGCAATTCGTTTCCAATTCCAATGAATTTGTTAAATTGAATTGCAATTCATTTCCAATTCGTTTGAAATGAATTGTTTTTGAATTCATTCAAATGAGTTAGAACAATGAATTGCAATTCAAATGAATGAAATCAAAAATTAGTTGCAATCAATCAAATTCAAGAGCAGAGAGAGCAGGGAGAATGAAAAATGGAAATTTCTCCTACAAAAATTAAAATATTCAGTATAAAATCCCTAAAAGCCTTGTCCTTGCCCACACCTTTAATAATACATATTTTCACACTATTTGATAAAAATAAAAATTTAAGTTTCTTTTAACCAATGAACAAATTTTTCCCATTTTGATAGGATTTACACCGATACCTAATAATTTAATTCCTATTCTGCCGCTACCTGACAATTCTAGTATATCATGGGAATTTCAAATCTAAGAATTTTTTGGCTTTTGACTATACTAGATGATACACAAAACGAGAGTAATGCTTGCTGTCTTTTACATAAAAAATTAGTTAAATTGCAAAACGACAGTGATGGTTACTGTAGAATTACTTACAAAATCAATTCAAATTTTAAGCAATTTAATTCAAATGAGTTGGAAATAAATTGCTAATTCTTTTTTCTAAATAATTTAAATTAATTCAAAATCAATTCAATTCAAATGATTTGGAAATGAATTGCAATTCACTTTATCAAAATTCATTTGAATTGGAAACGAATTGCAATTCATTCTTACCAAATTGATTTGAAATTTGTGTCAAAATTTCATTCAATTGATTTTTTTGTTTTTTTTTTTTTTTTGTGAAAAGAATTAATTCAAAATTTGCTAATTCAGTGCAAGAAAGATTCGCGAATTAATTTAAAAATTAATGATTCATTTACAGCTCTGAAAAATATTAAAATAAATTTTAAGTATAAAAATTAAAAATAAAGTGAAATAAAATCTTAGTACATTTATTTCCCGTTTTCCCGAGAATATACGTAAAATTTTTCCGGTAATTTGAGTTTTCCAAACCCTAAATGGGACACTCTAATATATAATAAGGAGTTCAAAGCTTTTAAAAATACTGTTTCCAAAACAATTACCAATTAATTAAAATATTTTATTGAGGAAAGTAATGACATATTGCAAAATATTTATGTAGTTACTATTAACTAGTTAGTACTCTTTAAGAGGTCACAGTGGGGCAATATTATTATTTTTGGTATTTATCATCTTTTTTATTATTTATTTACATTAAATTTATGTAGACAATTTTTCTAATATTTTAAACTTATACTACTAATTTTCTAAAAAATAATCTGTTGTATCTGTATACATATCTAAAAGATAATAAAGGTCCTTCAAGTCTTCAGTATTTTCAGTTGATAAAGGCTCATAATAAATCCAACGTTTTCTCATTGATGATAGTACAGAGTCTGATGATAACAATAGGCTATCAAAAATATCCTCGTTTTATGACGTTCTGGAGCATTTCCTGGAGCTGAATAATTGAACGTGCTTAAAATCTTTGTTTCTTGCTTCTTGAGCCTCTTTTGTAAGCTCTCCAAGTGGAAGAATATTATAATGGAACGAACCATTATAATTTCGCCATGGCACAATATTTTATGTACTGTTGGTGTCATTTCTTTCCATGGATATAGAGAAACAAGTAGTTTAGATATTTCTGTTGCATATTCTCCAATTCGAGCAGAGTTAATTTTGTGCTTACTATTAATTGCCATTAATAGTATGTTAGTCCTTTCAAGTAACTCTTTATTAATACCAGTTATTTTTGATGTAGCTAAGAAATTTCCGAAAAACCTTCTTGCTGTGTTTCCATCATTTATACTACCACCAGTCGGCAGAGGTTTGTCGATGTTTAATCTTCTCTGAATTCATCCTGGATTCTACTTTTCTCAGATATTCTAAATGTTTTTAAATCCTTGTTGTTTCTGGTAGGTTTTGTTAAATTTTCTGGCACACTTCTATACTTTAAATCATATGCTATGTGCAGAAAATGTTCCATCAACCGTATTCTGGAGTGAAGTGGAGATATTCCGAAAGACAGAAATTATTCATTAATACTCCTTGCTTTACCAATATCCGAAAATTGTGATTTCGTCTCATCACATAGTGAGCATTTCCAATAGGTAACGCCATAAATGTAAACTAATAAAATACTTATTGATTAAGTTAAAATAGACATTTTTTGTTTGGTTTGTTATTTTAAATTCATTAATAGAAATATATGAATCCTTAGAAAAGGATAAAGATTTACTTAAATTTGGGAAATGTGGCAACCCTATTAAAAATAAAAAATATTTATTAATTATTTTTATAAAAATATTTTGTGTATAGATGTTAGTAAAAGTATACAGAAATATTCATAATTTTTTAAGTAATTATTCACGCAAAGCTAAAGGCAAAAGTTGCAAGTTTGAATGAGGCATGATATTGACTTGAATCTTTTTGAAAAAGATCGGAAATTATATATGCTAAAGGATAAGCTTAATTTGGAATACATATTTTTTAAATTTCTTTCGCTATTTAGAAATAAACCAAACAAAAGGCCTAATTTGGGGTTTTTGGAGAAAATACAAATTTTTTAATTGTAATAACATATTTGTTTATAAAGATATCTTAATCAACTTTTAACCAAATTTCAATCAGGGGCAGGGTTTTCCTGAATTCCCAAATAAAGTAATCAAAATTCCCAAAAATGGGATTTTTTACATTTTTGGCTATAGAATCCACATTTTTCCAAAGTCCCGTAGATTTTGATTTAAAACTTTTAACAACATATTGAAGATTCTTAAAATATATTCCGCTTGCCGATTCGTGATTTGGGATTTTAGAAAATATGGTCTAAAATCAAAACTTTCATATAAAATGGGTCGAATTCGGGAGGATATATACAATGACCAATTAAGTTCTTGGGCTTGTTTTTTATCTTAAAGTCATCTCTGTGAAGTTACCTTTCAGAAAAGTGCAAAACTATTATATGTTGCTAAAGAAAATTTTATTTTAGATAAAAAAGAGTGTAGATACTTTTTCGGCTAAAAAAAAACACAAAAAGTCGTCTTTTTTGCAATTTTCAAATTCAAAATCGTTTATTTTTGGACTCGGTAAAGATATCGATTTCAAATTTTTTTATTCAATAGATAATTTTAAGATAATACTAGGATATATATGAAAAAAACTGGACCAAGAACATGCAAAATTATGGTGCTTAAAAATTCAAACGCAAATAACTCGAAAACTACAATAGATAAATAGGGGCCTATAACAATATATAAAAATATTTGAATTTGGACGAGAAACAAAAAATTTTGCAAGCGATTAAAAATTTTTTATGTCAGAGGTACCTAATTTTGAGCACCCTTAGCTCCGCCCCTGGGAGATTGTTGTGCCATCCTTTCAAACATAACATTGTACACTCCTCTGCTATGCCTATACCAAATTTCATGAAAATCCAACCGGCCGATCAGAAGTTACAGATTTATTTCCAAAAAATTTCGATTATGCCCCACTGTGGAAGTGTACGAATGCCATTGAAAACAGTTAAATTATTTTGAATACCGAGTGATTTTCACAAAAATAAAACTATTTCAAAACAAAAAATTGTGCAATAAACACTTAAGTATACAAGAATTTAATTGAAGAATCAAATAAAACATTATATTATGATAAGTCTGTGTATATTTCTAAATAAATAATGAAAATAATCATATGAGTAGCAAATATTTTAAATAGCCAGCCCTTGAAAATGTGTAGACAATTTTAAATAATATTGATGAAATTCTCTTAATATAAGTAATAATTTTTGTTTTTTTCTATAGGGTTAAATGTAATAAAATTTTGTTTTTTTTTATTTTTCAAACACCTAGTCACGTTACAAAAACGTGTTGATATGATAAAACATATATTATTTTAGTATTAATAATGTATAAAATATTTAGATAAGATTTTAGTAATAATCATTAAAACCTCTTCTCAACTTTATTGAGACAGGTTAGCAAACTATAAAGAGTTGTATTAAAAATAAAATTTAACAGTATTAAGCGTAAAATATACAAAAGAATATTGTGAAATATAACATAGATATTTTAGTTAAAAGCTTTTTATTTAATAGCTTATAATGCTAGTTTCAAAAGTAATAAACTTATAAATCCTTTATTTTATTTTATTTTATTTTTAATTAAGTTTATTTAATATATATTTACAATATGTTAAATATAATAAACTACAAATAAACAAAAAGTATAATGATTATTTTTTTATTTTTATTTTTTATTTTTTTCTTTTTTCTTTATATATACAAAGTGCCATTTTAACGAGCTCTCAAGTAAAAGGTATAATTTATAGTAAAGTTAATTTTACTCTTACTTAATTATAAACATAAATATAATAATATATTTATAATAAATTAATTGTAAGCAAAAAGATTGACAAAAATCTTACTTGTATATAGGAAAAGATAAAAAAGCTAAGGTTAAGAGTTAAAATTCAACGAATTATTATTGCGTTAGCTACCAATATTTCTTAAGGTTCAAATTGGGTTTAATGTTTTTATTTTTCATATAAATATTTGAATCAAAACGACGATTTTCTATGGTAAATTCTTTACAAATTATTGATTTTATATTGGATCATTTATAAATATGATAAAATATAGGAATACCGTTCTCATTTTGGATAAAACCATTTCTATCAAGAAAAAGAAAAGCCTCAGGTAGAATGAATTTTGGATAAAACCATTTCTATCAAGAAAAAGAAAAGCCTCAGGTAGAATGAATCCATTTTGTGGAGTTCTTGAATGTACTCTTTGGAAACATAGTAGGGAGCCATAATTAGATTATTTTTAAACAGTGTTATTCACACTATTTAAAATATGATCTCTTATAATATTAATAATAAAATTATCAAATCTAGATATTTTGGCTTTTTCATAAAGAATTTTGTTTGATATATATTTTTTGTTGTTACTATTCTTTGATCTGTATAATGAAGTGTAACACATGAAACATTTTCTTTCATATATTCATATTTTCTCCATAAACGAAGGGCATATGTTAAACCATATTTGGCAACCGTATAATAGAATGGGTCTTATTAATAATTGGTACATAATAATTTTAACCCTTGGTTGTATATATTTAGAAAAAAAAAAAATATTTTTTCTAGCTTTTATAAGTTGTTGTTGTTGTATGTGGTTATTAAAATACAGAAATTTATCTAGATTTATGCCTAGTAGTTTAACAGTTTGTTTTACAGGAATGCTTATGTTATTAGTTGATCTAATACCAAAAAACTTCCAGTTTTTTCTTATATTGCTGTAACATTTTCCAACAGCTGTCTAAAAAGAATACACTCGCAATTGTGTAAATTGATTTTCATAGGCCAATCTATGGAATAGTTTTCAATTAAGAAAAACTTATTTTTCAAACCATCATTTATTTTTTCAACTGAATTTCAATTTTCTCTAATAAATCAAATATGTATAAATTAAATAATAATGGAGAAAAAACGGTGCCCTGTTGTAATCTATTGACAATTATAAATTTCCCGGTGCCATTTATTTCACTACCATAAACAGAAAAGATCCTATTATTCAGCATGTTATGTATTATCCTTTATTTTATCAAATAAAAATAGTTATATCAATGAATGTTTTTATAATTATTGAAATAGAATAAGTTAATTTTAACTTTACAGATCGAAAGAAATAATTGGATGGGATTTTAGATCGATTTTTGGTGAGACATAAAAGTTATTACAGATTTTCATACAGTGGGGTGATCGATTAGGTTTTATTTGATGGGTTTTAAACATTTTTTTTTTCGGAAAAATTTCGTTCGTTTTTAATCTTAGCTCTTTGAATATCGAATAATTGCTCTAAACAAATCTGTTTTATGCGCACAAAAAATGCTCTTAAATTGAGAAAATGTGCCTTTAAAGTTAAAAAATATGCTTATGCCTAAATATTATTTTTTCGGGCTAAAATTTAAATTATCTACTATTCATAGTAACAATAATTTGATTTTTATTAGCAATTCCTAACAAATATGTCTTTTTGCACTTAAAAATATTCAATATTCAAGAAGTAACAAAATTTCTACAAATTTATAATATGAAAATTACTAAGAAATCGGACTTGTAAATTTCACTAATGGAAAATTATGTAAAGAATGCTAAATGTTTCTCTTAAGCGTAAAATATATAAAATTATGCTTTTAAATAGAATATGTACAATATGCAATTAACATTGATAAAATATGCCCTAAAATAAGGATTTTTCTATGAAAATATGAAAAATGTACTGCTTAGCCCAAAAAGCAAAAAATATGCTGCCCAAATATGTAAAAATATGTTGTAATAAATCGATGACAAAATTTTTAAAATTGTCGGAAACGGATAAATAGCATTTCGGTTCGTTTAAATAATTGACGGGTAATAAGGGCTAAATGCGAAAAGGCATTATTTTAATAAAATTCAAAAATTATTACGTTATTTTTAGGTATACAAAATAAAAAAAAAAACATGAAAACAAATTCAAACTCATTTTTGTATCAAAATTTCATTAGGGTGCAAAATTTTATTAAGGTCTTCAAAAATGAGACTGTACTTTGTCCCGACATTGTTAAATTGACCAAGGAAGTGTTTCTGTGTAAAACAGAATACTTTTATGTGGGGGTGCGAAAATTTTTTCTATGCGTTACAAATATTAGCACAAAGACAAATACTTCGGGTATCATACACCTATAGTGGTGTATGATATAAAAACTTATTCTGTACATTAACATTTGTTTCTACCAATCGAACATCAAATTACAATTACCTGATAAAGTTCATATTGATCCATATTTTATAAATAATCCGAATTACCCTACCCATTTCTATTGAAATCTATTGAACGTTTTCTCAAAGATAAAATCTATTTCAATTACGCTTCTAATTGTATTCTAATTGTTATTCAAGTGATCAAAATTAAAATTGTCTAATATTTTTTATTAAATCTAAAACAATTTTTCGGCCTTCAATTATTATCAGTTAATAAATTAATCAAATGTAAATAAAAATAAGCGATAATTTGTATAATTGAATATAAAATTTTTTTCATAATTTGAATTTCAATTATTGTATTATTCGCAATTAAAATTGGATTTTAAATTTTTCTATGTTAAATTTTAATTTAATTTATTAGAATACTTTGATTTTAAGTAATTTATTTAATTATAAAAATATTTTAAATCATTTAAAAATTATGATTAATAGTTTAATTGAATACATGATTTGTTATCTATTAAACTACTTCAATTACTTTTTTAATTGTATCAATTATTCAATTTATCAAAATTCAAATTATCTAGTATTTTTTACCAAAAAATAAAACAATTTATCGATTTTCAATTATTTTTCTTATTGTATCAATTAATAAATTGATCAAATATAAATAAAAATAAGTGATAACTTGAATAATTGAATATATATTTTTTTTCCAAAGTTTGAACTTCAATTAATAAAATAATTGAATATGATTCTGAGTGATTTGTTTAATTATAAAAATATTTGAATTCATTTTAAAGTACTAATTAATAATTCAGTTGAAATTTTTTCGAAAATATTTTTTTCCGTGTACTAATTCACTTTTGATGTTTGGTAAATTTAAAATATTTATTTTGTTTAAGCATTTCAATTAAAGTCCCCCAATATATATTGTTTTCTATTTCAACACTTTCAGCAAAAAACCGGTTAACCTTTTTTTAATTTACATTTAAATATTCAAACTATTCTAAAACAGGCTTTCGCAAAACCCCAAAAATTTGATCACCCTACTCTAGAGCCTCAAATTATTGATTTAAAATAAATTTTAGATTTTTCTTACAAAAATCGATTTTTTACGATTAATAAAAATGATCCATTTTACTTTAGGCCTCTTAGTATAGAAGCAATTTTAGATTTATATTAAAAAAATACATTTTACGTGAAAAATAAAAATGAGCATATCCAACAAAAATAAATAGAAATAATTTTTAAAGAAATACTTTCATTTCACAGAAAAAATTACTACCTTAGATTTTTCAATTAACATAGTTGTTTAATTTTACATCAAAATTTAATTAATAACAATTCAAGTAAGTTCTTTTTTCTCATTTTAAGTTTTCGATTCATTTCATCATCTGCCTTTGGGTTTTTCATTTTCTACAGTTTTTAATAATTTATATAATCATTTTAGTGCGAGGTGCATATTTAAACAATTTTTAATTGAACGAATTATTTTGGTGATTGGTGACTTGTTACTAAAAAACCTTTTTAAACAATTGAAAAATAATGTTATGCATATAAAATATAATACCCAAAAAAAAAATCAATTTTGCATGACATCGTGAACATGACTTCCTTCGCAGTGTATAGTTATCAAAAAAGAAAACATCTTTCAATGACAAGCCTATGTTAAATTTATTGGAAATGATCCGAATTTGCACTACTTCTGTATCATAAGTTCAGGATCTTATAATTAATTTTACGAAATTCATGTTCTTTTTTTATTATTTTGTAATTTTTGTGATTTTGAATCATGAATTAGTTATATTACATTCAAATTCTTTCTCATCATTTTCGATTTTAAAAACTTATAGGGGCTAAATGGGACAAGATATGTCATAATTGGTATTACATTATTGTGGCATTATTTCACTTATACAAAATATAATTAACATATTACCTCTAACTTTTGCCAACAGTGATGCCAACTTAGCTTTTTTCGGGCTAGATTTATCCATTTTTAGTAATCCAAAACACGAAAATATTTTTTAGACCAAAACTAAAAAACGCGCAAATCTAGCACTTTTAACAATTTTCGTTTAGCCCTTTTAACTACTATTTCCTTTTTGCCAAATATGACAAAATTTTTTGCCTATTACAATCGTTTTTTGTTTGAGTAATTTTTTTAATGGTGCAATATTATTTTTTATTTTTTTTTAACAGTTTAAATATTATTTCTTTTTTTTTATTTCAAATATTTTTTTAAACAGCATTAGAACTTCATTCCCAATTTTTAAAATTATCTTAACAAATTTTAAAGAAACTTATTTTTTGGACAACTTTATTCAACAAAAAAAAATTGTTTGAACGGAAAAAAAATTTAAAGAACTGAAATGGATTGGGGTTCATAAAACAAAAACTTCATAAACTGTATTTTAATTGTATTTTGTTGTTAGTATTTTAAGTTGCAGCATATACGAAATATTGATTCGTTGTGGAAATGTTTACATTTTTAGTTTTTACTTTTCAAAAAAGTTTAAATTTTAGCCTTTTTTGCGCTTTTTCACAAAACATGCCTTGATTGTACCAGAAAACCTTTGGATTTTTAATTTAGCCCTTTTTAGCGCTTTTTTCAAACAGAGTTGGCAAGACTGCTTGCTAAGACAATAGAACTCCTTTCTTTGGTCGTCAGTAGGTTAAATTTGAGACGTTATGGAATGAAAATAAAATTTCTATAATAATTGGATAAGTATTCCTACGAAATCGACAATATATTTTTCATTATATTTTTTTAGTGTTGATCTGTATTGTCAACCTAAAAGAACATTCTTATAAAAATCGATTTTTAGTAAGAAATAAATGATTTTAATTCATATGCTCCAAATCCCCAATTTAACAAAATAGAATAAATTTCAGATTTTTCATCAAAAAGAGAATAATTTAAATCTTATAAATCACAGATATCATCGTTTTTGCCATAAGGCCTACAATAGTGTATTAACCGTAAACACTTAAAATTACTGATATATTTTCCAAAAATTAACAGAATTTTATAACACGTGACAAAAATAAAATTAGTTAGTTTTTCAAAAAAATTGATCTATTAATAAAAGTGCTGACAAAAGATCAAATTATCATGCAGACGTCCTAAATTTATTAAGACAAACCAACAAAATTTAAAATATTGTATTATGGGGAGTAGATTCCTATTAACGAGAATCAAAAAATAAAACACTAATAGTAATTAATTAACAATAGTGGTGAAATAAGTACTAAAACAATTAAACTATTTAAAAATATCGACATTAAATTATGAAAAGTTATTCCTTAATTAGATAACACATTGTCATTGCAATATTCTATAATTAACAAAAAAAGCTTTATTTTTATAGATACCTAGAAATATGATGGGTTTGTGATAAGAGCTCTCATATATTGTTAATCAAATACCAGCAAAAACTAAACTAAAAAAAAAATATATGAAATGTCTACTCTATCCCGTTTCATTAAATAAAAATATTTAGCAAATATAATTTAAAAAAATCGCTAAATTAAATAAAAGCTTTATAGTTGTATATTTAGTTATAAAGTGAAAAATGTGATAAAAACGAAAATTTAATAATGAACTCGAAAATCATTAATATAAACTTAGTCTAGTCATCATGTTCAACGGAACATAACGCGTTCTTGAACTCTAGTTTTTATTTAAACTTAAACTCGTCATTTTGCCAACGTGTACGTGCAACGTCTAAATTGTATTTAAACAAAAGTTACCATTAATTGACCCCTAATAAATATCGAATTTAGAAAGAATCACTTGAAAGTAAATATTTCTCAAATAAAAAAAAAAAAATATTCATAAGAAAAAAATCAGCAGCAAGTAATTTTTTGTACTATTTTATTTTTACATAGTTGCGCCTGATTGAGAGTATTGTGCGTTTTCAGACGAGTTGTTGTCTAAAGTAGTTTAACGACAAAATATTGTAGTCTAGTGTATTTGATTTGAATAGAAGATATTCATTTCATAAGCGCACATCATGGGGCAAGAAACATCGTCAAAAAGTAAGAAAAATCCTAAAGTGGTGCAAAGAAAAGTAGGATTTTTTGAACTTTTCGCCTTTGCTACACTATGGGAATATTTTATTTTGGTTTTGGCTTTTATTGCGGCCTTCCTGAAATCCCTGGTATTTCCCATCATTATTGTGGTATACAGTGAGCTGGTAGCTATGTTTGTGGATCGTAGTTTGTGTTTACCAACAACTACAACGTATACGTTACCATTATTTGGAGGCGGAAAAATTTTGTAAGTATTAAGGAATTTTTTTTTTTTTTTTTTAAATTTTAAAAAAAGTGTTGAAAGTTAAAGGGAAAGAAGTGTTAATAATTTTATATTTTTCCAGAAAACTTGTTGAAATTTATAAATGACATTATCTGTGTTTTACATTAAAATGTGTACAATTCATAAATGTCTTGTATTGAAAATATCAGGCGAATGAGTTATATTTTATTAAATTACTTCACATACGTACAGTACAACTCAGAGAAGAAGTTACGCTTAAGTTGTTGTACAATAGGAAAACGATATGCTCTTGTGAAAAATTTTATGAATTTATTATCTTCAGAAATCAATTAGTTTAGCTCCTATGACAGTATCCCACTCTGTGGCTATTAAAAATATAAATATTCCCAAGAACAAAGTGAAATATTTGAAGTTTGGCTTCCGTACACTAAGGAAAAAATTGCTATTCAAAATCCTCTACAGTTGTGGTCACATTGTCAATTTAGGGTATCGGTTTTTTGATACTGTTCGGGGTCTGATTCACTATTGACACTGGTATCGTTTTGTACACGTATTTCTCTGGATGTAGAGGCCACTCCATAAATGCAAGTCCTCTTCTCGAAAGATGTTGTCATTCCATACACAACTTTAGCAAAAGTAAAATAGTGGATTATACCTTTTCGTGTCGATAATGATATCTCTTGATTCATAGCGAACTTTTTTGGAGATCACAATGAACAATTTCTTGTAGATGGTCTTTCACCAAACGAGTTCAATATTAATTCAAGGGTACCGCAAAACTCTCTTATTTTTTCTAATCTAGTTATTAATAATTATATATAAACTTTAAAGCTCATAAAATTCAGTGCTATAAGTTGACACACAAACGTCTGATCACGCAGAGAAAAACATGGTTGTATTATTGTTACGACATATATTTTATTTATTATATTTGAAGAAACAGTCGGAAACACATTATAGTTACTACAGTAATAAAATAACCAAAACTATGTTTAAATTTTACTATATTATGGGTAACCATAATATAATAAATATAATATGGTTACCCATAATATAGTAATATAATTTTTGATAGCAAAAAAAATAATTTTTGATCATAATATGATAAATTTCAAGCATGCTCTGCGTGCATGAATATTATGGGATTGGAAGCTCCTGATGTTGTGGGCATGAAAATACAAAGTGATAGTCTCGAGTTTTTGAAATGGTGTCTGATCATCTTTATTTCTAATTTAAAAATGTTAATTTCTAATTATTACACATTCTACCAGAAAAACTCACCCATTTTTTGTCGATTGGCTGTAGAATTGTAGGACACATAATAGGAAAAAATTTGTTCTTTATGTACTCAGCCTTTATCAGTCACTGACTGAGGAAATTCAAATACTCTCCCTCTTTTCCTGTCTCTAATTGTATACCTTCCTATTACCAACTTTCATAATTTAAGTCGGAACGAATCTGAATAAAATATATCTTAATCTTTATCGGGCTTGGTAATCGAATTAATCAAAGTTGTTATAAAGTATCGACCGCTATTTCTAAATTGTTGATTTCATTTAAATCTTTGCCTTCGTTTAATGATTCTCTTTCATTACAAAAACTAATGTTAGTTAAATCACCAAATGTCAAAATTATTTTAACATTTTATTATTATATAAAAAAAAAGTTGAATACAATTGGAATGTAACATAGGGTAGTTTGTAGATATAGGTAAGTCAATTATTATACCATTTTAAAAATTTTCGATAACTCCAAAATCGGAGTTATATCCAAAAAATCGATTTTTCGGACTTCGCGAATTGAGATTTTTTAAGCTGCATTAGAAAGAAATACCTTGTATTTTGAATTTTAAATACAAAAATGTAATTCTCAGAAGAGCTTTTATCGAAATTTTAATGATTATTTTTCAGTTTTATTTTTTCGCTCAACTTATAATGATTATTTCCAATTCTTAATGAAAATTTAGATTTTTTTATAAATTCAGATTCTCTTAACAAAAACCCTTAGATTTCTAAAAATCAAAATTTTTACTAAAAATCAAAATATTACAAAAGAATCCAAATTTTTTCTAAAAATTAAAATTTTTACTAGAAAAACTTTTTTTCTAAAATCGTAATTTTCTTATAAAAATCAGATTTTTTTTATCAGAAGTCGAATTTTTGTAAAAAATTTTAATTTTTGGAACAAATTTTTATTTTTAGTAAAAATTTTGATTTTCAGTAAAAATCAGTGTTTTTGTTAAAAAAAAAACTGAATTTTGGTGTTAAATCGAAATTATAACAAAAAAAAATTTAAATTTTCTCTAAGAATTGGGAAGAAATAAGAAGAAATAATCATTATAAATAAAAATCAAAAATAATCATTATTTTTGAGTAAAAAAATAAAATTAAAAAAAATCACTAAAAGTTGAGCAAAAAAACTCAAAAATAATCATTAAAAGTTTAGCAAAAAAAAATAATAAAACTCAAAAATAATCATTATTTGTTGAGTTTTATTTTAAAACTCATAATCATTACGATCCCTGCTACCAGCTTTATGCTAAAGATAGAAAACAGACACATTTTTAACGTTTTCACTTTTTAAAAAACTTTTAAGAAAAAAATCCTTTTCGGACACTAATTTACAAGTAACTCCAAAAATGTTAAGGATATAAAAAATGATATTAAGGTTCCTTGAAAATATTTTTATTCCGCATCTTTTGGTGTATTTGGTATGTATATAAATTGTACATACCATTCTTGAGTTATTAAGAAATCCAGACCTGATGGGAAAAAACTGAAAGCAGATTCGTTCCATAAAGTCCATATCTATATAGTTCAACTATTCGTCTTTAAGGAAGGATTTTTTTGCCAACCAGTGTAATTTTTAATTCCAACTGCCTGTTTTTATAACACGAATGGAAAAACGACTCGTCTAACTTACATATAAAACAAAAACAAAATTTCAAAATTTTTTTCCATTCGTGTTATAAAAACAGGCAGTAAATGAGAAATTTTTCTTCGTCCGAATAAAATTTAAATACTTTCTTTGATTCATCGAACATTTTTATTGGAATAACAATCCTATAGTTTATAGTATGTTACTAATTTAAAATACATACTCCAATACAAACTTGAAAACTTAAAAAGGAAACATAAAATCATGATTTCCTTTATTACCGATTTTTTACAAACTAAATAATTTTAAAACAAATGTTTCAGTAAAACAAATTGCATATTGAAGGTTCATAAAGTGGGAAAGTGGTCCTCCTTTGTACAACAACAACATTTATCTACTTCCACAAAATAAAAAATTACCAAAAAAAATTTCTTTGAGTGAAGGGAACATAATGAATAAAACAACAGTGGCTTTACCATTATTACTTATAAGTAAAATTTAAGTTATTCATTTTCTGAAATTGGTTTTTCTGGCGCCTTTCCTATCTTGTTAGTCTTTGTTACATATTATCAATATAGTGTAAAAAAGGCAATTTTAAATTTTGTAAAATTTATTTTTCTTTTTTTTCATTCTTGTTTAATAATTTTTCTCCAAACTCCCTTTCAGAATCAATGGAACTTTTGAAGAAAATATGCAAGAGCTCAAAAATGATTCTATGGCATTTGGTATCCTTTGCGGCCTTGACTCTCTGCTTATGTTTATAACAGGCATTATTTATGTTGATCTCTACAATCATGTGGCGCTCAATTTAGTCGTACGTATGAGACGTAAATTTTTCGAATCAACCATACGTCAAGATATAGGTTGGCATGATATATCACAAAATCAAAATTTTGCTGTGCGCATAACAGAGTACGTTTTTGTCAATAGATTAATTACGTTTGCTATTTAATAAAATTTTTATATAATTTTTTTTATTACAGCAATATGGAAAAGATACGTAATGGTATTGCTGAAAATATTGGTCACTTTGTAATGATGTTTTTCGATATTGTTATCAGTATTATAATATCATTTGTTTATGGTTGGCGTTTGACATTAGCTATTTGTGTCTACATACCAATAACAATGATTATAAATTATATAGTGTCGAAGGTGAGTATTTTATTGTTAAAGATAATTTTTAGAATTTTTTAGGAATATGCATGAAGATAGGCAAGAAAAATTTACATAAAATTATAATCTTGATAAATTTACTGTTACTAATCGTAACAGTTACATTAGAGTAATATATATTATCTTTCATATATTTGTATTTCAGGTTATTATTTTACATTAGTTCTCTTTTTTACATTTATTAGAAAATTTGCGTCAACATTATTTACCTTTTTAATTAGTGTGGCAACATGTTAGTATTTTTAATAATTTAACACTTTTTAAAATTAACAATGGAATCAAATTTTTATTTCCATACCTTTTATTTAACATTGTATATACCCAGTAAAAGCTTTTTGGTTTTCAGTAATGGCAACTACTTATTTGAATAGTTACTTGGTAATGAGACGTCATTATTGTTTGTCCACTCTACATTATATAAATAAGTACTCAATATTAAAATAGCAGAGTAATATTGAATTCTCGTGGATCAGTTGGCTGGAGCGCCGAATGTTGGTTCAATCCCAGTCTGATGCTGTTAGTTTTTTTTTTCCCCCAAATGTCTAAAACTAAAGAAGATTTTCCGATTTATTGACATTTTGCCGATTTCGTACCTTAAAAATTCTTCTAGAACTTGTTCGCTTTGAATTCCCAATTTTAATTTGCTAATTATGAAAAGGTCATTTCATTTGAAAGTTGCACGATTGTGGAATAATGTTATTTCATATATAGAAAGACACTTTGCAAAAAATATTAAGAATTTTACTCGTTTTGTAATGGAAAATTGAATTATTATATTTCATTTCAATTCTTTTCATTGAATTGAATTATGTTTCATTGGAATCACCAAAGGCTTGATGTAAAATTAATTGAAAATTGACTCATATCTGTGTTAGGAATTACATATATTTGTTAGTATATTGAAGCATAAGTATTTTATTATGTTATATATTATTAACTGAGCATTCTCTTTGGTTACTCTTAATAAATGAAATAAACAAAAATAGCAATGCACCGAAATGCTTCAAAAATGCCGACTTTTCTTTTTTTTTTTTTTTTTTTTTATTAAGACATAAATAAAGTAATTTTATTTAATTTTTGATTGTTTTCGTCATAAAAGTATCTATAGAAGAACTATTTTAAAATTGATATCCATTATAAGTTTCAACGAATAAAATTAGAGATTTTAATGAAAAGTGCCTATTTGGAATGCTCAATTCCTAAACTTAAACGAAAAAGATGTAAACAAATATTTCTTTACTCTATCATAAAACTACTGAATAAAATTATCTTGTTTCATTAAAAAAAACAATTTGCAATACTTTATGAAAATTCTGATTAAAATTCTGTTAAATTTTTGTTTGTGATTCATTAAAATTCAATAATGTAGTTATTTTGAAAGAGTTTATTTTTGACTTTTTACAAGAAATCCTTTTTTCTAAACATCATTAGAAACCCAAAAAAGTGCCACGGTAGACTAGTTGGTAGATAGCTAATCTATTAGCCTGGAGGTTTAAATCCCGTCAGAGACTTTGATCTGTTTTCACTACAAAGGTCAAATAGTTTACGTTACTCTGCTAGGTTAATTAGATTAGAGTATAATTTGTAATTGCATTGTAACATAATTTAAATAAACATAAATAAAATAAAAACTTAAAAATTGAGTGTATTTTATATGTCCTAAATTTTTCCGACTTTTTCTAACATAAAGTGCCTATAATGTCGATTTTTTTCTTAAATGTGCGGATTTGTATTTTGTCTCATTTTTTAATATATAGAAGATCTAATTTTTATAACTTTAAAAAATATTTGTTTAATTGTAGTTACATATATATTTACTTATAATACGCAGGTCAGAATTTTCTTTGGAATTTTTTATTTGTGTTACATTTTATTTATTATTATTTTATATTATAATTATTGTTTTTTATACATGAAACACTTTTAATTTTCATTATAAAAATTTACTTTATAAATATAATTTTACTAATTTTATATAGTGGTTTCCTAGTTTAACGAATACTCAGTTTAACGAATTCGTAATTTAACGTACTTCCAATTTTTTTTCCATTGAGTACCTTATATTACGAACAATTCATGTATTTTTGTACTCGATATAACGAATTTTTCCAAAAATGTGTGTAAGAGAAAGTAAAAGAAAATACGTCATATTGAAAGAGTGCTACTCAAAAGGACAAGATTTTTTCATTTGAAAATTATTTTCTAATAAAAGTCAGTAATGTAATCAAATTAAAAATACGTTACAAAACATTTATTTTCCTAACAGTTATATCACTTTTAAATATGCTTTAGTTTATATCTTGTACAATATCATTTTAACCGGTACCACCATATGTGATGCGTTTATGCTGAAAAATAGTTGGACCTTCGCTTAAAGAATCGATTCGATTCATAATTACTTATTGAGTCTATTTAACGTTATAAATATTTGTATATATAAATATTTCAGAACAAAAACTCACTCTCTAGTATTAAACGCCCATACGTCCGACTATAATAAACCACAACTTCCTGACATTTTTTGTAATTTAAACATCAACAGGTGTTAGAAAAAGCTGTTATCCAAGGAAAAAAATGAAAATTATTGATATTCATGAAAAACTTAAGAATTTTAAATTTTGTTAATTAATTTTTATAAGATAACTAAATTGTGTTTTAACGTTAAAAAGTGAAAAGACTTTAAATAAATCTTTTAAATTATTTTTATTAGTAAAAAATATTCGCGATTTAACAAATTTTTCGATTTTACGAATTGGCCTGACAACATATCATTCGTTAAACCGAGAAACCACTGTACTAAAAATTAAATATAAAGACATACATATTTTCCACTTTCTCATATTTTTGTCTATACTATTTTCTCTATTTTTAAACGTTTTACAAAATTCCCGCAAATATTACTTATTTTCCTCTTATATGTATATTATTTAAACGCGATTGATAACACCATTCGTAAATAAACAACAATACCACCCTAGCGGTACTCTTTACTAATCAAATACACAAACCACTCTTTAGTTTAGTATGCTCTCCCACTATTTTATTCTTCACTTAACACTTTTTATAAATACACATAAACACTAACAACACACTATCTAAATATGGCGATTCATGACAATTCATTTTAGCATGCAATTTGTAATTTTTATTTTCGAAATTAAATCAACTCATTCTTAGATCTCGACAATTAAATATTTTTATTTCGTTGAGCGATTATTATTTTATATTTTGGATAAAATTGTATTAAATTTCTTGCACTTTTACAATTATTTTAAAACGACGAACTGCAACGTACAAACTTCACGTGTAATCGTTCTAAAGTTTTCTCACCAACTGAAAGGAGACTAAAAGGAATGAGATGAGTAAGATAATGGATGGGAAAAAGCATTGCCAGTTTTTTTAAAGATTTAAAGTAGGAGGGATTGTAGTATTAATAGGGAAACGGATATAAAATTGGTATAAAGGAAATACATATTTTATATTTGTATGAATATTTAAAAAATAATAATACGTTGTTAGGCGGAAATACGGAAAATTTAAGTAAATAATAATTTTTATTATAAGAAGATAAATTAAAAATTTAAAATATGAATACCCAATTCACAAACTATGTTAAGTTACTGGTATTATAATTATTCAAAATAATAATTATTCGAATGAATAAAATCAACATTTTATTTGTAATATAACCAACTTTAGAAAATGGTGCAATATGTCGTTTTCAATTTTTTAGGAATTTTTTGAAGAACAAAAATTTTCTAAATTGTGTAAGAAATGTTATCTTTTCAACACATTTTTATAGATAAAAAAAAAATGATGGCATGATCTAGATAATTTGAGTTAATTGTTTTTTTATTATTAAACCAAATCTTACAATACATTCTAGGGAAAAAGTAATTTATAGGCTTAGAATCCCATGATCACACGTATTTGACTGAGAAATCGTGTGCAACAGAAAAAAATATTTTCTTTTTTACTTAAAAAACTTTTAATTTCTTCAAAAAAAATAGATTTGAATTAGAGATGCCAGCGTATGTGCATATTTCAAAAGTAGGGAGTTATATTTTTTAAAAAGTGAAGCGGAAATATAATTTTGTTTATAGTTTAGAGAAACATAAATTTTTTTGATAAATTAAATTAAAACAATTTAATTTTGAAATAATTTTCAATTTATAATTATTTTATTTCGTAGAATCATTTTATTTTCGAAGAGGGAAATTTTATTGTAATAATTTGACGTTATGAATTTAGAAAATTGCAATTTTTACATCTTTTTTTAGATTATATTGACTAAAATTGTTAAAATGCTTTTTATTTTTATTTCTCATTCTCTTATTTAGTACCAAAGTGAATTGACCGCACGCGAACAGAATGCTTATGCCAAGGCTGGGTCCATAGTGGAAGAAGTTATAAGTTCTGTACGTACTGTAGTGGCATTTGGTGGTGAAAAGTCCGAGCGTGAAAGATACGATAACTTATTAATTCCCGCCTGTAAATCAGGCAAAACAAAAGGCATATTTTTAAGCTTGGGAGATTCTGTATTAAAATCCATGTTATTTATATCAAGTGCAGCAGCCTTTTGGTATGGTGCTCATTTAATTCTAGATGATCGTTATAAAAACCCAGAGGATAAAGAATACACACCAGCGATACTTATGATAGTAAGACCATTCATTGTGCTTCAAAATAATTCAAATCACTAAACTTTCTTTAAACACTTACAGGTCATTTGTGGCATTCTAGTGGGAGCTGATCATATAGCCCGTACTTCTCCTTTCTTGGAAGCTTTTGCCTCTGCACGCGGTTCAGCTGTGGCCATATTTGAAGTTTTAGAAACAGAATCCAAAATAGATCCCCTATCAAAAGAAGGCAAAGTGAAAAATTATGGTCTCAAGTGTAATATTGAATTCCAAGATGTATTCTTTACCTATCCCTCTCGTGAAGATTCTATAGTTTTGAGAGGTATTAATATAAAAATCAATGAAGGAGAAACGGTGGCCTTAGTGGGTTATTCAGGTTCGGGTAAATCTACTTGTATACAATTGCTGCAAAGATTTTATGATCCCATCTTTGGTAAAATAATATTGGATAATGAGGATATACGAAATTATAATGTAAATTGGTTGAGATCGAATATAGCGGTAGTGGGTCAGGAGCCAGTATTATTCTTTGGAACAATAGGTTAGAATTGTTTGTAATTTACTAGATATTTTGAAAAGAGTAAATCTATTCCTTTATATTTCTTTTTGCAGAAGAAAATATCAGACATGGCAAGATGGATGCTACCCAAAAAGAAGTGGAAGATGCCGCTAAGGCTGGTGGAGCTCATGATTTCATTGTAAGACTACCCGAGGTATAATTATTTAATGCATACATATTTTAATATTTAAATAAAATTATTTACATTAAAATTCCTTTCAGGGCTACAATACTTTAATCAGCGAAAAGGGAGTCCAATTATCAGGTGGCCAACGCCAACGTATTGCTATTGCCCGTGCTCTAATACAAAATCCCAAAATTCTCCTCCTAGATGAAGCCACTTCTGCTCTGGACTATCATTCGGAGAAACTGGTACAGGCCGCCCTAGATAGAGCCAGTAAAGGACGCACCACCTTAGTAGTTTCCCATAGACTTTCGGCTATTTGCCATGCAGATCGTATTATTTTCATAGACAAAGGCAAAGTAGTGGAAGAGGGCAATCACGAGAGTCTAATGAAGGAAAAAGGACTTTATTATGAAATGGTTACTGCTCATGAATACGAAGGCCTTTTGGATAGTGTTAACGAAGATGATGATGACAATAACAATTCTGTAGAGCTAGTGGAAAAGGAAAAAGATGTTACAAGTAATAAAATTCTAATAAATGGTTTGACACATGGTCCCCGTTTTTCGGAGGCTTCGTTGGACAAAAATATTCTGCAGGCTTTTGCTGGTCGAACTATAACGGATCCTTCGGAAAAAGATCTTACGGTGGAAGTTCAAAATACTCAATATATGAAAACATTTTGGCGTGTTTTACAATGGGCTAGACCTGAGTGGGGTTTTTTGATTATAGCCACGATATGTGCTTTGCTTTATGGTTGTGCTCAACCTGCATTTGCTTTTGTATTTGCTGATCTGTTTGGTTCTTTGAATGATGAAGATCCTGAGGTGGTTTTGAGTAATACGGGAAGATCAGCTATTATTGCTGTAGTAGTGGGTATTATAGCGGGTATAACATGTTTAACACAAACGTATTTTTTCAACTTGGCTGGTGTTTGGTTGACCACAAGAATGAGGTATATTTACAACTCAATCGTAAAAGAAAATAACCAGAACCATATTTTATAGTTAATGAAATAATTTACTTTTTTCTCGATATCAAAAGAAAATTAAACGAAGAAAGTTTTAATTGAAAGCAATCACTTTGTAAATACTTTCGAATGAGTCTCATTCAAATTTCAATCGTGTTCTCTTTTGATATTGAAAAAATCTTAAGGGGTTTCCAATAAGGGAGGAACGGCATTATTAAAATGAGTGTTTAGTATAAATAATTCACCCGCTGCGTCCATTGTACTGCAGATGTGTTGATGTTTCAAAGTCAATTCTTCAACATTTAATGAACAAATTGATAACAACGGTTTGATAAACAAGCAATTGTCGACTAAATCAAGCATCATCAATTTATTTTTTGGTTCCGCCAGAATGGCTCTTGAGCCACAAAGCGAACACCACAATTAAAATTCTCCATGAATGTTTGTTAAGACGACGTTAATTGGTCCGCAGTCGATCGATACCCTCCATATACGTCAGCTCAACCCAGATCATCGCATAAATTCAGGCGGCCACTGCTTCGATATCTTTTATTACACTTCAAGATTGACGAGCTCTTATTGGAACCTCCTTTAGTTTTACTTTATGATAATCTAAACGGTTGACAAACTTTGATCTGGAATTGAATACACAAATTTTGATTCAATTGGCGGAACAGAGTCTAATTTTCTTATTAACCTTTGTTTTCCTTTTCAGATCCATTACGTTTAGCAAAATCTTGAGCCAAGATATGGGTTGGTTTGATCTTAAGGAAAATAGTGTGGGTGGTCTATCAGCTCGTTTGGCCGGAGATGCTTCGGGAGTGCAAGGAGCCATAGGTTTTCCTTTAAGTAATATATTACAAGCTTTGTCAAACTTCGTTTGCAGTTTTTCCATAGCCTTTTCTTATTCCTGGGAATTGGCGCTAATCTGTTTGACCACAGCGCCCTTCATGATAGCCTCGGTTGTTTTTGAAGCCAAGTAAATAAGCTATCAAAATTTCAAAAGAAATTACAAAATATTAAAATTTTTTGCTTCTAGATATACCAACAAAAGTGCCGTTAAAGAAAAGGAAATCCTGGAGGAAACCAGTCGTATAGCCACCGAAACTATAGCCCAAATACGTACAGTAGCTGCTCTTAGACGTGAAGAAGAACTGATTAAAATCTATGATAATGAAGTGGAAAAATATCGCAGTGAGATAAAGAAAAAATTACGCTTTCGTGGTGTGGTCAATTCATTGGGCATGTCTATAATGTTTTTGGGTTATGCCATTACTTTAACTTATGGTGGTTACATGTGTGCCGATGGTAGAATTAAATTTGAAAATATTATGAAGTAAGTTAATATAAAGTTCTCTAGACAATTTTAAATAAATCTGATTTTTTTAGAATTTCCAATTCCATGTTATATGGTCTATTCATTTTGGCCCAATCTTTGGCCTTTACACCCATGTTTAATGCTGCCTTGGTTTCGGCTGATCGCATGTTTGCCATCATTGACAGAGAACCTAAAATTAAATCACCCGATATTAATGATACCAAAAACTATTCTCTAGTACGTAGCAAAACTAATGCTATACAAGGTGTTAGTTTTAGAGATATAAATTTCCATTATCCCACACGTAAAGATCAAAAGGTTTTGCGAGGATTTAATTTGGAAGTTTTGCAAGGTAAAACTGTGGCTTTGGTGGGAGCTTCTGGCTCGGGCAAATCCACTTGTGTGCAGTTGTTATTGAGATATTATGATCCGGATACAGGAGCTATAGTAAGTTGTGAATTTATTGCAACGAAAAATACAATTTTATTTCCGTCCCTTTACAGCTCATTGATCAAGAGGATATACACTATGATATGACGCTAACTGGTCTACGCAAACGTATAGGTATTGTTTCCCAAGAACCATCTTTATTCGAAAAAACCATTGCTGAAAATATAGCCTACGGTGATACCTCACGCACAGTGCCCATGAATGAAGTTATAGCAGCTGCTAAAATGGCAAATGCCCATGACTTTATATCCGCTCTGCCTTCGGGCTATGAAACTTGTCTAGGTGCTCGTGGAACCCAACTTTCGGGTGGACAAAAACAACGTATAGCTATAGCTAGAGCCTTAGTTCGTAATCCTAAAATCTTGCTG
This sequence comes from Protocalliphora azurea, assembly GCA_932274085.1. Taxonomy (NCBI): domain Eukaryota; kingdom Metazoa; phylum Arthropoda; class Insecta; order Diptera; family Calliphoridae; genus Protocalliphora; species Protocalliphora azurea. Next base: position 139,631,733 of record OW026522.1, on the reverse strand, counting down.
CTAGACGAAGCCACTTCAGCTTTGGATTTGCAAAGTGAACGTGTTGTACAAACTGCTTTGGATGAAGCCTGTTCGGGACGTACATGTTTGGTTATAGCTCATCGCTTGGCCACTGTACAAAATGCCGATGTGATATGTGTCATACAAGGTGGTCGCATTATTGAGCAAGGAAGTCATCCTCAATTATTGGCCAAGAATGGTATTTACGCCAAACTCTATCTCAGTCAACCGAATACACATTAGATATTAATGAAATTTTTTTCACAAATTAGTTATATAATTTAGTATGTATGAAAGTAATTTTTTGGAATATTTATATTAAGTGAATGTTTTTAATTTTTAGTTAATAAAATAGAAAAAATATTTCTTTAAATAAATAATGGAATCTTACAACTATTGAGGAAGCCTTTCTAGTTCCATAAGTAGTCGATCTTGAAATTATTGCTTTAAACAAATTCTTATCATAAATTTGTTTCGCACACTTCAGTAAATGTCGAAAAGAAAATATATCCCACAGGCTTCAAAAAATTCTTGCAGAAAATTTTCAAAAAATGTAGCGGAAATTTCTTTTGTATCGAAAATATATTGCCCATGTTTTATATCAAAAACTTTATATCAAAAATTCTATCATCGGTTAGAAAATTTCCGTAAGAATATTCGTATGCCTAATAAAAATGTTTATAAAGAAATTTCTTTCGCATTGAAAAAAATTTCCAAGAGAAATATTTCTCGCATGTTAGAAAATCTTGTTAAAGATATTTCTCTAGCTTTTTAGAAAATTTCGTAATGAAATGAATTTCTCCCCATGTAAGAAAATCTATAGAATTTTTTTCCGCATATTTGAAATTTTTTAAAATAAATTATGAAGGAGAAGGAGTGTTTATAATAAAATTGCACTTAATACAAGCAGCACAATTGATGATATGATAAATAATGATAGTTTTGCAAAAAACTTTTGTTAATACAAACAGGAATAAATATAAAATATGTAAAATAAAGCAGAAGATACGAGGGTTGTTTGGAAATAAAATAATTTAGATTTCAAAAGATAGACTAAGGTTTTTCAAATGGAATTCCGTACATTTGTGTGAAATTATTGTACATGATATATTTTTTTGTATTTTTCGGTATATGAATATAATTATACCAAAGTTGAATTCTACAGGTATCTTTTATTTGGATGGGGTAAAAATCTATTGAAGTTTCATTTACGATATCAATGCTAATAGCAAAAGGAAAGGAACCAAACACAATTTGAGAACTTTTCATTAAGCGTTGTTTTGCTGACGTTTGGGATATAATGTTAAATAAATGTAATGAAACTGCTACTGTTTCTAATTTAAACCAACTTTTATTTTATTGGAGATTTATTGCAGAAAGTGAAATATTAAACTAAAATAAACCTTTATCTATGACTTCCAAAGGCGTAGAGATGTAGACGCAGCAAAGATAGGTTTGCGATCAGGTTTTATAAATCACTTAAATCTCTCTGTGTAATTCAGCGGCAAGTAATTGCTGCGAAAATAATTTTTTTCACATGGTTTAAAAATTTTTGCATAAAAATTTCTCTCCGGTCAGAAAATTTCTATAAGAATTTTCTTTTACCTACTATAAATTTTCCTAAAGAAATTTCTTTCGTATTGAGAAAAAACCCTACAGAAATATTTTTCGAATGTTAGAAAATCTTGCTAAAGATATTTTTCTACCATTTTAAAATATTTCGTAATGAATGTACGATCAAGTTTTTGTTTTTTGCTGTTTTTTGTTTTTTTTTTTTTTTCTGTTGTTGCCGCACAACATAAAACTTTAAAACTTTTAAACATAAAACTTGTATTTTGTTTTTGCGTTTTGTACAGCACACGCTATCTTAAATTATTTGTTTTAATTCTTATTGTTTCACTATTTATTATTAACATCACTATTTAATTTTCATCATATAACATCACAAGTGTTTTTTATTTATTCGTTCATAAATAAATTGCCCAAAAACATCTTTTTCCTTCGCAGTGTTCAAAACTTCACAATTTATTCACTTCGTCACTAGACCATTCCGGACTGAGCCCCCAAAATTTTTAGGAATTTGATAATTCCGTTTAATGAAACACTTTTGTTTAAATGTGTTTTTTTTTTTTTTTTTTTTGTTAAGATTAATTAATTTATTAAAGAAAATAAAAGTTAACGGAATGACTAAAACTAATTTAGTATAAAGAGCACACATAATAACTTAAGCTAACGCCGCGAGATGTCTTGTTACTTCGACACTCTAACTCTCACTTCAACTTGTCCGAAACAACTCAACTATGCCGTCGCCCTCATTTTCTCTCCTTTTCATCTGTCACTCAATTTTGTCGTTTATCTCATTTTATCCTTCGTTCGTTAACCCTATACTGTTCGCAATGTCCGTAAATATCGCCTTTCTACATATTCAACAAATAAAACTGTTTGAACTGAAAAAAAAATTTCGTAAAACAAAAACTCAATAAACTGTATATAAACTCAATAATTTGTATTTGTTGTTAGTATTTTAAGTTTCAGCATATACGAAATATTGATTTGTTGTAGAAATGTTTACATTTTTAGTTTTTACTTTTCAAAAAAGTTTAAATTTTAGCCTTTTTTGCGCTTTTTCACAAAACATGCCTTGATTGTACCAGAAAACCATTGTATTTTTAATTTAGCCCTTTTTAGCGCTTTTTTCAAACATTTTTGATTGTTTATGGTCGCTAGAATTGGCAAGACTGCTTGCCAAGACAATAAAACTCCTTTCTTTGATCGTCAGTAGGTTAAATTTGAGACGTTATGGAATGAAAATAAAATTTCTATAATAATTGGATAAGTATTTCTACGAAATTGACAATATATTTTTCACTATATTTTTTTAGTGTTGACCTGTATTATCAACCTAAAAGAATATTCTTATAAAAATCGATTTTTAGTAAGAAATAAATAATTTTAATTCTTTTTGTTCCAAATCCCTAATTTAAAGAATTAGAATAAATTTCTGATTTTTCATCAAAAAAAGAAAAACTCAAATCTTATAAATCACAGATATCATCGTTTTTGCCATAAGGCCTACAATAGTGTATTAACCATAAAGCCCGGAAGACAATTAAACACTTAAAATTACTGATATATTTTCCAAAAATTAACAAAATTTTATAACACGTGACAAAAATAAAATAAGTTAGTTTTTCAAAAAATTTATTTATTAATAAAAGTGCTGACAAAAGATCAAAATATCATGCTGGTCTCCTTATTTTATTAAGACAAACCAACAAAATTTAAAATATCGTATTATGGGGAGTAGATTTCTATATAATTAACAAAAAAGCTTTATTGTTATAGGTACCTAGAAGAAATATAATAGGTTTGTGTTAAGAGCTCTCATATATTGTTAATCCAATACCAGCAAAAATAAAAAAACTAAAACAAATATATGAAATGTGTACTCTATCCCTTTTCATTAAATAAAAAATATTTAGCAAATAAAATTTTAAAAATTAGCTAAATTAAATAAAGGCTTTATAGTTTTATATATTATATACAAAAATTATATATAAAGTGTTATAAAGTGAATCATGTGGTAAAAACGAAAATTTAATAATAAACTCGAAAATCATAAACTTCTAGTCATCATATTCAACGGAACATAACGCGTTCTTGAACTCTAGTTTTTATTTCAACTTAAACTCGTCATTTTGCCAACGTGTACGTGCAACGTCTAAATTGTATTTAAACAAAAGTTACCATTAATTGACCCCTAATAAATATCGAATTTAGAAAGTATAACTTAAAAGTAAATATTCTCAAATAAAAAAAAAAAAATATTTTTAAGAAAAAAATCAGCAGCAACTATTTTTTTGTACTATTTTATTTTTACATAGTTGATTTGAATAGAAGATATTCATTTCATAAGCGCACATCATGGGGCAAGAAACATCGTCAAAAAGTAAGAAAAATCCTAAAGTGGTACAAAGAAAAGTAGGATTTTTTGAACTTTTTGCTTTTGCTACAAAATGGGAATATTTTATTTTGGTTTTGGCTTTTATTGCGGCCTTCCTGAAATCGTTGGCATATCCCATCATTATTGTGGTATACAGTGAGCTGGTTGCTATGTTTGTGGATCGTAGTTTGTGTTTACCAACAACTACAACGTATACGTTACCATTATTTGGAGGCGGAAAAATTTTGTAAGTATTAAGGATTTTTTTTTTTTTTTTAATTTTAAAATAAGTGTTGAAAGTTAAAGGGAAAGAAGTGTTAATAATTTTATATTTTTCCAGAAAATTTGTTGAAATTTGTAAATGACATTATCTGTGTTTTACATTAAAATGTGTACAATTCATAAATGTCTTGTATTAAAAACATCGGGCGAATGAGTTATATTTTACTAAATTACTTGACATACGTACAGTACAACTGAGGAAAGAAGTTACGCTTAAATTGTTGTACAATAGGAAGAAGATAATTTTATGAAATTATTATCATCAGAAATCAATTAGTTTAGCTCTAATGACAATATCCCACTCTGTGACTATTAAAAATATAAATATTCCCAAGAACAAAGTGAAATATTTGAAGTTTGGGTTCCGTACACTATGGAAAAATTGCTATTCAAAATCCTCTACGGTTGTAGTCACATTTATAATTTACGGTATCGACTTTTTGTTACTGTTCGGGGTCTGATTCACTATTGACACTGGTATCGTGTTGCACACGTATTTCTTAGCATATAGAGGTCACTTAACTGCAAGTCCTCTTCTCGAAAAGATGTTGTTATTCCATACACAACTTTAGCAAAAGTAAAGTAGTGGATTATACTTTTTGGTGTCGATAATGACATCTCTCGATTCATAGCGAACTTTTTTGGAGATCGCAATGAACAATTTCCTGTAGATGGTCTTTCACCAAACGGGTTCAATATTGATTCAAGGGTACCGCAAAACTCTGTTATTTTTTCTGATCTGATTCTTAATTTTCTTTCAAACTTTCAATAACATCTTCTTTGTTGGAGATTGTTGCAATGAGAAAAATACCATAATCTTATAATAATTCCAAAATATAGTCGCGCGAATAAACTTTAAAGCTCATAAGACTCAGTGTTGAAAGTTGACACACAAACTTCTGATCACACAGAGAAAAAACATGGTTGCAGTATTGTTACGGCAATAATTATATTTACTACAATAATATTGTGTTCATGAGAATAATACTTATGTTTAAATTTTACTATATTATGGTTCCCCAAATTAAATATAATAACACAATTTTTGATAGAAAATAAGACATAATGCTTGATCATAATATGATAATTTTGATCATGTTATGATCACTTTTTTATGATATGAAAAAATGATCTCATAATGTGATAAAACCGGAACAAAACATAATCAAATATTTATTATGTCACCACAATCTGCCCTTATGAATATTATGGGATTGGAAGCTCCTGATGTTGTGGACATGAAAATACAAAGTGGCATCAGATTTGAAATGGTGATCTGATCTTGTTTATTTCTAATTTGGAAATGTTAATTTCTAATTAGTACACATTCAACCAGAAAAGCTATCCCAGTTTTTGTCGATTGGCTGGTGAATTGTAAGACACATTATGGAGAGAATTTATTCTTTATGAACTCAATCTTTATCAGTCACTGGCAATTTGAGGATATTCAACTACTCTCCGTCTTATCCTGTCTCTAATTGTATACCTTATTATTACCAACTTTCATAATTTAAGTTGGGATGAATCTGAGTAAAAAATATCTTAATCTTTATCGGGCTTGGTAATCGAATTGATAAAAGTTGTTATAAAGTATCGACAATAAGGTTCTTTAGGAAAATTGGAATAGAAACCGCTATTTCTGAATTGTTGATTTCATTTAAATCTTTGCCTTCGTTTAATAATTGTCTTTGGTACTTTCATTGCAAAAACTAATGTTACCAATGTCAAAATTATTTTAACATTTTATTAGGGTCGTTAATTACACGCTACTACAAAATAAAAAAAAGTTGAATATACTTGGAATCTAACATAGGGTAGTATGTAGATATAGGTAAGTAAATTATTACACCATTTTTAAAATTTTCGATAACTCCAAAATCGGAGTTATATCAAAAAAACCGATTTTTGGGACTTCGCAATTTTAAAACTTTTTATCTCGAATACCTGTTAAACAATTGAGATTTTTTAAGCTGCATCAGAAAGAAATACCTTACGCTTTCTAAAAAGTATATACTCATTTGTATTCTAAGCAATATTCATGAATTTTGCTTCTTACGTCGAGCAGATAAGAAAATAATGTTCAGTTAACTTGAAGATAATTTTAATCGGCATCTATTGTAGTTTTACTTATCTTATACATGTGTGACCGCTGAATAAGGTGATAGAAAAGAAGTGAAAGCAGTTTCTTTTTTAGATCGTGCGATTCCATATAGTCCACTTATTTTTTTTAAAGAAGAAAAAATATATATGTGGGATTTTTATATTATTAAATCCCTGCGATTTAAGCTTGATGGCTTTAATCAATTAAAACACAATTTATTTTGATTAATAAATTATAATGTACACAGTTTATTTCAAATTATCAAACTTAAATTAAAATATTCACTTCACTTTATTTTAGTTTTACAATTTATTAGAGTTTGGCTACTGCTGGTTTTAACTCAATTACAACTTTTAACTTCAACTTTAGAGCAACTCACTTCAACTTTTGCACAACTATTCTGCAACTCTTCGACAACTATTTTCAACTGCAATTTACTTCAACTTTATAAAACTCTTCTGCAACTAACTAAATATTCTCTTTTATTCCTATTTATATCCTATCCACTATTACTCGCTATTTCCCTACAGCTCCAGAAACTTCTTAGCGAGCGAAACCTATATTTGTCCCTTTCCTGTGCATGGTAAGTCCGTTTATAAAATTAAAGAACGTCGTTTAGAATATTCGTTCTACGTTATAAGATGTCTCGTCCATATTTTGTCTGTTGCGTACGTGACTCGTCACTAGCTCCGTCGAGAATGTTCTGTCCGTTAACTATCTTAACCCTTTTCTTACCAACGTCTGCCAGATCTGGTGACGCGACCAGGCTCCAATCCCACATATATATTTTTTTTCCACCAGTGTATTGTAGTGTAACCATGTTGTCAACAATATGCACAGCAAACAACATCAACCATGTGGCGTGACTAAAAAACAACATCCAGGAATAGTAACGCAATAACAGACGTTTAAACAAACATAAAGATTTTACTTTGTTATAATGGTAGCTCCAATTTGGGGAAACCCAGTTAAAAAACCAGAAGAAAACAAATCAATTGTAAACAATAAAACAGCTAAAACTAATGTACTCTCTATACAAGATCTTTTATTAATATTAATTGTTATAATATTTATAATATTTATATTGAACAACATTTTAAAATACTTTAAACACTACATAATTAAACATAGAAATATAAGTAATACTAATACAATATAAATCAAAAACATATGTTAAATAAAAATACTATTATCTAAATGGAAGAAAACATTTCAAAACTAAAAGAAGTATTAAAAAACTTAAAGAAAAGTACAGGTAGAACAAAGAAAACCGTACAAACAAAACTAGAATACATTGAAAGAATCAGAACAGATTTTAATTTTGCAGAGAGTGAACAGTAAGATAATAATAAAACAATAGTATTAAAACTTGCATTCAAAAAAATTTACGAAAGTATAAAAGATTATTTGACAGAACACCAAAAAGATATAGAAACTGAAGAGGACAACATGGCACCATTCAGTCTAGAAACAACTTCAAAAGCACTACCATTATTCAGTGGCAACTATTTTAAATCAGAAAGTTTTATAATAACCGCAGAACTAATCCATAAAACTCTGTCAGACACAGCAAAGGTAGATTTTCTTCAATATATTTATCATGATAAACTTACGTCTAATGTTAGAACGACAATAGGAAGTTACAGCAAACCAGAAAATTTTTAAATACTAAAAAATTTACTAGCACAAAGCTACAAAAGCACTAAAACAATCCCAGGGAAAAATATCAGTTAATACATTTAAAGAAAAAATACTATATTTAATAGATAGTCTAAACAAATTAAGGATAGACGAATTAGGAAATACAGCATTTATAGCAGAAAAGAATGTAATAATTAAATTAAACAGTAAACTAGCCCTAGATACTTAAAAAAAGGGCTAAAAGATGACTTTAAATCGACCATATACGCTTGCAATTCAACTTGAAAACGAAAAGAAAACAATTCATAATGAAATTCTACATGTCAGAAGAGAGAAACCACGACATCAACTACAAAATCATAACAGAAATAAAGCCTTGTTCAGATCGGCACGAAATTACGAAATTTCATGCCGAAATTACGAATGAAATCTAGAGTGTTCATACTGGCTAGATGACATTTAATGTAATTTCGTGAACAGCTGATACTAATTGTTTACATTTTAAATTGTTATAGGGGTAAATAAAGTATTTTGAAATGGAAACAAATAAGAAACAATTACTTACTAAATTGGAAATTATTAATGAAAAACTTGCTAATAAGAAATTGTTATTACAACAATTAAACATATTTAGACACGCAAAGGTAAAAAGGATACGTTTCATTTTACAAAATTACTTTAATAATTAATTTTACGATTTGTGTTTAAATTTAAGATCAGCTGTCAATTGTTTTTTTTTTCTTCTCACGATTGAAACATGCAGTACATAGTTGAAAAAAAAATATTTTTTTCCAACCATGTACAGAGTTGCACGGAAATGGCCATCGTAATTTCAATGTAATTTCGCCGAAATTACACAAAATTATGTAATTTCGCAAGTGTCAAAATGTATGGGAAATTACGTAATTTCAACATGATTTCGGCCGAAATCACGAAAGTACATAATTTCGCGTCGGTTTGAATGCCCTATAACACATTTACTAGCTACAACAATAACAGGTCACACAACAACCAAAATTCCAACAGAACAATTACTAATAATAATACACTAATAATAATAATAATTCACAAAGAAACACCAACAGCACTAGAAACAACAACCACAATCACAACACAAACAGAAGCAACAATAGACACATCCATACTATGCAAAATTCGGGAAACTCAACAGGCTCGGAATATATCAATATTCCGGACAGCCAAAACTGAAAATATGGAAAATTTCAGACAATAATACAAATTTCATTATCACAATTTACAAATATTAAAATTTAACATTTCTTGTCGACACAGGAGCCGACGTATCACTTTGTCGTATGCAACCAGATTTCGAAGGTGAACAATATAAAAAAGAAGAAAAATGTAAACTAACAGGAATTACCTCAGAAGAAATCAATTCTTTAGGTACAATAGATTTAGAACTAACATTGACTGACGAAAAATGTAATCATTCCTTTCAATTAGTAAAGTCAGAATTTCCAATAGAAACAGACGGCATAATAGGTAGAGACTTTTTAAATAAATATCTCTGTAAAATAGATTATGGAACATCTACAATGTCTTTTTTTTTAATAATAATACTATAGCGTCACTACAAATAAAAATACCTCCAAGAACTGAAATTATACAAGCATTAAAATTAAATTTAAATGAAGACAGCGTAATTTTTAATAATGAATTAAAACCAGATGTATTTTTAAGTAATTTAATTTAATTATTTTAATTTAAAAATTTAATTTAAAAATTTTAAACACAACAAATGAAGAAATAATTTTTTAGGATATTAAACTCCAGACAGACTCACTTAAAAATTATGACGTATTAAGTTGCAACTATAAAAACAGCAACGAACGATTTAACAAAATAATGAACATGATGACGAATATGCAAAAACACAGTTAAAGTATCAAAATGTTTTTCACTTAGAAGATGAAAAATTAAGCGTCAACAATTTTTACAAACAGAAAATCACAACTTCAAATACTACACCTGTTTACATAAAAAACTACAGACTATCACATTCACATACGGATATAATAAACGAACAAGTATAGAAAATGCTTAATGAAAAAATAATAGAACCATCAATTTCCCCTTACAATGCTCCACTCCTTTTGGTACCAAAGAAAAACATAGAAGGCAAAAAGAAATGGAGACTTGTTGTTGATTTTAGAAAACTAAATGATAAAATTGTTAATGATAAATTTCCTCTAACTAGATTGGAAGATATTTTGGACAAGCTCTTTTCACCAAATTGAATTAGATAAGGACTCCAGACCTTTAACAGCTTTTTCCACACCACAAGGACATTTTCAATTTAAGAGACTACCTTTCGGACTAAAAATTTCATCTAATAGTTTTCAAAGAATGCTTACAATACAATCGAATACGGTTGTAGTTTAAATCACCATGACAAAAATTTAATAAAAGTTTTAAACCGATTACAAAAATACAACTTAAAACTAAATCCAAAGAAATGTAATTTTCTAAAACCAGAAGTAGTTTACTTAGGACATTTAATAACAAAAGACGGTGTACAGACAGATCCATCTAAATATGACGTTATAAAAAATTATCCAGTACCAAAGAATGCGGACGAAGTACGACGATTCGTAGCATTTTGTAATTATTACAGAAAATTCATACCCAACTTTACCGACATAGTCAAAGACTTAAACGCATTATTAAAGAAAAAGACAAAATTTATATGGACAGAAAAATGCTAACATGCTTTTGAAGAATTACAAGAAAAATTAATTAATCCACCACTGTTACAATATCAAAATTTTGACAAACCATTTATTTTAACAACAGACGCATCCAATTACGCATTAGGAGCAGTCTTATAGCAAGGTGAAATAGGACAAGATTTACCTATTTCATTTGCCAGTAAATCATTACAAAAACATGACATTAACAAACCAGTAATTGAGGAAGAACTTTTAACAATCCATTATAGTATAAATTTTTTCAAACCCTACCTATATGGCAGAAAATTTATAGTTGTGACAGACCATAGACCATTAATTTCACTTTTTTCACACAAAAATCCTTCATCAAAAATGACTAGAATAAGGTTAGATCTAAGTGATTATGACTTCATAATTGTGTACAAAAAAAGGAAAAATGAATACAAATGCTGATGCACTTTCTAGAATAGAACTAGATTCAGACAATCTTAAGCATATGATACCACAGGAGAATGACGAAAAAAAGAAGAAAGTATTAGTTACAACAAGGGCCATGAAAAATAAAAATAAAGAAAATAATGAGGAAAATAATAAAGAAAATAATGAGGAAAATAATAAACAGAGTAATGAAATAAATATAGAAAAGAATGAAAAAAGGAAAGAAAATATAAGTAAAGAAAACTACATGGAAAAAAGTAATTCTCAGAAGCCTGATCAACTTCAAATATGAGAATGTACATCCATAAGTGACGTCAGAAATATAAGAAAATTGAAATTTAATAACCATGAAAATATAGAAGAAAAAGATACAATAATTGAAGATAATATTGTGCACATAGGATGTGATGATAATTCAACGAAACCAGTTTCGACCATGAAGAAATCACGTACTCAAAATAACAATGATATGAGTATAGGATGTAACGATAATTCATCGACACAATATCCGATTATGAAGAAGTTACATTCTAAAAATATACAAAATAATAATAATATGCATGCAAGATTCAGCGATAACTCAGCGAAACTAGATTCGATTATGAAGAAACTGATATCTAAAATGAATAAAGAAAATACAAAAGAATTAGCGCTATCAAACGAAGATAAATTATTTAAAGTATATACAAAAGAAGAATTAAAAGAAGCATATGCAAATATAAAAATAAATAGCAAAAGTCCTCAACTGAAAATATTAATATGCAATGCCCCAAAAGAATAACAGATGACATTTTAAAATATAAACTAATTGACGAATTCCGCAATACCACACACGCAGGCCACTTAGGAATAAGAAAAACAATTATCAAACTAAAACAGCGATACATTTTTAAAAACATGAATAAAATGGTAAAGAAATTTGTATCATATTGTGACAGTTATAATAAAAATAAACAATTAAAATATATAAAAGAACCACTAACACTAACAAACACACCAAACAATAGTTTTGAGGTGATTTCAATTGACACTGTAGGTCCTCTTCATATTTCAAATTATTACCAATACATTTTAGCAATGCAATGTGAGCTGACTAAATTTTTTGTTGCACATCCAATACCAACAAAGGATGCAATCACTATAGCAAGAACATTGGTCGAATAATTCACTTTGAAATATGGTCAATTTAAGGTACTTAAGTCCGATAGAGGAACAGAATTTACAAATGAAGTTATGTGTAACATATGCTCATTTCTACAAAATAAACAAATATTCTGTAATGAACAAAATGGGGACAACTCCAAAGAGTGTTTACCTGCTATTGGCGTTTGTGCTCTAGTGGAGAAAGGGGAACGAACGGGAGCCATTGAAAATGCCAGCTGTCAGTCGGGTGGGGGGATTCTTGTTCCTTCTATCTCCCTTACCAAACAGGAACCATTTTATTACATAAATATTCTTATAGACTCCCTCAAAACTATAATATGTGGACCGGATGTTGATCTATTTTAAAAATTGCTGTAAAAGAACCCCAAAACAAAAAAACAAAGTCAACCATAAAAAAAACTGAAAAAATACTACATTCTCTCCTCGATGTTATTGGAGAGAATATCGCCTCTTAACCCGCCTCACCTTTGATCTTGATGGCGCCAAAATCTAAAGCCAAGATCCCACGTTAAAACTACTTCTTTTCTTTCACATCAGTAAGAAAACTTTGAATATTTAGCTTTCCAGTTTAATTCACAACACTATTTATTCTCAACTCATTAAATAATATAAATTTAACATAATGCTAAGTAAAGAAAATGATAGAAAATTGTAACAAAATTCTTAAAAAACCTTAATAATAGGAAAAAAAATAAGTTACAAAAAGATTGATTACCCAAAAAACACTATCTATGGCAATTTCATAGATATTACAAAAAACACATATATTACAAAAACACATGTTGATATAGCTACCGTTGTTGTCTCTTAGTACATTGTAATTAAGAGTAATTAGCAAACATAATAACGCGGCCGAAATTAAAGAGATCGAATATTTAAAAAATATTTATAATAAAAAGATGTATAATAAAAAATGTGTAATAAAAATATATAAAGAAACTCTCCAAGATACGTAGCCTTAGCTACGAAAATCTTGCTCTACAATTCTCAACCCCTTATCATCACGAGACGTTAGGAGCAATTGAAAGAAACCATAGGGTTCTAAATGAACTTTTACTAATAACAGCAAATCATCATGAATGGGATAAATTGATTCCATACTTCTCGTTTGCGTATAACACAGCACCACACATAGATACAGATTATACACCATTCGAGTTAGTTTATCGAAAATTACCACACTTGCCATCCGACAGTTTAAATAATGAAAGAAAATTTTACAATTATGAAGATTATGTAATTGAGCTAAAAATATGTTAACACAAACTAAAGAAAAAAGAGTTAACAATACAATATACACAAATAAGATAAATTTAAAGATAGGAGACCAAGTGTTACTTAAAGTAGAAAATAGAAAGAAGAACCAAAGTCCATATAAAGGTCCATATACAATTTTAAGAAAAAATAAATACTGTAAGTACTGTAATAAATTATAATGGCATTGAAAAAGAAATACATAACAATAATTTAAAACCATACTATACATATTAAGTAAGATTTAACATTATTAAAACAAATAGAATATAATTATTATACATTAAATAATCAAGTTTAATTTTATTATAATGCAATAGAATAAGAAAAATTCCTCCCATAATTTTTCTCTTAAGGGTGAGGGTGTAGTGTAACCGTGTTGCCATACAATATGCACAGCAAACACTCACCAACTTCAACCATGTGGCGTGACTAAAAACAACACTTATTAAAGTGTGTCATGTTACAAATGTTGAAGTGGGTTACAAGACTATTGACCGCTTGCATTATTGTATGACACATATAATATAAATGCCTTCTTGAAATGTAATTTATATCTATAATTTTAATTTCTTTCTATATGTAAATATATATTAGTAAAATAACAACAGCAAATATTGAGTGATTTAGAAATCACTCAACACTAGATGACTTGAATGATTCTCATAAATAGTATATAAGACAAAACATTTTGAAAATAAAATAAGACTTTAATTTACAACATAAATTGACTCATCAGCCTTGTTTTATTTTATTGTCTCATAATCTTTTGGCACCTCTTTTGAGCGCCTACAATTTAGCTGGTATCCCTGACAGCTGAATAAACAAAACAAGTGACTATAGGGAATCTAGTTAAACATCTCACATACAGACACCACATGGCGATCCTGTCTATAACATTACACAACCAATAACACCACAGTATCTCAGCTTAATTGCGGGTATTTGCACATAACTGTGAATAAAATCAAGATTTGTGTATCAATTTTGATGATACATGGCTTATTTTATTCGTAGCACTACCTGCTAAGGACAGAAAACAATCATTAATCTTGAAATTTTAAACGAAAAAAAAATCAGGTACAAGGAACGACCGGTTTGAATTTGAAATATAAAAATGTAATCCTGAGAACGGCTTCTATCGAAATTTTAATGATTATTTTTCAGTTTTATTTTTTCGCTCAACTTATAATGATTATTTCCAATTCTTAATGAAAATTTAGATTTTTTTTTTATAAATTCAGATTTTCTTAACAAAAACCCTTAGATTTTTAAAAATCACAATTTTTACTAAAAGAAATTTAAAAAAAAAAATTAAATCAAAATTTTTACTAAAAATCAAAATATTACAAAAGAGTCCAAATTTTTTCTAAAAATTAAAATTTTTACTAGAAAGACTTTTTTTCTAAAATCGTAATTTTCTTATAAAAATCAGATTTTTTTTATCAGAAGTCGAATTTTTATAAAAAGTTTTAATTTTTGAAACAAATTTTTATTTTTGGTAAAAATTTTGATTTTCAGTAAAATTCAGTGTTTTTGTTAAAAAAAAATCTGAATTTTGGTGTTAATTCGAATTTATAACAAAAAAATCTAATTTTTCACTAAGAATTGGGAAGAAATAAGAAGAAATGATCATTATAAATAAAAATCAAAAATAATCATTATTTTTGAGTAAAAAAATAAAATTAAAAAAATCATTAAAAGTTGAGCAAAAAAAATTACCAAAAAAAAATTTTTTTGAGTGAAACATAATGAATAAAACAACAGTGGCTTTACCATTATTACTTATATGTAAAATAAGTAAAATTTAACTTATTCATTTTCTGAAATTAGTTTTTCTGGCGTCTTTCCTATCTTGTTAGTCTTTGTTACATATTATCAATATAGTGTAAAAAAGGCAATTTTAAATTTTGTAAAATTTATTTTTCTTTTTTTTCATTCTTGTTTAATAATTTTTCTCCAAACTCCCTTTCAGAATCAATGGAACTTTTGAAGAAAATATGCAAGAGCTCAAAAATGATTCTATGGCATTTGGTATCCTTTGCGGCCTTGACTCTCTGCTTATGTTTATAACAGGCATTATTTATGTTGATCTCTACAATCATGTGGCGCTCAATTTAGTCGTACGTATGAGACGTAAATTTTTCGAATCTACCATACGTCAAGATATAGGTTGGCATGATATATCACAAAATCAAAATTTTGCTGTGCGCATAACAGAGTACGTTTTTGTCAATAGATTAATTACGTTTGCTATTTAATAAAATTTTTATATAATTTTTTTTATTACAGTAATATGGAGAAGATACGTAATGGTATTGCTGAAAATATTGGTCACTTTGTAATGTTGTTTTTCGATATTGTTATCAGTATTATAATATCATTTTTTTATGGTTGGCGTTTGACATTAGCTATTTGTGTTTACATACCAATAACAATGATTATAAAGTATATAGTGTCGAAGGTGAGTATTTTATTGTTAAAGATAATTTTTAGAATTTTTTAGGAATATGCATGAAGATAGGCAAGAAAAATTTACATAAAATTATAAGCTTGATAAATTTACTGTTACTAATCGTTACAGTTACATTATAGTAATATATATTATCTTTCATATATTTGTATTTCAGGTTATTATTTTACATTAGTTCTCTTTTTTACATTTATTAGAAAATTTGCGTCAACATTATTTACCTTTTTAATTAGTGTGGCAACATATCAGTATTTTTAATAATTTAACACTTTTTAAAATTAACAATAGAATCAAATTTTTATTTCCATACCCTTTATTTAACATTGTATATACCCAGTAAAAGCTTTTTGGTTTTCAGTAATGGCAACTACTTATTTGAATAGTTACTTGGTAATGAGGCGTCATTATTATTTGTCTACTCTACATTATATAAATAAGTACTCAATATTAAAATAGCAGAGTAATATTGAATTCTCGTGGATCAGTTGGCTAGAGCGCCGAATTAACAACTATAAGATTGTTGGTTCAACCCCACTCTGATGCTGTTAGTTTTTTTAACAAATGTCTAAAACGACATTTTTATACTAAAAGAAGATTTGCTGATTTATTGACATTTTGCCGATTTCATAACTTAAAGATTCTTCTAGAACTTGTTCACTTTGAATTGATTTGCTAATTATGAAAAGGTCATTTCATTTGAAAGTTGCACGATTGTGGAATAATGTTATTTCATATATAGAAAGACACTTTGCAAAAAATATTAAGAATTTTACTCGTTTTGTAATGGAAAATCTTTGAATTATATTTCATTGGAATCACCAAAGGCTTGATGTAAAATTAATTGAAAATTGACTCATATCTGTGTTAGGAATTACATATATTTGTTAGTATATTGAAGTATAAGTATTTTATTATGTTATATATTATTAACTAAGATGTGCTGAAATTGATTTAATCTTGTAATCAGTTTTTTGACCTCTAAGCATTCTCTTTGGTTACTCTTAATAAATGAAATAAATAAATAAAAATAGCAATGTACTGAAATGCTTCAAAAATGCCGATTATTATTATTATTATTTTTTTTTTTTTGCGAAGACATAAATAAAGTAATTTTATTTAATTTTTGATTGTTTTCGTCATAAAAGTATCTATAGAAGAACTATTTTAAAATTGATATCCATTATAAGTTTCAACGAATAAAATTAGAGATTTTAATGAAAAGTGCCTATTTGGAATGCTCAATTCGAAAACTTAAACGAAAAAAATGTAACCAAATATTTCTTTACTCTATCATAAAACTACTGAATAAAATTATCTTGTTTCATTAAAAAAAACAATTTGCAATACTTTATGAAAATTCTGATTAAAATTCTGTTAAATTTTTGTTTGTGATTCATTAAAATTCAATAATGTAGTTATTTTGAAAGAGTTTATTTTTGACTTTTTACAAGAAATCCTTTTTTCTAAACATCATTAGAAACCCAAAAAAGTGCCACGGTAGACTAGTTGGTAGATAGCTAATCTATTAGCCTGGAGGTTTAAATCCCGTCAGAGACTTTGATCTGTTTTCACTACAAAGGTCAAATAGTTTACGTTACTCTGCTAGGTTAATTAGATTAGAGTATAATTTCTAATTGCATTATAATATAATTTAAATAAACATAAATAAAATAAAAACTTAAAAATGGAATGTATCCTAATATATTATATGTCCTAAATTTTTTCGACTTTTTCTAACATAAAGTGCCAATAATGTCGATTTTTTTCTTAAATGTTCGGATTTGTATTTTGTCTCATTTTTTAATATATAGAAGACCTAATTTTTATAACTTTAAAAAATATTTACTTAATTGTAGTTGCATATGTATTTACCTGTAATACTGCAGGTCAAAATTTTTTTGAATTTTTTTATTTACGTTAAACTTGTAGAATACTTTCGAAAACATTTTATTAACAGGCCATAATAGTAGGACTATGTTTTCAATTTATTTATTATTACTTTATATAATAATTATTACTAAACACTTAAACACTTTAAATTTTCATTATAAAAATTTACTTTATGAATATTTTACTAATTTAATATTAAAAATTAAATGCAGCGACATACATACACACTTTCCACTTTTTAATTTTTTATTTTTGTATATACCATTTTCTCTATTTTTAAACTTTTTACAAAATTCCCGCAAATACTACTTATTTTCCTTGTATATTATCCTCGATTGGTAACACCATTCGTAAATAAAAAACAAAAACAAATACCATTTACTAATCAAATACACAAACCACTCTTTAGTTTAGTATGCTCTCCCACTATTTTATTCTTCACTTAACACTTTTTATAAATACACATAAACACTAACAACACACTATCTAAATATGGCGATTCATGACAATTCATTTTAGCATGCAATTTGTAATTTTTATTTTCGAAATTAAATCAACTCATTCTTAGATCTCGACAATTAAATATTTTTATTTCGTTGAGCGATTATTATTTTATATTTTGGATAAAATTGTATTAAATTTCTTGCACTTTTACAATTATTTTAAAACGACGAACTGCAACGTACAAACTTCACGTGTAATCGTTCTAAAGTTTTCTCACCAACTGAAAGGAGACTAAAAGGAATGAGATGAGTAAGATAATGGATGGGAAAAAGCATTGCCAGTTTTTTTAAAGATTTAAAGTAGGAGGGATTGTAGTATTAATAGGGAAACGGATATAAAATTGGTATAAAGGAAATACATATTTTATATTTGTATGAATATTTAAAAAATAATAATACGTTGTTAGGCGGAAATACGGAAAATTTAAGTAAATAATAATTTTTATTATAAGAAGATAAATTAAAAATTTAAAATATGAATACCCAATTCACAAACTATGTTAAGTTACTGGTATTATAATTATTTAAAATAATAATTATTCGAATGAACAAAATCAACATTTTATTTGTAATATAACCAACTTTAGAAAATGGTGCAACATGTCGTTTTCGATTTTTAGGAATTTTTTGAAGAACAAAAATTTTCTAAATTGTGTAAGAAATGTTACCTTTTCAACACATTTTTAGAGATTAAAAAAAAATGATGGCATGATCTAGATAATTTGAGTTAATTGTTTTTTTATTATTAAACTAAATCTTACAATACATTCTAGGAAAAAAGTAATTTATAGGCTTAGAATCCTATGATCACATGTATTTGACTGAGAAATCGTGTGCAACAGAAAAGAAATTTTCTTTTTTGCTTAAAAAACTTTTAATTTCTTCAAAAAAATAGATTTGAATTAGAGATGCCAGCGTATGTGCATATTTCAAAAGCAGGGGGTTATATTTTTTAAAAAGTGAAACGGAAATATAATTTTGTTTATAGTTTAGAGAAACATACATTTTTTTGATAAATTAAATTAAAACAATTTAATTTTGAAATAATTTTCAATTTATAATTATTTTATTTCGTAGAATCATTTTATTTTCGAAGAGGTAAATTTTATTGTAATAATTTGACGTTATGAATTTAGAAAATTGCAATTTTTACATCTTTTTTTAGATTTTATTGACTAAAATTGTTAAAATATTTTTTCTTTTCATTTCTCATTCTCTTATTTAGTACCAAAGTGAATTTACCGCACGCGAACAGAATGCTTATGCCAAGGCTGGGTCCATAGTGGAAGAAGTTATAAGTTCTGTACGTACTGTAGTGGCATTTGGTGGTGAAAAGTCCGAGCGTGAAAGATACGATAACTTATTAGTTCCCGCCTGTAAATCAGGCAAAACAAAAGGCATATTTTTAAGTTTGGGAGATTCTATATTAAAGTCCATGTTATTTATATCATGTGCAGCAGCCTTTTGGTATGGTGCTCATTTAATTCTAGATGATCGTTATAAAAACCCAGAGGATAAAGAATACACACCAGCGATACTTATGATAGTAAGACCATTGTGCTTTAAAATAATTAAAATAATTAAAATAATTAAAATAAATTAAACTTACAGGTCATTTGTGGCATTCAAGTGGCAGTTGATCATATGGCCTATACTTATCCTTTCTTGGAAGCTTTTGCCTCTGCACGCGGTTCAGCTGTGGCCATATTTGAAGTTTTAGAAACAGAATCCAAAATAGATCCCCTATCAAAAGAAGGCAAAGTGAAAAATTATGGTCTCAAGTGTAATATTGAATTCCAAGATGTATTCTTTACCTATCCCTCTCGTGAAGATTCTATAGTTTTGAGAGGTATTAATATAAAAATCAATGAAGGAGAAACGGTGGCCTTAGTGGGTTATTCAGGTTCGGGTAAATCTACTTGTATACAATTGCTGCAAAGATTTTATGATCCCATCTTTGGTAAAATAATATTGGATAATGAGGATATACGAAATTATAATGTAAATTGGTTGAGATCGAATATAGCGGTAGTGGGTCAGGAGCCAGTATTATTCTTTGGAACAATAGGTTAGAATTGTTTGTAATTTACTAGATATTTTGAAAAGAGTAAATCTATTCCTTTATATTTCTTTTTGCAGAAGAAAATATCAGACATGGCAAGATGGATGCTACCCAAAAAGAAGTGGAAGATGCCGCTAAGGCTGGTGGAGCTCATGATTTCATTGTAAGACTACCCGAGGTATAATTATTTAATGCATACATATTTTAATATTTAAATAAAATTATTTACATTAAAATTCCTTTCAGGGCTACAATACTTTAATCAACGAAAAGGGAGTCCAATTATCTGGTGGCGAACGCCAACGTATTGCCATTGCCCGTGCCCTAATACAAAATCCCAAAATTCTCCTCCTAGATGAAGCCACTTCTGCTCTGGACTATCATTCGGAGAAACTGGTACAGGCCGCCCTAGATAGAGCCAGTAAAGGACGCACCACCTTAGTAGTTTCCCATAGACTTTCGGCTATTTGCCATGCAGATCGTATTATTTTCATAGACAAAGGCAAAGTAGTGGAAGAGGGCAATCACGAGAGTCTAATGAAGGAAAAAGGACTTTATTATGAAATGGTTACTGCTCATGAATACGAAGGCCTTTTGGATAGTGTTAACGAAGATGATGATGACAATAACAATTCTGTAGAGCTAGTGGAAAAGGAAAAAGATGTTACAAGTAATAAAATTCTTAGAAATAGTTTGGCACATGGTCCCCGCTTTTCGGAGGCTTCGTTGGACAAAAATATTCTGCAGGCTTTTGCTGGTCGAACTATAACGGATCCTTCGGAAAAAGATCTTACGGTGGAAGTTCAAAACACTCAATATATGAAAACATTTTGGCGTGTTTTACAATGGGCTAGACCTGAGTGGGGTTTTTTGATTATAGCCACGATATGTGCTTTGCTTTATGGTTGTGCTCAACCTGCATTTGCTTTTGTATTTGCTGATCTGTTTGGTTCTTTGAATGATGAAGATCCTGAGGTGGTTTTGAGTAATACGGAAATATCAGCTATTATTGCTGTAGTAGTGGGTATTATAGCGGGTCTAACGTGTTTAACACAAACGTATTTTTTCAACTTGGCTGGTGTTTGGTTGACCACAAGAATGAGGTATATTTACAACTCAATCGCAAAAGAAAATAACCAGAACCATATTTTATAGTTAATGAAATAATTTACTTTTTTCTTGATATCAAAAGAAAAGTAAACGAAGAAAGTTTTAATTGAAACCAATCACTTTGTAAATACTTTCGAATGAGTCTCATTCAAATTTCAATCGTGTTCTCTTTTGATATTGAAAAAATCTTAAGGGGTTTCCGATAAGGGAGGAACGACATTGTTAAAATGAGTGTTTAGTATAAATAATTCACCCGCTACGTCCATTGTACTGCAGATGTGTTGGTGTTTCAAAGTCAATTCTTGAACGTTTAATGGACAAATTGATAACGATGGTTTCATAAACAAGCAATTGTCGACTAAATCAAGCGTCATCAATTTATTTTGTGGTTCCGCCAGAATGGCTCTTGAGCCATAAACCGAACACCACAATTAAAATTCTCCATGAATGTTTGTTAAGACGACGTTAATTGGTCCGCAATCGATCGATACCCACCATATACGTCAGCTCAACCCAGATCATCGCCTAAATTCAGGCGGCTACTGCTTCGATATCTTTTATTACACTTCAAGATTGACGAGCTCTTATTGAAACCTCCTTTAGTTTTACTTTATGATAATCTAAACGGTTGACAAACTTTGATCTGGAATTGAATACACAAATTTTGATTCAATTGGCGGAACAGAGTCTAATTTTCTTATTAACCTTTGTTTTCCTTTTCAGATCCATTACCTTTAGCAAAATCTTGAGCCAAGATATGGGTTGGTTTGATCTTAAGGAAAATAGTGTGGGTGGTCTGTCAGCTCGTTTGGCCGGAGATGCTTCGGGAGTGCAAGGAGCCATAGGTTTTCCTTTAAGTAATATATTACAAGCTTTGTCAAACTTCGTTTGCAGTTTTTCCATAGCCTTTTCTTATTCCTGGGAATTGGCGCTAATCTGTTTGACCACAGCGCCCTTCATGATAGCCTCGGTTGTTTTTGAAGCCAAGTAAATAAATTATTAAAATTTCAGAAAAAATTATAAAATATTATAATTCTTTGCTTCTAGACATACCAACAAAAGTGCCATTAAAGAAAAGGAAATCCTGGAGGAAACCAGTCGTATAGCCACCGAAACTATAGCCCAAATACGTACAGTAGCTGCTCTTAGACGTGAAGAAGAACTGATTAAAATCTATGATAATGAAGTGGAAAAATATCGCAGTGAGGTAAAGAAAAAATTACGCTATCGTGGTGTGGTCAATTCATTGGGCAGGTCTATAATGTTTTTGGGCTATGCCATTACTTTAACTTATGGTGGTTACATGTGTGCCGATGGTAGAATTAAATTTGAAAATATTATGAAGTAAGTTAATCTTATAACGTTCTCTAGACAATTTTAAATAAATCTTATTTTTTTTAGAATTTTTAATTCCTTGTTATATGGTCTATTCGTTTTGGCCCAATCTTTGGTCTTTACACCCATGTTTAATGCTGCCTTGGTTTCAGCTGATCGCATGTTTGCCATCATTGACAGAGAACCTAAAATTAAATCACCCGATATTAATGATACCAAAAACTATTCTCTAGTACGTGGCAAAACTAATGCTATGCAAGGTGTTAGTTTTAGAGATATAAATTTCCATTATCCCACTCGTAAAGGTCAAAAGGTTTTGCGAAGATTCAATTTGGAAGTTTTGAAAGGTAAAACTGTGGCTTTGGTGGGAGCTTCTGGCTCGGGCAAATCCACTTGTGTGCAGTTGTTATTGAGATATTATGATCCGGATACAGGATCTATAGTAAGTTGTGAATTTATTACAATGAAAAATACAATTTTATTTCCGTCCCTTTACAGCTCATTGATCAAGAGGATATACACCATGATATGACGCTAACCGGTCTACGCAAACGTATAGGTATTGTTTCCCAAGAACCATCTTTATTCGAAAAAACCATTGCTGAAAATATCGCCTACGGTGATACCTCACGCACAGTGCCCATGAATGAAGTTATAGCAGCTGCTAAATTGGCAAATGCCCATGACTTTATATCCGCTCTGCCTTCGGGCTATGAAACTTGTCTAGGTGCTCGTGGAACCCAACTTTCGGGTGGACAAAAACAACGTATAGCTATAGCTAGAGCCTTAGTTCGTAATCCTAAAATCTTGCTGCTAGACGAAGCCACTTCAGCTTTGGATTTGCAAAGTGAACGTGTTGTACAAACTGCTTTGGATGAAGCCTGTTCGGGACGTACATGTTTGGTTATAGCTCATCGCTTGGCCACTGTACAAAATGCCGATGTGATATGTGTCATACAAGGTGGTCGCATTATTGAGCAAGGAAGTCATCCTCAATTATTGGCCAAGAATGGTATTTACGCCAAACTCTATCTCAGTCAAACGAATACACATTAGATATTAATGAAATTCTTTTCACAAATTAGTTATATAATTTAGTATGTATGAAAGCAATTTTTTGGAATATTTATATTTAGTGAATGTTTTTAATTTTTAGTTAATAAAATGGAAAAAATATTTCTTTAAATAAATAATAAAATCTTATAACTATTGAGGAAGCCTTTCTAGTTCCATAAGCAGTCGATATTGAAATTGTTGCTTTAAACAAATTCTTATCATAAATTTGTTTCGAACACTTCAGTAAATGTCGAAAAGAAAATATATCCCACAGGCTTCAAAAAATTCTTACAGAGAATTTCCAAAAAATGTAGCGGAAATTTCTTTTGCATCGAAAATATATTGCGCATGCTTTATATCAAAAACTTTATATCAAAAATTCTATCACCGGTTAGAAAATTTCCTTAAGAATATTCGTATGCCTAATAAAAATGTTTATAAAGAAATTTCTTTCGCATTGAAAAAAAATTTCCAAGAGAAATATTTCTCGCATTTTAGAAAATCTTGTTAAAGATATTTCTCCAGCTTTTTAGAAACTTTCGTAATGAAATGAATTTCTCACCATGTAAGAAAATCTATAGAATTTTTCCCGCATGTTTGAAATTTTTTAAAATAAATTATCAATGGAAAACTTTTTTCACATAGTTTAAAAATTTTTGCATAAAAATTTCTCTCCGGTCAGAAAATTTCTATAAGAATTTTCTTCTACCTACTGTAAATTTTCCTAAAGAAATTTCTTTCGTATTGAGAAAAAACCCTACAGAAATATTTTTCGAATGTTAGAAAATCTTGCTAAAGATATTTTTCTACCATTTTAAAATATTTCGTAATGAATGTACGATCAAGTTTTTGTTTTTTGCTGTTTTTTGTTTTTTTTTTTTTCTGTTGTTGCCGCACAACATAAAACTTTAAAACTTTTAAACATAAAACTTGTATTTTGTTTTTGCGTTTTGTACAGCACACGCTATCTTAAATTATTTGTTTTAATTCTTATTGTTTCACTATTTATTATTAACATCACTATTTAATTTTCATCATATAACATCACAAGTGTTTTTTATTTATTCGTTCATAAATAAATTGCCCAAAAACATCTTTTTCCTTCGCAGTGTTCAAAACTTCACAATTTATTCACTTCGTCACTAGACCATTCCGGACTGAGCCCCCAAAATTTTTAGGAATTTGATAATTCCGTTTAATGAAACACTTTTGTTTAAATGTGTTTTTTTTTTTTTTTTTTTTTGTTAAGATTAATTAATTTATTAAAGAAAATAAAAGTTAACGGAATGACTAAAACTAATTTAGTATAAAGAGCACACATAATAACTTAAGCTAACGCCGCGAGATGTCTTGTTACTTCGACACTCTAACTCTCACTTCAACTTGTCCGAAACAACTCAACTATGCCGTCGCCCTCATTTTCTCTCCTTTTCATCTGTCACTCAATTTTGTCGTTTATCTCATTTTATCCTTCGTTCGTTAACCCTATACTGTTCGCAATGTCCGTAAATATCGCCTTTCTACATATTCAACAAATAAAACTGTTTGAACTGAAAAAAAAATTTCGTAAAACAAAAACTCAATAAACTGTATATAAACTCAATAATTTGTATTTGTTGTTAGTATTTTAAGTTTCAGCATATACGAAATATTGATTTGTTGTAGAAATGTTTACATTTTTAGTTTTTACTTTTCAAAAAAGTTTAAATTTTAGCCTTTTTTGCGCTTTTTCACAAAACATGCCTTGATTGTACCAGAAAACCATTGTATTTTTAATTTAGCCCTTTTTAGCGCTTTTTTCAAACATTTTTGATTGTTTATGGTCGCTAGAATTGGCAAGACTGCTTGCCAAGACAATAAAACTCCTTTCTTTGATCGTCAGTAGGTTAAATTTGAGACGTTATGGAATGAAAATAAAATTTCTATAATAATTGGATAAGTATTTCTACGAAATTGACAATATATTTTTCACTATATTTTTTTAGTGTTGACCTGTATTATCAACCTAAAAGAATATTCTTATAAAAATCGATTTTTAGTAAGAAATAAATAATTTTAATTCTTTTTGTTCCAAATCCCTAATTTAAAGAATTAGAATAAATTTCTGATTTTTCATCAAAAAAAGAAAAACTCAAATCTTATAAATCACAGATATCATCGTTTTTGCCATAAGGCCTACAATAGTGTATTAACCATAAAGCCCGGAAGACAATTAAACACTTAAAATTACTGATATATTTTCCAAAAATTAACAAAATTTTATAACACGTGACAAAAATAAAATAAGTTAGTTTTTCAAAAAATTTATTTATTAATAAAAGTGCTGACAAAAGATCAAAATATCATGCTGGTCTCCTTATTTTATTAAGACAAACCAACAAAATTTAAAATATCGTATTATGGGGAGTAGATTTCTATATAATTAACAAAAAAGCTTTATTGTTATAGGTACCTAGAAGAAATATAATAGGTTTGTGTTAAGAGCTCTCATATATTGTTAATCCAATACCAGCAAAAATAAAAAAACTAAAACAAATATATGAAATGTGTACTCTATCCCTTTTCATTAAATAAAAAATATTTAGCAAATAAAATTTTAAAAATTAGCTAAATTAAATAAAGGCTTTATAGTTTTATATATTATATACAAAAATTATATATAAAGTGTTATAAAGTGAATCATGTGGTAAAAACGAAAATTTAATAATAAACTCGAAAATCATAAACTTCTAGTCATCATATTCAACGGAACATAACGCGTTCTTGAACTCTAGTTTTTATTTCAACTTAAACTCGTCATTTTGCCAACGTGTACGTGCAACGTCTAAATTGTATTTAAACAAAAGTTACCATTAATTGACCCCTAATAAATATCGAATTTAGAAAGTATAACTTAAAAGTAAATATTCTCAAATAAAAAAAAAAAAATATTTTTAAGAAAAAAATCAGCAGCAACTATTTTTTTGTACTATTTTATTTTTACATAGTTGCGCCTGATTGAGAGTATTGTGCGTTTTCAGACGAGTTGTTGTCTAAAGTAGTTTAACGACAAAATATTGTATAGTCTAGTGTATTTGATTTGAATAGAAGATATTCATTTCATAAGCGCACATCATGGGGCAAGAAACAAAGAAAAGTAGGATTTTTTGAACTTTTTGCTTTTGCTACACAATGGGAATATTTTATTTTGGTTTTGGCTTTTATTGCGGCCTTCCTGAAATCGTTGGCATATCCCATCATTATTGTGGTATACAGTGAGCTGGTTGCTATGTTTGTGGATCGTAGTTTGTGTTTACCAACAACTACAACGTATACGTTACCATTATTTGGAGGCGGAAAAATTTTGTAAGTATTAAGGATTTTTTTTTTTTTTAATTTTAAAATAAGTGTTGAAAGTTAAAGGGAAAGAAGTGTTAATAATTTTATATTTTTCCAGAAAATTTGTTGAAATTTATAAATGACATTATCTGTGTTTTACATTAAAATGTGTACAATTCATAAATGTCTTGTATTAAAAATATCGGGCGAATGAGTTATATTTTACTAAATTACTTGACATACGTACAGTACAACTGAGGAAAGAAGTTACGCTTAAATTGTTGTACAATAGGAAGAAGATAATTTTATGAAATTATTATCATCAGAAATCAATTAGTTTAGCTCTAATGACAATATCCCACTCTGTGACTATTAAAAATATAAATATTCCCAAGAACAAAGTGAAATATTTGAAGTTTGGGTTCCGTACACTATGGAAAAATTGCTATTCAAAATCCTCTACGGTTGTGGTCACATTTATAATTTACGGTATCGACTTTTTGTTGCTGTTCGGAGTCTGATTCACTATTGACAATGGTATCGTTTTGCACACGTATTTCTTAGCATATAGAGGTCACTCCATAACTGCAAGTCCTCTTCTCGAAAAGATGTTGTTATTCCATACACAACTTTAGCAAAAGTAAAGTAGTGGATTATACTTTTTGGTGTCGATAATGATATCTCTCGATTCATAGCGAACTTTTTTGGAGATCGCAATGAACAATTTCTTGTAGATGGTCTTTCTCCAAACGAGTTCAATATTGATTCAAGGGTACCGCAAAACTTTGTTATTTTTTCTGATCTGATTCTTAATTTTCTTTCAAACTTTCAATAATATCTTCTTTGTTGGAGATTGTTGCAATGAGAAAAATACCAGGATCTTATAATAATTTCAAAATATAGTCGCGCGAATAAACTTTAAAGCTCATAAGACTCAGTGCTGTAAGTTGACACACAAACGTCCGATAACGCAGAGAAAAAACATGGTTGCAGTATTGTTACGGCAATAATTATATTTACTACAATAATATTGTGTTCATGAGAATAATACTTATGTTTAAATTTTACTATATTATGGTTCCCCAAATTAAATATAATAACACAATTTTTGATAGAAAATAAGACATAATGCTTGATCATAATATGATAATTTTGATCATGTTATGATCACTTTTTTATGATATGAAAAAATGATCTCATAATGTGATAAAACCGGAACAAAACATAATCAAATATTTATTATGTCACCACAATCTGCCCTTATGAATATTATGGGATTGGAAGCTCCTGATGTTGTGGACATGAAAATACAAAGTGGCATCAGATTTGAAATGGTGATCTGATCTTGTTTATTTCTAATTTGGAAATGTTAATTTCTAATTAGTACACATTCAACCAGAAAAGCTATCCCAGTTTTTGTCGATTGGCTGGTGAATTGTAAGACACATTATGGAGAGAATTTATTCTTTATGAACTCAATCTTTATCAGTCACTGGCAATTTGAGGATATTCAACTACTCTCCGTCTTATCCTGTCTCTAATTGTATACCTTATTATTACCAACTTTCATAATTTAAGTTGGGATGAATCTGAGTAAAAAATATCTTAATCTTTATCGGGCTTGGTAATCGAATTGATAAAAGTTGTTATAAAGTATCGACAATAAGGTTCTTTAGGAAAATTGGAATAGAAACCGCTATTTCTGAATTGTTGATTTCATTTAAATCTTTGCCTTCGTTTAATAATTGTCTTTGGTACTTTCATTGCAAAAACTAATGTTACCAATGTCAAAATTATTTTAACATTTTATTAGGGTCGTTAATTACACGCTACTACAAAATAAAAAAAAGTTGAATATACTTGGAATCTAACATAGGGTAGTATGTAGATATAGGTAAGTAAATTATTACACCATTTTTAAAATTTTCGATAACTCCAAAATCGGAGTTATATCAAAAAAACCGATTTTTGGGACTTCGCAATTTTAAAACTTTTTATCTCGAATACCTGTTAAACAATTGAGATTTTTTAAGCTGCATCAGAAAGAAATACCTTACGCTTTCTAAAAAGTATATACTCATTTGTATTCTAAGCAATATTCATGAATTTTGCTTCTTACGTCGAGCAGATAAGAAAATAATGTTCAGTTAACTTGAAGATAATTTTAATCGGCATCTATTGTAGTTTTACTTATCTTATACATGTGTGACCGCTGAATAAGGTGATAGAAAAGAAGTGAAAGCAGTTTCTTTTTTAGATCGTGCGATTCCATATAGTCCACTTATTTTTTTTAAAGAAGAAAAAATATATATGTGGGATTTTTATATTATTAAATCCCTGCGATTTAAGCTTGATGGCTTTAATCAATTAAAACACAATTTATTTTGATTAATAAATTATAATGTACACAGTTTATTTCAAATTATCAAACTTAAATTAAAATATTCACTTCACTTTATTTTAGTTTTACAATTTATTAGAGTTTGGCTACTGCTGGTTTTAACTCAATTACAACTTTTAACTTCAACTTTAGAGCAACTCACTTCAACTTTTGCACAACTATTCTGCAACTCTTCGACAACTATTTTCAACTGCAATTTACTTCAACTTTATAAAACTCTTCTGCAACTAACTAAATATTCTCTTTTATTCCTATTTATATCCTATCCACTATTACTCGCTATTTCCCTACAGCTCCAGAAACTTCTTAGCGAGCGAAACCTATATTTGTCCCTTTCCTGTGCATGGTAAGTCCGTTTATAAAATTAAAGAACGTCGTTTAGAATATTCGTTCTACGTTATAAGATGTCTCGTCCATATTTTGTCTGTTGCGTACGTGACTCGTCACTAGCTCCGTCGAGAATGTTCTGTCCGTTAACTATCTTAACCCTTTTCTTACCAACGTCTGCCAGATCTGGTGACGCGACCAGGCTCCAATCCCACATATATATTTTTTTTCCACCAGTGTATTGTAGTGTAACCATGTTGTCAACAATATGCACAGCAAACAACATCAACCATGTGGCGTGACTAAAAAACAACATCCAGGAATAGTAACGCAATAACAGACGTTTAAACAAACATAAAGATTTTACTTTGTTATAATGGTAGCTCCAATTTGGGGAAACCCAGTTAAAAAACCAGAAGAAAACAAATCAATTGTAAACAATAAAACAGCTAAAACTAATGTACTCTCTATACAAGATCTTTTATTAATATTAATTGTTATAATATTTATAATATTTATATTGAACAACATTTTAAAATACTTTAAACACTACATAATTAAACATAGAAATATAAGTAATACTAATACAATATAAATCAAAAACATATGTTAAATAAAAATACTATTATCTAAATGGAAGAAAACATTTCAAAACTAAAAGAAGTATTAAAAAACTTAAAGAAAAGTACAGGTAGAACAAAGAAAACCGTACAAACAAAACTAGAATACATTGAAAGAATCAGAACAGATTTTAATTTTGCAGAGAGTGAACAGTAAGATAATAATAAAACAATAGTATTAAAACTTGCATTCAAAAAAATTTACGAAAGTATAAAAGATTATTTGACAGAACACCAAAAAGATATAGAAACTGAAGAGGACAACATGGCACCATTCAGTCTAGAAACAACTTCAAAAGCACTACCATTATTCAGTGGCAACTATTTTAAATCAGAAAGTTTTATAATAACCGCAGAACTAATCCATAAAACTCTGTCAGACACAGCAAAGGTAGATTTTCTTCAATATATTTATCATGATAAACTTACGTCTAATGTTAGAACGACAATAGGAAGTTACAGCAAACCAGAAAATTTTTAAATACTAAAAAATTTACTAGCACAAAGCTACAAAAGCACTAAAACAATCCCAGGGAAAAATATCAGTTAATACATTTAAAGAAAAAATACTATATTTAATAGATAGTCTAAACAAATTAAGGATAGACGAATTAGGAAATACAGCATTTATAGCAGAAAAGAATGTAATAATTAAATTAAACAGTAAACTAGCCCTAGATACTTAAAAAAAGGGCTAAAAGATGACTTTAAATCGACCATATACGCTTGCAATTCAACTTGAAAACGAAAAGAAAACAATTCATAATGAAATTCTACATGTCAGAAGAGAGAAACCACGACATCAACTACAAAATCATAACAGAAATAAAGCCTTGTTCAGATCGGCACGAAATTACGAAATTTCATGCCGAAATTACGAATGAAATCTAGAGTGTTCATACTGGCTAGATGACATTTAATGTAATTTCGTGAACAGCTGATACTAATTGTTTACATTTTAAATTGTTATAGGGGTAAATAAAGTATTTTGAAATGGAAACAAATAAGAAACAATTACTTACTAAATTGGAAATTATTAATGAAAAACTTGCTAATAAGAAATTGTTATTACAACAATTAAACATATTTAGACACGCAAAGGTAAAAAGGATACGTTTCATTTTACAAAATTACTTTAATAATTAATTTTACGATTTGTGTTTAAATTTAAGATCAGCTGTCAATTGTTTTTTTTTTCTTCTCACGATTGAAACATGCAGTACATAGTTGAAAAAAAAATATTTTTTTCCAACCATGTACAGAGTTGCACGGAAATGGCCATCGTAATTTCAATGTAATTTCGCCGAAATTACACAAAATTATGTAATTTCGCAAGTGTCAAAATGTATGGGAAATTACGTAATTTCAACATGATTTCGGCCGAAATCACGAAAGTACATAATTTCGCGTCGGTTTGAATGCCCTATAACACATTTACTAGCTACAACAATAACAGGTCACACAACAACCAAAATTCCAACAGAACAATTACTAATAATAATACACTAATAATAATAATAATTCACAAAGAAACACCAACAGCACTAGAAACAACAACCACAATCACAACACAAACAGAAGCAACAATAGACACATCCATACTATGCAAAATTCGGGAAACTCAACAGGCTCGGAATATATCAATATTCCGGACAGCCAAAACTGAAAATATGGAAAATTTCAGACAATAATACAAATTTCATTATCACAATTTACAAATATTAAAATTTAACATTTCTTGTCGACACAGGAGCCGACGTATCACTTTGTCGTATGCAACCAGATTTCGAAGGTGAACAATATAAAAAAGAAGAAAAATGTAAACTAACAGGAATTACCTCAGAAGAAATCAATTCTTTAGGTACAATAGATTTAGAACTAACATTGACTGACGAAAAATGTAATCATTCCTTTCAATTAGTAAAGTCAGAATTTCCAATAGAAACAGACGGCATAATAGGTAGAGACTTTTTAAATAAATATCTCTGTAAAATAGATTATGGAACATCTACAATGTCTTTTTTTTTAATAATAATACTATAGCGTCACTACAAATAAAAATACCTCCAAGAACTGAAATTATACAAGCATTAAAATTAAATTTAAATGAAGACAGCGTAATTTTTAATAATGAATTAAAACCAGATGTATTTTTAAGTAATTTAATTTAATTATTTTAATTTAAAAATTTAATTTAAAAATTTTAAACACAACAAATGAAGAAATAATTTTTTAGGATATTAAACTCCAGACAGACTCACTTAAAAATTATGACGTATTAAGTTGCAACTATAAAAACAGCAACGAACGATTTAACAAAATAATGAACATGATGACGAATATGCAAAAACACAGTTAAAGTATCAAAATGTTTTTCACTTAGAAGATGAAAAATTAAGCGTCAACAATTTTTACAAACAGAAAATCACAACTTCAAATACTACACCTGTTTACATAAAAAACTACAGACTATCACATTCACATACGGATATAATAAACGAACAAGTATAGAAAATGCTTAATGAAAAAATAATAGAACCATCAATTTCCCCTTACAATGCTCCACTCCTTTTGGTACCAAAGAAAAACATAGAAGGCAAAAAGAAATGGAGACTTGTTGTTGATTTTAGAAAACTAAATGATAAAATTGTTAATGATAAATTTCCTCTAACTAGATTGGAAGATATTTTGGACAAGCTCTTTTCACCAAATTGAATTAGATAAGGACTCCAGACCTTTAACAGCTTTTTCCACACCACAAGGACATTTTCAATTTAAGAGACTACCTTTCGGACTAAAAATTTCATCTAATAGTTTTCAAAGAATGCTTACAATACAATCGAATACGGTTGTAGTTTAAATCACCATGACAAAAATTTAATAAAAGTTTTAAACCGATTACAAAAATACAACTTAAAACTAAATCCAAAGAAATGTAATTTTCTAAAACCAGAAGTAGTTTACTTAGGACATTTAATAACAAAAGACGGTGTACAGACAGATCCATCTAAATATGACGTTATAAAAAATTATCCAGTACCAAAGAATGCGGACGAAGTACGACGATTCGTAGCATTTTGTAATTATTACAGAAAATTCATACCCAACTTTACCGACATAGTCAAAGACTTAAACGCATTATTAAAGAAAAAGACAAAATTTATATGGACAGAAAAATGCTAACATGCTTTTGAAGAATTACAAGAAAAATTAATTAATCCACCACTGTTACAATATCAAAATTTTGACAAACCATTTATTTTAACAACAGACGCATCCAATTACGCATTAGGAGCAGTCTTATAGCAAGGTGAAATAGGACAAGATTTACCTATTTCATTTGCCAGTAAATCATTACAAAAACATGACATTAACAAACCAGTAATTGAGGAAGAACTTTTAACAATCCATTATAGTATAAATTTTTTCAAACCCTACCTATATGGCAGAAAATTTATAGTTGTGACAGACCATAGACCATTAATTTCACTTTTTTCACACAAAAATCCTTCATCAAAAATGACTAGAATAAGGTTAGATCTAAGTGATTATGACTTCATAATTGTGTACAAAAAAAGGAAAAATGAATACAAATGCTGATGCACTTTCTAGAATAGAACTAGATTCAGACAATCTTAAGCATATGATACCACAGGAGAATGACGAAAAAAAGAAGAAAGTATTAGTTACAACAAGGGCCATGAAAAATAAAAATAAAGAAAATAATGAGGAAAATAATAAAGAAAATAATGAGGAAAATAATAAACAGAGTAATGAAATAAATATAGAAAAGAATGAAAAAAGGAAAGAAAATATAAGTAAAGAAAACTACATGGAAAAAAGTAATTCTCAGAAGCCTGATCAACTTCAAATATGAGAATGTACATCCATAAGTGACGTCAGAAATATAAGAAAATTGAAATTTAATAACCATGAAAATATAGAAGAAAAAGATACAATAATTGAAGATAATATTGTGCACATAGGATGTGATGATAATTCAACGAAACCAGTTTCGACCATGAAGAAATCACGTACTCAAAATAACAATGATATGAGTATAGGATGTAACGATAATTCATCGACACAAGATCCGATTATGAAGAAGTTACATTCCAAAAATATACAAAATAATAATAATATGCATGCAAGATTCAGCGATAACTCAGCGAAACTAGATTCGATTATGAAGAAACTGATATCTAAAATGAATAAAGAAAATACAAAAGAATTAGCGCTATCAAACGAAGATAAATTATTTAAAGTATATACAAAAGAAGAATTAAAAGAAGCATATGCAAATATAAAAATAAATAGCAAAAGTCCTCAACTGAAAATATTAATATGCAATGCCCCAAAAGAATAACAGATGACATTTTAAAATATAAACTAATTGACGAATTCCGCAATACCACACACGCAGGCCACTTAGGAATAAGAAAAACAATTATCAAACTAAAACAGCGATACATTTTTAAAAACATGAATAAAATGGTAAAGAAATTTGTATCATATTGTGACAGTTATAATAAAAATAAACAATTAAAATATATAAAAGAACCACTAACACTAACAAACACACCAAACAATAGTTTTGAGGTGATTTCAATTGACACTGTAGGTCCTCTTCATATTTCAAATTATTACCAATACATTTTAGCAATGCAATGTGAGCTGACTAAATTTTTTGTTGCACATCCAATACCAACAAAGGATGCAATCACTATAGCAAGAACATTGGTCGAATAATTCACTTTGAAATATGGTCAATTTAAGGTACTTAAGTCCGATAGAGGAACAGAATTTACAAATGAAGTTATGTGTAACATATGCTCATTTCTACAAAATAAACAAATATTCTGTAATGAACAAAATGGGGACAACTCCAAAGAGTGTTTACCTGCTATTGGCGTTTGTGCTCTAGTGGAGAAAGGGGAACGAACGGGAGCCATTGAAAATGCCAGCTGTCAGTCGGGTGGGGGGATTCTTGTTCCTTCTATCTCCCTTACCAAACAGGAACCATTTTATTACATAAATATTCTTATAGACTCCCTCAAAACTATAATATGTGGACCGGATGTTGATCTATTTTAAAAATTGCTGTAAAAGAACCCCAAAACAAAAAAACAAAGTCAACCATAAAAAAAACTGAAAAAATACTACATTCTCTCCTCGATGTTATTGGAGAGAATATCGCCTCTTAACCCGCCTCACCTTTGATCTTGATGGCGCCAAAATCTAAAGCCAAGATCCCACGTTAAAACTACTTCTTTTCTTTCACATCAGTAAGAAAACTTTGAATATTTAGCTTTCCAGTTTAATTCACAACACTATTTATTCTCAACTCATTAAATAATATAAATTTAACATAATGCTAAGTAAAGAAAATGATAGAAAATTGTAACAAAATTCTTAAAAAACCTTAATAATAGGAAAAAAAATAAGTTACAAAAAGATTGATTACCCAAAAAACACTATCTATGGCAATTTCATAGATATTACAAAAAACACATATATTACAAAAACACATGTTGATATAGCTACCGTTGTTGTCTCTTAGTACATTGTAATTAAGAGTAATTAGCAAACATAATAACGCGGCCGAAATTAAAGAGATCGAATATTTATAATAAAAAGATGTATAATAAAAAATGTGTAATAAAAATATATAAAGAAACTCTCCAAGATACGTAGCCTTAGCTACGAAAATCTTGCTCTACAATTCTCAACCCCTTATCATCACGAGACGTTAGGAGCAATTGAAAGAAACCATAGGGTTCTAAATGAACTTTTACTAATAACAGCAAATCATCATGAATGGGATAAATTGATTCCATACTTCTCGTTTGCGTATAACACAGCACCACACATAGATACAGATTATACACCATTCGAGTTAGTTTATCGAAAATTACCACACTTGCCATCCGACAGTTTAAATAATGAAAGAAAATTTTACAATTATGAAGATTATGTAATTGAGCTAAAAATATGTTAACACAAACTAAAGAAAAAAGAGTTAACAATACAATATACACAAATAAGATAAATTTAAAGATAGGAGACCAAGTGTTACTTAAAGTAGAAAATAGAAAGAAGAACCAAAGTCCATATAAAGGTCCATATACAATTTTAAGAAAAAATAAATACTGTAAGTACTGTAATAAATTATAATGGCATTGAAAAAGAAATACATAACAATAATTTAAAACCATACTATACATATTAAGTAAGATTTAACATTATTAAAACAAATAGAATATAATTATTATACATTAAATAATCAAGTTTAATTTTATTATAATGCAATAGAATAAGAAAAATTCCTCCCATAATTTTTCTCTTAAGGGTGAGGGTGTAGTGTAACCGTGTTGCCATACAATATGCACAGCAAACACTCACCAACTTCAACCATGTGGCGTGACTAAAAACAACACTTATTAAAGTGTGTCATGTTACAAATGTTGAAGTGGGTTACAAGACTATTGACCGCTTGCATTATTGTATGACACATATAATATAAATGCCTTCTTGAAATGTAATTTATATCTATAATTTTAATTTCTTTCTATATGTAAATATATATTAGTAAAATAACAACAGCAAATATTGAGTGATTTAGAAATCACTCAACACTAGATGACTTGAATGATTCTCATAAATAGTATATAAGACAAAACATTTTGAAAATAAAATAAGACTTTAATTTACAACATAAATTGACTCATCAGCCTTGTTTTATTTTATTGTCTCATAATCTTTTGGCACCTCTTTTGAGCGCCTACAATTTAGCTGGTATCCCTGACAGCTGAATAAACAAAACAAGTGACTATAGGGAATCTAGTTAAACATCTCACATACAGACACCACATGGCGATCCTGTCTATAACATTACACAACCAATAACACCACAGTATCTCAGCTTAATTGCGGGTATTTGCACATAACTGTGAATAAAATCAAGATTTGTGTATCAATTTTGATGATACATGGCTTATTTTATTCGTAGCACTACCTGCTAAGGACAGAAAACAATCATTAATCTTGAAATTTTAAACGAAAAAAAAATCAGGTACAAGGAACGACCGGTTTGAATTTGAAATATAAAAATGTAATCCTGAGAACGGCTTCTATCGAAATTTTAATGATTATTTTTCAGTTTTATTTTTTCGCTCAACTTATAATGATTATTTCCAATTCTTAATGAAAATTTAAATCAAAATTTTTCCTAAAAATCAAAATTTTTACTAAAAATCAAAATATTACAAAAGAATCCAAATTTTTTCTAAAAATTAAAAATTTTACTAGAAAAACTTTTTTCTAAAATCGTAATTTTCTTATAAAAATCAGATTTTTTTTATCAGAAGTCGAATTTTTATAAAAAGTTTTAATTTTTGAAACAAATTTTTATTTTTGGTAAAAATTTTGATTTTCAGTAAAATTCAGTGTTTTTGTTAAAAAAAAATCTGAATTTTGGTGTTAATTCGAATTTATAACAAAAAAATCTAATTTTTCACTAAGAATTGGGAAGAAATAAGAAGAAATGATCATTATAAATAAAAATCAAAAATAATCATTATTTTTGAAAAAAAAAAATAAAATTAAAAAAATCATTAAAAGTTGAGCAAAAAAAAAACTCAAAAATAATCATTAAAAGTTTAGCAAACAAAATTACCAAAAAAAATTTTTTTGAGTGAAACATAATGAATAAAACAACAGTGGCTTTACCATTATTACTTATATGTAAAATAAGTAAAATTTAACTTATTCATTTTCTGAAATTAGTTTTTCTGGCGTCTTTCCTATCTTGTTAGTCTTTGTTACATATTATCAATATAGTGTAAAAAAGGCAATTTTAAATTTTGTAAAATTTATTTTTCTTTTTTTTTTCATTCTTGTTTAATAATTTTTCTCCAAACTTCCTTTCAGAATCAATGGAACTTTTGAAGAAAATATGCAAGAGCTCAAAAATGATTCTATGGCATTTGGTATCCTTTGCGGCCTTGACTCTCTGCTTATGTTTATAACAGGCATTATTTATGTTGATCTCTACAATCATGTGGCGCTCAATTTAGTCGTACGTATGAGACGTAAATTTTTCGAATCAACCATACGTCAAGATATAGGTTGGCATGATATATCACAAAATCAAAATTTTGCTGTGCGCATAACAGAGTACGTTTTTGTCAATAGATTAATTACGTTTGCTATTTAATAAAATTTTTATATAATTTTTTTTATTACAGCAATATGGAAAAGATACGTAATGGTATTTCTGAAAATATTGGTCACTTTGTAATGTTGTTTTTCGATATTGTTATCAGTATTATAATATCATTTGTTTATGGTTGGCGTTTGACATTAGCTATTTGTGTTTACATACCAATAACAATAATTATAAATTATATAGTGTAGAAGGTGAGTATTTTATTGTTACAGATAATTTTTAGAATTTTTTAGGAATATGCATGAAGAAAAATTTACATAAAATTATAATCTTGATAAATTTACTGTTACTAATCGTTACAGTTACATTATAGTAATATATATTATCTTTCAGGTTATTATTTTACATTAGTTCTCTTTTTTACATTTATTAGAAAATTTGCGTCAACATTATTTACCTTTTTAATTAGTGTGGCAACATGTTAGTATTTTTAATAATTTAACACTTTTTAAAATTAACAATAGAATCAAATTTTTATTTCCATACCCTTTATTTAACATTGTATATACCCAGTAAAAGCTTTTTGGTTTTCAGTAATGGCAACTACTTATTTGAATAGTTACTTGGTAATGAGGCGTCATTATTATTTGCCTACTCTACATTATATAAATAAGTACTCAATATTAAAATAGCAGAGTAATATTGAATTCTCGTGGATCAGTTGGCTAGAGCGCCGAATTAACAACTATAAGATTGTTGATTCAACCCCACTCTGATGCTGTTAGTTTTTTTTAACAAATGTCTAAAACGACATTTTTATACTAAAAGAAGATTTGCTGATTTATTGACATTTTGCCGATTTCATAACTTAAAGATTCTTCTAGAACTTGTTCACTTTGAATTGATTTGCTAATTATGAAAAGGTCATTTCATTTGAAAGTTGCACGATTGTGGAATAATGTTATTTCATATATAGAAAGACACTTTGCAAAAAATATTAAGAATTTTACTCGTTTTGTAATGGAAAATCTTTGAATTATATTTCATTGGAATCACCAAAGGCTTGATGTAAAATTAATTGAAAATTGACTCATATCTGTGTTAGGAATTACATATATTTGTTAGTATATTGAAGTATAAGTATTTTATTATGTTATATATTATTAACTAAGATGTGCTGAAATTGATTTAATCTTGTAATCAGTTTTTTGACCTCTAAGCATTCTCTTTGGTTACTCTTAATAAATGAAATAAATAAATAAAAATAGCAATGTACTGAAATGCTTCAAAAATGCCGATTATTATTATTATTATTTTTTTTTTTTTGCGAAGACATAAATAAAGTAATTTTATTTAATTTTTGATTGTTTTCGTCATAAAAGTATCTATAGAAGAACTATTTTAAAATTGATATCCATTATAAGTTTCAACGAATAAAATTAGAGATTTTAATGAAAAGTGCCTATTTGGAATGCTCAATTCGAAAACTTAAACGAAAAAAATGTAACCAAATATTTCTTTACTCTATCATAAAACTACTGAATAAAATTATCTTGTTTCATTAAAAAAAACAATTTGCAATACTTTATGAAAATTCTGATTAAAATTCTGTTAAATTTTTGTTTGTGATTCATTAAAATTCAATAATGTAGTTATTTTGAAAGAGTTTATTTTTGACTTTTTACAAGAAATCCTTTTTTCTAAACATCATTAGAAACCCAAAAAAGTGCCACGGTAGACTAGTTGGTAGATAGCTAATCTATTAGCCTGGAGGTTTAAATCCCGTCAGAGACTTTGATCTGTTTTCACTACAAAGGTCAAATAGTTTACGTTACTCTGCTAGGTTAATTAGATTAGAGTATAATTTCTAATTGCATTATAATATAATTTAAATAAACATAAATAAAATAAAAACTTAAAAATGGAATGTATCCTAATATATTATATGTCCTAAATTTTTTCGACTTTTTCTAACATAAAGTGCCAATAATGTCGATTTTTTTCTTAAATGTTCGGATTTGTATTTTGTCTCATTTTTTAATATATAGAAGACCTAATTTTTATAACTTTAAAAAATATTTACTTAATTGTAGTTGCATATGTATTTACCTGTAATACTGCAGGTCAAAATTTTTTTGAATTTTTTTATTTACGTTAAACTTGTAGAATACTTTCGAAAACATTTTATTAACAGGCCATAATAGTAGGACTATGTTTTCAATTTATTTATTATTACTTTATATAATAATTATTACTAAACACTTAAACACTTTAAATTTTCATTATAAAAATTTACTTTATGAATATTTTACTAATTTAATATTAAAAATTAAATGCAGCGACATACATACACACTTTCCACTTTTTAATTTTTTATTTTTGTATATACCATTTTCTCTATTTTTAAACTTTTTACAAAATTCCCGCAAATACTACTTATTTTCCTTGTATATTATCCTCGATTGGTAACACCATTCGTAAATAAAAAACAAAAACAAATACCATTTACTAATCAAATACACAAACCACTCTTTAGTTTAGTATGCTCTCCCACTATTTTATTCTTCACTTAACACTTTTTATAAATACACATAAACACTAACAACACACTATCTAAATATGGCGATTCATGACAATTCATTTTAGCATGCAATTTGTAATTTTTATTTTCGAAATTAAATCAACTCATTCTTAGATCTCGACAATTAAATATTTTTATTTCGTTGAGCGATTATTATTTTATATTTTGGATAAAATTGTATTAAATTTCTTGCACTTTTACAATTATTTTAAAACGACGAACTGCAACGTACAAACTTCACGTGTAATCGTTCTAAAGTTTTCTCACCAACTGAAAGGAGACTAAAAGGAATGAGATGAGTAAGATAATGGATGGGAAAAAGCATTGCCAGTTTTTTTAAAGATTTAAAGTAGGAGGGATTGTAGTATTAATAGGGAAACGGATATAAAATTGGTATAAAGGAAATACATATTTTATATTTGTATGAATATTTAAAAAATAATAATACGTTGTTAGGCGGAAATACGGAAAATTTAAGTAAATAATAATTTTTATTATAAGAAGATAAATTAAAAATTTAAAATATGAATACCCAATTCACAAACTATGTTAAGTTACTGGTATTATAATTATTTAAAATAATAATTATTCGAATGAACAAAATCAACATTTTATTTGTAATATAACCAACTTTAGAAAATGGTGCAACATGTCGTTTTCGATTTTTAGGAATTTTTTGAAGAACAAAAATTTTCTAAATTGTGTAAGAAATGTTACCTTTTCAACACATTTTTAGAGATTAAAAAAAAATGATGGCATGATCTAGATAATTTGAGTTAATTGTTTTTTTATTATTAAACTAAATCTTACAATACATTCTAGGAAAAAAAATAATTTATAGGCTTAGAATCCTATGTGCAACAGAAAAGAAATTTTCTTTTTTGCTTAAAAAACTTTTAATTTCTTCAAAAAAATAGATTTGAATTAGAGATGCCAGCGTATGTGCATATTTCAAAAGCAGGGGGTTATATTTTTTAAAAAGTGAAACGGAAATATAATTTTGTTTATAGTTTAGAGAAACATAAAATTTTTTTGATAAATTAAATTAAAACAAGTTAATTTTGAAATAATTTTCAATTTATAATTATTTTATTTCGTAGAATCATTTTATTTTCGAAGAGGTAAATTTTATTGTAATAATTTGACGTTATGAATTTAGAAAATTGCAATTTTTACATCTTTTTTTAGATTTTATTGACTAAAATTGTTAAAATATTTTTTCTTTTCATTTCTCATTCTCTTATTTAGTACCAAAGTGAATTGACCGCACGCGAACAGAATGCTTATGCCAAGGCTGGCTCCATAGTGGAAGAAGTTATAAGTTCTGTACGTACTGTAGTGGCATTTGGTGGTGAAAAGTCCGAGCGTGAAAGATACGATAACTTATTAGTTCCCGCCTGTAAATCAGGCAAAACAAAAGGCATATTTTTAAGTTTGGGAGATTCTGTATTAAAATCTATGTTATTTATATCAAGTGCAGCAGCCTTTTGGTATGGTGCTTATTTAATTCTAGATGATCGTTATAAAAACCCATAGGATAAAGAATACACCCCAGCGATACTTATGATAGTAAGACCATTGTGCTTCAAAATAATTCAAATCTCTAAACTTTCTTTAAACACTTATAGGTTATTTGTGGCATTCTAGTGGGAGCTGATCATATAGCCCATACTTATCCTTTCTTGGAAGCTTTTGCCTCTGCACGCGGTTCAGCTGTGGCCATATTTGAAGTTCTAGAAACAGAATACAAAATAGATCCTCTATCAAAAGAAGGCAAAATGAAAAATTATGGTCTCAAGTGTAATATTGAATTCCAAGATGTATTCTTTACCTATCCCTCTCGTGAAGATTCTATAGTTTTGAGAAGTATTAATATAAAAATCAATGAAGGAGAAACGGTGGCCTTAGTGGGTTATTCAGGTTCGGGTAAATCTACTTGTATACAATTGCTGCAAAGATTTTATGATCCCATCTTTGGTAAAATAATATTGGATAATGAGGATATACGAAATTATAATGTAAATTGGTTGAGGTCGAATATAGCGGTAGTGGGTCAGGAGCCAGTATTATTCTTTGGAACAATAGGTTAGAATTGTTTGTAATTTACTAGATATTTTGAAAAGAGTAAATCTATTCCTTTATATTTCTTTTTGCAGAAGAAAATATCAGACATGGCAAGATGGATGCTACCCAAAAAGAAGTGGAAGATGCCGCTAAGGCTGGTGGAGCTCATGATTTCATTGTAAGACTACCCGAGGTATAATTATTTAATGCATACATATTTTAATATTTATTTATTTACATTAAAATTCCTTTCAGGGCTACAACACTTTAATCAGCGAAAAGGGAGTCCAATTATCTGGTGGCCAACGCCATTGCCCGTGCCCTAATACAAAATCCCAAAATTCTCCTCCTAGATGAAGCCACTTCTGCTCTGGACTATCATTCGGAGAAACTGGTACAGGCCGCCCTAGATAGAGCCAGTAAAGGACGCACCACCTTAGTAGTTTCCCATAGACTTTCGGCTATTTGCCATGCAGATCGTATTATTTTCATAGACAAAGGCAAAGTAGTGGAAGAGGGCAATCACGAGAGTCT
Source organism: Protocalliphora azurea (assembly GCA_932274085.1). Lineage (NCBI taxonomy): Eukaryota > Metazoa > Arthropoda > Insecta > Diptera > Calliphoridae > Protocalliphora > Protocalliphora azurea. The sequence goes on along the minus strand of OW026522.1, from coordinate 139,587,779 downwards.
AATGAAGGAAAAAGGACTTTATTATGAAATGGTTACTGCTCATGAATACGAAGGCCTTTTGGATAGTGTTAACGATGATGATGATGACAATAACAATTCTGTAGAGCTAGTGGAAAAGGAAAAAGATGTTACAAGAAATAAAATTCTTAGAAATAGTTTGGCACATGGTCCTCGCTTTTCGAAGGCTTCGTTGGACAAAAATATTCTGCAGGCTTTTGCTGGGCGAACTATAACGGATCCTTTGGAAATGGATGTGGTGGAAGTTCAAAATACTCAATATATGAAAACATTTTGGCGTATTTTACAATGGGCTAGACCTGAGTGGGGTTTTTTGATTATAGCCACGATATTTGCTTTGCTTTATGGTTGTGCTCAGCCTGCATTTGCTTTTGTATTTGCTGATCTATTTGGTTCTTTGAATGATGAAGATCCTGAGGTGGTTTTGAGTAATACGGGAAGATCAGCTATTATTGCTGTAGTAGTGGGTATTATAGCGGGTCTAACGTGTTTAACACAAACGTATTTTTTCAACTTGGCTGGTGTTTGGTTGACCACAAGAATGAGGTATATTTACAACTCAATCGCAAAAGAAAATAACCGGAACCATATTTTATAGTTAATGAAATAATTTACTTTTTTCTTGATATCAAAAGAAAAGTAAACGAAGAAAGTTTTAATTGAAACCAATCACTTTGTAAATACTTTCGAATGAGTCTCATTCAAATTTCAATCGTGTTCTCTTTTGATATTGAAAATATCTTAAGGGGTTTCCAATAAGGGAGGATCGGCATTATTAAAATAAGTGTTTAGTATAAATAATTCACCCGCTGCGTCCATTGTACTGCAGATGTGTTAATGTTTCAAAGTCAATTCTTCAACATTTAATGGACAAATTGATAACGACGACAAAGCGAACACCACAATTAAAATTCTCCATGTGTTTGAAAGTTTGGTTATCTTTTGTTAAGACGACGTTAATTGGTCCGCAATCGATCGATACCCACCATATACGTAAGCTCAACCCGGATCATCGCCTAAATTCAGGTGGCCACTGCTTCGATATCTTTTATTACACTTCAAGATTGACGAGCTCTTATTGGAACCTCCTTTAGTTTTACTTTATGATAATCTAAACGGTTGACAAACTTCGATCTGGAATTGAATACACAAATTTTGATTCAATTGGCGGAACAGAGTCTAATTTTCTTATTCACCTTTATTTTCCTTTTCAGATCCATTACCTTTAGCAAAATCTTGAGCCAAGATATGGGTTGGTTTGATCTTAAGGAAAATAGTGTGGGTAGTCTATCAGCTCGTTTGGCAGGAGATGCTTCGGGAGTGCAAGGAGCCATAGGTTTTCCTTTAAGTAATATATTACAAGCTTTCTCAAACTTCGTTTGCAGTTTTTCCATAGCCTTTTCTTTTTCCTGGGAATTGGCGCTAATCTCTTTGACCACAGCTCCCTTCATGATAGCCTCGGTTGTTTTTGAAGCCAAGTAAATAAACTATCAAAATTTCAAAAGAAATTATAAAATATTATAATACTTTGCTTCTAGATACACCAGAAAAAGTGCCATTAAAGAAAAGGAAATCCTGGAGGAAACCAGTCGTATAGCCACCGAAACTATAGCCCAAATACGTACAGTAGCTGCTCTTAGACGTGAAGAAGAACTGATTAAAATCTATGATAATGAAGTGGAAAATTATCGCAGTGAGGTAAAGAAAAAATTACGCTATCGTGGTGTGGTCAATTCATTGGGCAAGTCTATAATGTTTTTGGGCTATGCCATTACTTTAACTTATGGTGGTTACATGTGTGCCGATGGTAGAATTAAATTTGAAAATATTATGAAGTAAGTTAATCATATAAAGTTCTCTAGACAATTTTAAATAAATCTGATTTTTTTTAGAATTTCCAATACCTTGTTATATGGTCTATTCGTTTTGGCCGAATCTTTAGCCTTTACACCCATGTTTAATGCTGCCTTGGTTTCAGCTGAGCGCATGTTTGCCATCATTGACAGAGAACCTAAAATTAAATCACCCGATATTAATGATACCAAAAACTATTCTCTAGTACGTGGCAAAACTAATGCTATGCAAGGTGTTAGTTTTAGAGATATAAATTTCCATTATCCCACTCGTAAAGGTCAAAAGGTTTTGCGAAGATTCAATTTGGAAGTTTTGAAAGGTAAAACTGTGGCTTTGGTGGGAGCTTCTGGCTCGGGCAAATCCACTTGTGTGCAGTTGTTATTGAGATATTATGATCCGGATACAGGATCTATAGTAAGTTGTGAATTTATTACAACGAAAAATACAATTTTATTTCCGTCCCTTTACAGCTCATTGATCAAGAGGATATACACCATGATATGACGCTAACCGGTCTACGCAAACGTATAGGTATTGTTTCCCAAGAACCATCTTTATTCGAAAAAACCATTACTGAAAATATCGCCTACGGTGATACCTCACGCACAGTGCCCATGAATGAAGTTATAGCAGCTGCTAAATTGGCAAATGCCCATGACTTTATATCCGCTCTGCCTTCGGGCTATGAAACTTGTCTAGGTGCTCGTGGAACCCAACTTTCGGGTGGCCAAAAACAACGTATAGCTATAGCTAGAGCCTTAGTTCGTAATCCTAAAATCTTGCTGCTAGACGAAGCCACTTCAGCTTTGGATTTGCAGAGTGAACGTGTTGTACAAACTGCTTTGGATGAAGCCTGTTCGGGACGTACATGTTTGGTTATAGCTCATCGCTTGGCCACTGTACAAAATGCCGATGTGATATGTGTCATACAAGGTGGTCGCATTATTGAGCAAGGAAGTCATCCTCAATTATTGGCCAAGAATGGTATTTACGCCAAACTCTATCTCAGTCAAACGAATACACATTAGATATTAATGAAATTTTTTCACAAATTAGTTATATAATTTAGTATGTATGAAAGTAATTTTTTGGAATATTTATATTTAGTGAATGTTTTTAATTTTTAGTTAATAAAATGGAAAAAATATTTCTTTAAATAAATAATGGAATCTTATAACTATTGAGGAAGCCTTTCTAGTTCCATAAGCAGTCGATATTGAAATTGTTGCTTTAAACAAATTCTTATCATAAATTTGTTTCGCACACTTCAGTAAATGTCGAAAAGAAAATATATACAGGCTACAAAAAATTCTTACAAAAAATTTCCAAAAAATGTAGCGGAAATTTCTTTTGCATCGAAAATTTATTGCGCATGCTTTATATCAAAAACTTTATATCAAAAATTCTATCACCGGTTAGAAAATTTCCTTAAGAATATTCGTATGCCTAATAAAAATGTTTATAAAGAAATTTCTTTCGCATTGAAAAAAAATTCCTACAGAAATATTTCTCGCATGTTAGAAAATCTTGTTAAAGATATTTCTCTAGCTTTTTAGGAAATTTCGTAATGAAATGAATTTCTCCTCATGAAGAAAATCTATAGAATTTTTTCCTGCATATTTGAAATTTTTTAAAATAAATTATCAATGGAAAATTTTTTTCACATGGTTTAAAAATTTTTGCATAAAAACTTCTCTCCGGTCAGAAAATTTCTATAAGAATTTTCTTTTACCTACTGTAAATTTTCCTAAAGAAATTTCTTCTGTATTGAGAAAGATATTTTTCTACCATTTAAAATATTTTGTAATGAAATTTCTCCCCATGTAAGATCTATACAAATTAAAAAAAAAGAATACCAATAAAAAATTTCTCCCAATACTTCAAAAAGTTTCACATGGAAATTTCTCTCACATGCTTTAAAAAATTTCCTATAGAAATTTCTCTCGCATGCTTTAAAAAATTTTTTATAGAAATTTTTCTCGCATCTTTTAAAAAATATCTATAGAAATTTCTTTCGCATGTTTTAAAGAATTCGCATACTTCAAAAAATTTTAAATAGAAATTTACAAAATCCTATCCAAAATTTCTTTAGCATACTACAAAAAATTCTCTCACAACTTTTAAAATATTTTCTATAGAAATCTCTTTCGTATGCTTTAAAAAGAATTCCCATAGAAATTTCTTTCGTATGATTTAAAAAATTTCTTCGCATGCTTTAAAATATTTTCTTATAATCACATATTAAAAAATGTCTTTCGCATGCTACAAAAAATGTCGTTATGAAAATTTCATATAAATCTTTTTTTAAATTTTCTAAAGAAATATATCTTACTTCCTAACAAGTTTTTTCTCTCATGTTGAAAAATTTTCTATAAGAATTCTTTCAAATATTAGAAATTTCCTTGCATGATATTATATTTCCTATAGAAATTTCTTTGGCATGCTTTAAAAAATTTCTTATAGAAATCATTTAAACCTGATGCTTTAAAAAAATTCAAAAATAAAATTTCTTTTGACTTTTAAAAAATTTTCTAAAGAAATATGTCTTGTTCTCATGTTAAACAATTTCCTTCATATGTTACAGAATTTCTTTAAGAATCTCTCTTTTGTCTAGGAATTGCCTTAAAAGAAAATTCCCTTGCATTCTAGAAAATTTCTCTCACGCATTTTTTTTAACTTTATTTAGTTTTAAAATTAATAATTATTTTGTTCTGAAATAAAACATTTATTTTTTTTATTTATTTTTTACAGCAGAACTGTTTTTGTGTTTGTGTGTGTATTTTATTTAACATTTTGTTTTTTTTATTTCATTATTTGGTTTTCTTATTACATTATGGTTTTATATTATATTGGTTTTATTTTTACATTATTTTTTAATATAAATAGTTACTACAAGTCCAATTAAAAAGATATTACCAAAAGTTTGCTAAAGCCAACAAAATCAAATACAAATGACGACAAAAATTAAGAAAATAATACTAAAAACCATTGCAAACGTTTTAAAGTTCGGTCAACACAAAAAACACCAATAAATTATTAAATATTTAAATAATATTACACATTTATGAATAAAGTATAAGAGAAAGAATAATGAAAATTTTTAACAAAAAATTTTCCGGTTAATCTAAGTTAATTAAAATATACAAAAAAAAAAAAAGAGAGAAAAAATATAATGAAAATTAGGCGGCATTATAAACATTTTCTCTGGCTTTACTGATTACTTAAACTATTACTAGAATTTTTTATTATTAATTTTTTTTTTTTTTTTTCATTTATTTCTTTAATGATGTATTTTTTTTTTTTTTTTTTTTTTTTTTTTGGGAAAAGTAGCAAGAGCAGATTTCAAAAATAAATCAATTTTAATAGTCGGCGTTTTTTATACATAATTAAGAATACAAATAAAAATAAACTTAGCTCATTTTGCTTACAAGAGGAATTGATTTATGGTTGAAGTGTGTGTTTGTGTTCAAGTTAAAAATAATTATCTAGTCTATTTTAACATTGGAATAGATTTTACGTACAAAAACACTTGTGCCTATGTAACCAACAGTACCGCATATAATACCTAAAGCACCACTAAATAAGGCCATATAACCGAAGTAAAAAGCGGTCTGGAATAAACCATACATTCTGGAACAAAACATAATCAACATTACAAATGTTACAAAAATAAATTGTGAGTTATATAAAATCAAAGCTTACTTCGTTTTAAAGAAGAAATAGTAAAATGAATATGCATATACATAGATGGAGGTGGAGGCTGCTGACATAAAACTAGTCCATTGCCATCTATAGTCTTCAGCATTTAATAAGAAATAAGTGCAAACAATTGTCACACACACAGTAACAATGGTTAGTATAGTGAAAACCAACAACATAAAACCATAAACATAATAGATTTTATAAGCCCAGAAGGAAGTAAAGATAAAATACCTGTAAGAAAAAAAAATAAAGCATTTTCTCCTTTTCATCTTTCCATTGTAACTTACATTTCAATGAATATAGAACCAAAAGGTAAAATACCACCCAACAAAATAATAATAGCTGGTTCCATAAACCATTTCTTTTCGGGTATGGGTCGTGGCACCGCATTAACACGACAGGGATAATCTGGCTGACCATCTAAATTGCGTCCCACTACTGTACCCACCAATGTTAAGGGTAAAATAACAAAGAAACATATACAGGTAACAGCTACCATAGTACCGAAGGGAATGGCTCTGGAGGCATGGTAACCAATAGCTATGAAATTGATGAAAAAGGCAGTACCACAAACAAAGACGGGTACCATAAAGGCCGATACCAACATTTGTCTAATCCACATGCGTCCTCCCAAACGGGCATAAAGAGAACCGCCAAAGTAGCCATTAATAGGAGAAGTAGCAGCATAAACAAAAATAGCAGTAGACAACAGAGAACCACGTCTTTTACAGAGAAAAAAATGAAAAACTTATATATTTCGTTTCAAAATCCAAGACAACTCACTCTGTATATAGTTCTCCAACAATGGCAAATACAATCACGCAAAATACTACCGATATCAATTGATAGCCAGCACCAATTAAAGCCGAAAATAATAAGGCATGTGGTGGTGAACGAAAAACATCACCATGTACTTGTTTCCAACCATATTCATCACCTAAATCACGTTCCTTAATACAAAATAATTTCATGGTTGAAGGATTTCTAGTTTATGTATTAGAACTTTTATTTGACTTACCATATCGTCCATTTCCTCGTCTTTACTGTAGCGAGCATAATCTTTGCGTAATGTACGCATTAAAATCATGGATACTAAACCCACTAAGAATATAACCATCATGAAACTGTTGAAAATACTGAACCAATGAATCTGTGAAGTGAAGAAATTAAAAGGAAACGTGGAGTTAAAAATTAAACTTGGTATTCAAATTTGCCTTGAGATATTTCCTAATCTTTGACATAAAGAAAATTCTCTATGTTTTGTACAAAAATTTCTCTAACATACTTTTTTTTCTATAGAAATTTATCTCCCATGCTTTAAAAAATTTCGTATCAAAAATTTTTCTCTAACTTTTACACTTTTAATTTTTTTTTTTAATTTTAAATTTATGGCATAAAATTAAAAATTTTTATATTTCTATGTTTTAAAAATTTGAATAAAATTAAATGTAGTTAATTTTCTTTTTTTACAAAATTTATAATGTTTATTTAATATTGAAATTTTTTAAATTTGTTATAAAATTTTGTAAAATTTTCAATTTTAATAATTTTAGAAAATTCAATTTTTGAGTTAACTACTAGGTTGAAAATATAACAAATTTCATTGCAAAATTGAAGCTACAGAACTAAAATTTATAAGATATACCATGAGATACTTTATATAGATACTGCAATTTATCATTTCTAAAACTTACCCGATGTTGAAAGAAATTTGGATCCAAATATTTATCAAAACGATCCTTAAACTCCACCACACTTGGTTTCCAATTGACTTCATAGGAAAACTTAATCTTAGAACCAGCCACCAATAATTCTTTCTTTTCCGTAGTTAAACTAATGTCAACAATTTGTTGACCATTGCGGCCAATATCGAATTTCTTATGGGTATAAATATAATATTTGCCATCCTTTTCGTCTTTTTCGCCCACTTTACCCCAAATGGGCAAACCATCGATATACATTTGATACCAATATTCATTCATGACGGCATAGGTAAAGGCCTTAACTTTATCCTCCGTCAGATCAACCATACATATCACCGTGACAGGAACGTCACCTAATTGAAAATAAGAAAGAAAAAGTAATAAATGTTTTTCTTTTTTTTTTTTAATAACAATCAAACTTACGATTGAATTCAATTTCATAACCACTGAATTCTAATTCCACACCCTGTAAAGCTTCACTCAGGGTTTCATGATAATGTGATATGCTCGATTTGGAGCCGCTGCAAAAGGGCAAACTAAAATAGGCATAAGTCTCCTGGCGGTTGTGGTATGGACCCACGGTATTCATCCATAAAACCACCTCTTCACCATCATTGTACTAAAAAAACATTGAATTTATTATTTAGTTTTAATTTTTATCATTAAATCTCTCAAAATATACTCACTTTGTGATTGTGTTCATCAGCCAAAACCTGAAAATGACTACCGGCCATTATCAGTAAAGACACTATATAAATTTTAGCCGCCAAACCCATAGCGGCTTCGTTGTTATTATAATACTCTCGTTTTGTTTATTTTAATGAAAAATAATTAATTAAACTTTTATCTTTCCTATTTTTTCTATTTCTATTCGACGTGGCTTAACGTTAGACGAGTGCCGTTTTTACTTCCACTGCTGCTAAGAATTTTATTAGAAAAAACTAATATATTTTGACACAAATATTTGTTACGTTTTTAGATGTTTAATTGCACTCAATAGTTCATTATTGGTTTAAATTAATTAAAAATGTTTATTTATTAGTTCTTTAAAAAAAAATAAGCAGAAAAATTCTTAAAAAATTCTTGTTGGTTTGTAGAAAAAAAATTGATTCGTCTACCAGAGACCTGCGCCGAACAAAACCATCGGCGATGGAGGCTGTCTCCTAAAAATTTTAGTGGCGGCTTTAAATCAGCTGTTAACAATTCTGCTAGACAGTGTTGCCAACTCTTGAAAACACACATTAGTAGTAATGTTTGAAAAAAGTGCCCAATTTGTATACAAACTAATGCCCGTATTCACAAATTACTTTTAAATTTAAAATGTCATTTAAAAAATATTTTGTACAAATTGTGTCTCTAAAATATATTTTAAACTTAAAATTGGTTTGTGAATCCTGGGGTCGTGGTTTTAATACATAATAAAAAAATAAAAAAGAAAGTTGGATCAAATCAATATTACCAGCACTTTTATTATTAAAATATTTTTGTTAATGTTAATAAAAGTTTTTCTGTCAAGAGCTTCACCCTTTATGTATGTCGAGATCAAAATTTTTTTAAGTACTTGAACCTATTTTTAAAGTAATATTTTGTATTAAGATTTGTCAAAAATTTGAATATCATAATACAATGTTATTTGAAATTATTCAAAAACATTTGATTTTTCATATGTATCAATAATGAAGATAGAAATAAAATGTTCACATTAAAAAGAAAATAAACAAAAAATGAAAAAATATTGAAAGACAAATAAAAACAAAATTAAATATAAAATCTTTGTATTAGTTCGAGTTCACACATAGCAATTTTTCTTTCTGAAACTTTTCTATTTTTTTTTTTTTTAAACTTGCATTTACGTTCACACACAAAAATTTACTTCCTTAATTCTTGCTTTAATTGCCTTGACATACCAATAATATATATAATATTTTATTTTTGAAAAATGTTAATATTTTGTGTACTTGTCTATAAATACCCTAAACGATATTAATATAATTTAAATCACATATGTATTAATACATATATTCCCAAAAATTTATCAAAATTTTTTAGAGCGCCACAACTCGAAAACCAAAACCTTGCGGGCAAAATTTTTTACATTACTTTAATCACAAGTAAGAGTACTATTGAATCATTATTAAAATTATTTCAAAATTAAGTGTGCTGGTGATCTTCATTAATGCCAAAACATTGAGTCATAACTGTTAAAAATTTTAAAAAAAATACATCTTTAAGTAAGTTATTTTTAACAAATATATAAATACAGTTAAAATTGATAAAAAAAATCGTTGCTTATAATTTTTATTTTTTACGATGCGTATTATTAGCTAACTCTAAAAGAATTTTTCTTTTGCTCAATAACTTTTCAAGTTTAATTCTTTACGTTGCTTGATAATAGTTATTTTTGAAATACATTTTTTACGTTGTTTATAAATTTTATTTTTTGAACATAGCTATTAATGAAGATTTTTTTTGCATTACTTTATAAATGATAGAATAAATAATTCCGTTATAATTTAAACATTTATATATCGGAATTTTGTAAAAAATTCCCAAATTCTTATAAGTGTATAATTTGAGAAGGATTTGTTCGATTTGTACAAATAAAACACAAAAAAATTGTTTATTTTATATTACCTTCCAGCTATTTTAATGTAATTTTTTATCCGTTCATTGCACGTAGAGAAAAAGACATGGTTACGGCATTTTCACTGCAACAATATTAAATTCTCATTGTTAATTTTCATCAAATTGAATAATGCTGTGTTCATGACAACAATGTTTTCATTTAAGTTTTGCCATTTAATGTTTGCATTCAATATTAGCAAATTTTCTCCTTGTTCCTACACCATATTTTGTTTTTAAACCATATTAATGTTATTATTCCCATAACAATAAAATATTACAAATAACTATAATACGTTTAACAAATATGATTGAGAAATGCATAAATTGTTTGTTTTAAATATATTTTGTTTTAATGTTTGCTTTTTAACTTCATTATAACTCTCATTTAGTTTATATATGAGTAAATATAATTAAACAAGGTTTTGTTATATTCGGGGTGATTCAAACAATAAGATATATATTAACTAATAAATTATTTAGTTAATAATAAATATCTTTGTACTAGCTTGTACAATATATAATGAATCAATTAAATAAGAAATGAAAGATGAATGTTTAATCATAATAAGATAAATTGGGAAAATGTAGATATTTTTTTCTAAAATACATGTAATATAACCGAATCAAAATATAATGGAATCGTAGCAAAGTATTAAAAAATTAGATCATAATTTGATAAAACGGGAACATAATGTGATAAAATTTTTAAATACAGTATTTAAAAAAGTCGGATCATAATGATAAAGGTGGATTATATTATAATTATGATTGCCATATTTATTTATTAAAACAATTTTTATAGCAAACATAAAATCTGATCATAATATGTTGCTCTTAAATTAATGTCTTTGCAACATTATTTTTTCTCTGCGTGTAGTTTTGGAGAGTTATTCAGAAATTTTCTAGGTATACAAAAAAAAAAAAATATATATATATATATCAAATAATTAAAAGAGTAATATTACCTGTATGACTGACTGATTCAACATCGCCCAGCCCAAACGACAAAAGGTAAAGGTATGAAATTTAGGCTTTAGATTTATCCCCACTGTGGACATCCTCTAAGGAAGGATTTTTGGAAATTCGAATGTTTAGGGATAAAAAAGGGTAAATTAGGTAACCTTATATATCAATAAACTTACAAAATAAAATATTCAAATCAGTTAATGAAACTCAAAAAAAAAAAAAATATTAAACATAGCGTAGAATATTCATTTGTATATTCATTATATGCAAATTTTCGCAAAAAGAATTAAAGCCGATTCTTATTCAATAGATCGAAATCATCCTATTCCACATGTGTATTTTATTTAAATGTTCAACGGATTTTTTCGGAAATTGTGTAGAATGTATCAGTATGTTTTTTTTATAGCAAATCGTCACCAAAAATGCAACCAGCCCTATTTAACATTTAAAAGCTTTTCAAGGCACCAAAAAAAACTTGTTGAAATTAACTTATACTAGTACGTAAGGTGCAATTTTTCTTAACAATATTAAAAAATACGTAAATATATTTTTTTGAATAGCATTCTTCAAAATAGAAATTGATCCACACACGTTTTATTTAGTCAGTTCTTTTTAAACTTGTTGAATTTTTGAAATTTTAGATATGGCCGATTGCATTTTTAGTAACGAAATAATTTGTATACCCTTACGGAAGGTATATTTAGAAGTAATTCAAACAATTACAAGGAGAGCATGAGAGTAATGCAACAAAATCTACTGCAGCTCAGAAGACAGGCCTTCTTCTTGTAAAATTAAAGTCATAAGCAACGTAAAAAATATATTTGAACTGTTGTCAAGCAACGTAAAAAATATATATTGAAAATTAAATTATTAGCAATGGAAAAAATTTATTTTCAAAGATAACTACATAAAAATAAAAATTATGAACAGCAGAAAAAAATATTTGTTATCAAGTAACGTAAAAAAATATTTTTGAAAAATAAGTTATTGAGCAATAGAAAAATTTTTTGTTGACAATAACAGTTATCAAATAACCTAAAAAAATATTTCTTATTCTTTACTCAACTTTTTGAATTTGAAAAGAATTTTAATAGTAATTTTTGGTCTCTGAGTTTAACAGCAGAGGATCTCTGCTTTACTACTCATAATGAATTGATAGCTTAATAGTGTTATACACAAAAGGTAGTCGACTTTGCTAAATGTAAACAAACGTGTAATTTAACGGTAAACGATAATAATTCACAAGTTCGAAAAGAATAATAATCGAAAAATAGCTGATAAATCAGTTAGAAAAATAATATTTATTATTTAAAGAACATTTTAACCATTTAAGTGTTTATGAATGTGTTCTAAATAAATATAAGCTTTAATTATAGCTTTGAACTAAACATGTACATACTGTAAAATGCACATCTTTTCATAAAAAGGGTGATATATAACAATTTAATAAAATTAAAAATTTCTTCTTAGTATTAACACTACCATGTTTGAAACCCCTTCACCACTTAAACAACAACAGCAGAAACAAACTAACATATCCATGACGTCAAATACCCGTGCTCCCTACACCCATTGGATCCACTGTAATACTTGCTACGAACAGTACATGAAAAAATCTCGAGTATTTTATTTACTCGCCTGTGATCATGTCTTATGTCAGAATTGTGTAGAGAACATTACCGAAATCAGCGTTAATGGTCCACAAATTTTCAAATGTTCTATCTGTAGTAAGCAAAAAACGGATGGCGGTAAAATGCGTGCCTGTAAATTGGGAAATGATATGCCGGGTCATCTTAAGGAACTATTTCATCCAGAACCCTATTTGGATGGTTTGAATACATATCGCGTAATGATATTTCAAGATATACATCGTCGACGTTTTATGGATTTTCTAGACAGAGAGGTGAGTTATTCTGCTTTTTAGGGAGGAATGGAGGAAGTTTTAATGTTAATGAGTTATTCACTTTTGAGGTTTAGTATAATATTATAGAAGACCGTAAGAAGGAGGCGATTAGAATTAAAGAACAGGCAAGAAAACATTATCAAGAATTGGAGGAATTGAAGACCGAACGTATGCAATTGGAAAAACGTGTTTTGGCTATTAAACAAAAACGCATGGAATTGGAAGAAAAGGGGTAAGATTAAAATTAACAAACAATTTTGAAAGTGATCACATATTTTCGTTATTTTCTTGATTGGAATCCTTTTTAAGGAACTAGAGGCAATTTTAGGTTTTTCACAAAACATTTAGATTTTTGATATATATATATATATATATATATATATAAACAAAATCTGTGATCACTTATATTTTTCACCAAAAATCTAAATTGCCTCTAGTTCCTTAAAGAAGGATCCAATCAAGAAAACGAAAATCTGTATATGCATCTGTATATATATATATATATATATATATATATATATATATATATATATATATATATATATATATATATATATATATATATATATATATACAATTTTTACAATTTAATTGAGTTTTAATTTTCTCTCTTTCAGAAAATCTAAAAAATCAGATTCCTCTGAGACCTCCAGCCAATCTTCAGATTCTAAATCTAAAAGGGTTAAAACTCCACCCCCAAATATTAATAGTAGAGGCATAACATCATTCTCCCATCATTCCAGCAATCATTCTTTCATTTTGTAGTAGTTACTATACTACTTTACTATTACTTTTTAATGTTTTTTGTATTGTTTTATTAATTTTTTTATTTTATTTACTTTTGTTCTTAGTGAATTTAATTAAATTTTATTTTTGTTTTTTTTTTTAAGTTCATTTTGCTGTTTTTGTTTTATTTTCATTTAAAGCTACTTAAAACTTTTTTAAAGTATTTATATTATAATCGTAAGTTTTGTTTTTTTCTCTATATACGTAAAGATAAATTGAATTAAATACATACATACAAAAAATAAAATAATTAAACAAAATGTTTATAGTTAAACTAAGCACTAAATTTAAATTCAATGAACACTTACAAAAAATTTTTGTATTTTTTAGTTTTTGTTTGTTTTGCTGTAAATTTTAATAATCTATAAGGATAATTTAAATTATTAAATAAACTAAAAATTTCAATTTGTTAGAGAAAAAAATTAACACAAAAAAAATAGAAAACAATTCAATTAAATTACATTTTGATAACGAATACATTTTTCGTTTTGGTAAAAGAAAAAACAAATATTCAATATTTAAATGTGTTATTTATTTGTGTGAGCAGAGTAGAAGAGGCGAATATAATACTAAATAAATGACACAAATTATCAATTATTGTCGTAAAAACTTGCAGCATTGAATAAAAGTTCTGTCCCAGCACAATTTAGATTTCAAAAGTTTTAGTGATGATTGAAAGGAAATTTCAAATTAAAATTTGTTTTTTTTTTTTTTTATAAAAATTAAAAAGTTGATATTTGTTGGAACAGTTTACGTATACGATTTTTTTAAATATAAAATTATATAAACTGAGTGCAGGAAGGAAATTTGTTAACAATCTTAAAGAAATTTTAAACAGTTCTTTCTATAAAATAATGGCGAATTTAAAAAATGTATTTGATAACAGTGTCGTTTAAATAAAGAAAAAAAATAAAGTAAAATTCATGATTATAATTTATTTAAAACTAGAAAGGAAATAAGATTAATTTATAATGAAAAATAATATAAATACAAAAGAGTTTGATATAAGTAAATCTCATACACTGCTTCTGTGAGTGTACGAAATAGAAGAATGAATTCATGTTATGGACTTTGAAAGTGGTGGCATTTATGCTCTTTTACATTTGGTTGTTTTTCTAATTCAATTAACAGTCTTTTTTACATTATACGGCGCTATCATGGCCTGGGGACTAGCAGCTACCACACTACTACCAATGGGTGGCGGAAGAGGAGGCGTAGGCTTGTGCTGATTATGCTGACTATTATGATGACCTTGCTGTGGATGCAAATGGGCATGTGAGTGAGAATGGTGATGCTGCTGTTGCTGATGGTGTTGTTGCTGATGTTGTTGGTGATGAAGTATATGATCCTTGTCTTTCCCATGTGTAGCAGTAGCAGGTATTGGTGGAGGCGGATGCATGGTATGAGCAGAAGCTGAGCCCATAAAAAATCCAGTATTAAGGGATCTTTGACCATAATTATGAAAACCTGGAGGCGGTGCTTGCATAGCCGCATAGGATGATCCACTGCCACTATAGTTTGCATCAGGTGGCATTAAATTAGGCGGTGGCATATTGTATTGCGGATGTCTCATCCCCACCATACCTGACGGTAAATTGGCCCCCATATTTGGTGGTGGGGCTTGCATGTTGGGCGGTATTGTAGTTCGTGTTAATGGTGAAGGTGGTAGACGCATGAAATTATTTACACGCATACCCACAAAACCCATAGGGGAGGAAGTATGACGTATGGCTGGTCCATGCAGTGGAGACATATGTGGTGAAGTTTGTGTTGGTGTAAAATGTAGACTACTCGGTTTGTTTATGGGCATTAAAGGTGATTGTTGTGAGGTTGGTGATTCTTTTTTAGAATCTGACATCATTTTCGGCGAATTCATGGTGTTTTCATTTCTTCCAACTCTATTTAAAGCAGCCAAAGTAGTTAATTCTTTTTTAGATGCTGCCGCAGCACTAGGCAAATTCATATTCGGTGAATGGTTGGCAGCAGCACTAGTGTTAGCACCCCCTACATTTGTTGATCCCGCTGGAACAGGACCTACTCCTGGTGGTACACACTTAGGATTTAGCAGACGTGGTGGTATGGGTTTTTCCAATTGGGAGACGTACATAGAATGTACTACCGAATCGAAGTGAAAATAAACCAAAGGTACTGGAGTGGGTGGCCTTAAATAGATCGGCTGTTCGAGACTAGCTGGTGGCATTGTCGTTGGTGGTGGCGGTGGTGGTAGTTTTTCCAAAGCAGCATCTATTTTTGGTTTTCGTAGTTTTTGTTTGAATTTTTCATCCAGCAAATCTCGGGCAGCTGGTACATCAATGCCTCGTTTTTTACGGAGACGTAATACTTTTCTTCGAATTTTGTGTTCAATAAGTTTCCGATCTTCATCATCGCTGTCTCGACTGGGATAAATGCCATCCTCGAAGTATACCTTTTTCTTTTCACATTTGCTGTAACGTATAAAAAAAAAAAGAAAAAAAAATGATCAAAATTTAAGGTTCTGATCAAACAAATATTTGACAAAAATGATGTAACCACTAAAAAATATATACCTTAAATACGTTTGAGGTCTACAAAATATGTACTTCATATATTTTTTATTTATTTTTTTTTTTTTTGCATAACTGATCACGCATATTTTACCATATATGTGTCAAGTGTGACTAGAGTCAACGGCTAAATATTTAACAAAATAATAGCTGTTGCTACAGCGAATTGTAAAAGTTTTAGTGGTCAAATACTATTTTGCCCAACGTGTCTCTAATACTAAGAAAGATTTACTTACTCTATTTTTTCAGCTCCCTCCGATCTCTTTAAAATACTTCTCATAGCACTTTCACCTCCACGATTAAGTCGCATAACGGCTGATTTAACATGCCTATTATTTACTTCATCTTTCCAGGAGATCGATGAAATTTTATCCAAATGACTTTTTATAGTTTCAACCAGGAGGGGAGAAGTTTTTGTTTTCTGTCCTAGTTGAGGAGATTGTTGAACAGCAGCTTCTACATTTGAGGGCACAATTTCCAAAACGTTGCCTTTTTGAACAGCCACCGATGCTTTGGGCAATTCTTTGAGCACTGGATTACTTTGCTGATGTGTCATGTTGAAATCATTGTAGTAAAAGTTATTCGGCGGTAGTGGCGAGGAGGGACCCGCTAAGCCACTGTTTATTGTTGGTATATTGGAGTAAGCAGGAGAATTTGGCTGTTGCTGCTGAAGATGGGATGACGGTAGACCAGGTTGATGAGAGTGCAAGGCATGAGCGTTTGGAGGTGCTATAGCATGGTGAGTTTCATGCGTTCCTGAATGAATTAGCGGCACATAGGGATTGGGATAATAACCCATATTATTTGCTGAATCCGTCATGGGTTGTGGTGGTATTGCCATATATGCCGCTCCACCATATTGACCATAGTTTGAGAATCCTTCATAACCAGGTGGGGGTGTGTCTCCTCCTCCACCTGGTGCATTTAAGACAATATTTATGCGTGCATCTAAAGATATGCGATTTGGTGAAACATTATAATAATATGAAGATGCTTGTGAGGAGACACCGGCAGCCAAAGAATCCGGCGTATAGTATTGGGGATGTGGTGAAATGGATGAGTGTCTTTCGAAACTGTTATCACGTCTGTATCTGTGATCATCATATCTATGAGAGGGTGGAGAATCGGGTGATCTTGGAGATCTAGGTGATCGCGGAGGTGATAAGGGCGATTGCGGTGAGCGAGGTGATCGAGGAGATCTTGGCCTCCTTGGTGAAGTTGGCGAGCGCGAACGTCTCGTTGGAGAGCTAGGTGAGCCGGGAGGTGACAAACTACGTCGCATGGGCGGCGATGGTGGTTTAAAGGGCAGCGGTGATCTTGAGTATGGATCTGGACTGTAGGAACGTCTTCTAGGGGGTGGAGTTCTAGGAGATCTAGGTCTAGTTTGTGGTGATCTGGGCGATCTTGAGCGTGAACCACGATGGCGTCCAAACTTTTTGTAATGGCCTTGCAAATCCTGTTGACTTGCACGCTTTCTCCGAAAGGGACTCCCTTCTTTACCACGCCTATTGCCAAATTGACGCAAAGGACTGCGACTGCGGGAACGTGATCTTCTACTCGAAAGACGAAATCTGCCACCGGGTGCTCCCCTGCGTGGTGGTGTACCATGACGTATACCACCCATACCTCTGCGTGGCGGACTTATTGACAGTGATCTACCTCGACCTCTACGCTGAGGACTAAAACGATTTCTGGATGTAGATCTGCGATTGCGTTCCCTATAATTATTGGGCGACCTTGGCCTATCACGGCTACCGCTATATACCGGTGAACGTCTATGGCGATGAGAATCTCTCGATCTAGACTCTTTCGATTCTTTAGTTTCCATAATGGGTTTAACAATGGCCACCTCCTTTGCCGGTTTCACTAACTTTTCAGTGAAATCCATTTCATCTTTGTCCTCCACCGTTTTCTTTTCTGTTTCTTCGTTTAGAGATACATTAAATATGGCTGGTTTGGAGGGTAATTTTAAGGGTGATATGGTCAACTTAATAGCCTCACGATTAGCATCGAAGATTTTATTGGGTTCTTCAGGTGGTGGTGGAGGTGGCAGTAGCCCAAATTCTTGAGCTGGCAATGCGGGTACAAAATCGGGAGTAGCTTTAACAATTCCTACTGTTGCTGGCTTTTCTGGCGTTTGTGTACTCTTAGCGTATTTCTGCAAAATGATTTTCTTTTCTTGCAGAAATAACATCTCCATTTTATGCAATTCCTCACTGATTTCATCGTTTGAATCATAGTTGGCCCTCATCATTTGTATACGCGACAAATTTGCCTCCAAATTCTTGAGTTTTTTGAAATCTTTGGCTACATCCGTTTTAGGAGCAATTTTGCTTTGAGAAACTGGCGTAGGTGGAGTTTGAGTTATAAGTAAATTCTTTTGCAGCGGTGAGGGAGAAGGTGTTCTAGGTTCTTTTTCTGGAGATTTAACAGCAATTTTTTCTGGGCTTTTAACTTTATCCAACATTAAGGAGTTGTTAGATATCACAATCTCCTCATGTTTAACGTTTTTCTTAGGCTGTCTATGTTTTATAGATTTTTTAAATTCATCACCATCATTGCTATCCTCAGACGAAGAATCAGATGACGAGGAACTTGAAGAGTTTGAAGAAGAATTCGACTCTGATGATGAGGATGAAGAAGAGGATGTTGAGGAAGAGGTGGAAGTGGATGATGTAGATAAAGGATCTTCACTTTGATTTTGTGTTTCATTTATAACATCATTAGAGCTATCAACCTTCTCAGCAGCTGTATCTTCAAATTCTTGTACTTGTTCTTTATTGGCAGTTTTCATATTGACACCCGAAGCCTCTACACTTTTTATAAATTGATCATACAATTCCTGCATGGCAAATAGTTCTGGTTTTTTAGTTTCTGGATTTTCTTTATTTTGCGCAACATTTGTGTATTCCTTGTGTATTTCCTTGGTTTCGACGAAAACTGGTAACTTTTTAAGCAAATCTAAAGGAGGTGTTAGAGGCTGTGATGCATCATTGTCCTGTTCGTCTTTAGTTTCAGCTTCTGTTTCTCCTTGTTGTAGTAATAACTCTTGGGGTGGACTAGGATTAGCAAAACGTGTTACAAACGAATCTTCTTCTGTTAAGTCCGGTGATGTTTTGCGCGGTGTAGACATATCGGTGGGCATATTTGAATTCATATCGAGATCAACATCTTCATCGTGTTCCCAATTATCCATATAATCATCTGTATCTGGACTATCTTCTTTATCACTGGGAGATTTAAGATTTTTAAATGAATCGTTAGTTTCCTCATCATCGCCCATTATGAAATCGTCCTCATTGCCTTCTTCAGGAAAAAGGAATTCTGTTTGAGTAAATGAAAGAGGTCTCTTTTTGGGCGCTGGTTTAGCAGGCGACTTAGATTTCTTATGCTCTTTTGTTGGTGTTGTAGTGCTGTCCACTGACTTATTGTCGCTTTTCTTAAATTTAGGTGGTGGTGTGTTTGACTTCACTTCATTTCCTCGCTCCCTATCGGTCTGCTTTGTTTTTGTTGAACTCTCTTTTTTATCTTTTTCCTTATCATTTTTACTTTTAGGTGAAATAGAACGTTTACGTTTATGCCGAGATTCTGGAGTTTTCTCTCTTTTTCTATCTCTGCGCTCTTTTTCCTTGGCATTTAGGGAATCTAAAAATTCCTTTACATCTCTTTCACCCGATTTCGAACGATTTAATATGGTAGATGCTGAACTACTACCACTTATACGTCGCTTTGAAGAAATTCTACTGGAACTGTAACTCGAACTATCAGCTCGCTTGCGGTCATGAGAAAGACGTCGTTTTGATAAAAGATCGCGTTCGCGACTTTTGGTTCTTGTACACCTTCGGGAATCAATTTTGCCAAAATATCTATCACGTGATATGGATCTTTTAAAGGGATTTCGATAAGATGATGATACCTCTTTACGCAATTTCTCTTTTTCCGTATTACGTATTTTATCTTTATCTTTATCTCTATCTTTTTCCTTTTCATACGATTTATTTTTCTTTTCATCTTTATCTTTAACCGCTTCTTTAGATTTTTCTTTAGATGAAGTTGAAGATTTATCCCTATATTTCGAGTCCTTTTCATCTTTATGTTTACAATAAAAATCTTTAGTTTTTTCCTTTTCCTTATCTTTATCGTCTACTTTAGATTTCTTATTTGTTTCTTTGCTTTTATAAGCTTTAGGCTTTTCTTTGGCAGAAGAGCTCTCCTCCTTCTGACTTGTGATAGTCGTTGTAGTTTTAGCGGTTTCTATAGGTTTTTGTTCAGTGGTGCCTTTGTTTGATTCTCTTTCTGGGGTTAATTTTTCCTTAGTACTTTGATATTTTTGAGTTTTCTTAATTAAAAGTTCTTTAGCAGCTTCAATGGCTTCCAATTTGATATCGTCTTGTTGTAATAATTTATCTATACGTTTTTGTATCTCTAAAGCATTTTGTAAAGAGGAAGATTTTTGCACTTTTGGTTCATTTATGGGCGGTAAAGGCGGAGTAACACTTCCTACATCTGCAGGTTGTTTTTCCGTTGAAGTGTTTTTTGCGAGAGGATGAGGTCGTGGTGGTGATTCAGCAAATATATCAAACGTTTTATCAACCTCAGTTTTTGTGCCATCTTTTTCTTGCTTCTTCTCTAATTCTTTTTCTTCTTCTTCTGGTTCCGTTTTAATCATTATCAAGGGTTTAACTTTAAGCGTTAAATCTTCTATTTTCAATTCTGTCGTTTCAATTTTCTCCCTTTTAATATTTTCCACCTTATTGCGTATTTCTTCCTCATTAGGCATTTGTTCTAATTCATTTGCCTTTTGATTCATATCATCTTCTGCTACATCTTGAGGATTTTCATTTGTTGTTTCCGTATCTTCCGAAGAATTTTGTTGTTGCTGTGTTGGTGTTGTTCTCGCAGAGCCATAGGATTTACGAATTTTCTCAATTTTTCTTCTGCTCGATTTACTGGATTTTTTCTTTTGCTTTAGCATTGATGATGAAGACGATAACGATGTCCTGGATTTTTTAGATTTCTTTAAATCTTTCGTTTTGTGTTTTTTAGATGTTTTCTTTTCTTTCGAAAGGGATTTGTGCTTTTTGTCTTTTTTACGTATTTGTTCTTGATGGTGTTTATGTTGATGATCTTCTTGTTTTTGCTCATCACCCCCATCTGGGTTATCATCATCCCAATTTTCTTCTGATGTGTCTCGGTTGGAACTATGAGGTTTTACATCTGTATGAATGCCATGGAATTTGTTATGTTCTTTGTTGAATTTAAATGCATAAGATAATGATGGTTTACATTTTGTCCACCTGTTTCGAGACGAAAAAATATTGGTTATAATAAAAATTGTATATTTAAAGAAAAAAAAAAACGTCTTAGGTGAAAAATTGAATTTGATTTCTTAGTGGTCAAAATTCGCAAATAAAAAATATTTACACATCGTATTGGATTTTTTCAGTACTTTAGCGATTTTTTATTTATTTAATATCAATTCATCCAAACGGATACAATTTCTCAGTCAGTAAATTTATTCATTTTACCCAGGTGCTGTATAAACGCCCCTTGCAAATAATTGTATATACTTAAATTTTTCTTGATGAAATTAGGAGAATAGAAAAAGATTTAAGTTTTTTGATTCTTGAATTTTATTCTTTCCTTCATTAGAACACAAAAGGAAATAAAAAATATATTTGTTTATTTAAAATTTTATTTTTAAAAATAAAAGTTTACGGAGTCGTTTACACATTAAAATTGAAGCGTATATTTATTTACAAATTGTGTAAATAATTTTTCGAACAAAGTTTGAGAAATTACTTACGAGCTTGTATATTTATACAGTTTAAGACTGTTTTAGCCGTTTCTATAGACTTTTATTTGGTTGTATGAAAATCCCTACTTTTTAAAAGTTTATTGGACACTTTTCAAAAAATTTAAAAAAATTATAATTATAACCGAAAAGTTTGAATAAAAATTAATAATTTTTCCGTAATTCATTTAATTTCTGTAATTTGGCAATTTTTTAGGTAGTTATCGATTTTTTTACCATTTCGCTTAAATATTTTTTTTTTTTTTTTTTTTTGTTTTACAGAATTTGAGAACAATAGATTTTTTTTTAATCGAAATCATCTTGAAATTTAAATAAAAAATAATAAATGTTAAAGTTGAGCAACTAAAGTTAAACTTTTCCAAAATTAAAAATATATTTAGACCTAGTTTTTAGGATGTAGATTATATACATTTAACAGTTAAACGTAGCTTAAGCCATTAATGATGTTTTTCAATAATAGATCTTCTTGTATATAATATAGGTTTAATTCAACTACATTAACCAGTTAAACCGAAACTAGTAATGTCATAAAATAAATAGCTGAATAAAAAAAAAAAAAAAAAAAAAAAAAAAAAACAAATTTCAACATATAATGAAAAATATATTTTATCTTATCTAATCACATACTGCAGAGAGATACTGCCGATGAACCCTTCTATACGTGTGTGATTGACGAATTTGATACACATTCATCAATCAAATTTAATTTTTGTGAAAAGAAAAAAATATTTAAAGCTTTTCTGTTTTTAATATTTTTTTTTTTTTTTTTTTTTTGAAATGACAAATCAAAAATTTCATAAATTATATAATAAATATAAATTATATAAATTCATAAATTATATAAAAAAATAATCTACTTCATTTTGAGATCAAAACGATTTTGATTTCAAAATGAAGTTGTTAAATTAGTGCATAAATTTTAATTTTTATTATATTTTGTGTGTTTTTTGGTTAACAAATTTGAAGCATTGCAATAAACTTAAGAAAAAAAGCACCTTTATTTTCAAAATTCAGTATTGCAATGCTCCTGAATTCAACAGTTTTAATCTAGCACTGAAAAACAACATTGTTAGTTAAAGCCGGTTTAAATTTGTTTGTGGATTGACTTAACAACAAGTTAAACCAAATTTAATTAAAAGGTAAAAACTAGCTCTCAAAGATATTTGCAAATCGTATCTGTAAGCATTTTAAAGATCTTTTTATTCATAAGATTTTTTGATAACACTGGCCGGCAAAAAAAATATGTGGACTAGATGGAATTTGACCTGTGATTTTTTTATGGACATGTCTAATACCTCCCCTTTAATAAGGTGTATATTTTACCATAACTAAAGAACGGGCCCGATATAGACAATTGAAAAAACCAAATATACAGACTAAAATTATCTTTAAGTCGCCTATAAATAAAATCTGTACGTGATAGAAAAAAGTGTAATCAGATTCTTATTTAGCTTGTCAAATTCCATTTAGTCCACCTATATTTGTTTAGAGAGAATATATATATATATATATATATACATATATATAAATATATGATTCATGGCTTATTTTATTATTACTTTATTGGTAGTACTACCAGCTTTATATTAAGGACGAGTTTAATTTGTAGCTATTTTTATGATATTTTTGAGATTATGGATATTTTAGAATTTATTTTTTTTAATATTTTTTCGAAATTTAAGTTTTTTTTTTTAATTTGGCTATTTTACCGATTTTTTGTAATATGTAATTTGAGATTTCTTCTTTTTTCATTTGCCGATTTTTAAAAAATTATGTTTCTTTTTTAATTTTTTTGGCCATATTTTAACTGTAGATTTTGTCCATATTTTATCCGTAGATTAATGATAGATTTGTTTAAATTTTTTGTCACATTTGCAGACTTCGCTACCTAGAAAATCGAATGATGTTCTTAATTTTCTTAAATGTTCCCTTTACAGTATCGGTGAAACATTAGAGAACATTAAAATTTGCATTAAATTCATACCAGATTCATACATATTTTAAATTTTAAAATAATTAAATAATTTTGATTCAAATAACGTTAAATTATATGTATAAAGTATCTAATTATTTTGCTTTTACATAATGATCACACACGAATCGTAAATACACTCTTTCATTTCTTTTCGATAAACAAATTAAATGAAATACTCACTGTAAATCCGAAGTCGGTGGAAGTATAGGTGAATGACCGCGATTGGGAGGTGGTGTATGATGTTGGCGCTGCTGTTGAAGACCATGTTGACCATGGGGAACACTAAATTTAAGTGGACCACCACTGCCGCCACCTACACTATTAGCAGCATTAGCAAAAAATGGTGGTCGAAAACCTTGAAAGGGCATACGTCCACGCATACCACCACGACCGCGTGGCATAAAACCACCACGACCATGTGCAAAGTCAGGACGAGGACCACGCATAAAAGGATTCATAGGACGAAAACCACCCATAAATGCTTCTGTTAAAATATGAGGAGGCGGCAAATGTGGAGGATAACGTGATGGAGGCATTGATGGTATAGCTATGGCAGAATTTAATATGGAACCATGTTTTTCGTTAGTAGAAGCGGGAACTTCATCATCATCGTCAGCTCCAGAGGAACACAGACCTTCACTTTCCTCTGATTCGTTAGACTTTTTAATTTTACGTTTTTTACGTAAAGTTTCTTCCTCGTTATCCTCCTCGCAGCTAATTAGGGCTTTTTCGGCCGCTTTCTTGGCTGTAGGATGTATGCAATAATATAATTTATTAATTTTATATAAGTAAATTAAAGTATACCTACCCTTTTTTAATTTCTTTAATTTTTTACGCTCTTCCTTAGCCTTACGTTTGCGTTCCAATTCTAAATCAACT
Organism: Protocalliphora azurea; assembly: GCA_932274085.1. NCBI lineage: Eukaryota > Metazoa > Arthropoda > Insecta > Diptera > Calliphoridae > Protocalliphora > Protocalliphora azurea. The sequence continues at coordinate 139,563,010 of OW026522.1, read as the reverse complement.
TCCCCCGATTGTCGTCTTTTTTCCGCCTCCAATTTACGTTTTTCTTGCTCCTCCTTATGGCGCTTAGCATCTAATTCTAAAATTGCACGTACTTTTTCCTCACAAGCTTCCGCCTCTAACTGGGAAACGGTTTTTAAAGCTTTTGCCAAAGTTTCTTTGGCAAATTGTTTGGCCGGTGGTTCCGATTTGTCAAAAGCCAAACGTGAAGGTGTTGACTCCTTAATCATAGCCGGACTAGAACCCGGTGGTGGGGTTTTTACCTCCCCCGGTTCTAAACTACTATCTCCACCTTGCATATCGTCTAGAAAACCAAATGTCAATTTGGCAACTCCCTCCTCAGACACTTTGATGTCGTTTTTGCCGTTATTACCACCAGCGACTGCATTCAATATTTCCAAATCCACGGCACTGCTACTGCTACAAATGTTGTTGCCGTCATCCACCACTTCTTCATGCTCTACGAAAACGCTGTCGTTATCTTTTCTAGCCGATTCCGTCATGAAGTTTTCTTTATATATGTTGTAATAAATTTCTTATCTTTTTAATCCTTTACTTATGTATATTATTAAACATAAAAATACTAAAAGCAACAAAAAATCATTGCTTTTTCAACTTACACAATATTCACTATTTTATCATTTTTTTATTTTTTTTTTATTTATTCATGTGTGTATGAACAGAATATTTTGTATTTATTTGTTCATCCACTGTTTTTTAGAGTTCCACTACTACACCATACACATTTAGTAATAGTTTAGTAGCTTATTTATCATCATAGTGATCATCATCATCTTCACCTCAATATGTACATATAAATTTTCCAAGTGCACAAAATATTATTGTGTGTAGTTGTGTATCTCGAATGTGGTTACAAAAAAAAATCAATCAATTATGTAGCAGAGAGACCGTGCACGCTGTAGAGAAACTTTTATTAGCAATTTTAAGTGCATAAATCACAGTTTTGTATTATAATTTCATATTCTAATTGCAATTAAATTCTTATATTTCATTTTTGCTATAAATTTTATGTTATTAAACAACTTTTTAAGGGTGATATTATGATTTGAAAACTTATTAAAATTAATCGCGTCTAAAAATTTCCTCTACTATTAATGATTGTCTTCTTCTTATTATACGATGAAATAAATGAAAATGAGAATTAAATAAGAAAAAATAGTGCTGCCAGATATACGTGGAGGAAAAAACGTTTCATTTATTGTAAAAAAATATATAGTCACGTTAAAAATCTTTTTTTTTTATTTTAATCGGATTGGCCAAATCTTTATAAAATCCTGATTTAATATAATTTGTATACATTTTGTAAAATTTTAAGGATATTTACATTTTTTAAAGAATCATAAAATTTTTTATTTTTGCCCAATTCGTGTTTTACCTTTTTCTTTGGCAATGTATGTATGTTGGTACAATATATGTATAATTTCGAATATATTCATCAATCAGAAATTTTTCCATTTATTCGTTAAACATTATATTCAACTACATTTTCTAAAGATTTAAGGGTTTTTACGGATTTACAACAGAGATTTTTCTATCATAACAAACGTAAAATTCTTATCATGATAGGAATTTATCACGTGTGGACCAAATTTATTTATATTATTACAGCGTTATGACAAGTTACAGCCCGTCTAGACGTAACACGATATGTAAGATTTTTGTGTCAGAGAGTGTCAAATTCGCTCTCTGAGAGAATTATTTCACGTGTAGATTCAAATATTAGTATTATAAGATGTATTATGAGACTGTTGTGATGAGATTTCTCTACACAACTATCTTATATATGTGTATATACTTTCGTATATACACATATACGAAAGTTTGTTTGTGTATGTGCATGCGTATTTTTGAAATTACTGAAAAACGTTTTTTTTTTTTTTTTTTTTTTTTTTTGTAAAATTGTTTCCTTTAGTGTTTATTTTACATGTTAAAAAACATTTTTATAAAAGTTGTGCTAAAAAGTGCGAATTGCTTAAATAAAAAGACCATGTTCTGTCTGCGACTGATTAAAAATAATGATTTCTTATAGGATTTATTAGAATACGTGTACCCCTTATTTAAGATTTAACATAATATAAATAAAATGGTTACTCTCCTCCGTCGCCGTTATCTCACATATTATATCAGCGTTAATCTCAGTTGTAGACCTGGGGTTAGAGCTCAAGCGAAGATAAATTTGTTTTGATATCAAACGTCATTTTGTTGTTGTTTTTTACTTTTATTTTATTTTTAAGAAGAAGCGCAATTCTTCATGGCAATCTCAATTAATTAATTATTTGAAGCAAAAATATCACAAAATATAATGAAATAAAAAACATTTTGTTACTATTAAATTTTGACAATATTCCTAGCCGAAAAAAAGTAATTTATTATAATAAAATTTTACCTACGTGTTCCTATAAATAAAAAATTGCAATAGCTCTTTCGTGTAGTCCCTACGTTATAACAAGAGTTATAATTACTGATTGTCTTCTTCTTATTACCTTTCATATGTAGGAAACAACATATAAAAAGGCTGAATACTATGAAACGTAAATTTATTGCTGTGAGCAGTGTGACCATTCAGCATTTTTGCAGCTAAATCTAGCATATTTTACTCAGATTTAGATGCAAATTTTTCATATAGCATTTAGCATATTTTTTTTTAGCATTTTTTAATAATTAAACCTCCATACATATTTGATTAACATTTTAAAGCAAGTATGAAGCATGTATGGAGCAAATGTAATAAATACCAGTGTTGCCTCTTTCTGTGTAATTATCCAAAACTGGGACAATTTAAAATTTCTTGGGTTATTTTTGGATAATAAAACTTCTCTGTAATTTCAACGAAACTCTAGTTCACAAATTAACTGTTCGTAAACAAAATTTTAATGTGAATACGTCGTTACATGTAATCTAAATGAAATGAATTTTGAGATATGGGGTTTTAAAGTTTTTAAGGATATAATATACATTTTCAGCAATAACTTCTGATTGGATGGTCAGATCATTACAAACAACTTTGTGGAGTCTCAGTAAGAATACAAGGAATTAAAAATTGTATAAGTTCCAAAAATTCGCTAAGAGGTTTTAGAACAGAGTTAACAATATTTATATTTTAGAGATCATATAGTTAAGGGAAAGAAAAATTTTTTTATTCAAAAAAAGTATGTAAATTGTTTAAAACGTATGTTTTTGTGTAATTTTTTAAATTTTGGATAATTTGAATGCTTTGTTTGTGTAATATGAACTATACACTCCGGCAACACTGATTGATATATACTAATAATGTTGCTGCGACAGTGAGCAGAGTAAATAAAATCAAAAACTACAATTCTAACAAAAACTTGAAAGTTTCAAGAAAATACACGATTTAACAACAGAAATCGATACGAATACATAAATATAAATTAACATAAACAAATTCGAACTACTTTTAGAAAATATATACTATATATTATATTTTATATACTATAGAATTTTATAAAGAGTTTATTTTACCAATAAATACTGAACTAAGAAAAGTTAAGTTAGAAAGAGGCATATGATTCTTAAATTTATGATTTTTATTTTCCAGCATATTTTTGTTGACCGCTGGGTAGATAGACACACAGTGGCCTCTTCCTTCAGATACCAATCATGCTATCATGGATGGCAATTGCCATTTAACTGATCCCATAGAAGAAGACGGAAAGAAGATAACAAAGTGGTTTACTGACATAACCAGTAAAATAATATTGTGTGTGCAAAAATATGTCACTTTGTATTCGTAGAGTTGACAAGGTATTTTTTAAACAAAATCTTAAAAGTTAACAATGATGAGGGACGTGAGTACCTCCGGTTAATTGCTAAGAAGTCTCATTAATGCATCTGAAAAAGCAACTAATATTAAGTTTAAACAGAATTTGCAAGATTTTATGAGAACAGAATTTTTATAAAAAACGACTTGTCACAATTGTGCGTTTTGGGCATATCTTAACAACGCATGGTCTAATCTTAACTTTGACGAAAAATGTTTTTAATTTTCTTAAATATAGAAATAGTGATCAAAAATATTGTATATCGAACAAAAATATTAAATGTTTAAAAAACTTTCTGCGAATATCTTCTGGAGTTTCTTTAATTGGGATTTAAAGGTTCTCACTCTACATCAGGAAATCCGCCATTAAGCCTTTATATTTTATATATATACAATAGGATGGTACTATCTTTCCAACCATTTTTCTGTAACTAAAAATCATAGATATAATTTATTTACTCTAAATGTTTTATCCTAGTTAAGTTAATTTTTTATTGAATTTCTTTTAAATTAGATTACTGTTTACTTATGGTAATGCTAAAAATCATTATAAATACCAAACTTACTTTTTGGGAAAACATTTTTTTGATGCCACCTTAATGTAGTACTAAAATTAAATAAAAACAATTTTAAAAAATTTTAAGTAACTTGAAAGATGTAAAGAAACCTTAGGGTTATGGGATGTACAATAAAAATTATGCAAAATACATAACCACAACGAAAATATAAATTTAGAGTGTATTTTTAAAATTTAAAATAATATTTATTTAGATATTTTTGTTTATATGCCATTTACACCAAAACAAAAACTAGTAGTTTTTGGATTCAATCGGTTTTCGATTGAAAAAGTACATTAATTTCCATGCAAATCAATTAGTTTTTCTCGAAAACCTAAATACTAAAATAATTATTTATGAAGCAATTTAACTCATTTCATAGCATACAACTTTCATATACGAATGAAAATATAATTTTGAAACTTTTAGAAACATTTTCGTTTGTTAATAATTATCGTTTTAGTTCAAAATCCAAATCAAATATAAGTGAATTTAGAGGTTGTTAAGAAATGTTACGTCAACGAAAAATACATTGAGGTGAAAACTGGTATGTAAACGATGTGGATTTTAATTTCTGGTTTTTACAAAAGCCGGTCAGTTATTGTGTTGTGTAAATGGCGTAAATTTCTTTAATTTTTCAAACAAAACCATTTTCATCAAGTTTTCATAGAAAGCCAAATAGAAACTGTTAAAATAATTATTTATGATACAGCCTAGGGTTTTATAGTTGGAACAAAAAATCGACATTTCGACTTTTTTCAATTTTTAAATAATCGATTTTTCGACTTCTTCAAATTTTAAATAGTCGATCTTTCGACTTTTTGATTTTTTTCAATTTTGGAATAGTTGACTTCGACTTCTTCCGACTTTTCACTATTTTCGGCTTTTTCCAACTTCTCGACTAATTTCGATTTTATGCGATATTTTCGAGATTTTTCGCCTCCCTTTACTATTTTTTGTTATTTGTCTTAAAAAAATATAAAATATATCCAACGCTTCAAATATATTCATTAATTAACAGACATTCTAAACAAGGGAAGTGCTGATTAGAAACAAAAATAGGTTTTTGCGATATTATTTCCAACAGTTAGATAATATAGTTTAAATAAAAAGTACTAAAAAACTATTTCTTTTAAATAAAGTAAATTGTTTCGACTTTTTTCGACCATTTTCGACTTTTTTCCAACTTATTTCGATTTTATATGATATTTTCAAGATTTTTCACTTATTTTGACCATTTTTTATTATTTGCCTCAACAAAACTTTAAGATAATATGAAATATATACATCGCATTGAAATATATTGATTAATTAACAGACAATATATACATGAAAGTTCAGGTTACACACGAAAATATGTGACTTTTCTACTATTTTCAACTTCTGGTAACAAGAAAGTCGATTTCTTGAAAATTTTCTAACCAAGAAGTCGATTTCGACTTTTTTTAACAAAGTCGATTGTTCGATTATTCGAAAGTCGATTTGATGAACCCTAATACAGCCTGTTCAGCTGATTTCATAAAACTGAGCTTTTGAATATGATGAAAAAAATAAAATTGTCAAATTTCTTGAATTATTTTGTATGTGTTGCAAATTTTGTGTAAAAATTATTTTTAAATTATTGTAAACCTATTTATCATATATCTCCTATAGATTAACAATAATTAACAAAAAGAAGAACTCTATTAGATAATAAATATAAATCACAATTAAGAGACTTTAAACAAATTCAAATAAAATAGACAGACACACTGGAAACTTCTAATATGTTACAAATTCGAAAATTGTTATTTCAAACCTATAAAACTAATTTTCTTAATATGTTTTTTGAGTTATTGTGTTATATGTTATTTAAAATACATATTTAAAATTTTTTGAAAATTATATGGAAATCTAAAATAACATTATAACATTGTAAAAACTATGTTTATTAATTCTGTTAAAAATTATTTGTTTAAACATTTTTTGATTTCATACAAAAAAAAAAATAATAATTTTTTTATTCATTTTTTTACAAAATTTTCCACCAATATTCAAATTTTCACCAAAAATTAAAATGTTCATCAAAAATTCAAATTTTCACCAAAAATTCGAATTTTCACTAAAAATCCGATTGAGTATAAAATTTGATTTTTCATTACAAATTTGTAATCTGATTTTTCTCTACAAATCGAATTTGTCACTAAAAATTAAAAAAATCGATTTATCAATAATAGCAAGTAAAAAATTCATCACTGCGTTTGAGTCTCAAAATGATTTTCGATATTTTCGGAAGTGGCCTTAAATGAGACCTATGGGCTATTATGAATTGATCCTTATGAATCCTTGGTAGTATAATTTAATACTGTCATTTATGTGGTATTTATGCGAGTTTAAGTGATTTTCGGATATTATATGAAAGCTATGCTTAATTATGGAAACATGAAATTTGGTATTCTGATTCTTTCTTATATAAAACTTATTTGTACCAAATTTTATTGAAATAGTGTCATAATAAGACATTTATGAGTATTAAAACCCTATTGTGGGGAACATTTGCATGAGCGCTAAGTGTAATAATGGACCGATTATAACCAATTTCAATAGGCTGTGTCATTATACCAAAATAGTCATATGTTCAAAATTTCATCAAACAATCTTTAAAATTATGTCTTGCATTTTGTGCACAAGTTATATATGTATATTATTTAAATAACAAACTAATAATGATTAAATTTAATTTTTTTATTTATAAAATTTATATGGATTAAAATCACTTAAATACTTTATAAATTAAAATGTTTCACAACAATTTTTAACAAAATAGAAAACGTTTTTAATGTTTATCGATATTTTTATCTGTAATTTGTTTAAACTTTTGTTAAATGAACCCATGAAATATTTGAATTTTGTTTAAAGCACTTTATTATTAAATGACTGGATTACAGTGAATAATCACTCGAAAATTGCTATAGTGCATGTAATAGGTCTTATTGTAGTCATCATAAATCATTCTTAGGGCCTAATTTTATATATCGCTTACTTCAAAGAAATTTCCATTTTTTTTTTTTTTTTATTTTTAAAAATTGTATAAACAAAATTTCAAAGTAAGTTGAAGAGATTTATAAAATAAGGTACTTAAAAATTTACAGTACATCCTCAAAACTTGGAATTATGCTCAAAAAACAGTTTTGGTATAGATTCCTATATTGATGCAACTAATCCTAACTCTATAATTACTTTGTTGATTTTTATTTTTACTGCCTGTTTTTATAACACGAGCGCAAAAACGATTCATCTAACTTACATTTAAAACAAAAACAAATTTTGAAATTTTGTTTTTGACAGTTAAACTGTTTTATGAGATCAAAATTTTTATCAAAAATTAAAAGCAAATTTTTTAAACATTTAAAAAATAAAGTTTTCCAAAATTTTTTGAGTTTAACTGCAATTTATTATAAATTTTAAAGTCTATGCAATGATGCTATAATTTTTTAAAACAATTTTGTTAGCAATATTTTCATAATATAATAATTTTTATTTATTTTTTTTTCAAATCTGTCAAAAACTGTAAAACTCTATAGATTCTTTTATTTCTACCTGAGAAAGTGTGATTTAAATAAAACATAAATATTTTATTTTAAAATATATGAAGCATTTTTTGATAAACTTTCGAAAATTTATAATACATTTTTTAATTTTTAAACGATTTTAAAGAGGAATATAATATCGTTTTATTCTAAACATTTAATTAAAAATTTTTTTATTGTTTATTAAAAAAAAAAGCATTTAAAAATAATAAATACATCAGAGCTAAAATTTTGAAAAGTAAAAGGAAAATAAATTTATAAATTTGAATTATTTTAATTTTGAAAATATATAAAAGATTTTAATATAGTTAAAAAACTACATTCGCCTGCTTTCTAGTGCAATTTAAAAAATATAAAATTGTTTTAAAATTTAATGGTTTGCAAAGTATTTAATGCTTAAACTAACCTTAGCAAAGCTTTTTGGAAATATCTCAAAATTTCGAAGTTATTTCAGAATTTTTAAAAATTTTTAATGACACTCTAACCTGGTCAGATTATATACTACAAGCTTGTGATAAAACTTACTCGGTACTAAGAAGTCTATGGTCTAATCAAAATAAGATTGTTAATTACAAAAACGTATTTAATACCGATATTAACCTATGGCTGTGAGGTTTTTGCAAGTTGCGATACAACCAGTAAATTAAAGCTTACTTACAACAATATCGCAAGGTACGTTTTTGGACTGCGAAAAATTAACGCAAATGGTGGTAATTACCATTTGCGTCACGGCTTACTCTAAGAAAATATATGGGGGGAAATTGAGAACTTGCTGAAAATACGAGTCCTAACATTTATTCATAAAATTATAAAAATTCGTGAGCCATACCAACTGTTTAATAGACTGGGATTTAGTACACTTGTAAGAAACAAAAATCTTATTAAATTTCGACACCATACATTAATATCTGAGTGGCAATTCTTCATTAACGCTAGACGTCTTTGGAACAATATTCCTTCGTCACTTAAAGTTATCAGCAACGCATTACAATTCACAGTGGGTCAGAATCGAAATATTTTGGAAAAAAATCTGTAACTTCTGATCGGCTGGTTGGATTTTCATGAAATTTGGTACAGGCATAGCAGAGGAGCGTACAATGTTATTTTTGGAAGGGGGGGGGGCACAGCAATCCCCCCAGGGGCGGAGCTAAGTGGGCTCAAAGTTAGGTACCTCTGACATAAAAAATCTTTAATCGCTTGCAAAATTTTTGTTTCTCGTCCGATTTCAAATATTTTTGTATATCTCTTATAGTTTTCGAATTATTTGTGTTTGAATTTTTAAGCACCATAATTTTGCATGTTCTTGGTCCAGTTTTTTTCATATATATCTTAATATTTCCGACCGATTTTATTAGTTTTTTTCTTAACTAGTTAAAGAACAAAATTATGTATTGAATAAAAAAAATTCGAAGGCGATATTTTTACCGAATCTAAAAATAAACGATTTTGAATTTGAAAATTGCAAAAAAGATGACTTTTTGTGTTTTTTAGCCGAAAAAGTATCTACACTCTTTTTTATCTAAAGAGAAAATAATTCGAATACTATTCATAACAAAATTTTATTTTTAACTTTTATTAATATACCAACAAATTTTATTACTTTAAAACAAAATTTATATTACTTTAAACACAAAATTCGTATAATTAATAATTTATGTTCTTTAATATTTAATGTTTCTTGTATTAAATGTAGCCATATTTCTCTGTAAATAATAACATCATAAGATTTCTACTTTTTAAGACGAAAGTTTTGTTGTAGAAGTTACAAATAAAATAAATAATAAATAAATTGTTATGTTATGTTATATTTGGTTATGTTATGTTATGTTATGTTATGTTATGTTATGTTACGTTATGTTATGCACTCGAGAAGATTTAAAACCCACCTTACATAGTTTTTTCAAGTGAAAATAAAAAGTGTCCTATTGTAGCAGTGTTGTTAAATACATGAATTATTTTCCAAAAAAAAGAAAAAAAAATATTTTATACTAATTTAATCTGTATTATTTAAATTGAATCCATTAAGTAGTCAAAATTATGTTTTGTAATAAGTAGAGTACTTTAAAGTCGCCTTTAATTTTAAACATTTTTTAAATTTATTTTTCATTTATTTTAGTTGTATAAGACTCTTTTTATTTTCATCATATTTGTTGAAGCATGAAATTTTCAAATAAATTTCTAATAATTTCTGTTTTATGTTAATTTTGTCGCTACAGCAACAAACAACTTGTTGGTTTTATTTGACTAAATAACAAAAAAAATAAAAATAATAAATAATTACTTTTTTATTATTAAAATATAATGACAATTAAAATACGATAAATATTTATAAAAAATTATGATAATAAGTAAATAAATTTTCCGGGATTTAATTGATTATTTTTTAATATATTCAAATAGTTACAAACATGGTTTTTTGAAATTTTTTAACACGTTTTAAAATATCTTTTTAAATCACGTTTAGTTATATATCTAGTATAAAGGAAAAATATATAAAATGTAAGAAATAGAAGAAAATATGGAAAATGCAATAAAAATGAAATGTAGAGCATACATACATTTTTTATGGCAAACAAAAAAATATATGTTATGCAAAATCTATGTTTTTGCTACATCAAAACTGTGCAAACTGCATTTACATTTGCTACTTATTATAAACTCTTTTGGTGTATCTTATGGATAGTTAGTATGTATGTAAGTAAGTATGTATGTCTGTCTGCAAGTTTCTTTTTTCATTTTATATATGAACAAACAAATTTTGTTGTGTAAATTTGTGGCAACAGGAGTCAGCAGATTTTTTTTTTCTTTTAAAATGCACCTTTATACTGACTGACAAGTGTGTGGAAATTTGTTTGCTTTATGCTGGGAAAAATATGTTTATTTAATTTTCTCTATTATTAACTTTCACTGCATTTTACATTTTGTTATTGAAGTATCAAACATTAATATATTTCTCAGCCATAAAGTAGGAAAATATTGGTTTTAAAGGTTTATTTTAGAGATAACTTTATTACCAAAATTAATTAAATAAAAATAATTAGGCCCCTTTTTTATTGTATCCAGAAAAACTTTCATATATTTCTTGTTGAAATTTGGAATAATCAAAAAGTACTATGCAAGTACTTACAAAAAATAATTCGAACTATATTATATCTAGTATCAAAATAATCTAATAAAATGTGCTAGTATAAACGTTTAACTATTGCAACTAATCAAATAATTAACATAAATACCATTCCAAATTTTTTTGATATTTTTTAACCAATTTAAAAATATTATAGATTTTTTTCTACCAAAAATTCCAAATCTGCAAAATACATGAAGAAAAAAAAATACCAATATAAAAACGGTTAAGTACAAAAACAACACATTTGCGAGTTTAAACAATTCAAAAATTTTTTTTTTCATTTTGGCGTTTTTTGTGTTTAAGATTTTTTTCTTTTTTTTTATTTATTTATTTTAACATTTTTTGAAATGTTTTTCGTTTTGACGTTTTGTTTTTGTCGATTTTTTTTATTTAATCGATTTTTTATCGGTTAGTAAAAAATTACTCCTCTTACTTTTCCTGATTTTAAATATCAAAAAAAAAAAAAAAAACAAATTTTCCCATATAAAAACTTATTTATTTAAATATTTTTGTAATTTATATGCCGTTTATACCGAAACAAAAACATGTTGGTTTTTAGAAAACTAAGTTTACAAAATCAAATCGTTTACATACCTTGTTTTCTCCCAATGTGGTTTTTACTGACACTTTTATTTTTTATAAATTTTTATTTAAATGAAATTTAATTAATTCTTGTTGTTTAAAATGTTTTAAACAATAATTAAAAAACAATTTTTACACAAATTTTAAAATACAAACAAAAGAATTTAAGAAATTTGACAATTTTATTTTATTCATCATATTCAAAAGCTCACTTTTATGAAATCAACTGAACTGGCAGTATCATAAATATTTATTTTACTAGTTTTTATTTGGTTTTCAATAAAAACTAGATGAAAATGGTTTTTGATTTGTATGGAAAAACTAAAGAAATTTATGTAGTTTTTCAATCAAAAACCGATTGAAGTCAAAAACTACAAGTTTTTGTTTGGTGTAAATGGCATATTAGACTAATATCAAATTTTTTTATTCAATTTTTTTTTTTTTTTTGTTTATTTGTAAAAAATTGAGAAAATATGTATCCAAATAAAGCTATATCTATATGAGTAATTAGTATAATTGTCAAATTTTAACAAAATATCTATAACAAATTTTTGTTGAAAAAATTCTGCAATAAATTAAGTTGAAAAATTGCAAGTGTTTTTATGCATCTAATGCAATTTATTTTTGAATTATTTAACTTAAGAAAACATAAATACCGTTAAAATATTTTTTTTAATCAAATAAATCTGTAATTTACGTATACAGGTTTATATATTTTAAGATGTACACTCTTTGCATAAAACGTTCAAAACACTGAAATATTAAAAAAGGTTCAAAATTTTTTTCTACTTATCTAATTGAGATAATTATTAAAAAAAATATATAGAATATGTCACTATACTTATTAAAAAAAAAAATGATTTTCAAGCCCAAAATTAAAAAAAAATTAATTTTTGATGTCAAATATCTTTAAGATATTTAGGACACTAATCTTAATTTTTCTTTATTTTACTGAATAGAAGAAATCAGCAATGTAAAAATAATTAAATTCGGTTACATTGCACAGTGGGGCAGAATAGAAATTTTTTGGAAATAAATCTGTAACTTCTGATCGGCTGGCTGGATTTTCATGAAATTTAGTACAGGCGTATCAGAGGAGTGTACAATGTTAAGTTTGGGAGAAGGGCACAACAATTCCTCAGGGGCGGAGTTAAGGGGGCTCAAAGTTAGGTACCTTTGACATACAAAATTTTTAATCGCTTGCCAAATTTTTGTTTCTCGTCCGATTTCAAATATTTTTATATATTGTTGTAGGCCCTGATAAGACCTATAAAAACCAATTTTCGAGTTATTTGCGTTTGAATTTTTAAGCACTATAATTTTGCATGTTCTTGGTCCAGTTTTTTTCATATATATCCTAGTATTTACGACCGATTTTATTAGTTTTTTTCTTAACTAGTTAAAGAACAAAATTATCTATTGAATAAAAAAAAAAAATTATGTCGATACCTTTACCGAGTCCTAAAGTAAACTATTTTGAATTTGAAAATTGCAAAAAAGACGACTTTTTGTGTTTTTTTAGCCGAAAAAGTATCTACATTCTTTTTATCTCACATAAAATTTTCTTTGGCAACATATAATAATTTTGCACTTTTCTCAAAGGTAACTTCACAGAGATGACTTTAAGATAAAAAACAAGCCCAATAATTCAATTGGTCATGGTACACACCCTCCCGAATTCGACACATTTTATATGAAAGTTTTGATTTTAAACCATATTTTCTCAAATCCCAAAGCATGAATCAACCAGCGGAATATATTTTAAGAATCTTCAGTATGTTGTTAAAAGTTTTAAATCAAAATCATACGGGACTTCGAAAAAATGTGGATTCTATAGCCAAAAATGTAAAAAACCCCATTTTTGGGAATTTTGATTAGTTTATTTGGGAATTCAGGAAAACCCTACCCCTGATTGAAATTTGGTTAACGCGCTTTTATTTATATTAATATGATCCACATTTCCTGTAAATTTCATTAAGATATCTTTATAAACAAATATGTTATTACAATTAAAAAATTTGTATTTTTTCCAAAAGCCCCAAATTGGGCCTTTTGTTTGGTTTATTTCTAAATAGCGAAAGAAATTTTAAAAATATGTATTCCAAGTTGAGCTTATCCTTTAGCATATATAATTTCAGAGCTTTTGCAAAAAGGTTCAAGTCAATATCATGCCTCATTTCAAAATATGCGTCTTTATACTTTTATATTTCCAATTTATTGTATATATGACTATATTTTTACAAACTTGCAACTTTTGCCTTTAGTTTTGCGTGAATAATTACTTAGAAAATTATGAATATTTCTGTATACTTTTACTATTATCTATACACAAAATATTTTTATAAAAATAATTAATAAATATTTTTTATTTTTAATAGGGTTGCCACATTTCCCAAATTTAAGTAAATCGTTATCCTTTTCTAAGCATTCATATATTTCTATTAATGAATTTAAAATAAGAAAACAAACAAAAAATGTCTATTTTAAATTAGTCAATATTATTATTTCTGGTATTTATCATCTTCCTTAATAAATATTATATTTCTAATACGATTTTTTATTACTTATTTACATTAAATTTATGTAGACAATTTTTCTAATATTTTAAACTTATACTACTTATTTTCTATAAAATAATCTGTTGTATATGTATACATATCTAAAAGATAATAAAGGTCCTTCAAGTCTTCAGTATTTTGAGTTGATAAAGGCTCATAATAAATCCAACGTTTTCTCATTGATGATAGCACAGAGTCTATTAAAAATATCCTCGTTTTGTGACGTTCTGGAGCATTTCCTGGAGCTGAATAATTGAACGTGTTTAAAATCTCTGTTTCTTGCTTCTTGAGCCTCTTCTGTAAGCTCGCCAAGTGGAAGAATATTTCGTTCAATTATAATTTATGTACTGTTGCTGTCATTACTTTCCATGGATATAGAGAAACAAGTAGTTTAGATATTTCTGTTGCATATTCTCCAAATCGAGCAGAGTTAATTTGGTGCTTACTATTAGTTGCCATTAATAGTATGTTAGTCCTTTCGAGTAACTCTGTATTAATACCTGTTATTTTTAATGTAGCTTCGAAATTTTCGAAAAACCTTCTTGCTGTGTTTCCATCATTTGTACTACCACCAGTCGGTAGAGGTTTGTCGATGTTTAATCCCGTCTCTTCTCAGAATTCATCCTGGATTCTACTTTTCTCAGATATTCTAAGTGTTTTTAAATCCTTGTTGTTTCTGGTAGGTTTTGTTAAATTTTCTGGCACACTTCTATACTTTAAATCATATGCTATGTGCATAAAATGCTCCATGAACCGTATTCTGGCGTGAAGTGGAGATATTCCGAAAGACAGTAATTCTTCATTAATACTCCTTGCTTTACCAATATCCGAAACTTCTGATTTCGTCTCATCACATAGTGAGCATTTCCAAAAAGAAGATGTTTCCGTAATGACATTACTAACCTTTCCATCAATTATTGTTAGACTAAGTTGAAAGGATATGTCGAATGTGTATTGGTTTATGGTTATTGAAAGAGGTTGTAAATAATTTATTTCATCTTTAATATATTCCACTAAATCCTTTGTTATTGTCTTCGACTGCCTTGTGTATTCGTACCAAATAGGTCTGCAAAAATGTTTTGATCCTGGAGTGGTGTTAAGCCATATATCTTCAAATGAGTTTTTACACTTTGATGAAGATTGCTTTAAGGAATAAGATCGCATTCTTAATGGCACCAAAGATGCTATAAATACGCTTTTATAATCCGCCATTTTCTTACTTCCACTAGCATGCTTGTATTCAGGAAGGGTTGATAGTCCGTCACATCCCCACTTACAGATTAATTCAACGTCGCTGTTATTTACTTTTTCTAACTGATCTGCATAAAAATCTGCAATTATCCTGGTAGATGTATTCTCAAGCAAAGAAGATAGCTCTACACATGCTTCCTTTTCGGTAACCGAAATATATGGTAAAATAGTTTGCTTTTTTTCTTGAATATCCTTGTATGATGGTAGAATTGAATGTCCCTTTTCAAGCAGAGCTTTTCTTAAAATTTGATATTTGTTTCGGCTGAGGTTCAGTTCAAGCATTAAAGCAATTGCTTCTTCCTCTGTAAAATTGGAGTAGGACAATTTCAGCAATCCGTTTAAGACGTTTTGGTGATGCAGTTGGCAGTATTTCAGCAATATTAATTGCACTCTTAGGTTTCTTATCCTTTTTTAACATTTCTTTGAATGTATCAGAAACTTCTTCATTCGAAATTATAGAAAGCTTATGGGCCAGTTTTTTCTTCTTAGATCTTGTACTTAAATCATCATATGTCTTGCAGGGTGCTCCAGTTAATATTTCTATATCAGTATCCATCCAATCGGAATGTTTAATTTTTAATCTGTTAGTACGCTGATTCAAGGACTTCATTTTTACGTCATATAACTTTAAAAAGCTCTCTATCTGAGATTTACCAATGACGACGACTTTTGAATGATATGTAGTTTTTATGAATTCCACTATAGCTTCTAAACGATTAAGATCATTTTTAGATAAACTCCACAGAACACAACACAATTGTTCATGTTTCAATGTAATCACCATGGTAATCAATTTCGTTATGATGTTGATAAGGATTAGCTGCGCATTTATATATATTTATTAGGTATATCGCACAGGTATATATATTTACAAGTATTCTGTGAATTTTCATTAGGTAAAATATCTGAAAGAGTCAATTTGGAAGAGTACCTATATCGAATTCATTGATATTATATGTTGCTGTTAGGTATCACCGGAAAGGATATAACCTGTGCATTGTCTCTAATTCATAAAAATATAGATTTTAAACCATCAGTAATAGATAAATGCTGCAGCTAGGTATCACCGGAAAGGATACCTGTACATTGCCACTAGATTTTAAATATATATAAATTTTTAACCATCACCAATAGATAAGTACATTTGTTAAATTTAGGTAAACACCATAAATGTAAACTAATAAAATACTTATTGATTAAGTTAAAATAGACATTTTTTGTTTGTTTTGTTATTTTAAATTCATTAATAGAAATATATGAATGCTTAGAAAAGGATAAAGATTTACTTAAATTTGGGAAATATGGCAACCCTATTAAAAAATATTTATTAATTATTTTTATAAAAATATTTTGTGTATTGATATTATTAAAAGTATACAGAAATATTCATAATTTTCTAAGTAATTATTCACGCAAAGCTAAAGGCAAAAGTTGCAAGTTTGTAAAATATAGTCATTATACAATAAATTGGAAATATAAAAGTTTAAAGGCGCATATTTCTGAAATAAGGTATGATATTTACTTGAATCTTTTTGAAAAAGATCGGAAATTATATATATATATATATATATATATATATATATATATATATATATATACTGAAGATTCTTAAAACATATTCGGCTTGTCGATTCGTGCTTTAGGATTTGAGAAAATATGGTCTAAAATCAAAACTTTCATATAAAATGGGTCGAATTTGAGAGGGTGTGTACCATGACCAATTGAGTTATTGGACTTGTTTTTTATCTTAAAGTCATCTCTGTGAAGTTACCTTTGAGAAAAGTGCAAAATTATTATATGTTGCTAAAGAAAATTTTATTTTAAATAAAAAAGAGTGTAGATACTTTTTCGGCTAAAAAAAAACACAAAAAGTTGTCTTTTTTGAAATTTTCAAATTCAAAATCATTTATTTTTGGACTCGGTAAAGATATCGACTTCAAATTTTTTTTTATTCAATAGATAATTTTGTTCTTTAACTAGTTAGGAAAAAAACTAATAAAATCGATCGGAAATACTAGGATATATATGAAAAAAACTGGACCAATAACATGCAAAATTATGGTGTTTAAAAATTCAAACGCAAATAACTCGAAAACTATAAGAGATAAATGTCTTTTATAGGTTTTATCAGGGCCTACAACAATATATACAAATATTTAAAATCGGACGAGAAACAAAAATTTGGCAAGTGATCAAAAAGTTTTTGTGTCAGAGGTACCTTACTTTGAGCCCCCTTAGCTCCGCCTCTGGGGGATTGTTGTGCCCCCTTCCAAACATAACATTGAACACTCCTCTGCTACGCCTGTACCAAATTTCATGAAAATCCAACCGGCCGATCAGAAGTTACAAATTTATTTCCAAAAAATTTTGATTCTGCCCCACTGTGGAACGTAAGCTAAGTCCTTTCCCAAATGTAATGTTTTTTTTTTATTAAAAATCTATTTGAAATAAATTTTATAAATAAAAATAGATTCATTAGTCTCTTCAAAAAATAACTACTTTTATTTTAAGTTTAACTTAAACAAATGAAATATTATTTTGCCAAAGGTTAAGGAATGTGAAAATTATTGTTTTTCAAAAAAAAAAAAAAATCTTTTCATTATATAATTGAAAGATCAATTACTTAAGTTAAGTTTTTTTGCTCTCAGTTATTTTATATTAAAAAAACTTTTTATTTTAAATTTCATTAATTATTCATTAATTCACATTATTATTAATCTTAATGATCATGTGAACTTGTCAAGAAATTTTGATAAAAAATTTCAACAAAACAAATTAAAAAAAATAACAGATAAATTAATATAAAGAAGATTCGTGTAAAAAAGTGTTAATCAAAGTTTGTTTATTATATCTTTTTAGTTAAGGAGTTTGCACAATATTAATAAACCATATAAGTATTCGTGTTCGTGTCTGCTCTTACATAAATCATAAATTACCCTTTGACATGATTTGTAATAAATTCAGTAAATTTAATGCAAACTTGTATATAATTTTTTTTATTAAAAAAATAATCACCCACACACTAACTTAAAGTAAAAAAATAAAAGAAACAAAAACTTTAAGAAAAAAAAAATTAAACTTAAATCTGAAATATCAAACCAAAACCCCAAACAACGAGCTTTACTAAAGGAAACCGGGGAAACAAATGTTATTGCTAATCATCATCATCATAAAATTTATAAGAAATATACAAAAAATAATAATAGAAAAGAAAGATAAAACTGCAAATTGAGGAAGAAGATGTAGTTTTATTGCATAATTTAAAGCTTGAAAATTGACTGGGAAAAATAATATTAAAGTACCAAAACCAAAAAATGAACTTAAATAAAAAATATTTTTATACCACAGGTGGTATGGGTATTATGTGTTTGTGCTTATGTTTGTAACGCACAGAGAAAATCATCCAGCACCCATCTAACGATGTCTGTCCGTCCGTCTAGCTGGCTGGACGGCTGTCTGGCTGTCCATGTAAACCTTTAACACAAAGTACAGGTCGCAATTTTGAAGATAATTCAATGGAATTTGGCACTTAGGACTTTCATAATACAAGGAAGAAGCCTATTGAAATTGGTTATGATCGGTCCATTATTTCACCTAGCCCCCATACAAATGTCCTCCCGGATCATAACTGTTTTATATATAGAAATATTTTAATGAAATTCGGTGCAAGGAAGTTTTGTATAAGTATCAATCTTTGTGCCAAATTTCATAAAGATCGTTCCATAATTGACCATAGCCCCCATATAAAACCCTCTTCCGAAAATCAATTTAACGTGCATAAATCACATACACATGTTAGTATCAGATTTGTATTCGACAGAAGTAAGTTTTATATAAGTAGAAATCATAGTGACAAATTTTATGATGGTCATGCACAATGGTGTGAGGTATCATATGGTCGTGCTTGACCAACTATATTTTTCTTACTTGTTATAATTACGTTAACTAATGTTAATAAATAGTAATGATAATAAGGACTGCGCACGAAAAAATTCGTGCACAATTTAAAGCCTATAAATTTTAATATATGTGAAAAAAATTAGTACCATTAACTTTCTTATATTTGCTATTATTCTCAGTAACTATGTGCTAAATTTTGTTATAATACCATAATTAGTTTTTCTAAAAATGAAAATTGAACAACATTTATCCAAACGCACAATTCAAATTTACGAGGTCGGATCAATAAGTCCGTGACTTTTCGAACTTCCCTCGTAGTTATATTAAATGCAACACTATTCCCATCAAGTACCACCTGTTAATAGACTACTGTTAAATTTTGAGCAAGTGTTGTCATTTACTTTGCGTAAAAAATAGGATTTTTCGAGGTCCTTAAAATAGGCATTTGTTTGGTCAACAATTTCATCGTTGAAGCTGAATCTCTTTCCACCGAGCCATTTCTTTAGGTTTAGAAATAGGAAGTAGTCTCTAGGGGCTAAATCCGGAGAATATGGCGGATGAGGTACCAATTCGTAGCCCATTTCATAGAGTTTTGCATTGAGACTGCACCCGTGCATTATCTTGATGAAAAGGAACTTTTTTCTTAGCCATATGGGATCGTTTTCTTTTTAAATCCTCATTAAATCGGTCTAATAAGTTGGCATAATATTGAAGGTAATCGATGTGGATTATCCCGAGTGCATCCCAAAAAACTGTTGCCATCATCTTATTGTCCGACAAACTCATTCGGATTGTGGTTAAACAACTCCAAACAATCCTTTGAAGTTGTCACACTTTTACGTTTATGGTCAATTGAGAGCAAACGCGGCACCCATCTTGCAGACAACTTTCTTTCATATGAATATGAAATGCCTATGGCATCAACAATCTTACGCACTTTTACTCTTCGGTCGACCAACACCATATCGCGGAATTTTTCGACATTTTTGAGTGTACTGACCTCAATTGCCCGTCCAGAACGTTCAGCGTCATTTGTACTTGTGCGACCACAACGAAAGTCAGTAAACCACTTTTTTACCATTGAAATCGATAGTGCAGGGTCCCCATAGCATTTACCGAGCTTTTCCTTGGTTTGATTGACGGTTTTTTTCGCAAAAAATAATGTTTAATGAGCACTCGAAATTCACTTTTTTCCATTTTTAGAAAAATACACGAGGTTGTATTTTTTGAACAGCTGTTAAACGCAAAGTAAATTACGACACTTGCTGAAATTTGACAGTAGTCTATTAAAAGGTGGTACTTAATGGGAATAGTACTGCATTTCATATAACTACGAGGGAAGTTCGAAAAGTCACGGACTTATTAATAGATGTCGGTCATATAATACAATTGCTATGAGTGCAAGTGAGTTGGCAAATTCATTTTAAGGGAAAATCTCTACATCTCTGGATGAAATGCAACTCATTTATTAAATTACTCAGTATCTTTTATCAGAAAAGTTTAAAAAGCCTGAAGACCCACAAAGTAAAAAAAGTTCCTAATAGGAAAACTATTGAGATTATTATTTTTTTTTTGTATTATTAATGTATTATTGTAAAGTACGTACTGTACTGTGTAGAACTTTTCCGATATCCTGGTCAGGAATTCCATATCACAAATGTTTTGGGAAATGTAGCAGATAAATATCGTGTAAAAAAATCAAAATTGTCGAACATTGTTGATTTGGCAAACCGTTGGGGAACAAAACACTTTATTCATAACAAAGAAAACATTTTACAGAGAAATATATGCAAATGAATGCTCTCGGAAAAGATTTCATTCTATCACTAGAAAGCACAGTGATTTCTATTTTTTCTGGCCTGATATCGCATCTAATCATTACAACAAAGACGTAGCTGAATGATATCAAATTAATGGTGCTTCTATATAAAGCGTGATCCATTTCGTGGTTCCCAACTTTTTTAAAGAAAAAAAAAAAAAAAAACACACAGAAAATTCAAATTTAATATGGAATGTTTATTATCACTTGAAAGAACATTCTTTGGCATTTATTTTTTGAAGATTATGTCTATCAAATGTTGGCCTTTGCTACGTCGAAGATAGTCTATCCGTTGAGTCCAATTTTCGATGACTCGTTCGAGCATTTCGGTAACTTGTCATTCACCAGTTTTTTTTCATCCAAGGCCTGAATCGAAGTGGAGACTTAACATATTCCCACAGGAAAAAGTCTAACGGTGTGATATCACACGATCTTGGTGGCCAATCGACCGGCCCAAAACGTAAAATTATGTGCTCACCGAAGTATTCTCTCAATAAATCCATTGATTGATGTGATGTGTGGGAAGTGGCGCCGTCTTGCTGAAACCAAATGTTGCCGAGATCACGAGCTTCAATTTCAGGCATCAAATAGTCGGTTATCATGGCACGATATCAGTCGCCATTGACGGTTACGTTCGCACCGGCATCATTTTTAAAGAAATGTGGACCGAAGATTCCACCAGCCCACAAACCACACCAAACCATTGATTTTTCTGTATGAAGTGGCAGTTCTTGAATCTCTTCAGGTTGCTCTTCGTCCCAAATGCGGCAATTTTGTTTGTTTACATACCCATTGAGCCAGAAATGGGCTTCATCGCTGAACAAAATTTGCCTCGAAAACGTCGTATCTTATTGGAACTTTTCAAGAGCTTATAGAGCGAAGCGATGCAAACGTTGTTCAGACGTAAGTCTTTCCATTATGAAATGCCAAACAATACTAAACAAAAATAACATGACAGCATAACACGACTCACACGTGATCTGTCAAAAAAAGGCTATTGAAAAAAGTATACCTACTTGAATCACCCATTACTAGACCAATCCACTAAATTGTTCAAAATTCAGTCCATTTGAAATGTTATAGTAAATTAATATTTAAAGAATATAGTTTAAAAAGATGTGGTTACATTCCTACAAAAAGTAACCGAAAATACAATAAAGCTTATATTTAAGGCATTACAGAAAATATTAAATAAAAACGAATAAAAAATTTATTTTTCTTTTAAATTTAAAACTGGATTATAAAGCTCTTTAACAGAACAAAATTTCAAAAAGATTAACCTATTGGTTTAATTTTAATAAGCTGAATTATATGCACTAATTTTTTAGTACGCAGTCCTTAATAATTATCATTATAAAGTAATATTGTATTAATTTTTTAATATTAATAATAAAAAACTTAACCACAAGTTTTTCTTTGATTTTTTCTTCAATGAACTTTTTAAGTGAACTTTGTTTGCAAAGAAGGGAAATTTTAAATTAACTAAATATTATTTAAAGTTTTCATTATTAATTTAATTATTTAATATTATTTAAAGTGTTTGTTTAAATAAATTATTCTTACATAATATTTTTTTTATTTACAGTTACTTTTATGGAAATACATAAGTAAGAATAACTTAAAGGCTAAACGGTCAAGAGCAATTTTCTGATTTAATTTATATATTTTTTCTTTTTTAGCAAAAAAGAAAAAAAATTGTTTGTGCAATTTATAGCAATTTATTTAAATTATTATTATTTTATATGTATATAATATAATATACATTATTTCTGACACAACGAACTTAAATCATAACACTAATTTAACCGAATTTTTTAATATTTTTATAAATAAGTATGGGTAAAATGTAAAAATGTCATCAGCTACATATTTTTTGAGATTTATGAAATTTTGTACAAAATGTCACCTATTGAAACCCCTTTAGGTAAATTTAAGTAAAATTGTATAATTTTAGAAACAAAGTTATACTAAAACAATTATATATCAATGACAGTGGAGCAGAATTGAACTTATAATTGGCCGATTGGATTTACATTAAATTTTACAAAGACGTTGCAGAGAAAATGGGGCCCTACAGAACTCAGGAGCTTAAAATAAGGTACCTCTGACATAGAAAATTTTTAACCGCTTGTTTCTTATTTTGGTTCTACAAAAATACTGACTTCATTTTTTTTGTATATAATTAACAATTACGTCAGCTAGACAATAAAATTTATATAAAAAATTGGAATACATAGTTCTTCTGATTTTTGAAAATTAAGTAAAATTTTTGCAAAAAAAAAAAAATGTTTTTGGAGAAACTATAAGTATTTGATCAGTAATAAAATCTTTGTTAGTTAAGATAATCTAACTAAATTTTCGGAGATTGTTGACTTTATCATTTAAAATTTGAAATCAAGTGTAAAAAATTTAAGATTTTTGAAAATGGAATTTCACAATTCAAAAAAAAAAAAAAAAAAAAAAAAACGGCGCAAAACCTAAAAATGGCATTTTTTGAATTTTGTTCATAAAGTCCACTTTTGTTGCAGGTCTGAAAAAAGCCGTTAACAAACTCTTAAGAACACATCAGAGTTTCCAAAATTACTTTCTGTTTGTAGATTCATGCATTGAAATTTTAGAACATATAAACTAAAATCAAAATTTTCACACAAAATAGGTAAAATTCGGGAAGGTCTGTACTTAGCCTTAATGGGTGATTGGGTTCGTTTTCTATTTTAAAATCTGTGAAAGTATGAAATTATTGTACGCTCCGGAGAAAAATTTTATTTTAGAAAAAAAAAAAACAAAAAATCATAGTTTTAGCAATTTTCAATTTCAAAATCGTTTATTTTTTGATTCAGAAGAGATATCGGCTTGAAGTTTTTTTATTCGATAGATAATTTTGTTCTTTAACTAACTGGATAAAGATGTTATAAAATCTGAAAAAAAATATTGGGCTATATATATATATTGGATAAACTCGACCAAGATTTTGCAAAATTTAAAATGCAAATACCTTGAAAACTATAAGAGATAAATAGCACATGCAAACAATTGTTTAATATCGAGGGCTTTAAGAATATATCAAAATCGGCTAAAGTTGATCACCACGTATGTGAAAAACATATCGATGTTTGTTATTTTTTTTTTTTTTTTAATATGTGCCAATTTTAAATATTTTAACAATTCTAAATTTTACTAAGCAAGATAAAGAATTATAATAGTATAAATCTGCAGTATCATAATAATTTTTAAAAACGTTTTTATGATTCTCTCCTCCTTTATCGAAATAAAAAATCGGTTTACGTATAAAATTTGAAGAGCAAGAATTTGTATAACACACAAGAAAATAGTTAAAAGGTTTTAAAAATTTTGTCCGAAATATTTTTAAAAAGTATGCAGACAATATATATACAGTGGTATAGTGGTATCCACCTCTATATATATATATATATATATGACATTAAAGTCGACTTTTTTAAACATTTTGAATAAGTTAACCAAAAATGCTCTTTAGTGTAATACAAAATTATGTTCTTAAGTACAAAATATGCAAAATATGCCATTTAAGTTGATAAAATGTGCACCAAATTAATGATTTTCAATGAAAATATGACAAAATATACTGCTAATCACGATAAAGAATTCTTATAACCGAAGAAAAGTTGATGTACAGACTGTAGAATCGCAGACAAAATAATAAGAATTTTAAGAGAAAAGCTCTAGGTAGCATGAAGTCTCACAAAATAAAAAAAAGTTCCCAACAGGAACACTAGACAAAATGAGGAGGCAAAGGAGAGAAGGAAAATTATTGAGATTAATTTTCTTTAAAAATATGAATGCGTCTAAAGGACAATATAAAGTACATAATATCAAACTTTTTACAACATCCTGGACAGGAATTCCACATAACAGATGTTATGGGAAATGTAGCAGATAAATATCATGTAAAAAAAAAATTCTAATAAATTTTTGGTCTAGTAAGCCATTTGTACGTGTGGGGAAAAACACTTTCTTCATAACAAATAACACTTTTAACAGAGAAAATTCCTTCCTGGCATTAGAAAGCATAACGAAATCTAATTTCTCTGGCCTAATCTCCCTTCGCATCATTATAATAAAAAAGTAACTGAGGGTTATCAAACAAATGATGCTGCTATGTACCAAAGGAGGCCAATCCACTAAACTGTCCAGAACTCTTTCCATTTCAAATGTATTGTGTTATAGTAAAAAAGATCTAAATAATACTTAAAACTGACTAAAAAATAAAATAGAGTTTAAAAAAGTAGACCAATTCCAACAAAAAAAAAAGGAAGAAAAAAAAACACCGAAAACACAATAAAGTTCTTATGGAGGGTATTCCTGAAAATATTAAATATTTTATTAAAAACTAATAAAAAATTAATTTTTCTTTTAAATTTAAAACCTGAATATAACAAACTTTAACAAAATAAAAATTTCAAAGCTGAATTCTTTACACTTGAAAATTTTAAATTGACAAAAAATTTTGTTTAAATTAAAATTAAATTTTATTTTTATTTATTTTATTTTAGGTTTTAGTCTTCGAACTGTTATTTAAGATCTTTCTTAAAAAATTGTTACTTATGACTAGAATATACTTCTTTTTTTTACACTTTAAGGTCTTATAGAGAATAAGTGAAGCAAGATACAAACATAGCAATCGCTCAATTTAATTTTCTTAAACTTTATTTATTAAAAACTATAATTAACTAAATCAAATAAATTAAACTCTTTAAAGTTTATGAACTTTATTTTATTTTTTTTTTTTTTTTCAAAAAAGAAATTGAATTTCCCTTCCGTTGAACTTTATTGCTGTTTTTTTCTTTTTTGCGAAACTGATTAGCAGCTAATAAATTGAAAAGTGAATTTTCACAATTTTACACTATGTACAATCATAATACATAGATTTATTAGTATGAAATATATAAAAAATTATATACAGATGAACAAAAATATATAAAAATAAATATACTCGTTGTACATTGTGTATTGTAACATTTTGTATTTAGCCTTTGGTGCCACGTTCAAACTGGTACTGCAAAAGATATGATAGTAGGTACCAAACAACAAGTATTTTTTAAACATTTTAAGTATTAACAGAGAGTACAAGTACCTTGGTTGGTAATAAAAATCATCATCATCATCATTGCAAAAAATAAAAAAATGAAAAGTAAAAAAAACACACAAAAATAAAATAAAATAAAAAGAAATTATATACATATGGCAATAAATGAAGTCCAGGTAAATAAATAAAATAAAAAAAATTATGACTTAAGTAAATAATTTACACATTCATGTGAGTCAAATCTTTAGTTCAAGTTATGGATTAAAAACAAATAAAAAAAAGAAAGCAAAAAGCCGAAAAAACAAAAGACAAAAATATTGGAAAAATAAAAGCGAAATATCTAACATTGAGATCTTTCTCTGGCTTTTATAAGTTTTGCGTTTTATTTATTGTTTTCTTTAAAATTTGTTGTAAACAACTTTGAAATTTGAAAAAAATAATAATAAAATAAACAAATGAAAGAGCAGTTGGTGAAAATATTCCATCATTATAGCTGTTGTTTTTTATTGTTTCTTTTTCGGCAGAAACAAATAATTAATGGTAGACACTTAAAAATTATGATCCCAGGGGATTTTGAATGGGCTTTAAAGGCTACAATAAACTGTAGAAAATTTTATGATCATATTCCTCAAATGCATTATATAAATATAAATATTATAAATATATTTAAAAAATATAAATGCATAATATTTATTAATAAATCATGCACTTTATCTACTAATTTTTTTCACCAAAATCTGCATTTTTTATAAGAAAAACTTTATTAATTTTGCCCTTTTTGGCAAAGATTTTCTTTAGAAAATTTTTCCCTTTTTGGCAAAGATTTTCTTTAGAAAATTTTGCCCTTTTTGGCAAAGATTTTCTTTAGAAAATTTTGCCCTTTTTGGCAAAGATTTTCTTTAGAAAATTTTGCCCTTTTTGGCAAAGATTTTCTTTAGAAAATTTTGCCTTCTTTGGCAAAGATTTTCTTTAGAAAATTTGAACCTTTTTGGCAAAGATTTTCTTTAGAAAATTTGAACCTTTTTGGCAAAGATTTTCTTTAGAAAATTTTGCCCTTTTTGGCAAAGATTTTCTTTAGAAAATTTTGCCCTTTTTGGCAAAGATTTTCTTTAGAAAATTTTGCCCTTTTTGGCAAAGATTTTCTTTAGAAAATTTTGCCCTTTTTGGCAAAGATTTTCTTTAGAAAATTTTGCCCTTTTTGGCAAAGATTTTCTTTAGAAAATTTTGCCCTTTTTGGCAAAGATTTTCTTTAGAAAATTTTGCCCTTTTTGGCAAAGATATTCTTTAGAAAATTTTGCCCTTTTTGGCAAAGATTTTCTTTAGAAAATTTTGCCCTTTTTGGCAAAGATTTTCTTTAGAAAATTTTGCCCTTTTTGGCAAAGATTTTCTTTAGAAAATTTTGCCCTTTTTGGCAAAGATTTTCTTTAGAAAATTTTGCCCTTTTTGGCAAAGATTTTCTTTAGAAAATTTTGCCCTTTTTGGCAAAGATTTTCTTTAGAAAATTTTGCCCTTTTTGGCAAAGATTTTCTTTAGAAAATTTTGCCCTTTTTGGCAAAGATTTTCTTTAGAAAATTTTGCCCTTTTTGGCAAAGATTTTCTTTAGAAAATTTTGCCCTTTTTGGCAAAGATTTTCTTTAGAAAATTTTGCCCTTTTTGGCAAAGATTTTCTTTAGAAAATTTTCTTTAGAAAATTTTCTTTAAAAAATTTTGCCCTTTTTGGCAAAGATTTTCTTTAGAAAATTTTGCCCTTTTTGGCAAAGATTTTCTTTAGAAAATTTTGCCCTTTTTGGCAAAGATTTTCTTTAGAAAATTTTGCCCTTTTTGGCAAAGATTTTCTTTAGAAAATTTTCTTTAGAAAATTTTCTTTAAAAAATTTTGCCCTTTTTGGCAAAGATTTTCTTTAGAAAATTTTGCCCTTTTTGGCAAAGATTTTCTTTAGAAAATTTTGCCCTTTTTGGCAAAGATTTTCTTTAGAAAATTTTGCCCTTTTTGGCAAAGATTTTCTTTAGAAAATTTTGCCCTTTTTGGCAAAGATTTTCTTTAGAAAATTTTGCCCTTTTTGGCAAAGATTTTCTTTAGAAAATTTTGCGCTTTTTGGCAAAGATTTTCTTTAGAAAATTTTGCGCTTTTTGGCAAAGATTTTCTTTAGAAAATTTTGCGCTTTTTGGCAAAGATTTTCTTTAGAAAATTTTGCGCTTTTTGGCAAAGATTTTCTTTAGAAAATTTTGCGCTTTTTGGCAAAGATTTTCTTTAGAAAATTTTGCGCTTTTTGGCAAAGATTTTCTTTAGAAAATTTTGCGCTTTTTGGCAAAGATTTTCTTCAGAAACTTTTGCGCTTTTTGGCAAAGATTTTCTTTAGAAAATTTTGCGCTTTTTGGAAAAGAATTTCTTTAAAAAATTTTGCCCTTTTTGGCAAAGATTTTCTTTAAAAAATTTTGCCCTTTTTGGCAAAGATTTTCTTTAGAAAATTTGAACCTTTTTGGCAAAGATTTTCTTTAGAAAATTTGAACCTTTTTGGCAAATATTTTCTTTAGAATATTTGAACCTTTTTGGCAAAGATTTTGCTTAGAAAATTTTGCCCTTTTTGGCAAAGATTTTCTTTAGAAAATTTTGCCCTTTTTAGCAAAGATTTTCTTTAGAAAATTTTGCCCTTTTTGGCAAAGATTTTCTTTAGAAAATTTTGCCCTTTTTGGCAAAGATTTTCTTAATAAAATTTTAATCTTTTTGGCAAAGATTTTCTTTAGAAAATTTTGCCCTTTTTGGCAAAGATTTTCTTTAAAACATTTTGCCCTTTTTGGCAAAGATTTTCTTTAGAAAATTTTGCCCTTTTTGGCAAAGATTTTCTTTAGAAAATTTTGCCCTTTTTGGCAAAGATTTTCTTTAGAAAATTTTGCCCTTTTTGGCAAAGATTTTCTTTAGAAAATTTTGCCCTTTTTGGCAAAGATTTTCTTTAGAAAATTTTGCCCTTTTTGGCAAAGATTTTCTTTAGAAAATTTTGCCGTTTTTGGCAAAGATTTTCTTAATAAAATTTTAATCTTTTTGGCAAAGATTTTCTTTAGAAAAATTTTGCTCTTTTCTAAAGAAAATCTTTGCCCTTTGTGGCATAAGATTTGCTTTAGAAAATTTTGCCTTTTTGGGTCTAGATTTTCTTTTGACTTTTTTGGCAATGATTTTCTTTAGAAAATTGTACCCTTTTTGAGAAAATTTAAAATTCAATTAATAATTTACATTTCAAACTAATTTAGACTGTAATGACTCCTCCATTTTTATCCCATATACGTATTATTAACATTAAATAAAAAGTACACGCCTTCATATCCTTTTTAAATCCAATTAATATAAATCATACGCCTCATTGTATATTTAAATAATTCATTGTTTTTAATTGAAAAGTTTATAAATTTGTAACATTTAAGTGTCAATGACTGTTATAATTTTAAAGTTTATTACTTTTTTTTTTTTTTTTTTTTGTTTTTTAGACTAAAAATGATCTAAAAAATACCTGTAAATCATTAAGCGTGCAATATGAAATAAAAATCATGGCTCTTAATTGCGTTAATAAGTAGTATGATGATGTTTTTATTTTTTAATACATGAAAATATTAAATTAAATAAAACTACATGAAAGAAAAATTATAAAAAAAAACAAAAAATACTGAATAAACATTTCCTAGACTTCTTTAAATAAACACTATAAGGGGCTATCGCTTTTCATAAATAAATATTTTAGTAATATAGTTTTTAACTTATATTAAAGTACTTGCATATGTATGTGGTATATAATTATTGCAGCGTTAAAAGTTTTTTGTTTTTATAATGAAATTGTAAAATAAAAACTATAAAACAAAATATATATTAAATTTTTTCTTATTATATTTAACCTGAAAATGTTGCGTGTTTTTTTTTTTTTTTTTTTCTTTTGTACGAAAGAAAAACAAAACAAAAATCATCTTGAAATGTTTTATTTCAGATGTTTAGTTCCGTAATTTACATGAGGTACATAATAAAATAGAATAGTGATAATCTGTGATCACTTATATTTTTGAAAAAAAATATTTTTTCATAGAAAAAACATTTTAAAGCTGGAAATGCGTAAATGGTTTCTTAAATAAGCGTACAAACACGAAAATAATGATAATCTATGATCACTCATATCTTTCATATAAATTCGATTTTACGTATAAAAACATAAGAAATTTAAAATGAATGTAGTTTCTTTAAAAAGAGTCCAACTATGAAAATTATGAGTCTGTCATATGAATCAGTCATATTTTTATAAAAATAGATTTTTCATAGAAAAATATAAAAAAAAAAACTAAAAATGGCTGTAGTTTCTTAGATAGGCTTCTAAATAAAAAAAATCTGTAATTACTCATATTTTTCATCGAAATTTGATATTTTTATACAAAAACTTAAGGAAACTATAAAAGGCTGTAGTTGCTTAAATAAGCCTAAAATCAAGACAAAAATTACAATCTGTAAACACTCATATTTTTCTTCAAAACTTTATGTTTCATAGAAAAAGAAAATAATGATATGCTATCATCAGTAATATTTTTTATAAAAATTAAATTTTTCATAGAAAAATATCAGAACTAAAAATGATTGTAGTTTCTTAGATAGGCTTCCAAAAAAAAAAAAAAAAAAAAAAAAAAATCCGTAATTACTTATATTTCTCACCAAAATTTTATCTTTTTATACAAAAACTTAGGGAAACTAAAAAAGGCCGTAGTTTCTTAAATAAGCCTCAAATCAGGTATAAAATTATAATCTGTGATCACTCATATTTTTCATCAAAATTTGATTTTTCATATAAAAAATTATGAAAACTGAAAATAGTTGTAGTTCCTTAAATAAGATTCCATTCAAGAAAATAACGATATATATGATCAGTAATATTTTTATAAAAATTAAATTTTTCATAGAAAAATATCAGAACTAAAAATTACTCTAGTTTCTTAGATAAGCGTCCAATCACGAAAATAAGAATAGTCTGCAATCTCTCATATTTTTCAATAAAAATCAAATTTCCATGGAAAAACATATGAAAACTAAAAATGGCTGTAGTTTCTTAAATAAGCTTCCAAACAAGAAAATAAAGGCAAATTGATAAGGTGCACTAATAATATTAAATACCTTCATCCAACCACCAACCATTTTACACATATACAAGTGTGATGGATGCATTTTTAATTTTTTTCTCTACTTAAATTTTATTTAATTTTTTATCATTTTTTTATTTAAAAGAAATTTCAACTTATTCTATGATATGTAATGCGTCTTTAAGCGATAAGAGCTAAACAAATTTTTGTTGATTTTTTAAGATTTTTTTTTTTTTTTTTTTTTTTTTATTTGAAATTTTGTTGACTGGTTATTCGGTTTTTTTTTCATTTTTTGTATTCTTTTCATACAAAATCTTAGCAAAACTAAATCTTAGGAAAACTTAAATAAGCATCTAATCGAGAAAATAATGATATTTTTATAAAAATTAGATTTTTCATAGGAAACTATAAGAAAACTAAAAGTGCCTATAGTTTCTTAGGTAAGTATTCAATTACGAAATAATAATAATTTTTGATCACTTATATTTTTAATAAAAATTAAAATTTTCATAGAAAAACATAAGAGAACTAAAAATAGCTATAGTTTCCTAAATACCCAGCAAAAACTTTGCTTTCCTGGTAAGGCAGCAGGTATAATTGGAAACAAAAATAAACTATTTATTTTTTGCCTGAATAACTAGTTATTTTTGTTCGACTTGTCCACAAATTCATGTAGTTATTTTTTGACTCTAGGGGTACTCAAAAATATATACCTAAACGAAAACAAAGATAAAAAAAACAAGAAAATTTTGCCGTCAGTAAGACTCGAACTTGGACACACACTAACCATTCGTTTTTACTGACTAACGTCACCAACTCACACATAGCATTCTAAGCGCCAAAAACTCTATTTAATTTAAAATATATTTTTAGACATTTTGTTATATAAAACTAACAGCCTCAGAATGGGGTTGAACCAACAACCTTCTGGTTGTTAATCCGGCGCTCTAGCCAACTCATCCACGTGATTGCAGTATTACTGCGCTGTTATACTATTGAGTACTTATTAATGTAATACTGAGTAGGCAAATAATAATGACGCCTCATTACCAAGAAACTACTTTAATAAGTAGTTGTTATTACCGAAAACCAAAAAGTTTTTGCTGGGTAAGCGTCCAATCTAGAAAATAATAATAATCTATGTTCATTTATATTTTTATTTTTCTTTTATTTCTAATTTTATAATCAAATCATTACAATTAAGAATATGTTGAATAGAGCTAAGGTAAACTTCTCCCTATCTTAATGGGCAATTTATTAAATTCTTCTTAAATAAACTAGAATTAGAACAAGATTATCGTCCCCGGGTTATATACTTTTAGGTCTTTAATTTGTTTATTTATTATATTAATTGTATACACAGTTTGTTTAAAGTAATTTCAAGTATTTTAATGCTAGAGCTAAGGTCAGCTTTAAAGACACCAATATTCAATGCTGGTTGGTTGTCTTTATTGTAAATAATAAAATAAATTAATTACATATTTTAAAGGTCTTAAAACCATAATGAACACGAAAACAACAAGAAAACGTAAACTAACAGACATTTTTATAGCATTTTAATCAATGTTTGAGATCATCATTAAATTTCTATAGAAATATTCTGAACAATTGTAATGCTATTAAATTAATGGTCAAAAAAAGCTTAAGGCGAAAAAGCAAGACCTTAGAGGTTTTATAAAACGTTTTATTACTATATAAACCCTTATAAATAGCTTTTAAAAATAGTTAATTATAAATTAAATTAATGATATCAAAATTATTTACATAAAGAGATCAAAGGTTATTTGAGTGATAACAACAAATTGATTTAATATTTATTTCAAGTTTAGGAAATCATAGTAAAGAAATAAATTGCATAAAATTTAAATAAATACTCGTATTGTAAAAAGTACAACTTTCTCTTATCTATTGTACATTAAACATAAAATCATTTAAGATTGTATTAAATATATTTATCTGTATGTTCATCCATCCATTCATCTATCTGGCTTATTATCTAATATTTATTTTTACAATGTATCGATAATGACAATGACGGATGTTGATTGTTTAGGTGTTTTATTTTCGAAATGCCACTGTATTAAATTTCAAATTATCTTTGTTAGCAACAATGTTAATGTTTAATAAATAAATAGTTTAAAAGGTAATAAATCAATAAATAAATAGTATTTATGTGAATTCTCTTACATAGAATTAATATTTATAAACATAATTATTTCCACAACACAAAAAATATTAAATAATTATCTTTCATTTTTATTAATAAAATGTTACAATTTGTTTAACTCTTAACAAGATATGTTAAATTTTTAAATAAATATTTTATGAAAAGATGAAAAAGAAAACCCTAAAAGTGTGACTATTTTAGCGATAAAGTGCAAAAATTTCAACAAAATAAAATGATATAATTTCGTGAATAAAAAAAAATAAAATAATTCATTGAATTTATTAGGAAATGTATATTTATAGCATAAACATAAATACATACATTTTTGAATGAGGTATAAATATTCCAAAAAAAAAAAAAAATAAATAAATAAATAAAAACAAAAAAAATTATAATTTTGTTTACGAAGGTTATTTTAATTTTTCTCTACACCACCATAGATGATTGGGGTGTTATGCGTTTGTGCTGATGTTTGTAACGCATAAAATAAAGTTATCCAACACCCACCTTAAAGCATACGAATCGGCTCAGAATAACTTTTTAAATCGATCGAACGATGTCCGTCCGTCCGTCCGTCCGTCCGTCTGGACGGCCGACTGGCTGTCCATGTAAGCTTTGTTCACAAAATACTTAAGGTAATGCCGATTCCAAAAGGAATACGTCCAATATGTATATACCAATCGCTATTTTATCTAGCATTGAAAATGTGTTTGAAAGAATTTTGCACAATCAAATTTCCACATTTATGAAAACCAATAATTTACTAAATGATTTTCAATATGGATTCCGGGAAGCGTGCAGTACTGAGGAAGCTGCCGTTAATGTCGTTAATTTTATTTGTATAGGCCTAGATGATGGCCATTGTGGCGTGGCAGGTTTATTTTATGATTTTACCAAGGCATTTGATTTAATTGATCATGATATCTTGTTACAAAAACTTGAGTGTTATGGTATATGTGGAGAAGAACTATCTCTTTTGGGAAGTTATTTGAGAAATCGCAAGCAATTTGTTCAGATTGGTGCTCGTAAAAGTTAATTTAGTGAAGTTGAATATAGAGTACCACAAGGCAGCGTACTTGGATCTTTATTGTTTATTATTTATCTTAATGACTTGAAAAATCTTGAACTTACTGGAAAAATTTCTATATATATGCAGATGATATTAGTTTATTTTACCCTTACAAGCATGAAACAGTAGCCAAAGTATATATAGAACAAGATGCGGCATTAATATCAGAGTTTACGAGAATAAATAAGCTTTTCTTAAATGCTACAAAACTCGATTAATAAGATTTAAGCCATATTCGGAACATACCAACTTTAGTGTTTTTGTAGATGGAAAAGAAATCATAGAAGTCAGTTCTATTAAGTATTTAGGTATACAACTGCAGAGCAATCTTGCTTGGAGTCAACATATCCAAAATCTTAAGGTAAGAACAGCCCAAGCTGTTGTTTTTCTATACAAATTTAAGAGCAAATTTGATAAAAAAAAAAACGAAATTATTAATTTATAATGCACTTGTTCAGAGCCATTTTAATTATTTAGCAGTTCTATATGGAAATAAGAAGAGTTCTGAATTAAAAGAGTTGCAGTGTATGCAAAATAAAGCATTAAAGTTGGTAGCTAATCTTCCCATCACATATTCAACTTTATCATTATATACTAACGATTTTAAAACTGTATTACCTATTTATGGCATTCACAAAATGCAATTGCTAATGTATGTTTTTAAATATGGATTTAGCTGTAGCATGGTGTAGGCTGGAATCAACGAAGCAACGTATTGAATATATGGGTATATATAAATAGCATTTCATTATTTAAAACTAGCTTAAAGAATTATTTACTTCAAAATATAGAGGAACTCTTAATGTAATTCTAATTCATATTGAATGTTAAAATATTTTTTTTTTTATTATATATATAGTTATTGTTAACTACCCAGCAAAAACTTTGATTTCCCGGTAAGCTAGCAGGTATAATTGGAAACAAAAATAAACTACTTATTTTTTGCCTGAATTACTAGTTATTTTTTGACTCTAGGGGTACACAAAAATATGTACCTAAACGAAAACAAAAATAAAAAAAAAAAACAAAAAAATTTTGCCGTCAGTGAGACTCGAACTTGGACACACACTAAACATTCATTTTTAATGACTAACGTCTTACTCAGTACACCATCTCGCACATAGCATTCTAAGCGACAAAAACTCTATTTAGTTTAAAATATCTTCTTAGACACTTTGTTATAAAAAACTAACGGCTTCAGAATGGAGTTGAACCAACAACCTTCTGGTTGTTAATTCGGCGCTCTAGCCAACGCATACACGTGATTGCAGTATTACTGCGCTGTTATACTATTGAGTACTTATTAATGTAATACAGAGTAGGCAAATAATAATGACGCCTCATTACCAAGAAACTACTTTAATAAGTAGTTGTTATTACCGAAAACCAAAAAGTTTTGGCTGGGTAGATATTTCTTAAGTTATGCAATATATTATTGCCAACTCGCCTCTAAAATGCTTTCAAGGCGCAGAGGCACTCACAGTGTAAAGAATTTTTTTTTTTTTTTGAAAATAAATAAATATAAAAAAAGTACAGTTCACAATTTTAAAGATAATTCAATGAAATTTGGCACGTGAGACTTTTGTGATACAAGGACGAAACCTATTGAAATTGGTTGTGATCGGTTCATTATTTCACTTAGCCCCCATACAAATAGAGTTTAAACACTCAGAAATGCCTTAGAAATAAAAATATTTTAATGATATACGGTACAAAGAAGTTTTGTAAAAGTATCATTTTTTGTACCAAATTTTATGAAGTTCGGTCCACAATTGACCATATCTCCTATATAAACACCTCTTCCTAAAATCACTTTAACGTGCATAAATCCCACACAAATGTTAGTATCAAGTTAATATTCGACACAAATAAATTTTATGTACCATAGCTTCCGTATAAACCCACTTCCAGAAATCGCCCTAAAGTGCATAAAATCATTTAGATGTTAGTATCAACGCATTATTCTGTATTTGTATATTTTTTATTTTACATTTAGTAAAATTGGCCACAGGTGTAATTTAAGTACCCTACTCAAATCCTTATGCTCGTACACAATGGTATAGGGTATCATATAATCGATATTGACCAACTATTATTTTCTTTCTCGTTTTTTATTGAATTAAATAATCAAGAAAAATAATCATGAGAAAAAAAGAAGATTAAAAACAATTTCAAAAAGTGATATAATTAAAAAAATGACACAAACTCCAGACGACTTCCTTTTGAATTGTATAAATTATTATTATACTTAAGACACTTTATCTATCATTATCACTGGACACTAATTTCAACAACCACATCTATTTTCGTTTTCTTATGTTTTTCAATGAAAAATCTAAATTTGATGAAAAATATGAGTAATCACAGATTATCATTATTTTTTTGATAAAACGTTTATTTAAGAAACTACAGCCACTATTAGTTTTCTGAGACTTTTATATGAAAAATCGAATCTTGTTTATAAATTATATTAAGTTTTTATATGAAAAAATAGAACTTTGTTGAAAAGTATAAGTGATCAGAGATTTCCTTGATTAGACGCACAAGAAAAAGTTTGTGCATAAATATAAGAATTTACTTTCATTAATTTTAGTTAAAAATATTTAAGAATAATGTCTTAAATATTAACACTTTTTTAAATTTTTTGAAATGAATTAAAAGTCAAGAAGACTTAAAATAAATTGTTTAAATTTTCATTTATATTTTCAATTTGTAAAAAAATATTTGAAATTTTCTTCGGAAAATTTTAAGTTTTTAATGACTTTTAGCTACATTTTGGGAATAGAACAGAAGCGCTTTTTATCAAAATGATTTGCTGCAGAATGCGAGCGTAATTATGCAAATTTCTAAACATTATTTTTTACAGATTTTCTTTGGAATTCTACCATTTTAAGGCGTTTGTGGTTATTATTTTCATGTATAACTATTTTTATTTACCATTTGCAATCAAATGTAATAAAACTAAACCAAAGATTTAACAAAATTTTGCAAAAATTTTCATTAAATACAATTTAATAATATCTATGAACAAAATTTTATTTTTTATGAAATAAGTTAGGAAAAAAAACTCATGTTCGATTCATAATATTTATGAAAAAAATTTTGAAATATATGAATTTTTTTCTGTGCGCTTATTTAGTAAACGACAGTCATTTTTAGTTTCCATAAGTTTTTATATGAAAAAATTATTATTATTATTTTTTTTTTTTTTGAAAAATATTAGAGAGCACAAATTACCATTATTTTCTTGATCACAGAAAAAAGTTTGTGCATAAATATAAAAATTTACTTTCATTGATTTTATTTCATAATATTTAAGAATAATGTCTTAAATATTAACACTTTTTTACATTTTTTGAAATGAATCAAAAGTCAAGAAGGCTTAAACAAATTATTTAAGTTTTCATTTATATTCTCAATTTGTAAATGCATGTTTGAAATTTTATTTGGAGAATTTTTAGTTTTTAATGATTTTTAGCCACATGTTGGGAACAAAAAAAACATAACAGAAGCGTTCTTTTTTTTATTAAAATGATGCATGTGCTATAAAATGGCAGAAAATTTATAAAAAATTTCTAAACATTACTTTTTATCAGCTTTTTGTTGCAAAATTGCAATTTAAAGAGATTTATTGTTAATATATTCATGCATAATTATTTTTATTTTGCATTTGAATTAAATCTAATAAAAATAAATTAAAATTTTAGCAACATTTTTGCAAAATTCGTAAAATTTTCATTAAATACAATTTAATAATATCTATGAACAAAATTTTATTTTTTATGAAATAAGTTAGGAAAAAAAAAGATTATGTTCCATTCATAATATTTATGAAAAAATTTTCAAATAAATGATTTCTTTTCTGTGGTTAGAGGAAGAAACGATAGTAATTTTTAGATTTTTTTATTATTATTATTTTTTTTTTTTTTTCTATGAAAAATTGAATTTTGATTAAAATTATAAGTGAACACAGATTATCATTATTTTC
This sequence comes from Protocalliphora azurea, assembly GCA_932274085.1. Classification (NCBI taxonomy): domain Eukaryota; kingdom Metazoa; phylum Arthropoda; class Insecta; order Diptera; family Calliphoridae; genus Protocalliphora; species Protocalliphora azurea. Next base: position 139,524,457 of record OW026522.1, on the reverse strand, counting down.
TTAATGGAAGGCTAAAACCATTTTTAATTTTCTTATGTTTTTCTTTTTTGCAAAATCGAATTTTGATGAAAAATATTAGTGATCAAAATTATCACGATTTTATTGAATGGACGTTTATTTAAGAAACTACTGTCATTATTAGTTTTCTGGGACGTTTATATGAAAAATCGAATCTTGATGAATGAATCTTGATGAAATATTAGTGTTTATAAATTATATTAAGTTTTTGTAAAAAAATTGAACTTTGTTGAAAAGTATGAGTGATCAGAGACTTCCTTGATTAGACGCTTTTTTACTAAATGACAGCCATTTTTAGTTTACTTATGTTTTTATATGAAAAAATAGATTTTTTTTTTTTTTTTTTTTTGAAAAATATTAGTGTGCACAAATTATCATTATTTTCTTGATTAGAGGCTTATTAAAGAAACGACAGTTATTTTTAGATTTTTTATTTTTTATTTTTATTTGTTACTAGCTGACCCGAGCCGCGTTGCTGGCCCTAAGCAAACATTAGTGTTGTATTACTGAACGATTTAAATTGATATTTTAACGAAATTTACGACCTTTAAATAAAAATCTAAGGAATACCTATTATAAAGTGTTTTTTACAGAAGAATTTAAATATGATGTAGATGTGGGCTCAATCAAAAAATATACGCATGTATTTAAGGCAAATTTGAATTTATATTTATTTATTACTTCATCTTAAGGTTAGCGGATAGAGAATGTCTTTTTTTTGAACGGAATGATGAGAGCTGTAGTCGAAATTGCAGTTGTAATGGAACGCTGCTTGATTCAAATCAGAACTTGAAGCAATTCTTCTTATGCGTTGATTAAAAATTTTAAAGTTGTTGAATTGCTACATTTGCTCGACGATTTCTCATTGCTAACCGAGCCGTTTCATTTCTCGCCTGCCTTTCTTCCTGCGTTTGTGATGTACGAAGTCGGGCCAAACTAATACGGGGTTGTTCTCGTGCGATTTCTCGTTCATATATATTCAATTGATTGATGATATTACGATAAGTACTTGCATTACGTGTTCGACGCGAAATATTAGATCTCCGGGGTCGCGGCATTGTGAATAACACTTAATAACGAATGCCAAAAATACAACAAATGGTTTTAAATATCACAACCTCACTAAATGATGAGCTTTACTTGGAACTTACCGTTTGGAAATAGAATTCTACACCACCACCAGAAAACAAATTGCACAAAAAAAAAAGCGTTTCGATAGAAACAGAAACAGTAATTGTTATAATTTGTATTAAAAAAAATATTTTTAATGATTATTAAGGCAAAGAAATTATGACAAAAAAGAGTTTTTTTTTTATCGCGGATTTTTCGCGAATTTTTTTTCGTATTATCCTTTTCTGGCCGGTGACCGGTCCGAATTGGTGAGAATCATCAAAATCGGTCTAGTCGTTCTTGAGTTATAACAATAGTAACTAACATCACTTTCTTATATATATATATTATTATTTTTTTCTATAAAAATTGAATTTTGATGAAAATTATAAGTGAACACTGATTATCATTATTTTCTTGATTGAACGGTTATTTAAGAGGCTAAAGCTATTTTTAGTTTTCTTAAGTCTTTCATTTTGCAAAATCGAATTTTGATGAAAAATATTAGTGATGAAAACTATCAATATTTTCTTGATTGGACGTTTATTTAAGAAACTACAACCATTATTAGTTTTCTGAGACATTTATATGAAAAATCGAATCTTGATGAAAAATATGAATGATTATATATTATATTAAGCTTTTGTTGAAAAAATAGAATTTTGTTGAGAAATGTGAGTGATCACAGATAATCACTTCCTTGATTAGACACTTGTTTTAGAAGCTACAGTCATTTTAATTTTCTTAAGTTTTTATATGAAAAAAAAGAAATAGATTTATTTTTCAAATAATTTTCTTGATTAGAGTCTTATTCAGGAAATAACAGTCATTTTTAGATTTTTTTTATTATTATTATTATTTTTTTTTTTTCGATGAAAAATCGAATTTTGATATTAATTATTAGTGAACACAGATTATCATTATTTTCTTGATTGATTGATTGGTTATTGAAGAAACTACAGTCGTTTTTAGTCTTTTTATGTTTATCTTTGCAAAAAATGTTAGTGATCACAAATTTTCGTTGTTTTATTGATTGGATACTTATTCAAGAAACTAAATCCATTTTTAGTTTATTTTTATGTTTTTGTATGAAAAGATAGAATTTTGTTGAAAAATATGAATAAACACAGATAACACTGATCGGCAAAAATACATTTGACATGCTGAACACACATCTGCTTTCAGTTTTTTTCTATCAGATCTATTTATAATTAATAAGTCAATTACACGAATATATTACACCATAGCTCAACAATCGTAAAGATGCAAACGAATTTTGCTGAATATTTTCGGAGTTATTCGGAAATTAGTGACGAACAAAAATAAATAAACTTTTCAGGAAAAATTTGAAGAATTATGCTCCTTAATCCTAAAAATATTAGCGTATAAAAAAATGATGTTAAGATAACCTGAAGATAATTTTCATCAGCGTCTATAGGAGTTTTATTTACCTAAATTGGACAAACCGTACCCGACTTATACTAGGCGACTGCCTAATTAAAAAATATTTATAATAATATATCACAAAAATGTCCAAAAACATTGTACTTATTGTAGATGTTAAAAAGTCATGACTAAATAAATAATTTGTTACCGTAGCCGAAGGTGTATTTGTGTTAAAATACGCATAAAGAGAAATTTTTCGTGACATTAAACTTTAAAGTAGTGTAGTATTAGTTATGTAAAAGCTATTAATTTCAATCTTTTTATATATAATTAGGAATTATATCAACTAGAGAAGAAAGTTTCTTTGAAAAAAAAATAGAGTTCATAGTTTTTATAATTTTTGAAATTAAAGTAAATTTTTTGAAAAAATTGATTTTTGGACAAACTATAGATATTTTATATCTAATAAAATCTTTGTTAGTTAAGATATTCTAACGAAATTTTCGATGATTGTTGGCTTTATCAATTAAACAGGTAAATTATAAAAAATATTTCAGATTTTTTTTAAAAGGAATACCACAATTCCCAAAAAAAAAAAAACGAGGAAAATCCCGAAAAAGGAATATTTTTGAATTTTGCCCATAAAGTCCACATTTGTTGCAGTTTTGAAAAAAGCCATTAACAAACTTCTTGGAACACATTGGGATTTTTTAAATTGCATTTGGTTTGCAAAACTAGCCTTAGGGATTTTAGAACATATAAGCTAAATTTAAAAATTTTATATAAAATAGATCAAATTCCGAGTGGTCAGTCAGTACTCAGTCCTATTAGATATCAAATTTTGTTTTTAATTTTGTAATCATCGCTGTGCAAATATCTTTCAGAACAGTATAAAATTATTATATATTTTTAAAGGACATTTTATTTTAGAGAAAGAAGAGTAAAGACACTTTTTCGGAAAAATATCATAATTTTTGCAATTTTTAAATTCAAATTCGATTATTTTTGAACTCGTAAAAGATATCGACTTTAAATTTTAATCGATAGATAATTCTTTAACCAGCAGATTGAAATATATATTTAAAAAAATTTTACCAAGATTTTGCAAAATTGAGATAGTTGAAATTTTAAATGCAAATAACTTGAAAACTATAAGAGATAAATATATATTCAAAATCCTGTCGAAAACTTTAAGAAGATATAAAAGTATTTAAAATCTGATAAGAAACAAAAATTTGGTAAGCGATTAAAAATATTCTATATCAGAGGCAGCCTAGTTGGAGCTCCAATAGCTCCGCTCCTGGGTGTCTTAAAATTATAAAATCCTCTGCTACGCCTGTATAAAATTTTATGGAAATCCAACCAGCCAATTAGTAGTTACAGATTTTCGATTCTGCTCCACAATGCAATATAATGAATGTATTTCCAATTAATTTTAGGTATTTTCGCTAAATTTTAAATAAAATCAAGAAATCTAAAAATATTAAATCGCATGAAAAAACATTTTGTCCAACATTAATAAAATAAGATAAGAAAAATATATAAAGACGACTTGAAGACAATATCGGTCCACATCTTTTGCTGTTTCATCTATCTAAATAGGATAAACCGTTCTTGAGTTATATAAAATATTGTGTTTTTTTTTAAGGAAACAACGGCTATTTTTAGTTTCCGAGATTTCTTGTAAACAAATCTAACTTTATGGAAAATTTGAGTGATCAGTGATCATTATTTTCTTGATTGGGTGCTTTGAGTAATTTTTTTTAAGCAATTTATTTTGAATTAGAAACGAATTAAATTGTGTATATACAAACGAACTTATTGCGAAAATTTGTATTATATTTTATTATATTATCAAAGTTATTAATTGCCACGGGGGCGTATAATTAACGAACTATTAAATATTTTAACAATAAAGGGACACAAAATAAAAATTTTTAAATAATATAATAAAAAGAACAAAAAATGACGTACACACATCCAATAAAAAGCAATAAATATTCACAAAGAATAGGAAAGTCACAACTATTTTAGTTTTACTTTTTTATTTTATTTTTTATTTATTTATGAATATTTTTTGTTAAAATGTGTAATTCACAATTCAATAATTCTGATTGGTAGCTGGTATCAGGGAATGATTGGTTCGTATTAATGATTACAATCTAAAAGATTAAATTTCGAACAACAAAAAATATTTCAACATTTTTAAAATTAAATCTAAATAATTAACGACATAAATTTACACACTTTTAGAATTGATCCTATTAACATTTCTTTATAAAGCAAATTCGATGATAATCTTTAAAAAATACTCAGTAACAGGTGTATGTATTAGAGTATTCAATTATTCGGTTTTTCATATTAATCGGTTAATAACCGATTAATGGCAAATTATTTCATTAACTGAATAGTCTTAGTAATACTTGTTAGCGAAACATATAAATAGTATTAACTATAGTATTTAATCTATTGAAATAGTTATTTAGAAACATAATGTAGATCAAATTCTTTCATAAACGGTAAATCTTATTAGTTCGTTCGCCCGTTTGTATGAAAAAATTAATTTTTTTTAACCCAATACTACAAAATATTTTCTCAATTTAATTTACAAATCAATCTTTTCTCTCTTTATTTTCTGTGTGAGAATGATTTTTTGTCATAAAGGTCAAATTTAATATGTGCATTTTTGCATACATTTTCTTGATAGCAATTCATTTTTTTTTTTTTTTTTTTTTTTTTTTGGACTTATATAACTTTGAATTTACTTTATAGTATGTTCAGACTGAGCATGAAAACTTGTTTAATGAGTTTTTTTCCCAAAACATTATTGAAACAAGTAAGGAAAATATAGTCGGATAAGCCCGACCATGTGATTCCCCACACTATTGTGTATGTCCATCAAAATTCGAGCAGCGGTCTTATATTAGACATGTGGACAATTGTGGATCGATACATTTACTAAGTGTAAAATAAAATATAGAAATACAGAATATTACGTTATTACTAGCATATGAATTTATGCAATTTAGGGTGACTCCTGAAAATGGGCTTTCGAAAGAGGGTTTTATATGGGAGCTATGGTCAATTATAGACCGATCTTCAAGAAATTTGGCACAAAGATTGATATTTGTACAAAACGTCCTTACACCTTACACTTCCTTACACCCCTATTCCAGGAGGACTTTTGTATGGGGGCCAGGTGAAATAATGGACCGATCATAGCCAATTTCAATAAGCTTCGTCGTTGTGTCATGAAAAGACTACGTGTCAAATTTCATTGAATTGTGTTCAAAATTGCGGCCTGTACTTTGTGCACAAGGTTTACATGGACAGCCAGCCATCCAGCCAGACGGACGGACGGACATCGTTAGATAGACTCAAAGTGATTCTGAGTCGATTGGTATACTTTAAGGTGGGTATTGGATGATTTTTTCTGTGCGTTACAAACATCAGCACAAACTCATAATACCCCAACTACCTATGGTAGTGTGGGGTATAAACACAAGTAATCTTATACAAAACGAAAACTCCAAAATAACAAGCTTTCAGTGAAAACTAATTTGAAAACTATTTATAACCATAACAAAAAAAAAAAAAAAAAAAAAAATAAAGAAATTGAAAAAAGAAAGAAAAAAATTATGCCAAAATTATAAATAAAAAATTAAAGAAAAAGATAGGAACCAATTATTTATTATAATATGCCATTTATTCCAAACCAGAACTAGTAGTTTTGAATGAAAAATTACATTCATTTTATTTGTTTTTCCATACAAATTAAAAACCATTTTCAAAAACTACTGAAATAATTATTTATGAAACAGCCTGTTCGACTCATTTCATAACATTAAGCTTTCATATACGAACGAAAATAGAAAATTTTAAGTTTTAAGAAATATTTTCATTTGTTAATAAATTTATTTTAAAATGCAACTAAAAAGCATTTTAGTGCAAAATCCAAAAGCATTATAAGTTAATATATAAGATATCAAGAAATATTTACTTCAACGAAAACTACATTGAGCCAAAAAATGGTATGTAAACAATGTAGATTTTAAATTTTGATTTTTACAAAAACCGATTAGTTTTTGTTTGGTGTAAATGGCATATTATTGAAAACTCAAGTTTTCTTATACGAAAAGAAAACTCCAAAATAACAAGCTTTCAGAGAAAACTAATTTGAAAAGTATTTACAACCATAACTAAAAAAAAAAAAAATAAAGAAATTGAAAAATGAATGAACAAAATTATGTCAAAAATAAAAATAAAAAATTTAAAAAAAAATAAAAACCAAATATTAATTATAATATGCCGTTTATATCAAACCAGAACTACCCAGAAAAAACTTTGCTTCCCTGGTAAGCTAGCAGGTATAATTGGAAATAAAAATAAACTACTTATTTTCTGCCTGAATAACTAGTTACTTTTGTTCGAGTTGTCCACAAATTCATGTTATCATGTTATTTCTTGACTCTAGGAGTACTCAAAAATATGTACCTAAACGAAACCAAAAATAAAAAAAACAAAAAAATTTTGCCGTCAGTGAGACTCGAACTTGGGCACAAACTAACCATTCGTTTTTAATGACTAACGTCTTACTCAGTACACCATCTCGTACATAGCATCCTAAGCGACAAAAACTCTTTTAAAATATCTTTTTAGACATTTTGTTATAAAAAACTAACAGCTTCAGAATGGGGTTGAACCAACAAACCTCTACTGTGCTATTATACTATTGAGTACTTATTAATGAATGCAGAGTAGGCAAAAAATAATGACGCCTCATTACCAAGAAACTACTTTAATAAGTAATTGTCTTTACCGAAAACCAAAAAGTTTATGCTGGGTAGTAGCTTTTGACCTCTTCGGTTTTTGGTTGAAAGACTACATAAATTTATTTAGTTTTTCCATACAAATCAAAAAATTTTTTTTCTACTTTTTATTTAAAAATTTTAGTAGTTTTTATACATTGAGCTTTTATATGTTATGTAAAAAATTAAATAGTCAAATTTCGTGAATTATTTTACTTTTTTTTTAACTTGTGTGTAAAAATTATTTTTAAACCGTTGTTAAAAACTTTTTCAAAATCATAAATAAATTAAATTCTTTTTAAATAAAAATTTACACAAAAAAATTTACATCAACAAAAACCACATGGAGGAAAAACGAGATATGTAAAAGAATTGGTTTTCGAAATTTGGTTTTTCAAAAATCAACTTGTTTTTGTTTTGATATAAACGGCATATAAGAAAATAATTACACAATAAAATTTCTAGTTTTAATACAAATTTTAGTAGCTTTTATTGCAAATTATAAGATAACTTTTATTTTATATTACTTTCTTCTCGTGCAATTTTGAAAACATTAAAAACGTCTAGTGAAAAGTGTGAATAGTTTTCGTAGAGTTTATATTTTCGAAAAATCTTTAAAATGCTACGTCTGAATATACTATTACTTTAAACTACTTATGTTTTTTTTTTCTGAATTTATATTCACACAAGTATAAGTATTTATGAAGTTATAATAAGTGTTGCCTGTAGGTAAGAAAAAAAAGAGGCTAAATGGATGTTTAAAAAAAGGACAAAAGAAGGCTAAATGCTCCAATTTAAAAATTTTGTATCTTGCTCTCATTAGTTTTTGATTTTTTTTTTTTAACAGATTATTTAATAAATTTATAAATTAAACATTAGTTTTTAAAGTTTTTTTTTTTTAAACATTAGCTTTTGAGTTTTTTTTTAACAGATCAAAAAGTTGTCATACAAATTTGCTTTATATTTCATATGCAAAACATGAAGTGATTTCTCTTCATTTTTAAACTATAATTACTTTTTGATTAGCATTTCCAAATTTTGGGTGATTTTCGCTTTCATAAGAATTTTTAATAATATTCATCGCCAATATTTTAGCCTTTTTAAGGCAATTTTAAAAATCAAAAAAGCTAGAAGTTAAAACGAAAATTTTCAGGCTAAAAGCAAAATAAACAGGCTATATTTAGCCTAAAAAGGCTCAACTGGCAACACTGGTTATAATATTATAATCTATTCATGTCACATTTTATTAATCAGCCAAAAAAAACGAGCAAGTGCTTTTCAGTACTTCAAAAGTAGAACTAAATGCATATTTTGCACTTTTTTGGAAATTAATAAAAAGTACTTCCAAAAAAGTGAAAATACATGTATTTTTAGCAGGAAAAAAGGTGAATAGTTTCTAAGAAAATAAAAATTTCACAAATTGAAAAGTATTTTTTATTAAAAAATTTTATAAATATAGTTTACAGGGAAGTACTTCAAAAGCAATGAACAAGAAGCTTAAAAGAGGAACATTCTATCAAAGACAACCATAGGTTAAAAAAAGAACTTCTGCAGCTCTTTTTCAGCACTAAGTACTTCCTTCTAATGACAATACAATGTAAAAATCGTTACTTTTTCATTTCTCTTTCAGTTTTGTTTTTGCTGGGTATATATATAAAGAAGTCAATAAGATCCTGAACTTGTGATCCATAAGTAGTGCAAATTCGGATAATTTCCAATGAATTGTAACTTTGGAAGATGTTCTCTTTTTTATATTCAGTGAGAAGGAAGTCATGTTCATGATTTCATGCAAAAATTGCTATAAATATTCCAATTAGTTTTAATTTTTATATAGACCAACATATTCTTTAATAAAAAAAAATATGCATAACGTTATTTTTCATTTGTTTAACAGTTCTTTTTAGTAACAAGTATTTGAAAAAATAACAACCAAATCTCAACGTTTTATAGCAGAACAATTCATTTGAATTTCTTTTTTATAATATATTTTGACGACTTTTATTTATTTTTGCTGGGATATAACTTTATCTTAAAAATAAAAAATGTTCTAAATTTTTAACTCCAGGAAACTAAATTTCGATTAATCTGTTATTCGACACAAATTATTTGGTTTATTCTTTATTCGAAAATGGGCAATTTTAAATTACCCAAACTTAATCGGATAACCGAATATCGGTTAATCAATTGGATACCCTAGTATGTATTAATGTGTATTTAATTTATAATAAATATACATATAAATCAAAGTGTGTATTATTTGTTGATTTATATTCGTACCAGGCCCTAAACTATAATTGGATTTTAATGATTTCAATTTAAATACAAAAATATAAGTTTTGCAATCACTGTGCGTTTTAATGGCAAACAATGTTATAAAACATTTTATTTTTAAGTACTTAATTTTGTAAAAAAAAAAAAAAATCTATATTTAAATTTCAAATTAACCGTCACTACATTGTTGTTAGCACAATTTAATAGACTTTTGCTATTAAATAATTTTATTGATTTAAATCAAAATTAAACAAATAAAAGCAAACATACAACATAATAATACCCCTAAAAATTTATGAGAATATCAAATTTTGTTATTAATTGCCTTTAAAAAGATAAATAAATGTCATGATTCATCAAAAAATTTTAAAAAGATCTTTTTCAATTGTTTATCAAAAAAAAAAAAAAAAATTTAAAAAAATAAAATAAAATAAATAAAAATAAATAAATAAAAAATTTAAAGAAGATCACAAATTTAAAGTGAAAAATTATCAAATACTTTTATTCTTTCTTTTCTCCACCAATTTTTTTTTTATTTTTTTTTTTTTGGATTTTTGGTAAACATGTGAAAAGATTTTTTAAATATTATTGAACATAAGTGTTAAATTATTAAATAAACATAAAGCCTAACAAAAAGGTTTTACAAAATAAAAAAAAGTAAAAATTAACGTGTGTAGTGAGTTTTTTTTTTTTATTTTTTAACCGAAGCAGCAAATAAATAAGATCATGTGCCTTTAATGTTATATCTTATATATACGCTTGAAATCAAAGAAAATCATTGACTTTTTTTCTTTGCTATTTAGAGCTTTAAAACCTATAGCTTGGGACGAGTTTTAATAATTTGAGATGATGGGTGAATGAATTGTAAAGGTTTTGACTTAATATTTGTAAAATTGAACAGACAATGAGTACAAATTAGTAAAGTTATTTTTCGAAATAATTTTCTAAAATACACAATAGTCAGCATACTAAGCACTACATTAATGCACATTGGGGTTGAATCCAATATATTAGACATTTATAACTTAATTTACTTAAAAAATAAGACTTTATTGTTGAATAATTATGAATCATATTGGATTGTAAATAGTTTTAATATGTATGATAACCACGGCAAAAAAATAAATCGTCCTCCTTCAAAAAATAAAAAAATTCGTCCTCCTTCAAAAAAAAAAATATATATATATATATATGAGGACTAGATGCAATTTGACCTACTAAACACGAATCTGCTTTCAGTTTTTATACTCTACACCACCATAGGGTATAAAACGTTTGTAACGCATAGAAAAAGTTACCCAACACCCACCTTAAAAATACCATTCGACTTTGAATCAATTTCTAAATCAATCTAACGATGTCCGTCTGTGCGTCTGGCTGGCAGTCCATGTAAACCTTGTGCATAAAGTACGGATCGCAATTTTAAAGATAATTCAATGAACGTGGCACGTGGGAGTTTTATAATACATGGACGAAGCCGAATGAAATGGGTTGTGGTCGATCCATTATTTCACCTAGTCCCCATTCAAATAGAGTTTAGACACTCAAAACTACCTTAAAAATAAGAATATTTGAATGAAATTCGGTGCAAAGAATTTATGTATAAGTATTAATCTTTGTACCAAAGTTGATAAAGATCGGTCCACAATTGACCATAGCTCCCATATAAACCTCTCAAGTTAATATTCGACACAAATAAGTTTTATGCAAGTATGCCAAATTTTATGAGAATCGGTCCATAATTTACCATAGCTTCCACTTCCTGAAATTGCTCTAAAAGGATATTTAATCATTTTCCGAGTATCTTTTGACATTTTGAGGATACTTTTGTTATACCTCATGAAATGTTTTTCAAATTTGATTTTATATAGAATAATAATAATAATAATAATAATAATAATAATAATAATAATAATAATAATAATAATAATAATAATAATAATAATTGTCCAAACTAGTTGGACACTTAAATTACAATTGTGAATTATAATTTGTATGAATTATTGTATCCTGTAATGTAAGACATTAACTTTTTTTTTCTAAGTGTAATTTTTATAAGTTGGCAGCAATGTTATTAATTAGAATCGGGTTTCGTTAAAAAACCGAAACTTAGTGGAATCCATTACATAATAACTACTATTGCTGTCAAGGAAAAAATAAAAGATTTCACTTGCTAACCATCCTTCAAAAAGATCGCATCAACTAAAATATTTCTAATCTAAAATTAAACCTTGTACTTAACCTAAAACTTATACTTAAATTAACTTATACTTAAATTAACTTAATTAGAAGTTACACTTGCTACAACCTGAAAAATTGTAATAAAACCCCAACTTGAATTGAAAGTAACTGATTCCTAATCTTCATTTCAAAAGGTAACCCAACAAAGGTGAGTTTTGTTTTATGCCGCTACAGCCAGCGACTCTATGGATTCGACACTAATCTCATTACTCTTCTTTTCTCATCCCTACAATTATAATTACTCCTACATGAGTAATTATAATTAAACATTTCTTATAGATTGGCCCTTTGATTAATCACATCCCCCCGTCTCTGCCATCATCTATAGGAACCCATACAACAAGAGCCAACTCATTTGTGCAATAATAATAATAATAATAATAATAATAATAATAATAATAATAATAATAATAATATTTACTTAAAATCGATAATGCAAAAATATACCATTAAGGATAAAATATGCAAAAATATGAATTTACAAATCGATGCCAAAATGATTTATTTGTTCTGGAAAGGACAAATATTTTATCGATGGCTTCATTCAACGTCCAGGAAAAAACAAGCAATTGCATATTTGTGGTTTATCTAATAATCACTTTTCTAGATAACTTTGCGATGTTGACTACACAATAGCCGATGCACAAATAAAATAATACTATGGTGCAAGTAATACACAATAGATTATGTAATTAGGACAAAATGCTTTTGTCGCTATCCTGCGTGAAATATAAAAAAATATCGTACACAATACTTTGTTAGTTAATAAGACACATTGTTTACTAAGCATTAGTGATGTAAACCCGAAATTTCTTTTTTTTGAGTTATGTCGTTGTTATAGCAAATGAGCGATATGTAGTACGATTTATTATATTTTATATATTTACATTTTACAAAAATACACTGCCTGCCACTTGAATAAGGAATCACATTTTTTTAACTTTAATTAAGTATATCTCCTAACTTCATGCTTCCGTTATTGCATCCTTTAAGGATTCTATCGTCTCAAATTGTTTTCCTCCGTCATAAACTTTTCCTGCAAGGCAACCCAAGACATTTTCCATTGGATTCCAAAAGTTGAACACCTTGTTGATTAATCCATTGTTTTACTGCTCTAGCGGTATGAATCGGGGCGTTGTCGTGTTGGTACGTCCAAGGTATGGGTGCAAAAAAATCAATAAATTTTGTAAATGCTTCCTCCAGAATGTTTTTGTAAGTCGTTGCAGTCATTTTGTTATATACAAAAACCAATGGTACCATAATACGAAGTGACATCCCATACCATTATTCCGCCCTCTAGGCTGTGTCTGCCGAGAGGCTTATTTAGGTCATAGGAGTAATAGTTACACCCGTCGGGACCATCAATATTAAACTTTTTTTCATCGCAAATACAACTTTAAACCATGTGTCGGACCATGTCATTGTATTTTTGGCAAACTGTAGACGTTGTAATTTGCGTTTTTCATTAAGTGGTGGCGTTTATTTGCAGTTTTCGTCGGACTATGTATGGGCACAACTTTAAAATAAATATAATTCTTACACTGGCACTGACTCCACTTTTTTCATGTATTTTTGATACCGACATGACAGAATTTGATGCAATTCTAAAAATTTTTCATCTTTCTTTTGGAGTTGTTGCCATTTTCTTCCGCCCTTTCATGTTTTTTACATATCTTTCCACGTTATTTAAATAATTGTACACAACTGTCTTTCCTCTATTAATGCTTTTGGCTATTTAGACCGGATTCTGACCCCGAGATTTCAAAATCAGAATTTTTTCTTTATTAGAGGCCTTACCACGTCCCATTTTGAATAAAAACTATTTACAAACTATCAAATAAAAATTCTCTAGCCGTTTATATTGAAAGAATTCCAAATCATAGCCTTTCTGATTAATATTAAAAGAATTCCTTATTCAAGTGACACACGAAATAGTACCACACAAATATATGTCTTTAAATAAATGCATAACTTTAGTATAACAAAATTTATATATTTTTTATTTCTTTAGGAAACTAAAGCCAACACTTTGAAATTTGGTTGCGCAAAAAATTATTTTTTTCTGGACTTTAGTTTAGGAGATATACTTAATTAAAGTTAAAAAATTTGATTCCTTATTCAAGTGGCAGGAAGTGTATATAACTTGAGATATCTTTGACAAAAAATATTATTATGGAAAAATGAAAAAAATATTTTCATTACTTTTTGCACTCTTTTTTGTAAGTGGTTTTTATATAGATCGATTTCGGAAATATACTAAATTATTTTTGTATAAATTCTGGAGATTTTTTACATGATAATTTATTCGAAATTATGTACCTACGACTTTGAATTTAAATTTAAATCTTAAAAAATGCTCTCTTATAAAAAATGCTTAATTATATAGTTTTTCCTTGTTGCTATACATTTTATAGGCAGGCAGTTACGGTCTTTCAGTAATTAGAATTTGGCCCCTATCGGCTCGAATTTGTAGGTACAATTTGACCTCCTTCGGCCATTTTATTGATGATTGTTGTAAGGTTTTGTGACAATATATTCGTATAACAAGATTCAATAAACACTAAATAGATTAATTTGACATTCGCATTCCGGTTAGTCTAATTGTTTAATAAATATGGAGCGTTGATCTTGTCAACCCATAAAATCTATATTTTTAGACGAAAAGGGATTTCTAATGGGGCCTGGCTTATTATTTTTCAGATAATAAAGAAAAGAAAAAAGAAAAACAAAAATGCAATATGTCCAAATTAAAAAACTTTATTATCAAAATTTAATTTTTTCGTCTTGTGACAAAAAATCATCTTCACTGTGTACAAAGCCACTGCACAGTGGGGCAAAATCGATTTTTTTAGGAAATAAATCTGTAACTTGTAATCGGCTGGTTGAATTTACATAAAGTTTCACATAAGAATAGCAGAAGAGTATACGATTTCAAGGAAAGGGAAGGGAGGTTTCACATACCACTCAGTACTGAGATATCGGAAATCAAAATAGGTTACCTCTGACATGGACAACTTTTTACCGCTTATCAAATTTTTGTTTCTTATTCAATTTCAAATATTTCGATAAGACCTATGAAAAACATATTTACAATTTTGAAGTTATTTGTATTTGAAATTTCAAATATTAACTATTTAAACTATCTCAATTTTGCATTTTTGTACGTTTTATAATTAAAAAATTACAAAAAAGAAAAAATTTCAAACTTACATTTTTTTTGACGCTACTCAGCAAAAACTTTTTGGTTTTCGGTAATAACAACTACTTATTAAAGTAGTTTATTGATAATGAGGCGTCATTATTATTTGCCTACTGTGTATTACATTAATAAGTACTCAATAGTATAATAGCGCAGTAATACTTCAATCACGTGGATGAGTTGGCTAGAGCGCCGGATTAACAACCAGAAAGTTGTTGGTTCAACCCCATTCTGAAGCTATTAGTTTTTTATAACAAAATATCTAAAAAGATATTTTAAACTAAATGGAGTTTTTGTCGCTTAGGATGCTATGTGCAAGATGGTGTACTGAGTAAGAAGTTAGTCAGTAAAAACGAATGGTTAGTGTGTGTCCACGTTCGAGTCTCACTGACGACAAAGTTTTTTTGTTTTTTTTTTTTATTTTTGTTTTCGGTTAGGTACATATTTTTGAGTACCCCTAGAGTCAAAAAATAACTACAAGAATTTGTGGACAAGTCGAACAAAAGTAACTAGTTATTCAGGCAAAAAATAAGTAGTTTATTTTTGTTTCCAATTATACCTGCTGGCTTACCAGGAAAGCAAAGTTTTTGCTGGGTAAATATTAATACAAACTCTTTTCTGAATATTTTATAGGTTTTTAAGCAAGAATATTATTTTTTTTTTCGTAATTTTTGAAGTCTTTATTAAAAACAAACCAAGCGTTATTTTTGTAGTTAAAAATAAGGAAAACTTAATAAATTTATTTAAAGTTAAGAAGGTTTGAAATAATAACAAAGTGTACAATTTAAATCAAAAATATGCTTAGATTTTGATAAATGACTAAAAAATATCAGGTGCCATATGACATTAAAATACTGAAAAGATTAAGTTATTCTAAAGAAATTTTCGGTGATTCTTGACTTTATCATTTGAAAAGGTAGTGTTGAAAAATTTAAGATTTTTGTAAAAGGAATTCCACAAGTCCCAAAAAATCGGCGAAAATCTCAAAAATGAAACTTTTTGGAATTTTTCCCATAATGTCAACATTTGTTACAGGTCTGGAACAAGCCGTTGGTAAACTCTTTAGAACGCATTAGAGTTCCCGAAACTTCATTCTGTTTGTAGATTCGTGCTTTGGAATTTTAGAACATTTAGGCTAAAATCAAAATTTTTATAGAAAACAGGTCAAATTCGGGAGGGTCTGTATTTAGTTCTATAGTTTGTTTGGGCTTGTTTTTAATTCTACAATCATCACTCTGAAGATACTTTTCAAAAAAGTATAAAATTATTATATTTTTTTAAAGAAAACTTTATTTTAGAGAAAAAATAGCGTAACTTTATTGGAAAAAAATAAAAATAAAAAAAAAAACAAAAAGAAATAATTTTCATCAAGATTTTGCAACATTAAGATAGTTGAAATTTAAAATGCAAATTCAAATAACTTGAAAACTATAAGACGTAAATAGCACATGGAAGCATGTTTTTCATAGGCCTTATCAAAGTGGTTAAAGCACTTTAGCCCCAACAGCTCCGCTCCAAAGGCGTATGTGGGGCATCTCTTCCAAACTTAAAATTATACACTCCCCTGCTACGCTTCTGTGAAATTTTATGTAAATCCAACCAGCCGATTAGAAGTTACAGCTTTATTTCCAAAAAATTTCGATTCCTCCTCACTGTGCACTGTTTATTGTGACTTGTGGGTCAGTGACATCATACAGTTAATCGAGCCCATAGAAAAATGGGGAAAAAAATATAAAAAAATAGAAGGAGATGTCCTACAGTCATGAAAATTTCAACTTATATATAAATTTGTCCGCTAATTTCAAATGTAAAATAAGATTTTTTAAATTATTTTAAATTTATTCCAATGTGGGGAAAATATTAACATAAGTAAAGTAATTAATATTTTCTAGAATTTTTTTATAGTTAATAATAGTCATATAAGTGAAATGAATTAAATTTGCATTATTACTATTTTTTACTATTTTATTGAAAACAGGGATAAAATTTCTATTTTTTGGTTAAAAAAAAAAAAAAATTATTATTTTTGATTTTTATTTTTTGCTCAAATTATAATGAATATTTTTTGATTTTTATTTTTCGATTATAAAATAATGGTTAACTTTTTCTTTTCCTACAAACTATTTTGTTTTAGTTTGCCCTAAAACAATCATAATTTTTAAGTTAAAGAAAAAATAAACGTTATTTTATACTCGAAAAATAAAAATCAAAAAATAATCATTATAATTTGAGCAAAAAATTAAACTCAAAAATAATTGTTAATTTTTAACCAAAAAATAGAAATCGAAAAATAATATTTAAGTTGTGACATTGCTCATAATCGTTACGATCCCTGCTTTTGAAAAAAATCAAAAAATAAAAGTTTTTTGCATATTTGGATGTAAAGATGCAAAATGTTCCAGCATCATATTGATTTTTTTTTGGTCAAAAAATTTCTCATAATCATTATTTATAGTCCCTGATTGAAAATTCTTTATAAATTTTGTTCAGTATTTATTATTTTCTTCAAATAAGCTTCAGCATAAGGCATAACAGATTTAAAATAAAAATTTGGACTTGGTCACAAATTAACCATTCGTTTTTAATCACTAACGTCTTACTAAGTACACCACCTCGCACTTAATTTTCTAAGAGACAAAAACTTTTTAGTATAAAATATCTCTAAATATTTTGTTAAACAAAAAAAAAAAAAAAAACTAACAGCCTTCTGGTTGTTAAGCCAGCGCATTAGCCAAATGATCTATGTGATTACAATATTATTTGTTAAGTACTTATTTATGTAATATAGAGTAAGCAAATAATAATGACGCCTCATTACCAAGAAACTACTTTAATAAGTAGATGTCATTACCGAGAACTAAAAAGCTTTTGCTGGGTGTTTGCAATTCTAGAGATTGACAACAGTAGATTACATATATATATATATATATATATATATATATATATATATCACTAAAATAAAAATTTTTTTTTTGGAGATTTTGGTATTTCCTAACCAAAAATGTGTAAATTTATTTAGATATATAAGAAATTATATGACAATGAAAATCAGAATATACTTATTCAAACCAATTTTCATTGTCTTCCGATCTTTTCAAATAAAATTGCACAGTTTTTTTTATATACAAAAATCTGAAATATATGCTTCGTATATTATGAATTTTTTCCAAGGAAAAAGTCACATTTTACGATTATTTTTTTGAGGGGATTAAAATTAACACTTTAATACATATCATATAAAAAAAATTACGTAAAACAAGCCTACTAAATTTGTGTAAAATTTAGAAAAAAATGCATTTTTTATATAAATTAAAAAAAAAATACAAATAACGGATAACTTTTAAAAACATAAAATTTGTAATGAGAAATTAAGTGTTTCAGTGCAAGTTCCCAGCAAAAACTTTTTGGTTTTCGGCAATAACAACTACTTATTAAAGTAGTTTCTTGGTAATGAGGCGTCATTATTATTTGCCTACTCTGTATTACATTAATAAGTACTCAGTATTATAATAGCACAGTAATACTGTAATTACGTGGATGAGTTGGCTAGAACGTCGGATTAACAACCAAAAGGTTGTTGGTTCAACCCCATTCTGAAGCTGTTAGTGTTTTATAACAAAATGTCTAAAAAGATATTTTAAACTAAATAGAGTTTTTGTCGCTTAGGATGCTATGTGCGAGATGGTGTACTGAGTAAGAAGTTAGTCAGTAAAAACGAATGGTTAGTGTGTGTCCAAGTTCGAGTCTCACTGACGGCAAAATTTTTTTGTTTTTTTTTATTTTTGTTTTCGTTTAGGTATATATTTTTGAGTACCCCTAGAGTCAAAAAATAACTACATGAATTTGTGGACAAGTCGAAAAAAAATAACTAGTTATTCAGGCAAAAAATAAGTAGTTTATTTTTGGTTCCAATTATACCTGCTAGCTTACCAGGAAAGCAAAGTTTATGCTGGGTTGTTATGGATACAATAGCGATGAAACTGTGAAATTCTACAAAATTTTTAAGAAAAATGTATTTTTATACCCAAATTTTTAATTATTGTTTCTGAAACATTGTTTTTGTTGTTATCCCTGAACAATTTTTTATTATTTCAAAATATTTTAAATTAGAACACGATCATACCTACGGGCAAAGACTTAATTTTGAGGAATTTTTTTTTCATGACCATATGTAAAACAATAAAAATTTTGTTTTTAAAACAAAAATATATATTCAAAATGCAGAATCTCTTGGTTTGCCATTGATATATATTTGACAAAACTATCTTAAGGTAAAAGTGATAACATTTTTTTTATTGTGTACGGTTCATTGTGCATCATCGATCCGTATCTTCTTTAAAAAAAAAAAAAGATAACTTTACTATCACTGACAACTGAGAGCGTTACTAATGGAAGGCAATTCTTTCCGTTTGTTCAAAACTAAACAAAATGTATGTAAAAGTTATGCCATTCCCACAACACGTCGAAAATTCTATACGAACTATTGAGAGCCACCTATTTAACTCTGTTAGACTTTTTCATATGGTTTTTTTAAAGCCATTATTGGCTTAATAATCCGCAAATGGCTGACATGTTAAAATGAATATAATCCGTTCCTATTTAAAAACTCTTTTATTAGCCGCTCTCGAATGTCTTTTGATTAGCTTAAATAAGAAGAAAAAGCGTTTATGCTTATATATTAAAAAAAAGGAACGACCGATCTGTCAACAGAATATAAATTTTACCTCATATATGAATTACGTGAAATGATTTTCTTTTTATATTGTCGATGCACTAAATAACTTTCAGCAGAATGAAAAACGATTTATTTTTTGAATGAAAGCCTTACTGAAATACTATATATATATATATATATATATATATATATATATGTTAATATATATATATTTATATATATATATATATATATATATATATATATATTAAAATATATATATATATTAAAATTTTTGATAACATCGAAACTGATTATTTATTTTTTGTATGAAAACCTTACAGAATTACTATACATATATATATATATATATATATATATATATATATATTAAAATTTTTTATAACATCGAAGCTGATACGAGATATTTGAAAATAAATTTAAATTGAAAATGGAAAATCAATAAAGTTTTCGGATGGTCCAATAAAAAAATCAAATTAAGCATAGAACTTTTCATCAGCACACCGACGATATCATCCAATATCAATAAAAATACCAATATGGTTAAATCCACTTTCCTTTATGGATTCAAAAGAAATGCAGAAATACAATGAAATTGTAGGTAGAAGACCCCTGACATCAGAGAGTCATGTCTTATACGATAATATATTGGGTGAGCTTATAAAAATTGTGCTATTGGAAATCATCGAAATCGATCTACAACTGATGGAGTTATGAGTAAAATTAAACTTTGCCAATTTTTCGGAAAATAAATTCACCTAATTCTCTGTATATTTTCATTTCCATAAACGACATTTATCTCTTCGTATTACAACAACAACAAAATATCACTAAATTATCCATACTGTTAGCTACTCGTTTTTATATATGTATGTATGTATTTCTCGGTTTCTTTAAAAAATGATCATATTTAAACATCATTATTATGAATTGGTTTGTGTTGTTTTTTGCTTTTAATATTTTTGTTTTTGTTTGTTTTTATATATATTTTTTTTTTACTCATTTTGCTTTGTTAACAATTTTCGTGTGTGTTTTTTTTTTTTTTGCTCATTTAAGTCTGATGATGGACTTTGTATGTAAAATGAAGGGGGTTTGACTGTTTTTTTTTTTAACATTTAATTCGTTTTTTTTTTCGTTATTTGTTTGACTACATTACGTTGAGGTGTTTTCGTAATGGTAGTAGTTGTGTTTTTTTTTAATTGTATTTTAGCTTCAACTAAACAAATCTGTAGAAAAATCTGAAACTCAATGCTGAACTAACTGCAGACGTCGAATGGCAGTCGTTGTATTAAGACGTGTTTTACGGATCTAAAAACGCAAACCAACAAAAATATTTCAACAAAATTAAATTACTTTTATATAAAATAAAAACTAGTTTTAAATTTCTTATTAAAAAGAAAATAAAACAAGAAATAATAGAAAATTCCTTTTACTTTTATTTAAAAATCTATTTCGTTTACAAAGAAAAGTTGTGGAAAACAACTTGTTTGTAATAAAAAGAAAAACCTGAGAAAAATATAAAATTTTGAAAATAAACTGTGATAATTTCAATAGAGAAATTAAAAAAAAAAACAAATAAAAGAAAAACAATTTGATTTTTAAATATTGTAAAAAATCAAGTGATCAAGTGTTTTTTGTGTTGAGTGACTGTGTGAAATTTATAGATGACCGAAAAGGATACTGCATCAATGACTACCGTGCAAATGAAGGCTGATTATGCCGCTAGTGAGGTGTATAGCACCGCTAGTGAGCCACCACCGGTAAGGATTAGATTAGTTTTTTTTTTTAATTTCTTCTAAATTCAAATTTTGCTCGTCAGTTCAGTAGGGAAAACTCATTCAAAGGATGTATAATTTTGTAGTCATTTTTTAATATAATATTTAAATTTTTAGATTGAGATTTTCTTCAAAATTAAACATTAAATTTTGGTACGATTTGAATTTTTTTATTTAAAAAATTTTTTAAAAGGAAATTAAATTATCATTCATTTATACATAGCATGATCTTTTTAAGCAATTCTTTATTTAAAACAGGATTTAAAAAATCTTAATTTTAATAATTTGCTCATTATATTACCTTTAATAATGAATTACTAAAATCATACAGATATTTAGCAGGACAGAACTTTTTTTAATTGAAATTAAATTGCGATCTAAACGAACGAACTAAAAGAGTTTTAAAACGTATGATATTTTGAATCAAAATTAGTAAATGAAAATGTCTTCTTATAATTTTCCCGTTAAGTGTTCTTTTCATTACTTTTGATTCAATTTAAATCCTCAACTTCTAAATCCTTACAACGATTTTATTGATACATATTTTAAAAATTGTTTTTCATAAAAATTTAGATAAGACAATAGTTTTATAGAATTTGCTAAAATTTCCAGAATAAAAAAAATTTTAAAATATAAATTAGAAATGTCTAAACTTCCGCAACTGACTCAAGATATACTGCAGCGATTTTAATTCAATATTTATACTCGTATATGAGAAGTATTTTTTTTGCATTTTTCCCAACAAATCCTTAATTTTTCGGACAAATTTATAATAAAATAGTATTTAAACAGAATTTATGGAAATTTTAAAATCTAATGAATATCTCAATCATTGATATTTTATTTCCCTGATAGATGGCGCTCTATACTCTAAACTCTTGAATCGATTTTTATTAAAATTTTGAAACAGATTCTTAAGTGAAGAGAAAAAAGGAGAAGCAATTGGCTAACAATTAGAAAATATAAAATTTATACTTTATAATTAAAATATAAATTCTATATTTCTTCTAAATAAGTTCTTAATAGGAATTTTCAAGTCCCAAATTTTAAAAAGATTGGACAGAATCCATAAATATTTTAAAGTCCAAACAAAAGATTGAAAAATTTGAGTAAAAAAAAAAACAAATTCAAATTTGAAGAATATTAAAAATACATTTATCTAATGTTACAAAATCTATAATAAATGTTTATCTTTTGGTTGGAACTGACTTTTGGATTAACGCTCACAAATAAAAACCCGGTCAGCATCCGCTGAATTTTTCATATTTTTTTTTTTTTTACAAAAGTCAACAGAATAAAAACATCCACATTCCAGACAAAAGATCTACTATTTCTCAAGCATTAGTTTTATAAAATTTTTGATCAGAAAATGTTAAAAATCTCTAAAATATGTTTTAATGTTAAAATCAAAATTCCTTCTTTTCGGATTCAGAAAACTTTGCAAAATTTCCAATTGAAAACTTTGAAAACTTTAACATAGATCTTTTATAAAATAAACGAATATAACTATTTGCCCGGATTTACCAGATGATTTTCTAAAAATTTTTTATACTTTTTTATTTTTTTTTTTAACTCCTTGATCTTAAAAAATTATTTACAGCATTTCTTTATGATGCTTTTTTAACATAAAAAAATTGAGACTTTAAGTGTTTAAGCAATTTAAAGACAAATTTTAATAAAACAAAAATTTGAAACTTTTTAAAAATTTCTTTTAATTTTTAAACTTTTTTCTCAAATACTCGATCTTAAAAACTTCTTGACCTTTTCGTTTTTGTATTTAAAGAGAGTAAAAGCCAAAATTAAATTGCAAGTCTTTTTACTTATTTCCATTAAACAAAAAGGCAGCCAATAACTACCTCAGTCATTTAGTAAATAAGTTACGATCGCTAACTGCACCAGAGTAGAATCGAAAATCCAATACCTTTTATCAGCATTTTCTATTTAGTTTCATTGAAATCTAAACATAACGCCTAGTGGATTATTTCCAGCATCAGACATAGTTAACACTAAATATGTTGTTGGCATCCGGCTCGAAGGACCAATCAGTAAATGGTCTTGTTGCCTCTGTTTGGCAGTAACAATATAGAGTTTATGAAACACCAGCGGAATGAATTTTCTGTGTTGTCTCAAATTTCATAAGTATTCATGGTGTCTTTCTTTTTATCAATATTAAGATTATAAATGTTGTTGAAATCCGGCTCGAAGGACCATAAACAAATTGCAATCGGTAATTGCCTTTGATGTCTTGGGTTTTGTGGGCCCAAGAATTACGATTTTTTTCAGATATTTCTCATTTAAATCTTATTATTTAGTCATCATATCATCATCATTTTCGAATATTTAAAAGTCTATATTCAGGCTAGTGTTATGAAAAAAATATCCAGAATTAAAACTTCAATTTAAATTTGAAACTTTGGGATAGATACTATTCAGCTTCTCATAAATCTTCAGAAAAACTGTCAATAAACTAAGTAATATTTTAATGCAAATCGAAGAAGAATAATTTTCATATCTAAATATTATAGCATATATGGATACTCAAAGCATCCAATAGTTGCATGATAAGCCATTTTATGGTCTTATTTTAAAATTAGATATAAGTTTACATCCAGCAAAAAATATTGATTCAATTAAGATCTTTTTCATGTAGATCCTTTTGAAACTCTTCTGGATAATTTGCCTACTTTTTTCGACTTGAGCAGAAACATGTCTATCTCAAAAAGCAATTTGGAATAATAGTAAGGAATTTTAATAAAATTAATAACAATCTTAAAATTGTTTTAAAATTCAATTGAAATAGAAAAGACATCTGATCAATTTAATAAAAAACTTTCAAACATTTAATGGAGAATGAAGTTCTTCAGAAAATATTAAAATGTTAAGAATTCTATATTCTAGTAAGACCAACATTAATTTGATTTTTTAAACTTATTCTTCCACTTAACTATTATAAAAAAAATTTAAAAAATAAGCAATAAGCAAATAAGTAACTTTAAAGGTGACCTTTTTAACTGTAACATCTTTAATAAGCCAATAAGCAAGCATCCTCAAAGCATTGGCAAAGCACTTTCAAAGCAAAAATCAAGGCTTTTCGTAAAATCCATTGTTCTAATAAATATCTTTAATTAAATTATTTGCTAATTACTTTATTCCACTTTTTATTTATAAAAGTTGCTAGATAATAAAAGATCAAACAACAGCTGGCACTTTATATAAACTAATGAAATGTAGTTTTGCCTTATAAAAATGTCAATTTATTTTCAACAATTTAACAAATTTTTTTTTTTTTTTTTTCATTGCAAAAATTTATATATATCAAAATGTTAAAAAAAATAAATCCTTAAATTTCTTTTCTAAAACTCATTTAATTATATCAAATAAAACTTATTTAAAATTGTTAAAATTATTTATTTGATCTAAAATAAATGTCCTCAAAAACTACTACAGATTTTTTACTTACTACTTAATACTAATACAACTAATTACCTTTAAAACAAATACTATTTTTGTTTAAAGTAGAAAACCTTGAATCTGGGTTAGTGATGTGTGTACTCAAGTTTTTTTTCACATTATTACTAACTATAACTATTATAAAGATTTACGGTTTGTGGCAAAAAAAAAAAAAGATATATATATATATATATATATATATATATATATATATATATATGTATATAAAATAACATTAAAAACAAATTTCATTAAAAAAATTACATCTTACTTAGTTGTATGCGGCATAAATTCTCAACAATCTCAACATTATATTTTTTGCTAAGATTTTTTTTTTAATTTTTTCTCAAGTCGTTATTGTATTTTTTTTATTATTATTATTATTACTCTTCTACTTCTAGTGATTTTTTTAAGCTGCGTGCTAGTTTCGATTTCGAAAAATTATAGAAAAAAAAATAATAATAAGCAGAATTATAAAAAATGCCATGGCCATTTTATGATGGTAGGAAATTAAAGATTTATATTTTTATATTTTTTCTCAGCCAGATAGTTAAAGAACACATAGAAGTTTTTTCTAAAAAAAACTAACTAGTCACGTTCGTTCGTTTTAAACTCACTTTTGTTTTGCAAGATTTGTATTTTTTTCTATATTTCTGTTTCTGTATTGAAGCTTTGTGCAAGATTTGTCGTTTGTCTATTCTTGTGATATTGAAGTTGCAATAGAATTTGAAATATTCATTAGGTCACAACACGAAATATAATATGGAATTAAAAACCAAAAAAAAATATATTGCGAAAATTTTTATAAAAGAATTTGTTGCTCAAAAATTCTTTAATAAATTTTATATTTTGAGATAACCTTTTTCAAAGGAAATTTTACAATTTATTAACATTTAAATAATCTTTTATTTTGCTTAAAAAATGCAAAAAGCCTTAAAGTCAAAAATCAAGGTTTTTTTTTTAATAAAAAAAAGCTTTTAAAAGCTTTAATATAATTTTTGAAGTATAGAATATTAATTTTTAAATTTATCACTTCTATTTGTTTCTTGAATTTATTTAAAAATTATATTTTATATAAAATATAATTTTATATTTTTCCTAGACTTCGTTTTTAATATTAACCAGTCTTTAAAGTTGTTTATTTAATTTTTTGCGCAAATTTATTTTATATATTTTTTTTATTTAAACCTGGCTTGCATATTAAATATAAACCGGATTTAAAATAAAACTCAAAGCTTTAAACAAATTAAAAAAAAAAAATTTTAAATAACAAATTCGAGGGTAGCATGACAAGTAAATTGGCCTTAGTTAGCTAAAAAGAGTCAAAAATATTAAAGACATAATTTGAAGTTATGCAATTTTAAATTAACAGTCCTTCAAAAGTGTTTCAAAGCGATTTTAATTAAAAATTTGTTTTGATAGAATTCAATATAAAATTGATTAAAAGCTGTTTAATTGTTTAAAAACAAAATAGATTAAAAAAATACATCGTATAACTATCTAATGAAATGTTAAAATATGATTTATTAATTTATTAAAAAATATAATAAATCCGACTCGAAGGACCATAAACAAAGATTTGTTGTTTCTATTTATGGCTACAAAAGCCGAGTTTAAAGTTTACGACTAAATATTTTTAATACAACTCAGTAAAAATTCATTAAAATTCATTCATTCATGCAATTTTCAACACGCTGAGCTTAAGGTTAAGGCGGCAGCCTCATTAACCACAATCAGGCTCGAAGGTCTATGTGTAAGTAATCAGTAATTACCCTTGTTTTTTCAGGAATAATGGAATTTTCATTTTTTGAGCCGCAGCACACTTTATCGGTATTAATGGTGTCTTTTCCACCCTTGAGTTTCCCAACTTTCCCCGGTTCTGTTCTGTAAACCGAATTCAAGTAAACTTTATAAAAAAACGTTTTTAAAATAAAACTTTTCTTTCTAATAAATTTATAGGCTGAAAACTTTGAAAATCTTTGATGGTTTTGAGATATTTAAATTTCATTCAATTCCGATTTAAATAGAGCAATATTTTCAGAATTGATCCGATTTTTTTGATAGACCTTTTCATGTACTGCTCAGCTTAATTAGACTCAACTGTAGATTTTTGTTGATTCGTTTTCATTAGATGTTAGAGGACAGCTTCTACATATAAATTATTAAGTTGTTTTTTTTTTCAGAAAAATCATAAATAACCTTACATTTGGAGGATTTTCAATGTTATGAGGCATCCAATGCTAAGTAAAAATCGAAACTGAAAATCTTTTGAAAATAAATAAATTAACTAGTCCCATTTTGATGTGTGAATTTTATCTTACAAAAGCAATAGAAAATGTTTATCTTACAGTCAATTATTTGTTCACGTTTTTTACTTAAAAAAAAAAAAAAAAAAAAACTAAAAAATGTTGTTAATAATTTTATATCACATAAAGATAATCAGATTATTGATTATTGATTAATGAGATTAAAGTAATCTCATTACATATTAACACTTAAAATTAGTTTTAAATTTATATGTATCTTAAATAATGGCACTTTCTTTCAAACTGATCCAAAAATTGAGAGTTAAAGATAAATTTATAGTTAAGTATTATTTTTCGTATAGCCAACACTTTGCAAGTACTTTTAAAACTCTTCAATTATATGTTTAAGTCAGCTTTACATTATCCGAGTTTTTATCTGAGTTAAGAAACTTAATTATTTTCGAATATATATATATATATATATATATATATATATATATATATATATATATATATATATGTCTATTGAAGATATTAATTAGAAAATTCTTTCATATTTAAAGAAAATATTCAGATATGAAATCAGATTACCTTACTGCATTCAATTGACTTTAAAATTACTTCTTGCAAACAGATGGTTACTCATATACAGCAAAAGAAACTTTAGCATCATTATAAAGTGTTTAAAGTACTCTTAAGGCGTTGGCCATACCAAAAATTATACAATGCATATGTAAAATTATTTTTAATAATTTTTTGATTTAAGAAACCATTTTATTTCATAACTCTCACTATTTCTTTACGAAAATAACTACCTAATACCCAAAGAATATTAATCCAATATTTTTTCTCAACGTTTAAAAATAATCAAGAAAAATTTAAATAAATTTAAAGAAAAAAATCACCATTATAAACGTGACATTTTCTTTAATTGAATATCAACTGCAAAATACTTTATAAACAAAAAAAAAAAACTAATAAAATTAAAAAACTTAAAATGCAATGAAAATAAATTGCAAAATCTGTTTGTATGCGAAAAAATATTCAACAAAAACTAACAAACCAAATAAACAGCTTAAAAAACATGTTGAAAATTTCAATGAAATTTAAACGAAATTTATCATACAGAAAAAAATTCAATGTAAATAAAACTTCATTTTAAAAAAATCAGCATAATCATCTTTCTAATTAACAAATTTTTAAGTAATGAAAAACTCAACTCGGTAATTTATAACGTCTCTACACTATTTAAGTAACCAAAAATCATTTGATTTATTATATTTACTTTTACTTTATAAGGAACAAAATAATGATTGAATAAACATTCTAAACTCATCTCTAATCTTAAACTTAAATATATGAAGCTTTAGATAGTCTAAATTCAGCTTTAGATTTTATGTAATAAAACTATAATTTTTTGAGTTACTGTACAGTTTATTAATTTTTTTACCTCACTATAAAAAAAGTAAATACTTTTCGTATTTCTTTAACTTAAACGATAATAATCACCTGTTTTTCAAATAAAAAAAAAATATATATATTTTTTGTGTAAATTTACCCCAAGTACTTTTTGTACAACTCTTGTCTTTTAAGATTGTAGAATGCAATTTATAAAAAATTGCATATGTAATAATAATAAAAAAAAAAAACAACAAATATTACATACATAAATATTTATCTATACTTATAAGACAACAACGATGAAATAAAATGTTTATATACATTAATAAATTAACGACAAAAAAAAACAGATTTTTATTATCATCATTAATCAAAAGTAATGGTGTTGCATTTAAATTTATAAAAAAATAATGCTTGAAAAATTTACATTTTACATCGTATGAATGAACACTTGAGTGGATGGATAATTTAATGAAATGACGCATTTGCGTTAAAAGTTAAGCAATGCAATGCCATCATAAAACCAAAAAAAGAAAAAGGTTTAAAATTTTTGCAATTCTAATTACCATAAAATAAAGTTGAAATTTTGAAAAAAAAAATATTAATATTTTGCTTTCATTTTTTCATATTAACAGGGTCATAAGGGTTTTTTTAGGGCAGTAAAAAGTAATAAATAAATTAAGCTTTAAAAATTAAGCAACTGAAACGCTCTGTATCATTTGAATACTGGTTATACCAAAAATATATATATTCAAAACTTTAGTTCAATCTATAATTTAGGGCCTGATTCAAATCAAACTGTTTGAAAATAAAATTTGTATGAAAACTACTCAAAAAACATTTGAAAAAATTAGTAATTTTCATACAAATGTTATTTTCAAACAAGCAGATTGTCGTACTGAATCAGGCCATTAGTCAAAAGTTAAATTTCTGTTTTAGTTTATAATATTTTCAGTAGTATAGTATGAAGTCATGTCTATAGTCTAGTCTATAGTGTAGTCTATAGTCAAGTGTATAGTATAAAGTCTCCTCTATAGTTTCGTCTATAGCCTAGTTTCTAATTTGGACTAATGTTTAGTCAATATTTAAATTTATGGTGCAATCTATAGGCTATAGTAGACCAGCTTATAGTCTAGTCTAGAGTCTATTCTATAGCTTACTCTATGGTATGTTCTATAGTCTAGTTTATAAACTAGACTATAAATTAGTCTTTTTTTTCGCTGGAGGTATGGAATTTTCAAAAGATGTATCCAACCCGTATTGGAAAACAAGCACGATTCTAACGTACTAAACCACTCCCCCAGAACCCCGCGGTACTGTAAATTGGTATTACTGCGCAGGACTCGACAGCCATTTATAGCCTACACTCCATTCACTATTTCTGTATCAGTGGAAAACATGCACGATTCTTACGTACTAAACCACACCCCCAGAACCCCGCGGTACTGCCAATTGGTATTACTGCGCAGGACTCGACAGCCATTTATAGCCTGCACTCCATTCACTATTTCTGTATCACTCGGTTGTCCACTAGTGTATGTGGCATTGCGAAGGTTTTCTGTTTTACTAAGTTTCAAGTGGACAGCTGTGTAGAAACGCGTTAAATGCATCCTAGTTTTCTTGGGATTTCAGCATTATACTAATGACATTATCTATTGTTAAGTTTTCGCCGAGTTGGATCAAAAGTCTTGCTCTTATACTTTTGAACCGGGGGCAGTTGAGTATTACATGTTTCGCATTTTAGATTTCTTGTGAACATTCTGGACACATATGAAAGTTGTCGTATCCGAATCTGTGGAGGTTACTCCTATATCATCCGTGTCCTATGAAAAACTGTGTCAGGTTATAGTTTATCTCAACATGACGACGGTTTATCCATGTCTCTATGCGTGGGATTAGTCTGTAGGTCCATAGACCTCTAGTGGAATTTCCCATCGTCTTTGCCAGTTTTCTAGCGTCTTTTCTTTTTCAATTTTTCGAATATTATTTCTGAGGACATTGTCATTAAAGGTAAATTGTCTGTAGAAGTTTGCTAGTTCTTTGGCTAAAATATCTATTGGAACCAATCCCGATACTACGCTTGTCGCTTCCGCTGATATAGTTCTATATCCGCAATAACTCTTAAGCAGCTCTTAACCAGCTTCTTCTAAATACTGAAGACATCTCTTTCATCAAGGAGTTTCTTAGTGCACCTCCTCAAATCGATGCACCACATAGTAGTACGGAATTGGTAACTCGAAAATGTGTCGTGGTCCCCTGATATTTGACATCATTCTTGGTAATGCATTCGTAACTCCGGCTGCCTTATTGCATGCGTATTCCATTTGCCGTTTAAAGTTAAGTCGGCTATAAACTAGTTTATAGCATATAATCTATTCTATAATCTATTCTAGTTTATAATCTAGCCTATGTTCAAATCTATAGTCCAATCTATAGCCTATAGTTCAATTTATGGTCTAGTTCATTGTCCAAAATACGGCTTATAGTTAAGACCAGAATTCTAGTCTGTTTTCTAGTCTATAGTGTAGTCTATAGTCTAACCTATAGTCCAGTCTATAGTCTACTCTATTATTTGATCTATATTCTAGTCTTTGTAATAATCTACAACTTAAAATGTGGTTTATTCTATAGTCTGGTGTATAATAAAGTTTATTGCCTAGTCTACAGTCTATTTTGTAGTATAGTCTACAATCTAGTCTTTAAAATGGTCTGTAATCTAATCTATAGTAAAGTCTAGTCTATAATCTACTTTATAACATAGTCTATAGTCTCTAATCTAATCTATAATATAGTTTATTGTCTGAACTATAGTATATTATTTAGTTATTAGTCCGGTATAAAGTCTTGTCTATAGTCTAGTCGATAATTTAATTTATAGCCAAATCTAAAGTCTTTCATCTGTTTTATCTATAGCCTAGTCAGGCCCCTAGTCTAGCTTTTTATCTAGTTTCTTGTCTGGTACTGAGTTTTACAGCTGTTTTATTTCTATTTATAAATACAAAGTAAATTTATAGCTAATCACTTTTAATCTCTAACTTAATTAAATTTAATTCTCATTTATTAGACAATAAAAAAAATCATTATGTCAAATATAAAATATTTATTACACACAAATCTTGACAAACTGTCAAACGTTCCAAGTGTATTATATACTAAGATCATGTGATCTCTAAATATTTCCTTAAATATGACTCAAAACTCTAAGAGGCATGATAACCCTAAATGTTAAAACTTCATAAAATCAGTTAAATGTTAATTACATATGTATATAAAATAATTAATAACACAAAGTATAAACGAAACTAGTTTCAGTTTCTTTAATATTTTTTTTTTTTTTAATTTAATTATATAGTCGTTTAGAAAAAAGTAAATGTAAATTTTTATATTAAACATGAAATAAATATAGAAATATTAAATATGCAAATTTAAAAATAAAAACCATTGATTTCCTTAAGTTTAAGAGGGAAAATGAAATATGACTTAAACAAAAATATAAGCTCACAATATTTTATATAGCAGTTTTGTTAATTTAGCTTTGGCTAAAATTGTTTTATAAAAATAGTAAAAAAAATTGTTATAAAAAAGTTCCTAATAAACAAGTTATAATTTTTATTAAATAAAGTAAATAAATTAACATAAAGAGTCATGCACTTGTAGATAAAATTTTATAGAAATTATTACAGGGGGAAATATGAAAAGTAATATACAAATTAAATATTTTGCTGTTAATTATTAAAGAAAATAAATTATAAAAAATATATTTTGATTATCATATGATTTTCGACTTTAGGGACACGCCTATTTTAAATGTTTTAACATAAAAAAATATCTACAGTATAGTTTTGAGAGAATTTGAAGATCAGAAGATTTTAAAATATCCAGTCAAAAAAAAAAAAAAAAACGATTGACTTGATCAATAGTTTCACCAAAAATAATAACAAATAACCTGTACCAATAAAATTTTAATTTCTTATATTATTTCAAAATGTCTACTTTAAATTTTCCACACTAGCTTGACAAATTGTCAATTGAAATTTTAAACATGTCAAATTACCAAATCTAATTTTAAATAAAATTCCTTTGCGTAAAATATTTAGAATGCGGGAAAAAACAGACATATGAAAAATGTGACTTTTTAATTATTTTTAGCAAATAGTAAAACGTAATATTTAAATTAATTATTTATAGATAAGTACTCATCAAAAAAAAAACATTTTATATGAAAAGTTTCCAAAACACAGACTTAAGTAACTAATTGATTTTTGTTATTTAAATTGTTTAACGTTTTCTAAAGCATTAAAACCATTAATTTATATTTACTCAATTCAGAAAATATGTTATTTAACATTTTTTTAAAATTTATATGAAAATTCAAAATAACATTATAACATTTTGAAATCTATGTTTATTAATTCTGTTAGAAAATATTTTGTTTAAAAATTTGTTGTTTTCTTACAAAAATATTAATTTTTTATTCAACATTTTTTTACAAAATTTTTCAAAAAATTTAAAATTTTCACTAAAAAATTAAATTTACACTAAAAATTCATATTTTCACAAATGAACCTATTAATTATTAGAAATTTGATTTTTCACAAAAAATCCAATTATTCGCCAAAAATTCAAATTCATTAAAACCTGCTTTTTCACAAAAAATTAGATTTTTCAATAAAAATCCGATTATTTACAAAAAATCTAAATTTTCACCAAAAATAAAAATTTTCACCAAAAATAAAAAATATCACAAAAAATAAAAATTTTCACCAAAAATCTAATTTTTCAAAAAAAAAAATCCAAATTTTTACTAAAACTTCGATTATTCGCCAAAAATCCATATTTTTACCAAAAACCTATTATTCACTAAAAATCCGATTATTCACTAAAATTTTGATTTTTCACTAGAAATTTGATGCTTCACATGAAATTTGATTTTTTTTTTCACCAAAAATTTTAAAAATCGATTTATCAGTAATAGCAAGTAAAAAATTTATAGTCGGTCATGCCCGACAATATAATATCCTAAACCATGGCGTTTGACCCTCAAAATGATTTTCGATATTTACGGAAATGGCCTTATATGAGACCTATGGGCAATTATGAATTGATCCTTATGAATACTTGGTACTATGATTTCTACTTATATAAAACTTGTGTCAAATATTACCTTGATGCTGTTATTTATGTGGTATTTATGCGAGTTCAAGTGATTTTCGGATCTTATATGCGAGATGTGCTTAATTGTAGATCCATGAAATTTGGTATTCTGATTCACTCTTACATAACACGTGTTTATAACAAATTTTATTGAAATAGTGATATAATAAGGCATTTATTAATATTAAAACACTATAGCGGGGGTACATTTGCATGGGAGCTAGGTGAAATAATGGACCAATAATAACCAATTTCAGTAGGTTGTGTCGTTATACCAAAATAGTCATATGTTCCAAATTTCATCAAGTTATCTTTAAAATTACGACTTGTACTTTGTTCACAAGTTATATATGGCGTGACTGATATCCGGGCAACCTGTCAGACAGTCGGACATCGTTTAATCGACTGAATCTATTGCTATTGGTATACTTTAAGGTAGGTGTTGCAATATATAAGAATCAGAATTTTCAAAAATACGATTTTCATAAAAATTTTTCATTAAAAACCCAAGTATTTAGAAAAAGCAAAAAAAAAAAGAAAATAATAAAAAATTTGACATTTATAATATTTTAATTTATTTGAAAATCTCACACTTATTTACAAAGTGTATTATTTTTTTTTAAATTTTATTTTTCTTCACATAATATTTTAACAAATAACACAATAACGAAGTTGTAAATTGGGCAATTATTTTTTATCGTGTAATTATCTTAAAACTAATAATTAAAAATCTAAATATTATTATTAAAATGGCGCATTAACTAAATTCACTTTTAATAAAAAAGATACCGGAACTGATGATTTTTTTTTTTTTTTTTTTTTGCTTAACGAAAATAAATAAAACACAATAATGGAATATTTAACCACGCTTTTATAATAAACTTTTTCTTGAAAATAAATTTGAATATTGCTGATCGATAATAATTTTAAACAATTTATAAAAGCCGGCTTTTTTAACATTAATAATTTTTAATGGTGATTGCCATAAAATATGGCAAAAAATAACAACAAATCAAGACAGCAGCTTTTAGTGATTGAATGTGATAAGAATTTTTAAAACAGATTTGTCTAAAAATTGTTTTTAAAATTATTATGAGTAATTATTAATATACATGCATTTATTATTAAAGTATGTTTATGAAATTATTAGCAAAAATAAAATTCTGTGGAAAAGAGATTAGAAAACTTAGAGATAAAACCAGAGATCAGACAAGAAGTAGTTCTAAACTAGAGAACAGAAGCTAGAATTTACTAGAGAATAATCGGAGAATATATTATAGACTAGATTAGATACTACACTATAGACTAGAGAAAGCAATGTATAAAAAACTAAACTATACAATATATTATAGACTAGCCTATAAATTAAACTATGGAGTAGACTATATACTAGATTATAGACTATACTATATACTAGACTATAGACTAGTCTATAGACTAGACTAGACTATGGACCAGACTATAGACTAGACTAAAGACCAGACTATAGACTAGACTATAGAATTAAAGACTTATTCTGCCTTTTAAGGGGAAAAAAAATTTCACAAAGCAATGAAGTTTTTAAGAATTTGAATTTGGTAACATTGTTAATAAATTTTTTATAAAAATGTTTATGGGAATTTTAAAAGAATTTTTATTCTAATTATAAATATGTTTTATATAATAAATTATATTATATTTTCCTATAATCGTGCATATGTCAAGCATATACTTTAAAGTTATATAAAAATTAACTCATTGTTTTTCACTTAATTGTTTTTCACTTATTTATATTTTTCTTATTTTTTTCTCTATTACTTTTTACTATTTTATGTAACGGTTCATAATTGTATCAACCCTCACCACTCCATAAATCCAACAAAATTTCCTTCATAACTTTTAAATCAATCAAAAAACACCTCCACCACCAACCAACCAACTCAACGAAACCTGACGGCTTATAATATTATGGATTCAAAATAAAAAAAAAAAAAAAATATTAAATGAAAATAAAATTAAATTGAAATCCCCTTCACTCACATGATAAATGTATAAACAACAATCAACCAAAACAAAAATCGCAGCTGGGATTTTTTAACTATAATCCACAACAACAGGTTTGTTGCTCAAGTCTTTTGTTTTGTTTTAAACCACTTTTTGTTTCTTCTCTACTATTTTCAACTACCACTACTACACACTTTAACTTGAATTTATTTTATCGTTATTTCTATGTATATTTTGTATTTTATTTCTTATTTCTTTTATAACGAATTAAGAAAAAACCTGAGCACTCTCATTAGTTTTGCACTAAATATAAAATTTGTTTTACATCAAAAAAAAATCTCTTAACTTTCGCAATTCCACTTTTTTTATTAAAAAAATATTCATATTTCGTAGCTATAAAACCTAATTAAAATGTCATTGTTTAGTTTAGTTTTTTTTTTTTTTTTTTTTCTTCTTCATAATATTTAGATATTAGTGTGTAATATAATTTAATTAAAAAATACTAAATCTTTAAACAATAGCTCCAATAATGAACAGAGTGTAGTTTAAGGAAATTTTATACTTATTTTTTTGCATTTTGTTAACATATTAATTTTAGCTAGAAACAAAGCTATTGTTTATTTCTCCTCTTAATTTTATTTTATGAATAAAATTATGAATTTTTTAAATAAAAAAGTAATAAAAACCAAAAACTTAATGATGAGAAAGGCGATAAAATAGACATTCATTTTTCTTCGTTTCACAAAAAAATATATATATATATTTTTTATAATTATGAATAACATCATCACAAAAATTATTATTAAAACCTTTTTGTTTTCTATAAATAATGAATATAATGAAATCTACTAATTATTTATATTGCTTACAAGGCGGATTTATTTAACTGAATGATGTCTTAATGGATTTACACCTTTTGCTTTATGTATTGCTATAAGCATTTACCTTTAATGGTTATGGCATTTGTATTTAAAACAACATTTTTTTACTGTTTCAATGCAAATATGTACGTATAATTTTTATACAAAATATGTTAATTTTGTTTTAACCTTATACGGGAGTGTCTTTTGTAACAGCCAGCAACACTTACCAAATGCTCTAACAAAAAGTTTAAACATTAACTAAAACCCACATAGTTATATATTGTTTAACCATTTTATAAGAAAGTTTTTTTTTCAATCGCTAGTATTTGTTGCAATCTATGAAGGCAAATTTCCAAATCTTTATGTCGCCTTATAAGTCACAACAAGTCTTTAAGTATTGGGAAAAAAATTTCACAAAGCAATGAAGTTTTTAAGAATTTGAATTTGATAACATTGTTAGGAAATTTTTAGCAAAATTTAGTCAATATAGAAACTATTGAGTTTCGACTATAGACTAGACTATAGAATATAGTCTCGACTATCGGCAAGACTATAGTCTGAACTATTGACTAAATTATAATCTCGAATATCAACTAGACTATAGTCTCGAATATTGACGCGACTATAGACTAAACTATAGAATATATTCTCGACTATACACCAAACTATAATCTCGACTATAGCCTAAACTATTGTCGCAACTATAGACTAAACTATTGTCCCGATTATTGTCTAGACTATACAATATGGTCTCCACTATCGACTAGACTAAAGTCTAGACTATCAAATAGATTATAGTAACGACTATCTACTAGACTATAGTCTCGATTGTGGACTAGACTGTAGTCTTGACTATCAAATAGACTATAGACTCTACTATAGAATGAAGTTTTTAAGAATTTGAATTTGATAACATTGTACGGAAATTTTTAGCGAAATTTAGTCAATATAGATACTATTGAGTCTCTACTGTAGACTAGATTATAGAATACAGTCTCGACTATCGACAAGACTATAGTTTGGACTATCGACTAGACTATAATCTAGAATATGAACTAGGCTACAGTCGAGAATATTAACTCGAATATAGATTAAATTATAGAATATATTCTCTACTACGCACTAAAGTATAATTTCGACTATAGTGGGCTAGACTTAAGTCTAGACTTTAGTCCCGACTATAAACTAGTTTATAGAATATAACCAAATGTCGAATATAGGATATTGTCTCGACTATAGAGTAGACTATAAAATATAGTCTCGAATATAGACTAGACATTAGAATATATTCTCGACTATACACCAAACTATAATCACGACTATAAACTAAACTATTGTCGCGACTATAGTATAGACTATAGAATATAGTCTCCACTAGACTACAGTCTAGACTATCAAATAGATTACAGTATCGACGAGACTATAGTCTCGATTGTCGACTAGACTATAGTCTTGATTATCAAATATACTATAGACTCTACTATAGAATATTCTCTCTTTAGAATATAATCTCGAATATAGACTAGACTAAGAATATATTCTCAACTGTAGACTAAACTACAGTCTCGATTATAGACTAAATTATTGTCCCGACTATAGACTAAACTATAGAATGCAGTCTGGACTAACGACTAGACTATAGTCTCGACTATCAAATAGACTATCGTCTCGACTATCGACTAGACTATAAACTATAATATAGAATATTGTCTCGACTATAGAGTAAACTATAGAATATATTCTCGACTGTAGACTAAAATATAGTCTCGACTATAGACTAAACTATAGGCTAGACTATAGTGTCGACTATCGAATATCGACTAGATTATAGACTAGATTATAGAATATTGTCTCGAGTATAGACTAGACTATAGAATATCATCTCGAATATAGACAAGACTATAAAATATATTCTTGACTGTAGACTAAACTATAGTCTCGACTATAGACTAAACTAAAGTCTCGACTATAGATTATACCATAGAATATAGCATCGACTATAGTCTTAAATATTGACTACTCTATAGTCTAGACTTTAGTCGAGATTGTAGACTACACTTTAGTCTCAATTATAGACTACACCTTAGACTAAACTATAGATTACACTTTAGTCTTGACAATAGACCCAACTATAGAATATATTCTCGACTATTGTCTATACTCTAGACTATAGTCTCGACTATCGACTATAATATAGTCCGACTATCGACTAGTCTATAGTCTCGACTAACGACTAGACTATAGTCTGTACTATCGACTAGACTACAGTCTCTACCATCGACTATACTACAGTCTCGACTTTATACTATAATTTCAATTATAGAATAGACTATAGCCCATACTACAGACAAAACTATAGACTACACTAAAACTTGGCTCATTCGTACCGGCTATTACTACGTAACATAATATCAACCTCTATTGCCCTTAAATTCCAGGTGCAAAAAAAGTTTTAAATTTAAAAATAAACTAAAGATAACAATGATTTATATATTTCTTAACAATATTTCAACGTCATGCGATCCCTTTTATGACACTTTTAAAACAGTTACAACAAATTCACTCTACCTCTACATTGTTTAAAATGTATAAACATTTTCTAAAGCCATAAGTAAATATTTAGCCACACAACTCTATTAATAACCTTATCTCCTCGAAAAAAAAAATAATTTTTCTTTTAGCTCAACTGTATTAATGAATTTTTGTTAAAACACTTTCAGCATCATAAAGTGCAAACAAATATTTCATTTGGTTTTTTTTTTCATTTTTCGAAATTTTTTGCAGTTCAACAAAAAAAAAAAAACACATTTATTTTCATCATATAAATGAATCACTATTGTTTTGTTGTTGATTTATTTAACATAACAAAACCAAAAGATTGACATAAAATTCATGATTAAGAAAAAAAATAAAAAAACAAACTGCACAATGTAAAAAATGTAATGTATTGTTTTCAGATGAATTTATGGCTATAATATATGTAACTTTGGGTATTGTAAGTACTATTTGTAACACTTAGCTGGGAAGGCTTTATGTAGATTTAATGAAATTAAACAAAAAGGGTAAAAATTCGTGCATGTGTCAATGCAAAAAAAAAAAAAAAAATAAATAATAAAAGACAACTTTCTTTATTTATGGGTGAAAGTCTTAAAGAGATTTATTTCAAGTTATAGGTTTAGAGTTAAGATATTTATTAAAAAAATAAATTAAAATAACTTAAGTGATTAAATTGAATTTATATGATCTGTTTATAAATAAATTTAAAGGAATCAAATGGAAACTTACTTTCAAAATTTAATTTAAAATAATAAATGCACTTTTTTTATAATAAAAATTTAATTAATTTACATTTTAAAAAAATCTAAAAAAAGTTATAATTAATATTACTTTTTTTTAATACAATCCCCCTTTTATACTCCCCTCTTACAAATTCAAGTTCACTAAAAATACCTAAATTCAAATTGATATTTGTAAATTGAGATTTGAAAAACAGACTTCATTGAAGTAACAGGAGAAAAAAATTTATAATTTTTTTTCATATAACTGGCGTCTGCTTGCTTGATTAATTTTTTAATTTAATACTTTTTTATATTTTATTTTGTTTATTTTTTTATGAGCTCTTCTTTTTGCTTAAGTCTTAATTAAATTTGCAAATATATTATTGCTATTTTTATTTATTAATTTTTTTTTTTTTTTTTTTTGTTTCTTTGTATGTTTTTTTTTATGTTACAGTCGATTGCTAATTTAGCAAATTCATTAAATATTAATATAGTGTTATTTTTATCTTATTTTATTTCGATAATTTTAGAGTGTGTTATTTTTTTATTGATAGAATTTCTAAAAGCTTAAAAACGTGTATTAGAAGTGTAAAAAATCAATAAATTGCGCAGTAAATATATTGAAGAAAAAAAAAAAGAAAAAGAAATAGCGAAAAGAAATTAAATTATTTAAAAATTTGTTAAGCTTAAATTATTATGATACACAAGTGTTTAATATAAAATGAAAAAATTTACACGTTAAAAAAATTTTTAAGGTGGAGTTCTTTAAATAAATATTTTACAATTTTATAATGGTGAAATTAATTTGTTTTTTTTTTTTTTTTTTTTGTAAAATATGGTTAACATTTTCGTAATATTCATAAAAATGAAAAAAATAAATAAAATGGTTCTTTGCCTAAAAAATTAAAGGTATAATATTAGAAAATAGCAATAGACCATGAGAAATACAAAGTTAAAATGAATTAGAAAATAATCTAGAATATTTTATTTAATTAAAAAAATTACCTAATTTAAAAAAAACATCTATTTTTTAGTATTTTAAAAAAAGTTTTTATTCTAAAATGTATTTTTAAATACTTTTTGAAGTTAATATGTTTGATACTTTTTTGATTTGGTACTTTTTCAAAAAATCCGTAAATTTCCAGAAAAAAAAAATACCTTTTTTAAAAAAAAAGTATTTTTTGTAAAATTATTACTTTTGGGAAAATTATTTTCGTTATTTTTTGAAAATAATTACTTTTTTCGAAAATTGGTACTTTTTAAATTAGACCTCTTTTTTGAAATTTAATACTTTGAAAATACCTACTTTTTGAAAAAAAAATCGGTTTTTTAAATACTTTTTTAAAAAAATTGTATATTTTTTGATAATTTTTGGAAATTTAGATTTTTGATATATGGAAGGAATTTAAAAGCTGATACTTTTTTCCAAAAAAAAAAACTCAAAAAGTACTTTTTCTTAAAAATTTAAAAGAATCGATTTACAAAAAAGATAATATTGAGAATAAAAGTATACAAAGAAGTTTTTTCATAACTAAAATGTTTAAAAATTAAGAAAAATTTTAAATCTTTGATTCCCATTATTTAAATTTTTAATGAAAATTAACTACAAAAAGTATAATTTTACATGATTATATATAAAAAAATTACACATAAATTATATATTTTAAAATTAAATAAATATGAATCTCATTGTCTTCAATTTCTTATAAGTTAAAGTGTAATTTTACATGGTTATATCTTTGAATAAAAAAAAAAAAAAATTCACAAAGTGTAAAATTAAATAAATATCAATCACATTATTTACAATTTCAAAAAAGGATGTTATTTGAAGCTTGTTTTAAAAAATTATTAAAATGTGTAATTTTACATACCTGTATTATATTAATATCAAATTTAATTTATTTAAAAACTATTTTAATGACGATTATTGTATCGACTTTAATCACACATAGAAAGAATTTCTTATTTTCAATTTCTCTTTATTACTTGGTCATAAAAAAATCATGAAAATATTATATAAAATTTATTTTAAAAATTAAAAAATCTGTAAATTTTACACTTAAAAAGAAATTATATTTAAATATTCTCAAAGTTTGTAATATGTGATATGACCATGTAATATCTATGTAAATAAATAAAAAAAATAATTTGATTTATAATTTTTTTTTTTTAATTTATATAAACATTTACACAAAATTAATATTGGGACCTTGTTGTTTTATAAATTAAAAAAAAATCAAATCAAAAATACATATAACATCTTATGTAAATTTACATTATCACTTCTATAGAAGGAGTAACAAATTTAATTAAATTTCCTTCCCTAAAACAAATACATTACATCAGTTTCTGAACTCTATCCATATTTGAAACAATCCAAAATTCAAATAAAAAATATTATTAAAAAAGTTACACAAATTGTGAGCAAAATTATACAAAAATTACACAAAAAATAATGTTAAAAATTTAGAAAAAATAAATTTAAATTTATGAAATTCTTTTTATTGGAATATATAAAATTTCCACTTATTTTAAGTTCTGAAAAAAATTTCCAAAAAGTGTAAATTTACATGCTAATAATTGTAAAATAAATATGAAATTTAACATTTTCTTTAAAATGCCGTAAAAATTTTTATAAATTATAAATCTCGAATATTTTCCTCTAGGTTTGAGATTTTTTTGTATAATTTTGTGTAATAAAAAATAACAATGTAGGTATTGCTAAAATATATTTAAAAATAAAACGTATGATACAAAGTAAATGTACGAATAATAATATTTCGTATAATAATATTTCTGCAAGTCCTTAAATGAAACATAGAATAATAAAATTAAATGTCTATGATTACATTGTTTCAAAACAATACAATACTTTTTTTTAGCAAAATAAATTTAAAAGAAATGTTCCTGGACATTTTATGAATAATTTTATAATAATTTTATTATTGTATGTCATTTTACAACAAATTTACACTAAAATTAAATTTTTAAAGAAATTTCTATCAGATTTATTGTCTTAAAATTTGTTTTTGATTCTTGGAATTATTAAAGATATTTAAAAGTAAAATGTATTATATAAGACAAAATTATTTGTTTTTAAAACACTTCTCTTAACAATATACATAATTAAAATAAATAAATGCTACTGTTACTTTTTTTGCTAGACTTTATAGTTAAGTGTAATTTTACAACTAATTTACACCTAAATTAAATAATGAAATTAATAAATTGTATACTTTACTATCTAGAAATTGTTTACTAATTCTATTAATTTTTTAAATTATTAAAAATAAAAATATATAATAAAAAATCTAGACAAGAATAGTTGCAAAACTACCCTTAAAATTACAAACTTTATTAAAAGTAAATAAAACAAAGTTTTTGAAATCTTTACGATTTTATTGTGATTGTTACAATATAACACTTTTCTTAAAATAAGAAATTATGAAATGCTCTTAATCCTTTCTCGAAAAATATTGTATCTTTGTGTCAAA
Organism: Protocalliphora azurea; assembly: GCA_932274085.1. Classification (NCBI taxonomy): domain Eukaryota; kingdom Metazoa; phylum Arthropoda; class Insecta; order Diptera; family Calliphoridae; genus Protocalliphora; species Protocalliphora azurea. The sequence goes on along the minus strand of OW026522.1, from coordinate 139,481,105 downwards.
TTTACATTAAAATTTCAACAAAATTACATTTTTAAGAATAAAAATAATAATAATTTTTCTCGAGAAATGTTAAAATTGTGTGTAAATTTTATATTAAAATTAAATACAAATTATAATTTGAAAAATAATCAGGCATTTTTTTCAAAATGTAATGTTGGTATAATTTTAATGTAAAAATTACACACAAGTATAAATATATATTCCTCTTAAAATGTTTAATAATTTCAATTGATTTAAGAAAACATTTATGATTTAAGAAAAATATATGAACAGATTTTGTAATGTTAGAAGCAAATTAGTTTTTAGTTTGGGGAAAAGAACTTCAAAATTCACTTTGTAATATTTAGCACTTTTAAACTTTACTTTTCAAGTATTTAGAATTTCTGTAGATTGTTTTTCTTTATTAACACCTTTGTCTTATTAGCCAACATTCTTTTTACATGTTTAGAAATTCATTTCTTAACAAAATTTTTCATTTAATTTTATTTCAAAACTAATTTATATTGTTTTCCCTCAACTTTAATTACAGGCCTACAAACGTCAATCTAATTCAGTGAAAATTGCCAAAATTACTGCATTCACTATAATTGTGTCCTCATTTATTTTGGGTGCTTTCATTTTGGCCTCTTCGTATTTGCAAGCCAAGGCTTCATGTGATCAAGTGCAGGCACTTGATTCGGTTTTGGAAAAAGAATTAATGTTGGAAACCTTGCAACAAGTTAATAAGGTAAGTTAAATGAATTTTATTAAAAATTAAAAAAAAATTAAAGGTCTTGGTCAATTAAAAAATTATAATTTAATTGTGTTAATTAATTTTAAATAAAATTTTCTCATATATACTCGAAAATATATTTACTTAAGTACTAAAAAAAAAATCGTTGCCAATTTATATAATACATACTTTAAAATAAATAATGATGAGCTGAAATTTTTTTAACTATTTAGTACCTAGTACTGACTAGTATGAAATAATAAAACCTTGTTGAGAAACAACTACATACGTATAAAATTACAATCATCAAGGTTCATCTTAGTTTTTTGCAAATTTATTTATACTACTAGTGAAAAAAAAAAATTAATTTAGCTTCAAAACAATAGTTTTAGACATGCAAAATAATAGCAATAGATGGTTGAATGGTTAGATACATACAATAAACAGAAAACAATAAAATGCATGTACTTCCACATAAATTACTAAATAATAGCTAAATCTAAAATCTAGTAAAAAATCTGCCATAATTTTACTAGTTTCTTTTTATGCCAGCGGTCATTGCGCACGCTATATTTTAAATAAAAAATTTCAAACAATTTTTAAATAATCAGCAGATGTCTCTCTGTAATTAACGGATATTAGTGGTGTATTGTTCATTATTATTATTATCATTTTTTTTTTTTTTTTTTAAGTAAATGACATGAAATTAATTTCAAGCTTTATTAGTTTTTTTTTTTTTTTTTCAATTTATGTCTTTTAGTTAGATCTATAAAATTGTTTAAAAATTTTTAATGTTATTTTTTGGTTCAAGCCAATAGACCAGAAAATCATTGTGGATTTTTGATTTTTTATCTTTTTTTTGATGGAAGAGCTAAATGACTTAAAATGTAATGCCTGATTGAAGTTAAAAATTATTACTTTGCTAAATTTCATGTCTTTATAAATTGTAGGGTTTATAATTAGTAAATGGATTTTAGTTTTAATTTTTAGGAAAATATTTTTTGTAATATTGTTTTTTTATGATCTGTTTACAGGATCAATTAGAGCAAAGGACATTTTGCTATAAATTATGTGTATCGTTAAATAACCCTCTAATCTAAAAAGATCTTCGATTTGGTGATCACATATATTTATTACCAAAAAACTTATTTTTTATGAAAAATTTAATAAATCTTAAATCATTAATATCCCACCAAGAAAAAAATTTTTAAATTAGTGATTACACATACATAAGTCCTACCAAAAATCACAACAAACAAATACAAGGAAAAACTTCCAACCCGTTAATATCTCTAATAAATCGAAAAATATTGATAGCTAAAGACCAATTTTGAGTTTTTTTTTTTTATCCCAACTTTTTTTTATCCCAACTGACTCAAATACTTCAAAGTAAGTTTAAGTTCTCTACATATCGCCCAAGACCGCACTTTTATATTCTTATCGTTGGTTCAAGTTCTCTATGGTCAGCTCATGGTTTTCTCACCTACTCAAGTTTTTAATGCTGTATCCTCTGTAGCCATATGTGAAGATTTATCTTATTTTTCAAGTTTTTTGAAACCTTTGAATTTTAAACCCAAAACTAAGTTTTTTGAAAAATTGTTGTTTTGTATTTTTTTGCTAAATTAATAAAGTAAATAAATATTATATTTTGCTCAGTCTTTGGTTTTACTTCCCAGCAAAAACTTTGCTTTCCTGGTAAGGCAGCAGGTATAATTGGAAACAAAAATAAACTATTTATTTTTTGCCTGAATAACTAGTTATTTTTGTTGGACTTGTCCACAAATTCATGTAGTTATTTTTTGACTCAAGGGGTACTCAAAAATATGTACCTAAACGAAAACAAAAATAAAAAAAAAAACAAAAAATTTTTGCCGTCAGTGAGACTCGAACTTGGACACACACTAACCATTCGTTTTTACAGACTAACGTCTTACTCAGTACACCATCTCGCACATAGCATCCTAAGCGACAAAAACTCTATTTAGTTTAAAATATCTTTTTAGACATTTTGTTATAAAAAACTAACAGCCTCAGAATGGGGTTGAACCAACAACCTTCTGGTTGTTAGTCCGGCGCTCTAGCCAACTCATCCACGTGGTTGCAGTATTACTGCGCTGTTATACTACTGAGTACTTATTAATGTAATACAGAGTAGGCAAATAATAATGACACCTCATTACCAAGAAACTACTTTAATAAGTAGTTGTTATTACCGAAAGCCAAAAAGTTTTTGCTGGGTTATTACATAAATTTGTTTGTGGAACGTCTGCTGAAGAATAATAAATTTGTATTTGGTTTTCTTTTATTAATGTGTGGAAATTTTGCTTTTGAAATTTCATTTTAATTCATAAATTGCAAAAAAGTTATACGCGTTTTAACAAAAAAAAACTTTTCGTCCAGAAACAAGAAATAAGATTTTAATAATTTAATAATTTTTCCAGAAATAAGATTTTTGAAAAGAAATTGTAAGATTTTAAAAAAGAATATATGGCAACACTTCGCTTGCTCTAGTTCTCTGTTGATATCTAATGATTTTTTTCGGCTGTTTTTATCTCTATTTGGAGTGTTCTACTGTTAACTTAAATACTTTTGTGCAAGATTCAGGGTTCTCAGATTTTTTTCCAGTCATATCCCCAAATGGCAAATTATTATGCCCAAAATTTCCCAAAATAACTCCTTTTATTATCCCCAAAAATACCCCCAAAAATAATGCCTTAATTTTAGAAATATTATAAACTATATTTCTTTTTATTTGTACTTCAATACATTTCCCTTGTAGACATAAATTTACCTAAATAGTCAGTAGTGAAAAAAATATCCTATAGATGAAATTTTATGGAAATTCTAACATTTGTAACAATAAATAATGCACGATATATATATTGGAGATTACTTAAATCGTTTGAATAATGTGACTTCTCATATATTGCAAACAATCTTATTATGAAAAGTGGGAGTAAAAGGGGTGGGATACTAAATAAAAATCTTACATAAAATTTGGGACAAGCTTTAAATTACATAAAACAATAAATACCCATAAATATATTGAAAATTACTGATTTATATGTTTTTGGGTCCATAAAATTGAAATTCGAACTAACTTTGCAAAACCTCTTTGGTATACTTTCATTTCGCCATGGAATCACTGAGGCAATATTAAATAATCCAAAATTTGTCGCATAGTGTTATTTTAAATTTTGTTTTCCAATTTTATTATATAAAAGTAAAAGTTGCAAAATTATGTATATGCCAACAAACTCCCACGTATTTATTGTACCAATATGTTTCTTTCTTACCCAAAACCAATTCCATCTTCCATCATAAAAAATTTAAAAAAAAAATGTTGCAAATGTTGTAAATAAAACCTACAAACAAACAATGAAATCAATGAAGTAAATTTCCATAAATTATTTCCAATTGACTTAACAATAACAATAAGCAAACAATTGAAAATTGAATTAAAAAAGAAGAAATGTAAATATGAAAATAATAGATTGATACAGATTTCAATTGCAATACCAACAAACACATACAGAAAAATAAATGCATTGCAAAACAATAACTATTTCTTCTTTATTTAATGGTATTTATGTAAATTTTTTTGCAGCAACATTTAAATATGGAGTTTATAAAGTAAATTGAATACAAAAAACAGAAAAAAATAATAATAAGTAAATTGAAATAAAATGTAAAACAATAACACCATAAAGTGAAAGCAGACAGTATTTGTTATTAAAAGTTAAACTAAGAGAGTAGAAACAAAAACAAAAAAAAATGTTAAGAAAATAAATAAAATGAAAATGTAATAAAAATTTAAGATGTATATAAACAAAAAACCCTGGTGTAATAACGCAAGAAATAAAACTGCATCTCAGATAAATGCCAAAGTTTAGCTTAACAACAATCTCTTCTTTTGTATGGATATAAGGCAACTTGTTAGTTTGTCTGACATTATATGAAACATAAAAAAAAAAATACTTTTTTTTTAACTGCAATTTCTTAAAATTTTGTTTGGTTTAGTTGTCGTCTTTTTTTGGTGAACACTAGTGCATGGCACCATTCATTTGTTGTTTATTTTATAAATTTATATGCTGGCATTTGTTATCGCTGCCCAAGATGATGATGACGCTGTTGTTTAACAAAAGCTTAAGTAAATCAAAATTATTTGAAAAAAAAGCTTTACATAAAACCATTTACTTTTTAACATAATAAATATGTAGCTAAATAAATACAGTTTAATTTTAAAATTCATACACACTTTTGAATGTACATATTTATATGAATGTATGAGTAACAATGACAACTACATATGAATGTGAAAAAATAAGCTTGTGGAATAAAATGAAGTTTCTCTCTTAAATCTTTTGTTTTATTTGGGGTTTCAGTAATAATTAGTGAGCCACAGTGGTTCTGAGAATCAGATTTTTATTATGAAAATTTAAAAAGAATTTAAGAATGAAAAGAAACAAAATTTTATTTGTTCTTGTTTTTGGTAGATTGAATTTTCCTTTATAAAATAATTTTTGTTAATCTCTAACGATTAATATTAGCTCAATTTATTTTTTGGCAAGTCAATTTTGATATCTCTCTTACTTACTGCACAGAAAAAATTATCCCAAATAAACTTTTAATAAAATTAATAATTAACTTTATAGTGAATTTTAATTATATTATTCATTAATGTAATTAACTTTATAATTAGTTTAAAATTTTTTTACATAAATCGACAGCTCTTGAAAAATATAAAAAAAAAAAAAAAAATATAAAAATAAAATAACTCTAATTCAATTTGCAATCATTTTCAACTGTTTGGGCTCAATATATCATTAAAAAAATAGTAATACGATATATTTACATAATTTCCTCTGTCTTCAGTAACGTTTTCAATGTATAAATGTTTCTTAAATACGAATTTTAGTAATTTGATGAAATTATTAATATTTCGATGCTATTGTAGATAGCATAGATTAATGACGGGAGCCGGAAGTTATATTCAATTTGTTTCAAGGCTGTTCTATGAAAGATTATTTATATATGTATATTAGGTCAGTTCATATTGATTTGTTCAGATATTTGTCATATTGTTATTGGTATATCAGATACGATATTACTCGTATGATCTTAGTTGGAACGTCCCGCAGATATTAATGCTTTTATGTTAAATTTTCGGAAAATAAATATAAGTACAAACATTACACACTTTAAAATGTATACAATTTATAGTCATTATAGTGAATTATATTACAAAGATTATACATAAACTGCATACATTATTTTAAAATCTAGTTAAATAAGTGTACAATACCAAAATTTAGTTGAAAGAAATTTGACATATAACTTGATATATACGTCTTGTCATCTTAAAAATTTTTTCAAAAGTCACCGATAATCACATGTGAGCTTCACGAGATACTCGTGGTCAAAGGATATAAAAATCTGATTTATACGTGATGGTTGGGTGTATATGACGCCAAGATGAAACTATATATGTACCAAGTTTCCTTTTCCTTAATCAAGTTTGGAGTTTTTAATATTTTTCTGATTTAATTTTACTCGTATTGCATTATTTAAATATTTCTAATAATTCAATAAATAACTATATTTAAATCCGTGCGTTTTTATTGAAGGAGGGATTTAATTAATTATAGAATTGTAACAATAAAATTTGTCGTTGATTTTAGACAAACATTCAATCATAATTATAAGTAATTTGATTAAAAGAACTAATTGAATTGGCTTACAAAATCAATTATTCTAATTAGAGCAAAATCAAACAAGAATTTAATTAATATAAGCAATTCGTAATTGAAGTACACTTTTATTTTTTCTCTGTACTCTATAGTTTGCTCAATTTACCCCTTGATAATTTAAATTATTTATTCAATTGAAATTCTCTATCGCTCGCAAAACATTTAAATTTCTCTTCTCCAGCACTTTATCGCTATATAAAGCTTCCCATCGATTTTTTAAGTTGTCTATCACTTGTTCAAGTTCTCTATATTTTCCTTAAATAATTTCAAGTTCTTGTTCAAGCCATCTTTGACTTGTTTAAATTTTTCAAGCTAAATATCGCGTTTTCTTTCGCTTGTTCAAGTTCTCTATCACGATTTAATTATTATTATTATTTTTTTTTTTTTGCCTTATCAAGTTCTTTATCGATTTTTCAAGTTTGCGCTCTTTAATTCAGGTTCTCTATAGATTTTTCAAGTTGTCTATTACGTTTTCAAGTTCTTTATCACTTTATGAAGTGCTATATCACTTATTACGGTTTTCTATGATTTCTTCAAGTTATATATCTTCTTGTTCAAGTTCTTCATCACTTGTTTAAGTTGTTTCTATACATTTTTCAAGCTATACATCATGTTTTCATGTTCTCTGTCACTTGTTCAAGTTCTCTATCACGCTTTTAAGTGTGATCAGTTTTCCACCGATATCGTGAAATGATTGATACATATATATGATTAATATACAGCATTTATAAACATTCCTTACTACCATTATTCTATTTCATTTTAAGCTATAAAATTTGACATGTTGACATCCGAATTTTTTGGCGAGACTTTACATACAGATAGATGCTTAATAAATCTTACCAAATATCTAAAAAAAAGCAAGAAAACGATTAAGTTTTATGATCTTATGAAGTTTTTATCGTCTCCTGTAAAATTTTCTTTATGACTTATACGCCCTTATATGCTTTCATGCTTCACTTGCTTAATTTTTATATTGACGGGTTAAGTACTATCGAGCTAATTCAGATTATTTATCGCTTGTTTAATATTTGTTGAAGTTTTCTCTTTTTGTCATTAATTCAGTTTATCTAACAAATTTTGAAATCTGTTTACATCTATCTCTTTAGCTCAAGTTCTTTTAAGTTTTATCTGGCTTGTTAAGATTATCTCTCGCCTACTGAAATTATTTATTGTCAGATCAAGATATATATTACTTTCTGAAGTTCTCTACATTTAAATCAAAATATCTTTTGAGAGTTAAAGTTGTGCAAAGGTCTTCTAAACTTTTATTAAATTAGTATGAAAATAAAACGTTAAAAAATAGTTTTTATGAAAAAATAATGTTTTTTACTTTCACAAAAGTAAATTTATTTGCTGCAATAAAAATTAAGTTTAATAGCTTTTAAAGAAAAAAAAGGTAAAGTTTTATAGCTTTTAAAACAAAAAATTGATAAATCTAAGAGTACCTAAATCACTGTTTCCTCTCTATGATGAACAATAGTTTATGTATGTATTTATTTATTTTTTTCTCTCTGTCTATATCTGACTTAATCGATTGTTTTGTCTATTAGTTAAATGACTCAAAAATGAGCGGTATATATATATATATGTACCTATGTTAAAACATAATGTCTGTGTAGCCACTCTCTAATATGATGAATGTTTTGTCTTTTTTTTTATTATAAAATGTTATTTAGTGTTTTTTAAAAGTTGTTTTTGTTTTCAAAATTATGTAATAGCTAATTTTTTCAACAAATTTTTTATCTTTTTGTTTTACCTACAAACAAACATACAAAACTATACATTAGATTGACATCATATATTTATTAAAAAAGACTCCATATTTTAACAACCTTTTTTTGTCTTTATTTTGAGTTTACATTTTCGTTTTTTGTATTTTTCTTCACATTAATTTTATTATTTATTTTCGGTACTTTTCCTTTATCCATTACTTAATAGTAATTTAAAGTTTTTTTTTTTTGTCTTCTTAGCTACCTGTATTGTATTTTTTTCTAAAGCTACAAAAACTTTAAATAAATTCCCATTAAATTAAAGGGGATTTTTTGAAAACATCATTAAATTAATAATTTCAAGATTTATTAATGAGATAACTTTTGGCTAGTGGCTATCTTAAAAGAATTATTTTTTGTGGCAAATATTTTGAAATTCTATAGCTTTAATAATAATCTTTTTTATGGTAATTAAAAAATAAAAAAAAATAATTAATTTGTTTTGGCAGACAATTTGTTGCAGACAAAAAGTAAATTTATATGCAAAAAATATTATTTGAAATGGAGAATTTTTTTTTTTTTGTCTGAAATTTTATTGCAAATTGTATGGAAATTTTTGTTCAAGTTTTTACGACTTAATATATAATTTAATTATATAAGAAACTTCAATAATTAAAAAATAAAACTAACTTAATTTAAAAAAATATTTCCAAAATATAAGAGACTTACTAAAAACAATTTAATATTTCATAGTCTGAATCGTACTTTGAATAATATAGATCTGCTGAAACCTGTTACTAGCAAAAATTCATTTATCTCTTATTTAAAATTTATTATTTTTTTAAATTTATTTAATTCTTTAAAAAAAAAAATTCATATTTTCCATTTTAAATTAATATTAAACAAAATTACCACTATACAAAATAATATTGCTTTAGCATTCAAGTTTATTTTAAAATATGCTAAACTGAATAACAATGTTGTTGTTTTAGCAAAAAAAAATTAAATTTAATAATAATGTTTTTAGAAAAGACATTAAAGATTTTTAAGTTTAACTTAATATAGAAATAGATTTCTGAAACATGTTGCTTTAAGTCTTATCAATTGAACATGTTACCCGCAACATTTTTCTATAAAGCATTATACTATTTTCAATTTCTTAATAAAATGTTTATAAAAATTAATCAATGAATTTGAAGTAGATTTTTTTTTAATTTCCATCAATGTTAGTGCAAAAACAAAATTCGTTTTGTTTTCAATATTTTTTTTCAGAATTTACTAAAACAATTTCATATTAGAAACCCTAAATCGTTGTTTAAATATTAAAATGTTTCTGAAACATTTGTTTTGAATAATATGTTCTAAGTAAATTTAAAAACTCTTTCAGAATTTTTAATTTTAAATTACAAATTATTTAAGAAAAAAATCCACAATTTATGTTGCCTCAACTTTATTATTGGCTTTAATAGATAAAGGGACTTTACAAACATGTTGCTAACTTCTTTTTTAATAAAAACTTATGCGGTAGTTTTTATTTAAAAAAAAAAGTTGGCAACATGTTTCTAAAGCCCTTTATCTATTAAAGTCAATAATAAAGTTGAGTTGTTTAATTAAATTTTATATACAAAAAGATTTTAAATACGTAGACAAAATTTTATATTAACTCTTATATATATATTAATAATGTTGTGCAATATGTTGTTTTATGCGTTTATATAATAAATATAATGCCTGCAATATTTAAGCTTCAAACCTTTAAAAAAAAAACATTAATTTTCTTGGTTCTTTTGGTTGTTTAAAGGCAACATTTGTCGTACTTTTAAAGACAGAAATCTTTGGCAACATGTTGACTGGACTATTTTTAAATAATAAAATAATAATAAATAAAAAATTTTAAATTAAATATTTTTCAATACCTTAAGAATTTAATGTCGATGATTTATAATGATTATCCCCTGCAATATGAAATAAAATTATAAGAGACTGTTAAAAATGTAATAAAGTTGTTTTCTTGGTTTCTTTCTTCATCTTAATAATAGTGCTAAGTGATTTCTAAATTAGTCTAGTTTCTTGTCTTCTTTTTTTCAATATGAATTCATTCTTCTTTCATATTTAGAATCATAATAATATTCTCGCTTTTCATTAACATTAAAGTTCTAATTTCTTTAAAATTTCAAGAGGTCTATTTACTTATGTATGTACTGTATGTTCATATATATTTTCCATATTATGTTAAAAATAAATAGGTATCTTTAAATTTATATGGCCCATTTAAAATTGTTCCCTTATTTTGTTGTGTATACTTAAACTTGTTTAATTTTATATTTAAAAAAAGTTACTAAATCTTATTTATTATTTTTTACAGTTTTTTTCGAAGATTTTATAAAGACCTGTCTTATTTTTAAGATTTTTTAAAACTTGTTTTTTATCAAAAGCAAAAATGACTCATATTCATGTTTTATTAATTATTTTGCATTAAATACAAATAAATTAACTTAAAATTGATTCAAGGAAAGAAAGTTAAAGCATCAGAAAAATAAATAAACAGATATTAAAACGGATGTTGTCTAAAGATTTTGGTATTTGGCAAAATTTTAAGTAAACAGTAATATGACAAGAATAATATAAAAAAGGCAAAAGAAATTTATAATTCTTTGAAAACATACTGGTAATAAAAAGATAAAGTTTCCTTAAGAATTCAAGGAGTTTTAAAAGGAAATTATTTTAAATGTGTTATAATAAATATTGCAGCAACATTTAAATTTTATTTTAATAATACATTTTAGTTAACAATTTACTAATATTAGAAAATTTATAAAAACGGAAATATTTTGCAATCTGTTGCCGGCAAATTTGTTTAAATTATATTGGATTGAACATGTTAGTGGATTTACTTTTTTTTTCACTTATTAAAAGAGGCAATATTTCTCAATTTTTTAAAAATATTTAAATATAATTTTTAAAATAAAATCAAATAGTTTTTAATATTTACTAATATGTTCTTAAACATTATTGCTATGACGAGTTACTTTAAGGTGAAATTAAATAAAAATAAAAAGTATCAATTTTGTTTAGTTATATTTATTATAATTTAATATAATTATATTATATAATTATTGACTTAAAAATAAAGTTGCTAGCAATATTTCACTTTGAACAATACGTAAAAAACTTCAAAGACATTGTTTTAAATAAATTGCCAACTATTTTTCTTTGGTTACACTATTCATATATATTTTAATATAGAGCAGTACGCTTAAGAATTAAATTAGAAATGTTTCTGCAACAAGTTGCTTTAAAAGAAAATTAACACATTTGAAAGTTTATGTTAGATATCAATTTTTTAATATATGTTCTTGAATTCAATATTAAGTCATAAAATAGAACTACAAAATGGTATTACTTGGAAAGTAAATATCTTTTGTAACATGTTGACAACATTATTAATTACATATCATTTTAGCTACATTTAAGCTACATTATTTTTAAAATCACATAAAAATTTGTTTAATATTTAATTATATAGAAATTTAAAGCATGTTGCATAGTATTTTAGATTCAATAATATATTAACCATATTATTGAAACATGTTGAATAGTATTTTACATTCATTAATGTTGTTGAAACATGTTGCTCTTAATTTTAACATAATAAAGCGATATTATTTTTTATATCCTCCCTTAAAAATATTTAATTATTTTTTATGTTTTCCATGTCACAACAGAAACTTTTAAAACATTTACAAAAAATACTGAATTTTTTGCAACATGTTGCCGATTTTATTTTTAATGATTTTTTAAAATTTGTTTAATATTTCAATTATATAAAAATTGAATTAATGCAATTAACAATATTGTTGCAACATGTTATAAAGTTTATATATAAAGAGAAAATAAAGCGATGTATTTATTTTATTTACTGTTCATTTATTTTTCAGTTTTCATTTTCGTTACTGAAATTATGAGTTGTTTTCATAAAAAAAAAATAAATAATTCATTAGCAACATGTTACCGAGTTTAGTTTTAATATTAATTGAATAAAAAATTTTTATTATAAAATAACAATTTTACAGCAAACGAATATATTGTGTGATATTTTAAATTTCTTTGCAAAATAACAAAGTTGCTTAAACATGTTGCTTTAAAGTTTATTTTAATTATTATGTTTATTGACAATATTTCTTCAAAGATAAGCAATTTACATTTACAATTTACATATTTTTTTTTTTTTTTTTTTTTGAAATGAAAAACCCACAACAAATAACAACAGTTTTTCAATTTATATTATAATATTGCTTTAAAGTTTATTGTAATTAATATGTTAATGGCAATTTTGCATTTAACCTTTCTTCAAAAATAAACAAATTGAAATGAAAAACCAACAAAATTTTTTACAACATATTGTTTGCATTATACATTATAAGACTTTCCTCTGGCTTCTCTAAAATTAAGAAATTGTTTAGCAATTTTCCTCAAAATAAATTAAATGTATATCATAATTTCCTGGTTGCTGCAACATGTTGCTTTAAACCTTATTACCTTGAACTTGTTTCGTGTGACATTTTGTCTCTCCGCTTATTGCTTAAAACTTTTTTAGTTAAATAAGTTGGCGTTGAGATTTTCTAATATTTTCCTCAAAATAAATTAAATGTATATCATAATTTCCTGGTTGCTGCAACATGTTGCTTTAAACCTTATTACCTTGAACTTGTTTCGTGTGACATTTTTCTATATGTTATACAAAATTAAAAAAATTTTTATCAATTTTAATGTTTCTGCAACATGTTGCTTTATACTTTATTATGTTCAATGTTTTCTTTAAAATTCACCAATTTATTAACTAATTTTCAGTTTTATTAAACTTACTTTTAAAAATATTCCTTTAAATAACTAATTTTCACAAAGTAATGTTTCTTATTTAAACAAAAATTGTTGTTTACTTAATAAACACGGAAATCATTTTTGAAAAATTTTCTACTCACTTTAAGTTTTATGCTTAAATGATTTCTTTAAAAACTATACTTAAAAAATAAAACAAAAACGAATATTTGCCAAGTATATTATGCAAGTTGCAAACAAAAATTGTATACATAATTTATCAACAAAAAGCAACAAAAAATAAAAAAAACTAAATAAATAATAGAGAAGTAAGTACTTAGTATCAGTTGTATTTACAAGATGTTAAAGGGTCATTTCCTTTTTACTATTATGTTTAACAAAACAGCTTCTTTTTATTAAAGTAAAAAATAATAAGAAATAAATAATGGTTTTAAATCATCTTCTCATCATTAGTGTTTGTTTCTTAAGTCTTTTGTTTAAGGAAAAACGAGTTTTTCTTTTTATGGTCGTATAGACATTTGCTTAATTTAACGTTTTTTGTTTTTGTTAAATTTTTGCTACCACAATTTTGTTTTTTCTTTTTCTGGGCATAAAAAGATTTTATTTTGCTGGCAGTTGATGTTAACAATTTTGCTATATTGTCTATGCCAAAAAATAACAAAACGAACAGAAAAAATTGTTATAAAAGGTTGTTTTATTTTGTGGTAGCTGGTTGGCAGCTATATACGCTGCTTACTTAAAGTTTATTGACTTTTTATAAAAGCTTGATTTGTTAACTCGAAAAAAAAACCAAACAAAATTGTGGAAAAATATTAGATAAAACCATAAATATTATGTTGTGTAATAAATTGAAAAGATGATGTTGGTTTCTTTCATAAAATTAAAATTACATAAAGTTTCAATATTTTTTTTTTTTTGGTAAAAATTGAGGTCATATGTGAAAGGCTATAATCTGAATAATGCAATAAGTTGCTAGCAACATTTTGTGATAGGTATGTTTAGTTATAATTAAAAGGAATTACAAGAATTGGAAAAATTATGGAAATATTTGAAAATTTGTGAATTTAAGCCACATTAAAATTACTGAAACATGTTGCTAACAAAATTATGTGGTAGAAAATTTTATATTGGAATTATGGAAATTTATAAAAAAGATTTAAATAATTAATAATTTTAAATTTAAGTCATTTAAAGTTTACGGAAACATGTTACAAAACATTTTAGGCATTTTAAAAAATATAGCTTTATTTTAATTATTTAAATATTTTTTTTTTATTTTATCCTCTTAATAAAACTTATAGCAACAAGATGATATAAATTTTTAAATAATTTGCTATTATTTGAAAGTAATAAAATTAAAAAACGTTTTCATATTTAAGCTCATTTTCGTAGCAACACTTTGAATTAATATATTTATTTTAAAAAAGTAAATAACAGATATAAAAAAAAATTATATGATATTTTTTAATTGAATTTTTCCATTTTAAAATACTGAAACATTCAAGAACATATTGCCAGCAACACAAAATTTTATTACTATAATTTTTTTTAATACTAAATATTTTTTATTTTGTAACAAAATTTGCTACAATTATAACATTTAAGCCTTTAAAACACTCAGCAACATTTTACCAGGAACCTTAAATAATAATTTTAATTTTATAACGGTTATTCTTTGTAACATTTAACTACATGTCGCTAGCAATAAAAAAATGTATTATAAATATTTTGCAAACTTTAAGTTTTCTTTTTATAGCAAAATTGACACCATTTTACTCGCCTTCAGGAAAATGTTGCCAGCAAAATAAACTTTATTTAATAGTATTTTTAAAGCATAATTTGCTTTAATTTAAAATAAAACCAAAATTCTTCTAAGGAACATATTAAAACAAATAATTATTGCCTTTTTTATATTTTAAAAATCAATTTTAACTTTCATTTAAATCAAACTTTTTTAAATTATTGTATCTAATATATTAAATTTCAATTTTTCTCTTTTTTGTTATAACTGGCCATAACCCAGTTTTTTGTTATTATTAATTTTTATTTAATATTTTCAGTTAGAAATCAAAACAAGCATTGTAATTTATTTAAATTAATTTATCATGCTTTGCAACATTTTAGTTTTGCTTATTTTTTTAAGTTATTGTTTAATAAATTAATGTTTTTTTTTTTGGACTTATTAATGCTTTAATATGGTAAATCGTGATTTAGATTTTTGTTTAAATGGCCATAGATATTTAGGAAGATTTATATTTTATTGTAGTTATTTTTTTATATTTTTCATTAAACAATAAATCATTTGTAGCTGATTATAAATGAAAAATTGTAAACATGGTTGGTAAAATAAATATCAACACAGCAGAGCGTGAACTGTGAAATTTTAATTTTTCTAAATGAAAAGCGCTACTAAAGTGTAACTTGTTTGTAGAAAAAGAAAAAATTATGAAAACATTTCTGGTTAAATTAAAATTTTAATTTTGATGCATAAAAATTGATAATGTTAGAAAAAAAATAAATGTTTTGTGTTTAGTTATGTTCATACTAAACAAAATTAGTTTGAGAGCTAAAATATTTAGGTAAAACAAAAATTTGTTTATGTGATTAACCTAAATTTAGTTTTATGTTAATTTAGGAATCTTTGGATAACTAAATTACATCCGTTAATATTAAATAAAAAAACGGAACTATTATAATTGCTAAACAATTAATTAGCAGCATGTAACTTAAGTTTTTAGAAACATAAAAAATAAAAAAAGAATACTCTTTTTAAATGATAACTTAAGGCATTTTTGAAAAATAATATTATTTTTTTTTTTTTTCTGTCAAAGCAATTGTTTACCAACATGTTGCTTAAGGTTTTAACAACATTTCATAAAGATATAAATATTCTATCTGTATTTGAAATTTTTTTATCGTACAAATATTGCTAGAACTAAGATTTTTTAGAAAACAATGTAAACTTTGTTGAATTATTATATGTTTTTAGCAACATGTTTGTCATTCCGTTTGTAATTTTTGTAATATTCTGGGAACTGGGAACTCATATGCATACATATATATTTTTTCAAAAATGTACCAAATTTACAAGAAACGACTTTGAAAAAAAATCAAAAAATTGCAAATTTTCAACAAAAAAAGACTTATTTTAAAAAAGTTAATCTTTCAAAAAGTATAAAATTAAAAAAAAGCACAAAGCTCCAAAAATATAAAAAAAGAAGTACAAATTAACAACGACAAGTACTACATTTCAAAAAAGTCCCTTAAAAAAAACAATACCAACATTCATAAAAAAGTTAGGCATTTTCAATAAAGTACTAATTAAAAAAAAAACGTACTTGTCATTTTAAAAAAAGGACCCAATTTCAAAAAAGAAGAAGTACAAATTTTCGAAAACAACTATTTTCATAAAAGTAACAATTCTCAAATAGTAGTATTTTTTTTTCAAAAAAAAAAAAAAAAAAAAAAAAGAAAATAATAATACAATAACAATTAAAAATAGTACAATTTCTCAAAAGAAAAAAAAACAACCACAGACAAAGTATCCATTTTAATAAGTAGCCAAAAAATACCATATTTTAATTTAGTAAAAAAAATATCAATTTCAAAAAATGATAATAATAATTTCCAAAAATATATATATATAAATTTTCAAAAAGGTATCATTTTAAAAAAAGTAATTTGAAAAAGTAACATTTTTAAATAGTAGTATTTTTTCAAAAAAGAAAATAATAATACAATAACATTCAAAAATAGTACAAATTCTCAAAAGAAAAAAAAAACAATCACAGAAAAAGTATCAATTTTAATAAGTAGCCAAAAAAAAGCACTAGCTTTCAAAAAATACCATTTTTTAATTTAGTAAAAGATACCAATTTCAAAAAATGGTAATAATAATTTCCAAAAAAAAAAAAATATATATATATAAATATATATATATATATATATATATATATATATATATATATATATATATATATAAATTTTCAAAAAGGAATCAATTTAAAAAAGTAGTTTGAAAAAGTAACATTTTAAAATTTATTAAAAAGAAGTAAGAATTTTGAAAAATAGTAGCAGTTTCCATTTTTATTTTTTTCTAATATACAAAGTACCAACTCTCAAAATAAAAAAATACAAATTAAAAAAATCAAAGAAAAAAGTAATATTTTCCAAAAAAAGTACCCATTCTCAAATAGTAGTATTTTTTAAAAAAGAAAATAATACAATAACATCAAAAAAAGTACTAATTATCAAAAAAAAAAACATTTGTCAGAAAAATTACCATAAGTAGCAAAAAATACTAATTTTCAAAAAGTAGTATTTTTTTAATTCACTAAAAAGGGTGTCGATATTAAAAACAATACCAGTTTTAAAAAAGATAATAATTTCCAAAAATACAAATTTAAAAAAGTACCAATTACAACAAAAGTCATAATTTGAAATAAGTATCATTTTTAAATTTTCTAAAAAAAATAACAATTTTGAAAAATATTACCAAATTCAAAAAACTAACAAACTTCCTAAAAATAAAAACAAACTTCCTTAAATTTGAAAGTACCAATTCCCAAAAATAAAAATCAAATTTAAAACAAGTGCTAATTTTCAAAGAAAAATGTAATGATTTTGAAATTAAAAATAAATCTTGAAAAATAGTACCACTTCAAAATATTGGGAATTTCAAAAAAAAAATGTTCAAAGAAAAAAGTACCAATTTCAAAAAACTATTAATTTTCATGAAAAAAAAGAAACTTACAAAAAAGTACCAATTTTAGAAAAATTTTCCAAAAAAGTTACCATGTGCTCAAAAAGCACCAATTAAAAAAATAAAAATTTAAAATATATATATTTAAATAATATAATATATTTAAAAATGTAAAAAGTACCAAATAGCAAAAAACGTACCTACTAATTTCTAAAAAAGTATAAATTTTCAATTAAAAAAAATACAATTTTATACAGTTGACTTAGGTTGTAAAACTTTTTGTAAATTAAAATTTTTTGAAAAGTTTTGATTTTCAGCAACATGTTACTTATATTTGTTATCAACATATTTTGTAATTCCTCCATTTTCTATACTTTAAAATATTTTTTGGTATTTTTTAAAAATTGTTTGGTATATTTAATTTAAATTTTCTTTCAACATTATGCTCATTCAGCAACATGTCTCAAAAATTTTTCACTTTATTTTTTTTAATTGTTAAAAGTTTTTTGAGCTAAAATAAAATAACGTTAAATAGTTAAACCTATTTTAATTTTTTGTCAACAAGTTTACAATTTTCCAAACTTTACTTTAGCCTTTTTTTCTATAAATTCGTAAAAGAAACTTTTTTTATAAAACAATTCAGAAAATTTTTGAAAAATTAAGTATATTTTTAATTAATAAATTCATTGAAAAACTTACCATTTTTAGATGACTGGGAAATTTTTAAAATATAAAAATCTTGAATTTTGAATAAACCATATTTTAATATTTTGCTTTCTTTGATTAAATGCTGAAAAATATGTATGAAAATAATTAAGTATTAAAACATTATTAGCAAAATAATAATTATAAAATATTATTGGCAAAATAATAATAATAATAATAATAATAATAGGCAAAATAATAATTTTATCCCATTTATTATATATTTACAACACAAAAATTCAGATGGTTTTGAAATTTCTAACTGACTTACCATTATGAGAAAATTGCGAGACCTATTTAGCAATTAAAATTAAATTTTGGCCAAATTTAATTAAAACTTTATTAACATATATATATCTTTCCTTATCTTTTCATTTTAGGAACTTCCACGTGCTGAAGCTTTATTGGGTCGTGAGAACAACAATGATGATGATTTGCAAAATCTCGATAAAGAAGAGCCTGTCACGAAGGTGGAACATAAAATGGTTAAAGCCGAACGTAAGCCCTCCGAAGAAGAGACCAACATGAATGAAAACAATGAGAGCGAAAACAGTGAAGAGGCCGAAGAAATGCAAAAATATCCTGGTAAAATTCCTTTGGAATTGGACTTAAGTGATTTGGCTGCTGCTCTATTGCAAAATAACAAAAAGTAAGTTTTACTAAAAACAGAAAAATATGTTCATTTCTAATTAAATTTATTTGTACTTAATCTCCCTTACAGATCTCGCATGAATTGTGTGGTAGAACGTAAACATGCTGAAGAAATTGTTGACTCGCCCTCGAAAACCGTAGCTCTGCCATTCGGCATGAATTTGACCACGGATCCCAAAAAGGCTCGCATTACCGGTGAACGTATTTCCATTTTCTGTGAAGGTGGTAATGAAAACAAGGAACAAGAATCAGCTCGTAACAACAACCGTGAAGAGGATGATGATGAAATTGAAGATGTTGAAGCTATTCGTCCCATGTTCATACCCTTCCAACGTGTTCCCATTCCTTTTGGAGCTATTCCAAATCGTTTCCCTTTGACTCATATGCCTCAACGTATGGAACCCATGATGCCACCACGTCAACAAGAACAACAACATGGTTTCTTGCGTCAAATGCCTCCACCACCACCACCTTTCCAACAATTGCCCATGCGTCCTCCTATGCCACCTCAAGAGATGCAAGCTCCTCATCCTGAACCTCAACGCATTGTACGCATTCAATTCCATCAAATTCCCATTAGAGAAATGATTCATATGGCCAATGATGTACCCCAACAAATCTCGGTTCAACAACACCAACAACCTACACCCGTGCAACAACAACAACAGCCACAACAACCCCAACCACAACAAGTTCAAATTCAACAACAACAATCGCAACAAGCTCAACAACAATCGCGTCCTGAATTCCCTTTCTTCCAGGTAATTTAGTAAATTTTTGTTATCAATCAAAAAATTTCATATTCCTTTATCTCCTCCTTAGATTCAACGCATGCCCTTGGGTTTGGCCTTGGAACGTGCCGGCATCACTGCTGAAGATTTGAACAACATTCAACGTCTCACCGAAAATCGCATTAACGAAGAAATCCGTCTCTTTGCCAACGACTCCGATGAAGATGAAACCAGCAACAGTTCCGAAGACGATGATGAAAATGATGAAACTGAAAATCCTGTTGCCGCTAACGCCCAACAAAACAATCAACAACAACAACAACAGAGCAAACCTCAAGATCAACAACAACCTGAACAACAGCAACAACAACAAGCTGAACGTCAAGCTCGTATGCAAGAATTACCCATGCCCATTCAACGGCTTATTTTACAACCTTTGCCCGAACAACCCCGTGATACCATGACTCCACCCATGCCCGATCAACCCATGCAACGTTTGACCATGGGTCATCCTGGTTGGGGTCGTAGTTTAGCTCAACCCGTCAGTATTCCCGTTCCCATGATGGAGACACAACAGGATATGTCAGCTCAGGAAGATCAATCATCAGCTCAAACAGCTGAAGAATCTGAGAGACCACACTGTAAGTTTCGAGGAGGAGGGCGGACTTTGTGTACCTTTTATTAAGACAGAACATTTATTAGAAATCTGCTGGGCTATGAAATAAACTGATAGTACTGACTGTCTGCTTATTTCATTACCCAGCAATGAATTGTCTATTCTGTACTGTTGCCAATTTGTCAAATGCATAAGAAAGTTAAGTGTAATTGATAAATGTCAAAAGTTCAAATCTGATCAATTTCTTTTAAAAAGCTCATCTGCAAACAAAACAACAGAGCCGTGAAATTATTAATACTATTTCTTCTTAAAACGAAAATAATTGACAAATTTGCAAATGTAATCAAATTAATTCTAATTCATTATTTTTATTTTCTTTTTATTTCTTTTTATTTTCAAAATTATTAATTACTAACTTTTTTCTCTTTATTTCTTTTTATTTTATTTTTTCTTTCTCCCCTTACCAGTTGTCCAGCCCCGTTCCGTCTAATCGTTTGATTGTAATTAATCATCTGTGATGTTTACTGCTGTCTCTTTTTGTATCATCTACTTTAAAAAAAAAAACAAAAGAACACAAATTAAAATTTTGTAAAACTCTTTTCCCAAAATACAACATAAATCTATACATACATGTGGCAGCTTAATGTTTTTTGAACATGTATACAATTTTTTTACCTTATTATTTGTTTGGTTATTTGTAAAAAAAAAAGTTAATTGGTGTATAATATACATTACATATATATAATATATAAGAACATATACTAAATATATTCCAATAAAGTGAAAATTTAATTTATAATTTTTTAACGTTTTCTTTTTCTTGTTGTTTTAATTTGTTACTTTTCCCCTTTTAGAAATCTGTTCAATCAACCAATCAATCAAATAATTAATTAATCTTTTTTTAATGTATAAAATTTATTAATGTATTACTATTATATAAATATATATATTTTTGTGAATCTTTATTAAAGTTGCATACTTATATAAATATTGTTGTTAAATTTTAGAAATTTTTTTGTAAAAGGAATTTTAAAAAATAAATTTGTTTTGTAAGTAGAATCAGAAAAACCCAAAATACAAAAAAATAATAAAAAATATTTGTAAATAAGAAAACAAAAAAATAAAAATGGTTTAAGTGATTTTATCCAGAAAAGGTGAGGATAAAAAATAATACAGGTTATTAAGTTAACATTTATAATCTAAAACACCATAGGTGTTCTGATGTTTGTAACACATAGAAAATGTTATCCAACACCCACCTAAAGTATATCAATCGACCCAGAATCACTTTTTAAATCGATCTAACGAAGTCCGTCCGTCTGGTTGGCTGGATGGACGGCTGACTGATTGTCCATGTAAACCTTGTTCACAAAGTACGGGTTGCAATTTTAAAGATAATTCAATGAAATTTGACTCGGGGACTTTTATGATATAAGAACGAAGCCTATTAGTTGTGATCGATTCATTATTTCACATAGCTCATATACAAATGTCCCCCCGGAATAGAATTTAAACAATCAAAAATGCCTTAAAAATAAGAATATTTTAATTAAATTCGGTAAAAAGAAGTTCTGTACAAATATCAATCTTTGTACCAAATTTTATGAAGATCGGTCCACAACTGACTATAGCACCCATATAAACACTAATAAGTTTTATGTAAATAAAAACAACATTGCCAAATTTTATGAGAATCGGTCCATAATTTACTATAGCTCCCATATAAACCCACTTCCAGGATTCGCCCTAAAGTGTATAGTATCAACGCATTAATCTGTATTTGTATATTTTATTTTACGTTTAGTAAAATTGGCCACAGGTGTAATACAAGTTCCCAAATTTTTATCTTTCTTTCTTGTTTTCCTTTGTTGTTAAGAAAATTTTAAAATTTATTAAGTTTGCAACATTAACAGTGTCAGTGAGGTTTTTATTTTTGGCAAAGATAGGACAGAAAGTTTTTGTCCAGGCTTGCTACAATACAATAAGAAGACCTCCCATATCTCCACTTCTCAACCTCTATTTTATTAGTCAATAATTTTCATTATGGCTTCGTTCCCGATTTTAATACCTCAACTTTTATAAAGAAAGATATTTTCGTCAGGGAAGGAATGTCAGCTTTTTTCACTAGGGCAAGTTTGCCACGCTCCCATGGGGTTGTGATGCCTCCCAGCTGATCCCTCAGCAATTCCCTGGCAAACCTGTAGTTATCGCTATAGATTTGTAGAGCGTTTACATCAGCTTTTAGTACGTGCTCCCCAATCTTCTCATTTATGGCATCTTCTACTTGTTTTTGATGGGCATTCAGATTTTGCCAAAAACCACAACTAAAGTCCATGTGCTTCCACGCTACTACATTGGGATATGTGGGCTGCTCCTTAGCCTATTTTTCGTCTTGCTTTCTCTTCAGAGAGAGTGGGAATTCCTTTTGGGAACTTCAGCCGAAGATTTCGCTGATGCCATCGCTTGTGGATACTTTTGGTACGTTTTATCCAACGACGTTCTGTTCCTCCGGTTATCGAATCCTCTTACCCTTCTCGGTAGAGGTGGGTGTAGAAACATCGTTCTTTTTCGTAGCATCCCGTCGACGCTCTATTTGTTAGCTTGCTCTCTGTCTCATCTTTGCGGATTTTCTTCGTTGTGATAGGGAGATTTCTCTATTTTGTGGTGATTGTGGCTATGCTCGCACTCACTTCCTCAACCATCTTTTATTCTTTTTGCATAACACCGTAGTATTTGCTTCATTGTTGGAGTCTGAAGTATCGGTTTTCTTGTATGTCTTTTGTGGCTGGGAATGCATTATGCTCACCTTTGGATTCGATTTTTCCATATTCTGTTACGAACGCTTGATGACGACGATCTTCCTCATGCTTTGACTTATATTGGGTTCCAACCTTGCTTGCATTTACCACTGCACTTTTTAAACATATAGTATGAATAAAGTGTTATTTCTAATTTTTGGCTCCCTTAGAAATGTAATGGATTAGAGGAGGGTAAAAAAATTATCGGATCACAAGTAAATCACGCTTTCAATTAAAAACTTAAATTGCAAATACGTTTTAAAGCAATCCAAGGAGAATAGATTAGTTTAAATGTAAAGAACTAATAAAGAGTTACTTTAGTTTAAAAAGAGTTGTACAGATTCAGAGAACTGTACATTAACTCGAAAAACTTGTGGTCCATTCCGATTTCCTTCAGGAGAAAAGAAAGAAGAAAACCCGAAAATGAGAACTTGGTATAGATGATAGAGATCCGCGAGAACGAATAGAAAAAGTGAGATAGTAGATATAAAGTTTAGACTTTAATGCCCTTGCAGTCCGTTTCTATGCATGATAGGTTCCATCCTGGAACCATATCCTAATTGCCCTGTTGTAAAATACGGCAGTTCCACACAGCTTTCATTAGCAGCCCTATTCGTCAGCTATGTCTTTCATTGCCAACTATATCGCATTGAGCCAGTACACAGCATAGTCTCACTGAATAGTTACCCAACAATTCCCTAAATAATAATTTTCATTATCTACATTTGGGTAGTTGATGACAATTCCATTAAAGGTCTCTTCACTAAGGTCCGCAAACAACACCTCATTTCTATTTGACCTTTCTGGTTAATGTTTGGCTGCTTACAGAATGATTTAGAATATTTATTAAACATTAACTTTTTAGGTAAAGTTAATATACATAATACATAATTTTCCTAGAACTCTTACAAAATTTTGCGCCTTCTGGAATTTTAATAAAATTCATTCTGTTTAATAAAATTCATTCTGTTTAATAAAATTCATTCTGTAACATTCTGTAATTGTAAAGAACTCATACATAACACACATCATGCAACTGTAAAAATGTACTCTTTTACTTACTTCCGGAAGTTCCAATTCCCACTGGACTTTTAAAGAAAGTATGCCAATTATTATTATTTTTTTTTTTAACTTTCCTCAAGTTACCGAAATTTGGAACTGCCTTGAAATATCCTTAAAATAAAAACTCATAATCAATTTTAATCATAATTTTCTTAATTTATTAATTTTTCCTTTGTATTTTAATTTGTTTGACTAAATTTATTTAATGGTTATGTAATCAAATATAAATTAAATACATGTAATTTACTTAAATATACTAAAAATTTGTTTTGTTATATAAAACAAAAATTGTTTAAAAACAACTTTCTGTTCAAATATGTAGAAAAATATTTACAAAATCTCAAATGTTTAGACGTTTATTTAAAAATAGAAACACAAAACGAAAATAAAAAACATTTTCTTATAAAATAGTTTATAAATTTTATGTTATAATTAAATGTTTTTAACTTAATTTTTTGTTTGTTTTCGTTTACATTAAAAATAAAACAACCACTCTTGTTAATATATAATTATTTTTTGTTTTTGTTATAAATTATTCTAAAATCGTAGTCCAGGCTTTTATTATTATTTTTATTTTATGTTGTTAATACTTCTATTTAATAACTATTAAATGGTGTTATATAGAATTTATGTAAAAAGCATTTTTTAAATTTATACATGCCTTAAGATTTTAAAAGCACTTCACATCTACGAAGACAACGTTTCAATATTTTTTTGGGGGGGGCATTTGCATTATTTCGTCTAGAAAAAAAAAAATAGATAAAGAAAAAAAGGTTTATGTTCCGTAAAATTGTTGTTGTATTTTTTTTTTTTTTTTAATTGTTAGAAAGAGCAAAAATGAACATGGTTTGGTTAATACAATGGACATGAAGAAATAATATAAAGACATATAATAAAAAAAAAAAAAAAAAAAAACAAAAGTAATAAGGGTACTTAACATTAAATGATAAGAAATTGACGAGTAAATTTATAGCGTAGTAAGTAGAGAAAATTAAAACTATTAACAATACTGCAACAAATTTTAAAATATTTATTAAGGAAATAAATTTAATTATTGTATAAAATCCATGAATAATAATAATAATAATAATAATTACATGTTTTAATAAAATTTTAGAAAAATGTTGCTTTCTTATTAAAGCTTTAAAGCTTTATTTTACATGAGGTGCATGAGTTTGCTTCAATTCTAACTAGGATTTATTCATTGACATCGAAGTATATGGCCACAATAGCCATATCCTTCAAAGAACTCATATAAGAGATTTCTCATATTTTGAAGTCTTTTTAAAATTTTCACAAATTCAATTGGGAAAAATCATACACATTATAGAATACAACTAGAAATTTATGTAAGAGGCACTTCGAACTAAATTTTCAAAAAATTACTCATTTTTTCAAAACAGTAAATCAAAATATATGTGACTACAGGTACTTTGTTGTTGCATGAATTAGGGTTTTGACAATTGAATCACATATAAATATCTACTTTTAATATTCAACAACCAAAAATTAAATGTAAATAATATTAAAAAAATATATATTTTCTTGATTTGTAAAAAATAAATACATTTCGGAAATTAAAATGTGATAAAAATGTTTAAAAAATAATAATGTTATTTGGAAGGATAATTTTGGTGGCTTTTTATTTTGTTTAAATCTCTTAGAAGTGAATTCGTACAGACATTTACAATTCAGTTCTAATTCAACAACACACACGTGTATTACAACACTCAAGTTAACAACACACATCCCTGCAAACATTTTCTATCGAAAGCGTAACTATATCGACACACCAGGAAGTTGATATGCGTCGCTTTTACTATCAAATTCTGATCTACTTAGTAACACCGTTCGGGAAGAACTGTGCCACTAAGCGATAGTTCCTTTTGAGTAACGCTTTAGTGGGGATTTGAAGATTCGAATTAGTGACACTCAATACTGACTAAAGCGTTACTCAAAAGGAACTATCTCTTAGTGGCACATTTCTTCCCAAACGGTGTTACTAAGTAGATCAGAATTCGTAACGCTTTAGTCAATTTTGTGCATCACGTATTAAGATCTACTATACCGCAGTAAAAAGTGTCTAATAAAAAATCGTAATTCGAATTTTCCAATCCCCACTAAAGCGTTACTCAAAAGATGCTATATCTAACTATATGAGAATTCAATAGTAAAAGCGAAACATATCAACTTCCCGGTATGCCGATGTAGTTAAACTTTCGATAGAAAATATTTGCAGAATTTTAAAACTATTTTGCATAAAATTTTTAAAATAATAATGTCAGTAATACTTACAATTTAAAATAAAGGATATAAAATATAAAAATATTAAAAATTTTTAAATCACAAAATTAACTCTTTCTGATATTTATTATGGAAAGCAATAAAATTAATTACACAACAATATTTTCAATTCAAATTAACATTAAAAAAATAATTTAAAAAAGAATACTAAAAAAATATTTTAAGTACAAAATTAGAAAAGAATATTTGTTTCTTTCAAATTTAACAAAGTAGGTATATATAATAAAATAAGAATAATTATTAAATCTTATTTATTTTTTAAATAACAAAAATAACTCTTCCTTGTATATATTATAAAAAACATTGAAATTAATTTCTATTAGAATATTTGCAAAATTGTCTGCAGTTATTAGTATATTCGGCGATAATGTAAGATTTTTAAAAAGGTTATGATGTTCGCATTATAAAATGTGTAATTCAATATTTCCAAAATGTTTAGTAATATAATATACGATTTCTAAATATTACAAGACTACATTATTATTTATTTTAATTTTGTATTGAATTTTCTATGTAATTAAAATAAATAAAAATTTTTTGGTTAATTTTTTCTAAAATCGCTAGTTTTTCTAAAATAATTAAAGAACAAATGTATTACACTTTTTACAAGGCGAACACTATATACTTTTCTAAAATCATACTTTCTCGCTGAACAAATAGCTGACTATTAAGAATTTTGGAAATATTTGAAAAAATATTTATAATAAATTTTCTCTAATTTCTCTTTCAAATGTTTCCACTTTTATACTTTATTACCAATTTTAATGATGATGTACCATTTTAAATCATTATTTAAATTTTATCTTGGCCCTGAAAGTTTTTTCAATCATTTTTGTTAATATTTAAGATTTTTGAAACTTAGAAATAAATACCGCTACTTAACCAAAAATTACCACAATCTACTCTACACAACAAGAACAATCTTTGAATTCTTTTCAAACTTTTAAATAAATTTAATTTAAAATTTTAAAAATTCAAATTTAAAGTGTAAAAATTCAGCTCTACTAAAAATAGTGCAATGCATTCCCAAAATTTTGATTGCTGCGTATATATATATATATATATATATATATATATATATATATAAATTTTAACCTTCCACAGAATAGACTTGTAAAATTGAATTTTTAATATATTCGTAATTTTTTGTTCTATAGAAAATTATTCTGAAAATTAGCGACTTTTGCTGCGGGCATATCATACATAAGTCATACTCTCACACTTTTAAAAAATGTTGTTTAAGTTATCAAGAATTTTATATAAAACAGAATTTTCTGTCCATGTTGTGGCCCTCAAATTGTTAATAACATAATTTAATTTTATAGAAAATGTTTTGATAAATGTATTCGCTTGCCCAAAACTAGTTGAAATATTAATAATTTTTTTTAATTTTGATAAACGCTTACCTTATTTTCTTAATTTTCCTTTTATAAGTAAAACTTATGAATTTTTTGTTTCACTATCAGCTTATTTTTTCACTCTTATCACTTCATTTTTACTAAGCAAAATTATATTGTTTCTGCTTGTTCTTTTTCCCATTATGAAATGTAAACAATCGTCAAAATCATGATTTTATGATAAAATTTCGAACCTAATGTGTGTTGTTTTTGTAAAGTTTTGCACATTCTACTATTAATCATCTTAGAGTGCCGAATTCGACAGATTATGTGGATTGGTAAACAACAATAGAAAAGGTGTTGAAAAATAGTGTTTTCGTTTTTGGATAACTGTAACTGTTATCCAAACAACTTCTAATAGTGATTAAAGAAGTTACGTCTAGAAGATTCAATTCGTATACTAATATATTTTATTGTTGGAAAATTGAGAGAAATCTTCTATTGCACTTCTAAGAGTGGCGAAGAAGTGAGCTATTTCGAAAAAGAATTCACTATATGATTGCAGGGATGACAACAATAACCTCTGCATATACAGTAAGTACTACACATGGAAACAACAACACTAATAGCGACACTGTCTCTATCAACACATACGTCAACAACGCGCAGAACAATTGCAGCCAAAGAATACAAGCAAACAATATAGCCACCCAAATGCAAACATTAAACGTAAATTGTATACATAATATAACATTAATCAACGAATTCGGCAAAAACTCAAAAGATGGTAGAAGGTTTCCGCAATAATTTTCAACAAACTACAAACTAACTTATTACATCTCGTAAATCAGCAAAAAAAATAATTTATTAAAAACATATTACACTAATTCGCAATGAAAACAATTATGAAACTAATATTGTAAATTATTATTAAAAATTATCATTTTAAAATTAATGCATATATAATTATAATATCCTGCAGATACGGCTTCACGGAACTAGAATTATAATGAAGAAATAAAATGAAAAAAATTATTAATATATGATACACATGGTTTATTAGAATTCATTAGCTTTATTTCCCATTAAGTTTGATTTATCTACATTGAAGGATGTGACCATATCCTTCGAAGAATTCATTTTTTATGGCATTTTCCAGATTTGAAATAATTTTTTAAAATTTTCATAAATTCTATTTGGAAAAAAAATTCTTCACATTCCATTAACTACATTTCCCATTAGTTTTTATTCCTTGACATCGAAGGACATAACCATAATGACCATATCCTTCAGAACACATCATGTTTTCTGTGTCAAACATTCATAAATTAATCCAAATTCAATTTTTGCAACATAATTAAAAATTAAAATTTAAATAAAAAATATCCTAAACTTAAATTTCGGAAATTTTTTTAAAAATTCATATAAACCCGAATTTTACGTGCTGCAAATTTGTTTCTCGCAAAGGCGTTTTCTTTTCTGAAGAAAGATGTTACATTGTTACTGTGTAACATTATTTAAAGATTATTCTTACCCTCATAAAGTGGTACCCTTTATATGATTACAATAGAACAAAAAATGTGTGACATATTGTTGAATTGTGTCATTTTTTGAAGTATTTATAAAAAAAATTTAATATCGAATTTTTGATCAAATATCAAATTTTTAGTGAAATTTTTAATATATATATTTTTTAATTACAAATTTTTGTTGGAATTTCTAATTTTTGGTAAAATTTCGAATTTTTGTTGACATTTTAGGTTATTGGTCAAATTTTGATTTTTTTGTGAAATTTGACATTTTTGTTGAAATTTGTGGTTTTTGGTAAATTTTTGGATTGATGAGATTTCGAATTTTTGGTGAAATGTCGATTTTTTAGTGGTTTCAAATTATTGCTGAAATTTAAAATTTTGTTGAAATTTGAGATTTTTGGTAAATTATTTTTTTTTTTTTTTTGGTAAATTTTTTTTATTTTTTTAGTAAGTTTTCGGGTTTTTGGTAAAATTTCGATTTTTTGATAAAATTTTTGATTATTGGTGAAATTTCGAATTTTTTGTGAAATGTTCATAATTTGGTAAAATATTAATTTTAAAGCTCTAAATATTAAACCCAAAACAAAATCTTGTCGCAGAAATATTTGAGATTGCTGTTAAAAAAAAAGTGCACCATTACCCAAAACTAGAACAATTTTTTCATTTCATTTCGAAATACGATTTAAGGTGTCTATCCGTTTTCCCAATCTCATTTAATAAGGGATTTATTAGCAATTTTCCAAACACGGTCCTATTTATTTCAGGAATTGATTTTTTTGGAGTAAAATGCGACTGATTAAATCAAAGGTTTTGCACTAAAATTAAAAAAAAAAATTAACCGAAGATAAGTTTTGTGAATTTAAATTCGGGGAAAAAACTGTTATAACTAAGGAGTTTTAAACATACATAAGATTTAACCGCTTACTTCTGTAATAAAAACACCAATTTTAAATTTGATATCGAAATATAATTCACTATTTCTACTGAAGTTAAAATATTCAAAAAAATAACAAATATGGACCTTATAATGTTTAAGTTGTTACTATTAATAAAAATATTCTTTTAATTTAAAAAAATGAGGTAAAAAGACATTTACATTGAACCAAATCCTTCAATATTAGATCAATTTAGCGCTTTTTGGATTGACAACGCTGACGATAAAACAATCGCGAAATTTGACTGGTGTATAATTAATTTAAAATATTAAAATTTTTTCCTGCCAAATTTTTTGCTGATATAGCAACCAATTTTGTATGTGAGCATTTCGTTATTTTTGAAATCCATATTTAAATTACGCAAATTACTCTAATAGCAACAAAAATTTTTAAAATCAAAAAAATAAATAAATAAAAATAAAATTTTAAAATAAATTTTAAATGGAAAATAATGAAAGGTCTAACGTTAATGTATTAAAATAAGTTATTGCACTTACCTTTAAATTTATGTAATTACGGTCTCTTCTATTTTTTCTCATACAATTAAATTGTGTAAATAATCTGTTTCAGCTAACCTTTGAAGCCTGGTTTGAAAAAAGTTCTTTAAAGATCTTAATAACACTAAAATTATCACAATTTGCAACTCCATTCGTTTAGCCATTTTCACATTGGTGACCCTCACAATTGCCCCAAAAGATGCAATTACCGACACCACTATAGCAAATGAGAAAAACAGCTGTTAAGAAGACAAGACTGCAAATGGTACAGGGTTTGCGCTCCAGAAAGAAACCAATCAAATAGAGCACAATAAACATGACATGAGTTTCCATAAGAGCAGGATTGGTGGGCTTTGGCAACAATAGCACCGGCAACAAACATTGCAAACAATACATTGTTATTGTTAGCAAACAGATGTAAGCACTGGTGGCTATCTGTCCTGACTAAAGTGGAGAAAGAAGTACTCTTAGCCTTAGGGACACTTGCGAGTATAAGTTGTCTGTTCTAAATCGAAGCAATAGCTGTTTTGGATTAGTCATTCAAATTTGAAGCACAATTGTGTAGATGATTTCTAATTAAATTTACAATATAAATTTCTAAATCATTTGCAGGCAGGTTAATACGTAAATTGTATCATCTATAAAAAAAATGAAAAAGTATGCGTTCGTTTTTTACTTTTCTTTTTTTTTCTAATTCCGGCACTTTTTTTTTTTTTGCACCAATCCCTTTTAAGACAAAATTGTTTGTCTTCAATTGACTCAAATGCTAATTACTATTTAGCATTTTTATAATTTTATTGAACACACTATATTTTAGATATATTTAACAATTTTTAAACGATTATTTTTAAAATTTTAAGGACTAAATAAATTTTTTCTAAGAATAGTTTTTTTCTTTTATTTGATTGAATATTCTGACAGCTTTTCCCCAAAGACCTGCGCCGAATAATTTCAATGGCGGCTTTTGTAAAAGTTATTAGCGGCGGCTTAAAATCGGGTAGTTAGTCGACATAAAATAAAAATTACAGAAAATTTTTACTTTGTTTTTTTTTTTGTTACTGTTATTTTTTAAAAATAAATGGTTTTTATTTTCAGCTTTATTGTTTTGAAAAATGATAATTTTGTTAGCCATTTTTAATTAAATAAAAACGGTAATAATTTTAAAAATAAGTTGCTTTTCAAAACAAATTCTTTTAATTTAATATTTTTTTTATTGTAATGCATATTAATTTTAAAAATTGTTACTTTTATTTTTTTAATTTTTAGTTTTAAAAAATTGTTTTTTATTTTTTTATTTGGTACTTACATATATATAGTGATACGTTTTGAAATATTGCAAGTTTTTTAAAATGAATTTTATTTTAGAAATCTTGTACTTTTTCAAATTAGGATTTTTGAAAATTCAATTTTTTTTAAGTTTTCACTTTGTTTAAAAAATGTTGAAAATTATTGAAAATTTGAATGGCTGTTTTGTTTAACATTTTTTATTTATTTTAAAAAATATTTTAAATTAGTTTAAAACTCGTACTAGTTGAATTTATTTATTTATTTGTCAGTTCATTTTCTTTTTTTAAATTTGAAAAATTGGTACTGAAATAAGTTATACTTTTTTGAGCATTGACTTTTTTAGTAATTAATATAATTTTGTACATTTCATAATTTTTGTATTATTTGAAAATCGCTTTTTTCCTAAAAATAATACTTTGTTGGAATTAGATTTTTAAAATTAGTATATATCAAGTATTGAAAATTTTAATTTGTTTGAAGTTAATTGAAATGAAATAAATTATTCTGAAAATTAGATTAGAAGAAATAATTTGACAAATAAATATAACATTCCTCAGAATTGCATATTTCCACAATGTTTTTTTTATAAAAAACATTCTCCTCCTCGCTTCGACAATTAGATGGCGCCCTGTACACTTATGTACTATTAACCAATCAGCTGTTGTTCGGTAAACACCAATAACAATAAATAATACACAAAAAGAAAGCATCACAAATATGCAGTTACAATTCACACCAGAGACCTGCGCCATCATTTTTTCAGACGATTGTCTTGAACCGCCGATAAATTTTAAAGTCCACGGCCGCCGATAAATTTCAAGCTTAACCTAGTGCCTATACTATTAATTATAAAGGGATCTCGATGGACCGAATAGTCTCTTGGTGGAAGCGGAAAGATGCCGCCCTTTTTAACCTAACCTAACCTAGTGCCTATACTAAACAAATTTTTATCAAAACAAACATCAAAATCGGGTCGAATCTGTACAAGGTGACCTCAGTTAAATAGCTGATTATTATTTTTGATTATACAGCTGTCAAACTTCATATATAAAAAATATTAATGAATTCGCCTTATTGTTGTTTTCGTACAACTGTTATCACCTTCCATAAACTCGCGTTGATTTGAACGTTTGTCGTGATAAAGATTTATTTAGTTGTACTCGAAGTAACTTGACTTTAAAAATCCAATTTTTTAAAAACTTTTAGTAAGTTCCAAAAATTCTTTAAATTGAAAACTAAAATTATTTGTTTTAATTTTTAATAATTTTGACATTTTTAAAGTCATCCGCTAAATTTATAAATTAAAATTGTTTTAATTTTTAATAATTTTGTTTATACCGCCAACGAAATTTTTAAATCCATCCGCACATATGGCTGCGGCCGCCGTTGAAACTGATCGGCGCCGATCTCTGCTGCAGACAGATAAGAACGATTATTGAACAACAAAATACAGTAAAAGCAACAAGAAGAAAAAATATAAATTTAAATGCAAATACAACTTGTTTTCGAACGACTACCGCTTGAAAATACAAACCTACTCAACACGTTACGTTAGCAATAACCAGAAATCGGAGCTGTAATTTGTGTATGATTAAAAAGCACAGTGTTTTTCCACATTCATCGCCACCACCAACGCAAACCGCTAAACAACAGACTAACTTCAAAATTACTCCTAAAAATCCCGCAACTTTGTCCACAATCTATGATTTGATCATTATGTGGACAATAACAATAACAAAAAAGCGCTGGAAAGAAATTGCAATTGCTGTGGGCATTTTCGTATTCATTATTATCTCTTATAAATCCTTGTCGGCCAAAGATTTAACTCAAATTAAAGATCGTTTTCGCAGTAATCCAGCTGAGGGCATAGACTCCCTAGATTTATTTGCTGTGTACGAAAAACAACATCAATTGTTGCAACAACAACGTTATGAATTGGAAAAGACAAAAGCAGAATTGGCTCGTTTACAAGACGACATGCGTGCCTTACAATCAAATACTCCTCGCAAATATCCCAAAGTGAAATATTTAAATTATAAAAATCGTAAAAGAATCTTAATAACAGGTGGTGCAGGCTTTGTGGGTTCTCATTTGGTTGATAATCTTATGTTAGCCGGCCATGAGGTGATAGTGGTGGATAATTTTTTCACTGGCCGCAAACGTAATGTTGAACATTGGTTGGGTCATGAAAATTTCGAATTAATACATCATGATATAGTAAATCCCTTGTTTATAGAGGTGGATGAAATTTACCATTTGGCCTCGCCAGCTTCGCCGCCCCATTATATGTTTAATCCGGTTAAGACTATAAAAACGAATACAATGGGTACCATAAATGTTTTGGGTTTGGCCAAACGTGTTATGGCAAAAGTTTTGATAGCCAGTACATCAGAGGTTTATGGTGATCCCACGGTACATCCTCAACCAGAAACCTATTGGGGTCATGTAAATCCTATTGGCCCGCGTGCATGTTATGATGAGGGTAAACGTGTATCAGAGACTTTGAGTTATGCCTATGCAAAGCAGGTGAGTAGAAAATAATGATACTATGGTTCAAAAGTTAACTTTTGAACTCTGGGTTAAATGTTCAAAACTTTGATTATATTTTAAAATGAAATAACAAATAGTATCAGTAATCAAAAATAAGTACTAATTTTTAAAAAATTACATTTTACACAAAAAAAAAGACAAAAAAGTATTAATTTTTAAAAAAGTACAAATATAAGAAAAGAACTTCGAACTTTAAAAAACGGATCATTTAAAAAAGTACCTTTCAAGAGTTTCTAAATTTAAAAAAATAATAATAACAAAAACAGTGCTGATTCTTAAAAAGTACTAATTAAAAAAGTTAAAATGTATCAATTTTCAAAAAAAAAAAAAAGAAAAACCTCGTTCGTTCAAAAAAATTCTTATTGTCGTAAGGTGCTAATTTTCCAAAAAGTTCCAATTTAAAAAAAAAATACTTGAAAAAGTAAGGATATAAAAATTGCATTTTTTGAAAAAGAACATTTTCTAAAAAGCACAAAATATACGAATTTAAAAAATGTACTAATTAAAAAAAATCCAAGAAGTTGCTATTTTTCAAAAAGTACCAATTTTTAATAAAAGACTAATTTAAAAAAAATATTCTAAAAAAATACAAATTTTTTTAAATCAAAATTTAAAAAAATAATAAAAAAAAATAATTTTCAAAACTCAATAAAGTAAAACTTAAAAAAAAATATTGAAATTTAAAATTTCAAAAAAGTGCTATAAAAATTACCAATTTTTAAAAATATACTAAAAAGTATTATTTTTAAAAAAAAACACTAAATTAATATAAGAAAAAAATTTTAAATACGATATCAATTAAAAAATTCCTTTTTAACTTCAATTTTATTTTTTTCAAAAAAGTACACAAAAAAATAAAATTTTCCAAAAAGTACTAATTTCTGGAAAATGCACTAAAAAAAGAACAATTAACAAAAATGCATAAAACATACAAATTTTTAAATTAAAAAGACTAAGTAAAAATTAAAAAATTGCTAATGTAAAAAAATCCAAGAAGTTGCAATTTTTAATAATATACCATTAAAAAAACAATTAAAAAATACATTGTCCAAGTTTTTAATATCAAAATTAAAAAAAAATAATAATAATAAAAAAAGAAAACTCATTAAAGTAAAAATTAAAAAAAATATATATTAAAATTTAAAATTCCAATAAAAGTAATATTTAAAAAATATAATAATTTTTAAAAATATACTAAAAAGTATTAATTTTTCAAAAAGCACTAAATTGATATAAGAGCAAAATTTAAAAAAGAACGATGTATCAAATAAAAAAAAAAATCCTTTTTTTAAGTTCAATTACATTTTTTTCAAAAAAGTACGAATTTTTAAATTAAAAAAAACTAAGTAAAAATTTTAAAAAGTTAAATAATTATCAAAAAAATAAAAAAAATCAAGAAATTGCAATTTTTCAAAAAGTACCAATTTTTAATAAAATGTATAAAAAAAGTCAAATTAATATAAAAGTACCAAAAAAGTATCTATACCACTTTTCAAAAATGTTATAAATTAAGAAAAAAACATACCCATTTTTCAAGGTGCTATTATTAAAATAAATTGTAATTTTCAAAAAATTACAATTTTCCAAATTTTCTAAAAATTACTTTTCTTCAAATATGTATGCAATAATTTTCTAAAAAAATGTCCCATTTTCCAAAAAGAAGTAAAATTAAAAAATAAACTTTTCAAAAAAGTACATAAAGTACATATATTAAAGAAAAACTGTTTAATTTATAACTAAAAAAAACCAAATGCAAAAGTTAGCAAATGTCCAATGACTTTCAAATAATCTTGGATAAAGGCAGATGTTAAAAAAACTGATTAAATTAAAGATGATTATGAAAAAAATGAAATTGAAATTAAAAGATTGATCAAATTAAAAATAAGTGTGAACATTTCAAATTTGAATAAGAAATTTATTTATTTCAAAAAAGCTTGTTTTCTAATTAAAAATAGGAAAGTAATTTAATGAAAATAACATGAAATAAGTTGAAAACTCAGCAAAAACTTTGGTTGCCATGTAATGAGTTAAGCTAAAATTTATTTGTTTTTGTTTATTTATTTCATTTATTAAAAGTAACCAAAAAGCCTGCTTAGAGGCCAAAAAACTGATTATAAGATTAAATCAATTTCAGCACATCTTAGTTATGCTTCAATATATTAACAAAAATACGTAATTCCTAACACAAAAATGGGTTGATTTTCAATTAATTTTATATTAAACATTTAGTGATTCCAATGAAACATAATTCAAAGACTTTCCATTACAAAACGAGTAAAATTCTTAATAGCTTTTGAAAAGTGTCTTTCACTGTATGGAATAATATTATTCCACAATCTTGCAACTTTCAAATGAAATGACCTTTTCATAATTTACAAATCAAAATTGGGAATTCTAAGCGAACAAGTTCTAGAAGAATTCAAAAATTTAAATCTAGATGCCAGATATGATGGCCAGTTATATTCAATAATTTCGTAAAATAATGCAAGTACCTTAACCTTCACAAATTCGTCAAATGTACAATGTAGGAAATCAATAATATACGATATTACATGATCATGAGGCTTAAGTTGGTATATGTACCTAATTACACAGTTAAAATGTTTTTTGGCACTATATAGGAATCATTTGTTAGAGTATATATTTCTATGCCATACAGCGCTAAGGGCATTAATAATGCATGAGCAATTTTCTTTCTTACCTTAATTGGAAATAGATGAACTATATAATCTTCTCAATAAAAAAATTATTCTACAATTCAATAGATTTATATGATTATATAATGGCTAATTACATACCGGGTTATAAGTAAATAGTACTAAACTACTTCTATATAATGCAGACGGTATGTTGCTGTCATTAAAAAGTAACTACATTCGTATCTACATGCCATTACCAAGTTTTTGCTGGGAAATTTTAAAATTTACGTTTTTATAAATTGCTTTATAAAATTACTCACCCAAATATAAAAGAGACAGCAAGTACAAATTGATGTAGATATTTTTTTATCAAAACCACAAATCTCTAATAATATACATAGGTACAAATGTAATGGCATTATCATTAAATAAAAACAAATAACTTTTTAATTATTTATAAAAATACAAAAATAGT
The DNA here is from genome assembly GCA_932274085.1 of Protocalliphora azurea. Classification (NCBI taxonomy): domain Eukaryota; kingdom Metazoa; phylum Arthropoda; class Insecta; order Diptera; family Calliphoridae; genus Protocalliphora; species Protocalliphora azurea. The sequence goes on along the minus strand of OW026522.1, from coordinate 139,443,271 downwards.
GTTAATAGTAGAAAAATATTTACAAAAAATCTACAATCAACAAATTGTTTTATTAAACACAAGTAAACAATTAATAACACAATCTTCCAAAAATAAATTGCTACATTTCTCCTTTTTTAATGCAAAAGTTATTCAATTAAAACTTGTTTTTTTTTCTGTCTGTCATAGGAAAAGGTACAGGTACGTGTTGCACGCATATTCAATACATTTGGTCCACGCATGCACATGAATGATGGTCGTGTAGTTTCAAATTTTATTTTACAAGCATTGCGCAACGAAACCATTACCGTTTATGGTAATGGCAAGCAAACCAGATCTTTTCAATATGTTTCAGATTTGGTCGATGGCCTTATAGCTTTAATGGCTTCCAATTACACACAACCAGTTAATATTGGTAATCCTGTTGAACATAGTATAGAAGAATTTGCTGTTATCATCAAGGAGCTAGTGGGTGGACAAAGTGAGGTGAAACAAACTCAAGCTATGGAGGATGATCCCCAACGACGCAAGCCTGATATAGCTAGAGCTAAGAAATATCTTAATTGGGAACCTAAGGTGCCTTTGAAAGAAGGTCTTCTCAAGACCATAGATTATTTTCGCAAAGAATTGGAACGTTCTGACCGTTTTGCTAAAAATTCGAAAAAATATTTTGAATCACGTGATTTGCAGCGTTCACAAATTCGTTTCCATTTTGATCCAGGCAATGATTAATGTTAGATGTTAGACCTTTTACGAGGAAAATAAGTAATTTGTGTTAAATTTAAGTTAAAACTAAAATAATTTGTACTTAGTTAAGTAGACATTATTTTCACTTGAAGTTTAGTTAGCAATAGACTTTTATTTTTTAAAGGTTTATAAAATAAAATTTTCTTAAAATTTCTTTATAAATCTTTTAAAAAATTTGTAATTCTATTATTTCTAAAACCTTAAATATTTTTAAGAATATCGGATAAAATTAAAAGAAAAGAAAAACATTTTATTATCAGAATCGTAAATTGAATCTAGTCGTTTTTACACTTGTAAATAATAATTAAATTGTAGTAGTAGTTGTAGTAAAACTAGTTTACTTTCGTTTTTATTTAAAATTTGTTTTGTTTTTATTTTTTTAGTTGTTTAAAACTATTTCATGTCTCATATTTTATATGAATTATATGTGCAAAAACGTGCAAAATGCACCCACCTACCCCTCTCCTAATTAACTCACGTTTTTTTATAGTTTTTTGTTAATACAAATGGTTGCCTTTTATATTATAAATAAAATACTACATAAATAAGTTTCTATATAAGATTTAAGTATAAGTTAAAGCAATTGTTTTTTAGAAATTATTGGAAAATAAAAGACACACAATTTTTAAAATTAATATAATTTGAAGCGTTTTAATTAATTCAATAAAAGCTAAAGCTGCTGCCGAGAACTTTTTATATAATTAAAAAAAAATTGTTTAATTTCTTAAAATTTTAAAAATTATAATGAATTTTAACTATGTTCTAAAGTCTTCAAAATAAATTTCGAATTGCTCCAAAATGTAATAAATATAATGTAAAATTCGAACCAAATTAACAATTTTTGAACATTGAATTTTGGAGCGAATTTTAATTTTGTTTTTTTTTTAGAAACATTATAAATTTGGAAGATGTCTTTTAAAAATAACACAAATGCATTAATGAATTGATTTTTATACATTTTCGAAAATTCGAACTTAATTTAAAATCTTCAAAAAGTCTAATTTCTAAAAAAAACATTATTAACGCAATTTAAAATAAATAAAACATAGATTATTAGAATAGCTTACTATTTGAACTTAATTTGAATTTTCGTAAATGGCTTAAAATTTCAAATACTCTATAATCACACAATTTAGTGTGAAAAATAATATGAGTTAAGAAATTTATTTTTTTAACAATGTTCGAAAATTCGAACTTAATTCTAAATCTTTAAATTTAATGAAAATGCTCAAAATTCTGGAATATAATAAAAACAAAATAAAGTCAAATAAAAAATTTATTATTATGTTCGAAAATTCAAATTAAATCTGAAATTTTTGAAATTAAATACAAAAAACAAAGTTCAATAAAAGTCTAAGTGATTTTGTTTGAAACAAATTTTAAATTTACTTAAAAACAAGATTAAATAAAAAATGATTTTTGTACTTTCTAACCATGTTCAAAAATTCGAATTTATTTGAAGTTTTTAATATTTATAAAAAAAATATGTGAGAACATAATAAAAAAAAGAACATCCAATAAAATATTGATTTTTTAAATATTTTAGCATGTTTAAATATTAAATATACAAAATTTATTGATTTTTATAATTTTCAACATATTTCAAGTTTTAAAAATTAAAAAAAAAAAAACAAACTTGTTTTTATTATGTTTATTATGTCAACTGAAATATAGATTTTCGCTTAATTTTAAAATTTCGAACTTTACAAAAACAAAAAAAGCATAATGAAAATAAAAGCCGTATAACATTTTATCATATTCAAAAAATTCGGAATTAATTTCAAATTTCTGAATTTTACAAAAAGTAATAAAAGAATATAAATTTATTAAATCTTTTGTGTTAAACAACATTAATGAAATAAAAAATTAATTATTATAATTGTTAGACAATGTTCGAAATTAATTCCAAATTTTGAAATACTTAAAAAAGTTCTTCAAACTTTAGAAAAACATGATAAAAAGATCATAAAATATTAATTTTTATAATATTCACCATTTTCGAAAATTTTCGAACTTGATTTTAAATTTTATAATTTTGAGAAACATATAATTTTAGGTTATTTTATTAAAAAACATTAATAAATTTTAAAAATTATATTTTTAATTTTAAACTATGTTCGAAATTTTGAACAAAATTTAATATTTCAAAATAAGTTAAAATTTTTAGAATTAAATATAAGAAAACTTCATAAGCTAAATAAAATATTAATTTTTTAGCTATTTAAAAAGGTTTGAAATATCCAAACTTAATTAATATTTTCAAATTCAATAAATATTGAATTTCGAAAATATAAAAACTTTATAAACAAAAGATATTAAAAAAAACAAACGTTCAAAAATCCAAAGTAAACAATCAAAAAATATATTTCCATAAATTTTCTTTAATTTTGAACAAGAATTAACAAAATTTTTAGGCAACGAAAACCATACTTGAATTTAACATTTGTAAGTTATTCAGTGATTATTTTTTATTTCGATTAGAAAAAAAATCATTTGATTTTCAAAAATTCCTATGAAGAAACGCCTTAAAATTAAAACCACTTGATGTTTTTTTAATTATTAAAAATGTACATTATATTTACATATTTATACATAATATATGTATAAAAAATAACTTTCAATGATTTCATTTTTGTTTTATTATTTACTATACTTCTACAAAAGTATCCTTTTTTTTTGTAATATGAGCCTTTAAATTTATATTATAAACTAAAAACCAAAAAATCTTATATAAATACTTTTAAAATAAAATTCTTTGGTTATATGCTTTAAATAAAACTAAATAAACTTATTAATTGTTTAAAAAAAGAGGAAAAACTAATTAAAGAATTATGCAAAAACTGAGGTAATCCAACCACTGCCATTAATTATTAATTGTTTATACGATTCTTTAAATATTTGTAAGTTTTTTTCTAATTCTTTTCTTGTTTTAGTTTATAACAAATAAATTCACACATCAAACTATATTTAATAAAAAATTATAACAAAATTCAACAAATTATATTATGTATACATATTTCATAGATCTGAACCAAATTTTAAATGAACCAAATGCTAAGAGCGTGAAATTGTTAAACCTCACCGTGATACAGGTTCTAACATTTCGGCAAATAATTTTTTTAAACAGACCGAACCTTTGGCATTAACGTTACGCCAAAATGTTCTTAATATACTATCGGCTTGTCTGAGGGCAGGCAGTAAGAGTAACAACTGTTGTTGGTGCGATACGGCTGAACTATGTCGCAACAGATAGACAACATCGTTCAGAGAATTCAAAATGGAATCACGAAATGCCCTTAATGAAGATTGATCATCCAAATTGATATCACAATTGGTTAAAATCAAAGCTTTAAGTAGATAATATTCTTCACGTCTAACCGAAATGCGTTCCAAACGTTGGGCCACTTGCAAACAGTGATAATAGAATTCAGTGTAGCCACATTCTTTAGCCAACAATTCATCCATCCAGAGATCCGAGGCAAAACATAATTTACCATTAAAAGGCAATGAACGAAAGATCAGTTGTAGGGTTAATATTTCTGGCCAGGTTACTTGTAACAAATTCATTTGATCACTTAGCTGTAGTTCTACAAAACCCGGAATACTTTTGGCCCAACCTATAACATTTACCAGTTCAGTATCATATAAATTACTGAGAGTTCCTAGAATATCATGAGCATCACTGTTGTTATTGGTGGGTGAAGAATTCAATTGAAAAATGCAAGTTGTGGAGGGGGTATTAGAACTTGCCGCCGTTGAGGAGGTGGGTGTAGAAGGTGGTGATACTTCTCCATTATCGGCTGAATTGTTACAATTTGTTATTAGGTTATGTTGATGTTCATGTTTGACATTTGTGGGCGATGAATTGGTGGTGGCAATTTCATCCTCTAGTAGTGATGAAGACGAACTTCCGGCTGTATTGCTATGCTGAACTAATTTGACAGAGAGTAAATCAGGTTCATTGTTGCTGAGAGCATCAAGAATTTTAACATCACTTAGTGAGGTTATGCTCGATTGATAGAGTAATTGCATGGTTTGATATGAATTGGAGACTGGATTACGACGATATTTTTGACGTCCACCACGTACACGATCAAGACGAACGCCCTCCTGCAATTTAGTAGAAGAAATTGATTTAAATTTGTATATAAAAAATTTTTACTTTTTAACAATTTCCACGAAAATTAAAATTTTTTCTAAATATTAAAAAACTAATCTCACTCACTTTCAACATGCCCATTAGCAAACACTTCTGAAAACGACAAGCCTGACAAGCTTTTCTCCTCCGCTTATTTATCTCACATTCATTATTGGCTGGACAGGTATATTCAATATTCCCCTGTATGGTACGTTTAAAAAACGCCTTACAAGCCTCACAACTAGCCACCCCATAATGGAAACCCGAAGCAACATCACCACACACCAAACATAAACGTCTCAGTTCATCACGTATGGAATTACCTGAACTGGAACTTTGACTAGGATTTGAACCTTGAATAGCCGACGAAGAACCATTATTGCCTCCCTCTTCGCCTGCATTAAAAGAACCATTACTATTGAGACTTAACGTGGTAGTGGAACTGCACATTTGGCGCTCTGGCGAAACAGAAGGTGAAGATTTCACACCATTAGCTGAGCTACCACCACCACCACTATTTGAACCACTATTACGTCTATTATTATTGCTACTGCTGCTGGTGTTAGGTGTTGTGGTAGAAGGGCTATAACAATTGATATTATTAAGATTAGAGCTTGTATCTTGAACTTCCTGTTTTATATTAAGGACACTCATGCTGTCGGTCATTGCTTGTTTCTGCCGTTCCTGGTGTTGTTGTGATGTGTGGTAAATAATTGTGTTGTTAACTTAAAATACTGCAAAATAAAAGATAAGAAATAATGATAATAATTAAGCGAAGATATAAAGAAACATTTTATATTTTGTTTTTAAGAAATTAGTAAATGTCAAATAGTACACTATCACATACCAACAATTTTTTAATATGATAGAATATGAATTTATATTTACAAACGATATGTCGTCCTCCTCCTCCTAAATACCTCTCTCTCCTAATCATCTACTTAATTCACAACTACTGCCACTCAGTTAGTCCATTTGATTATAATCGCACACTATACTCTTCTATACAGAACTGAATAAATAATGCATTCAATTCATTGCATATAATTTAGTAGTGATTTCAGAACTAAGTGTTGCCCTAAGCTTTAAAGAATTTTCTTTTTAACAAAAAAATTCCAATAATTTAATAAAAAATTTCAAATTAAAAAAAATATAAATAATTAAAAAATATAAATAATTAGTGAAATATTACAAATTACCTTGTTCTCTATTTTTACTATTTTATTTATTATTTAAACATTTTGCTTTTATTATTTAAATTCTTTTATCTGGCAATATTTTTATTGTTATTAATGCACCAGACAGGGTTCCCAGATTTTTTTCGAGTCATACCCCAAATAGCAAATTTTCAACCCCAATAACCCTCACTATAATAATACCTTAATTTTAGAGATTAGTATAAACTACATTACTTTTTATTTGTACTTTAATTCATTTCTTTTGTATCTACTGATTTGAATATGTAAATTTACCTAAATAGTCAATATTGAACAAGAAAATTATCAAAAAATAAAATTTTATGGAAATCTCAGTACTTTTTAGGAAAAAGAAAAACGAAGACTACGTTTTTAATTCTTTTTCAAAGATATGAAAGTATGATTAATCAAGTTCCATTGATTCAATTATATTTGGTACATTTTCTTTTCAACTTTTAAACAACTACTTATTGATGACTTTTAAACTCTTGTTTAGTATTGCAGTAACAGTAATGGAACATCAATTGCTTAAAAATTACACTGACAGCTAATCCGTACAATAAGCATTTAATTTCGGAGATTTGAAAATGTTTTTTGATTTTATGGTATTCAGTATTACAGTTACTATTTCTAGTATTCAGTGCACTGTTGTAATAATAAATATAGGTTTATCTTACCAAAAACTTCATATCTGGCGGAATATTATTATATTTTTCAATTTGAAAGGAAAAATTATAAAAATAAAAATCTCCAAAAATCCCAAATCCTTTAAAACCATCCTCAAGAAATCCGCAAACCAAATTTTTCGTCCCCATTTCCAAAAAATAAATCCCCAATTTAGGGACAAATCAATTAATCTGACAATACTGGCACCAGAGTACATTTAAAAATTACAAAGAGAGAGTAAATGTAGCAAAGAGTAATGGAAAAATAAATTGAATCAAAATACAAAATTGTTTTCTTTAAATATATATATATATATTTATATATACTTACATATATACCTATATTTCTTTTTTTTTTCATACAAAAAATGACATTTTATTAGTGTCAAATTCATTCTCTTCTAATATTTGTACACATGTAATGGGGATGTAAAGCTCAGGACCACAACTGATGAAAATAAAATACATAACAATTTTGTATAGCAGAGTATTATTTTGTATTATTAAATTATTGTTCTTTAAAGTTCCAAACAAAAATTTTTGTGCTGCAGTGGATAGAACACATCATTATAAACTATTAACATTTCCTTTTCCAAAAGTCTTAAATCTTAATCAACCTTATTATGAGTGTCATTCTCGTGACGATTGTGAGTTAAATAGTACTCGTTTCCATTTAAAGGTATTACTGCTGTTGAAAACAACAAAAATACGACTGTGTTTAAAATTCTATCACAATTTTCGGTACCATGAGGGTCGTTTATCAATTAAAAAATATTGTTAAGGTTTTTACGCACGATAAGAAAAAAATTATTATTAAATAAAATGCTTTAAAACAAAATACAGGTATCATTTATAATTAAAATTTAAATATTTTACTGCATTAATTGCATTTTAATTTAAAATTGAAATTACCTCTTTGAGAAAATGGTGGAAGTGTTACAACAAAATCAAATTTTAACTTTTAGGGAAAAATCAAATTTTTATTGAAAAATCGGATTTTTAGTGATATATTCAATTTTTAATGGAAAAAATAATTTTTGATGAAAAATCGGAAAAATCAAACTTTAGTAAAATAAAAAATTTTTAGTGAAAAATCCAATTATTAGTAAAAAAAAAAGTCAAATTTTTAGTAAAAAATTGAATTTTTAGTAAAAAAAATTGATTTTTTAGTAAATTGAGTTTTTAGTAAAAAAAAAAATATTTTTAGTAAAAAATTGAATTTTTAGTAAAAAATTGAATTTTTAGTAAAAAATTGAATTTTTAGTAAAAAATTGATTGTTTTAGTAAAATTGAAGACATAAATGAAGATTACCAGTACACTTGATTTTTAAATAATTTTTATAATAGCATTTTAGCATTTTAATGTGTGATAAAGTAATGTAAAAAATTTTGCCCGCCCGCTCTTAGTCTTCTAAATATCTTTATTAACACATATGTGATTTTATTTATATTAATACCGTTTAAAACTACTTTCTGGATACACATTAAAACCCTTATTAACATTAACAAATATATTTTAATTAAATCTGTACTGGTAATCTCTGCTGGTAATCCATATTGAGTTTTTAGTAAAATTGAATTTTTTGTAAAAATTTGAAATTTTTTTTAATAAAAAATGGATTTTTTTATAAAAAAAAATAAAAAATTTTTAGTAAAAAATTTAATTTTTAGTAAAAAAATTTTATTTTTAGTAAAAAATTTAATTTTTGGTAAAAAATTTAATTTTTGGTAAAAAAATTGAATTCTTAGTTAAAAATTTAATCTCAACATTTTAATTATACAAAATTATTACAATTATGTCATTTTTTAATTTTGAATCCTTTACAAAAATTGTTGTTGTCGAAAATTTTACGTGGTACCAAAAAATATTTTTAACGACAACGACTACGACAATGTTCGTAATACGACAACGACGCTCGTAATAAGGGTGAATATGTACATTAAGGTGCGTCGATTTGTATGGGGAGAAAAAATGTTGCAAATTTAAAATTAAAGATTGATATGTTATAAATTAAAATATTTCGCTCCCGTGAGCTGGACTATTTTTAAAATACCTCCAAAAATATAATTTACGCTTAACAATGTATACAATTTTTGACTTTTGATCAAACAAATTAGGGCATACAATAGACACATGTCGATTTATACTTCATTACCTAAAATTAAAAAAAAAATTGTTTTTATTCTCGTGAAATTAGTAAAAATTTTTGTGAATTTTTATTAAATAATATGTTATTCAAGTTTGAATATTTCGAACAGTTTTCATCGTAATTTAGATTTTAGAGTATCATTGGAAAGGTCTTATTCAATACTACTTATATATGGTATCATTTTAACCTTCTGTAGAAATAGAAATATTTTGAGATCACCGGTTAAGTTAATTTTTAAAGCAAACAAACAGTTGGTTAAGAAGATATATGTCGCTTAGATATATAAATTTATCAAAAAAGCTATAAATTCAATTATTACCGTGGTTTTAAAAGAATTTATCACATTTTTCATAAACCAATTGATATTTAAATGTAATATATACCTCCATACAAGTTTTTTGCAAAAATTGCAGATTTAACGTTTTGGTGACCCTTTTGTTCTTAAAGGGGTAATTGCCTGTAATCTTCAACAGTATTAGAATAGACCTTTCCAATACCCAATATGTATATGTTTAAAAATTTCAGAAATATATAGAATTATATGTTTAAATAAAGAAAAAGTGACAAAAAATGTTAAGAAAATCTTAATGTTTCGCGAATGAAAAGATTTGTAACAATTATTTGAATTGATATTACAGGCGTTAGCATGTCTACTATATTTTGAAGTTAACTTTCATACAACGAAAATTTTGATAAGGCTATCGAAAGAAGTCGGTATTTTTAGAGGTATTTTAAAAGTGATCCAGCTCACATAATCAAAACATTAAGATGTAATATTTTGGGAATCATATAAGAACATACTAATCTTCATTTCTAGGGAGGTACATTTTGCATGCACGGTATTCGCGACGGCTTAATTTTTAAAATTGCAGATTCTATTATCCGACAGTTTACGAAAAACGGGTTCTATTTTCGCGACTTTTATGTTTTTTTTTTTTTTTTTTTTTTTTTTTTTTTTTAATTTGATTACAATGTCTATAACCAAAACAGGGAAATCACAGTCTTTTGGTATATTAACCTTTTTGGATGATTTTCATCTTCAATTTTGTCAGTTTATTCGTGTCATTTGTTGTGTAAATACATCTCTTAATATGGATATAGCTCAACATTTTTTAAAGCTAACGATTTCTCAAAAATTAGAGATTAAAAAAATTGAAAGCGGAGATTCCATAAATTAAATTTGCCTGAATTACAAGTTGCATAAGTCTTCGGTTTACCACATTATAAAGCAAGAAAATTCATTAAAAAAATCCGTAAGTACGGCAAACATTGACCCTTAAAGAAAACTGAGGACCCAAGTATGAAAAAAATGCTTTATAAGTGGTTTGTAAAACAAAAAAAAAAAAAAAAAAAAAAATGTTCCAATATCAGCATCGATTTTGCGATCAAAAACCAATCATTTGTATTCCAAAATTTATCAAGCCAATTCAGGTTTCAATACCAGTGAAGTATGGTTGAAGAAATTTAAGCGTCGACATGGAACTAGATTTTTAAAAATTACGGGCGAGAAATTGTCTTCGAAACCTCATCTTATTGATCCATTTATGAAAGAGTTTAAGGATTACGTTGATGAGCATGAGTTCACTCTTCACCAAATCTACAACACCGACGAATCCGATTTATATTATAGGATGCTTCCAAATCACACTCTTGTCACATGTAATGAGAAAACGGCTCCCGGAAGGAAAATATGTAAAGAGCGAATAACTTTTTTGTCTTGTTCAAATGCGAATAGCATAGACAAACTGAAATTGTTGGTTGTTGGAAAGTAAAAAACCCACGCGCCTTTAACTGCTTTTTCAATAATCCTGTAATACACAATTCCAGTAATAACGCCTGGGTGACATCATTTCAATCACAAATTTGTTCCCAACGTAAGTTAATTTTCACCACTTAATAAAAGTAAGTTGTTCATAAGTAAACATTTCTTTGGTCCGAGTATTTTTGGCTTCAAAAGGTCTGCTGCAAAAAGCAATTTTACCTTTAGATAACGCGACGTGTCACCCAGTTGAGGAACTAAAAAGTTTAATTATAGCAATGAATCTACCACCCAATTGCACTGCGCTTATTCAACCCTTAGATTAAAACTTTATAAACTTAAATTATTTTATAAAATTAAATTATAAAAAATAACTGCTCACCCACTTGCTTAGATGGAAGAGAACAATTTTGCAGCTCAAACTAAAAAACTTCAATTTCAAAAATGCAGTTCAGATTCTAGTTACGTCCTGGGATAAAATAGGGTCAATATCCGAAAACCTGGACCACCTTGATCGAATTCGGCAGTGAATGGAGTGAAGAGGATAACATGCCCTTAAATATTTTATAAAATATAATTCAGAAAGAAAACAAAGATATTTCAACTATTGGTACACTTGTAGCTCAAATTGGTACGGAACATTTTATCAGGAATGCTGACATAAACAACTGGATTCAAGAAGAATTTCATGTGGAAAGTAATAAGGAGCAAATGGAATTATAAGATAAGGAATAGGAGTATTTATGAGTTAGTGGTCATGAAGAAAAAAATGATAAGCCGGCAACAACACTATATGAACTACATGATTCAGCTGTTGTTTTAAAAAATAATTTGCCAAAAAAAAGCAACTCAAAATCTCCAATTTCATTAAAAATTTTTAAAGTGTAAATAAACACAATTCTAATTTTAAAAATTAAATTTTTCAATAAAATTTTGGGTTATGTTATCATGCAAATTCAATTTTCGCGACAGATGTGGTTTTTAATTAGTGATGAAAATAGAGACTACACTATATTTTATTTTAGTACCATAACCTAGTGTCTACAATAGGCAAATTTATATCAAAAAAAAAAAAAAAAAAAAAACGTCGAAATCAGTGCGAATATATACAAGGTAACCTTAGTTAAACAGTTGATTATTATTTTGGTTGTTACAGTTATCAAACTGCATATATAAAAAACAATAATGAATACACCATATTGTTGTTTTTGTGCAACTGTTTCCACCTTCCACAAATTCGCGTTAAGTTTGACGTTTGACTTGATAAAAAAAATCTCTAATGTAGACATTATGTAATGTTGCCCTTACACAATCATTATAGATAAAGAAACAATTTTCGTTATTGGTTTTAGCAATGTTAAAACCAATTGAATTGGTCTAATTAAATTCTTTATTTATTTCCTTTTTAAAAATACATTCCACCTTATTTGTTTAAAACATAAGTTTACAATATTTTAATAATAAAACTTCTTCTTATCATAGAATTTCTTCAAATCAGTACTACAGTTGGAGGTGTAGGAACAAAGTAAATTATTTTGCAAATTAATGAAAGATTTATAATCCGATGGTCAGATTTACATAAACTATAAAAAATGAGTTCTATGAAATATATTGATTTTTACTTTGTTTTTCCGCGGACTCTCCGACATATTTTGATTCTTTAATAATGCAAAAGGAACAAATAATGAGAAAGACAAGTAGACTAAAAAATTTTACATTGGTTTAAAAGGTCTATTTATTATATTAATAAAACAATTTATTAAAACTTGTGTTCAATTGATTTAAAACAAAAAAATGTGTTTCACTTCGCAATCTATTTGAAATGTAACTCGTTAAAACCAAAAACGTAAAACAAACCCTTTCCAAAACCATTAATACTTTGAGTAAGTCATATATTACTATAAGCAATACTTCCCATTATAGTAAGCACTAATTAACGGCACTTAAATGTAAGTTTTATTGTAATAAACAATAACAACTACAGACAAATGTAAAATAATAAAAACAACAAACGGGGAGAGACAACAAATCAAAACAAATGATAACAAAATTTCATTTAGTTTTTGCAAATTTCAACAAAAAATTATTTATTTCAAAAAACATACTTACATGTTTATTTATGGATTTACAATAGCAAATACTATATTTTTTTTATTATGCCGTTTTTAAATTAAATTATTTTCAAACAAAACACATTATTTTTGCTTAAATATATCCATACATTTACGGAATTTTGCAAAATTTCTTTGTTGGTTTTTTTACTTTGCCTTGAACTTTTAGCAGGCGGTAGAAATTTATATGCAAATTTATGACACCAGTCTCAGAGACAATTTTTTGCAGGTGGGGGTGCTTTTCAAATTGAAAGCGATAAAATACGACAAAAATCTACCTCATCATTATAAGCTTATAAATATTATTTGTTTTGTTTTGCAAAAAACATTGGTGTAAATTTAAATTTTTAATTCCTTTTTTATATGCTTTCTCTTTTTTCATAACTTTTATACAATAATCGATTTTTTCTTATAATTATAAATCATTATGGAATCATTTGTATGTACTCCGTTTCTCTTTCCTTTGTTTTTGCTTAATTATTTTCAACTTATAGAAAATTTTATTTAATTGATGGCACTTTATTTTAGTTTTGTTTAAATTGTAGTTATTTCCAAATGTATTAGGATTAAAACACAAAGTTTACGAAATAGTTTATTAAAAATGAAAATATATATTTTTTTACTGTAATATCAAAATGTAAAATGTCAAATTTATGAGTCTAGATATAGTGCTGTATTTTCTGGTAGTATTTTAAAAAACGCTTTTTAACAAAGAGGGAAAAATAAAGGGGAATAGGAAAAAAAGATGACATTTTTTATTCAAATTATTTTAAATAGTTTTGTTTATTTATGATAAATTTTATTCTCATGATAAAAGTTATATCATAAATTTTGCCTACTCGCCTTTATTTCTCGTGTTGTGGTCCTCTAAAGTTATATTCTATTAATGTTACGTCTATACAAGAGAAATTTTTTATCAAAACAAACGTCAAATTTTTTCCGAATGGCAGATCATTTTTTATCTCTATCAATTACTCCAGGTCTACAATTGATATTAACGCTGATATAATATGTGAGATAACGTCGGCAGAAGAGAGTAAACATTTTGTTTGTTCTATGTGAAACCTTAAATAAGGGGTACACGTATTCTAATAAATCCTATAAGATATCATTGTTTTCAACCAGCCACAGAGCAAACATGTCCTTTTTATTTAAGAAATGGGCACTTTTTTAGCACAATTTTCATAAAAATATTTTTTTAAATGTAAAACAAACATTAAAAGGAAACAAAAACATGCACACACACAAACAAACTTTCGTATATGTGTATTTTTTGACAGTTCATCTTATAAGATAGTTGTATAGAAAAAATCTAATCACAATAGTCTCATAATACTTTCTATAATGGTAATATTTGAATCCACACGTGAGATAATTCTCGCAGAGAACGAATTTGACACTCGTTTGACACGGGTAGATGGGCTGTTATATGGAACAACGTATGTCGCAATGGGACGAGTATACATTATATATTACATAATGATATGTATAAACAAAGTGAAAAGTGCTTACGAGTAAATCTTTATATAATTTAATTATTATATATATATATATATATATATATATATATATATATATATATATATATATATTTATATATATAACTATAACATATATATATATATATAACTATAACATAAAAATAATTTCAAAATTGAAATTT